>JAROYC020000010.1:17134446-17165440 GCA_029619255.2 Dynastes hyllus | reverse complement strand
ATGGGCGTGGTATTACGGGTTAATATAAAAATACAAAAAATTTCATAAATAAACTTACTTGCTAATTATTAAACAAATTAGAGGCATCAGGATGTGAACTACTGTAAACTTGCATCATTGCATATGTTTCCACAGTTACTTTTTAAACCTTGTGCGTCGACAAAAAAAAATATTCTTAACATAGAAAACGATCTCTCCACATCTAAAGTTACTTTTTGTGTAGAAACTGTTTTCAAAATCATTAAAAGTTCACTATTCTTACACTTATTATAAACGGCCTTCAAAGTATTAAAATCGGGTTTTTCCTTAAAACATCTGCCAACTTTCGACTAGCCATAATCCTGGCGTATTTTAATTTTTTAATTTTTTTTTTACACTCTCCACTATGTCTAATGATTCCTGCAATGACAATTCAGTACATTGTGGTTTTCTGATGGCATCTAGTAATCTGTATAATTTAAATATTGTTGTTAAATCTTCTAAAAGTTGAGGAATTTGAAATTCTCTTTGACTTTTTTAATTGCTTTGGATTCATTCCATTTCGCTTTAAACTAAAATTTTTGGAAAATGGATCAAATAGTAAGAAGCTGCTGTTATTTAAAACCAAGACTCCATCGCGTTAAAATTGTTCAGGAGGTTCTGGTATACCTGGAAAAAATTTACGAAATTCTTTTAAACTTTTAGGAGATTTACGAAACACTGCTTTAGTACTTCCAATCACCGACAACGTTTCCGTAATGTTGTCGAACAATTTCATCAACTAAATGCAAAGCATGCAGCACGCAGGTTATATGTATTAAGTTAAAATATATTTTTTAAGGACCCCCAACACTTAACATCGTTGCTGCACTATCTGTCACAATCACACAACTTGATTTGGGAATTTTAAATTTTTAAAAGCTTCATTATCATTTTTTGAATTTTTTTGGGTACATTGTTGAAAAGTTTTCAAGCTAACAAATATCGAGATCGCTAGATAAAACGCGAGCTATTACATCCCCAAAAACTGTTTTTTTTTTATCGGTCTTATCCACGGTAATCCATATTTTTTTGGGAAAACAAAAACCCTTTACACATTTTCTAGCATCTTTCATTCGCGGCAAATGATTCTGTAATTGTGTTTGTGAGGGAGGGGTTTTTTAATATTGTCGCCAAAACGTTTTAAAAACTGCTTTTTCACCAACGACAACGGAAAATTAAAGAGGGAAACATAATTAATAAATGTATGGGAATAGTGTATAAGGTATTTCAGTTCTTGCATTTCTCATATGGTTAAAACCATTGATATCCTCTGGCAATCAGTTCTGTCCCAAACAGCCAAACGACATTTTATATTAACAAAAAAATGCACTACCGTCATATTTTAAATGGGGGAAAAAATGACACAACTTATGTACATTAGTAGCAAATCTATTACGAGGCATTGTTTTTTTGGTATGTAAATATTAGTTCTATATGAAACGATACACTAATTATGTACTTGGTATAATACTACAACACAAAAAACACCACTATATTTTCAAAAGCGACACGTAAGTACATAACCTTGACCGTTCGACTAATCTCTGCAACAGCTCAACCGGTACTAAAACGAAATCTCTCTCCAGCGCGGTTTAACATGATTTATATTCAGGTCGACACTACATGCCTGCTTCTCTACCGGTTTAGTTTATTTATGAATTTTTCGTATTCTTATATTAACCCGTAATACCGACGCATATGCGAGTCCGCAAGTTTAGGTTACTCTAGTAATTACTATTTGACAGAGCGGTAGGGATGAGGGAATTTAAAATTGGCACCTTTTGAATCTCTTTCAAGTTCTGAATAAAATACTTAGACGGCGCTAGGTCATAGTTGTCAAATTGATATGTGAAGCTACACGAATTAAATTAAAAAATTCAGTGATTTGTGTGTCTAAATAGAAACTTTTACCAATGACAAAGGCTCTGCGGTAACAAATCATTTTTAATACCTAGATGTTCAATGAGACTCTGTGGTGTCGTGGTAGCGCGCCCGTCCGGAAAACGGGAGCCGTAGGTTCGAGTCCTACCAGTATCTTGAGATTTTTATTTCATTAATTACATTTACTTACATCAGTAAAATCAAGGAAAACTCGATTTTTCAATATTCGTCGATGGAAGCCAACATTTTCACTAATTAGTGTATACTTAGCACAGAAGGACATGTCTGTCGACATGTCGAGTTTGTGTATTTTAAGTGTCCTATACAATACGATAGCTGAAAAGAGAGGTTTGACCGATGAAGAACTGTATGAATTATTGATGAACAGCGATAGTGAACATGAAAATTTTGAACTACGGGATGAAGATGGATGGGAGAATGTTTCAGAAGGTGAGTCCGAGGAAGAAAATGATGAAAATAACCAGAATGAAGAGAATACTATACCTAAACGGATTAGATTTTCTGATAATAAAGTTAAATTTAATTATTTTTAATTATTTTACATGAATTTAATGCAGAAAATTCTGGTTGTCGCATTCAAGATCTTCCAGAAAATCCAACAACTTTACAGATAATTGAATACTTTGTCCCTGAAGAATTTGTACAGAAAAAATGTTACAAACGCAAGCCTATTACGCGTACCTTGTAAGCAACAATGTAAACAATGTTATAAAGAATTGTAAACTTCCTACCATTGACGAAATGCATTTCTCAGACTGTGTATGCTTATGTCCCAAATAAAGAAGCAACGAATAAAGGATCACTGGTCCAAAGATTTTATAATTGGGACTCCCATATTAGGACAGACAATGTCACGTATTAGATTTTTTGCACTTCTAAGATTTTTACGCTTCTGCGACAATAATAACGTAAATCGGGGGGACAGACTTTTCAAAATAAGAATTGTCGTTAACCATTACAGAAAAATTGTTAAAAGCTTGTTTTATCCATTCAAAAATTTTGTTATAGATGATGTTTGATGCTTTTTAAAGGATAGTACATCCGGAAAAAAAGGCATCGATTTGGTATTAAATTCTTTGTAATTGTAGATTGTGAGGCAGGGATCCCTACGTTCAAAGTTGGGGCAAAAAAAAAATGTACGGAAGTCAAAGAAAATAAGAAAAATATTAAATGGCCAGTATTTAATATTTACTTAACATGTTTTTCATATTTTCAAACACAAATTTATTAAAAAGAAAAAGTTAATGTAATACAAAAAATTTTAAACCCATTTTAAAAAAATCCACCTTTTTGCCTTTAGGATCTGCCACTATTCTGGGCATCCGATTCGCAATTTTGCAAGCTTTGGGGCAAGCTTGTCCATACCTCCTGGAGAATGGTCCACAAATGTTCCTTCGTTTTTGGGACACTTTTTCCTAACACATCGTTCTAATTCTTCCCATAACAACTCTTTTGGGGTTCGATGGGGGGGACGTGGCGGCCATTCCATAATTTTTAGGTTCTTTCATTTTTTTCTTGCTGCAAGTAACGTGCACAATGTGTTTATTTTGGGGGTCTTTTCCGATAAATTAAATCCCGACCAATTAATCGGACTTTTGAGGTTGGCATTATTCTTTTTTTTTCATTATCCCCTCAATTTTGAGCAACCCCCGTTCCGATTAATGAAAAAAACCCCCAAACCATTACGGATCCGCCTCCATGCTTCACCGTAGGAATATACACTCCGTAAATTCTTTCCCTTTGATCTACGTAAAAAAAACTCTCCGTCTATTTCAAAAAACCTCAAACTTGGATTCGTCAGTCCCAAAACGTTTTTAAAATCGTCCACTGTCCAATCTTTTGAGCTTGTGCCGATTTGTCGTTTCCCCTATTTCCTCTTGGGAGTAACGGTTTCGAAAAAGCTACTCGCCCATGCAACCCAGCCTCTACAGCCGACGTTTCACAGTATCCACGGAAACTTTGGAATCTCGTCATTATTGAATTCCGCAATTTCTGATGCTCTTAGTCTTCATTGCGCTTACTAATTATTTTTATTCGTAAATCTTCCGCAGGAGTCGTTTTTCTTGACGGTCCCGGCCGATTACGATCTTGTACGTCACCGGTTGTTTTAAATTGAACTATAGTATCATGTACTGTAGATTTTTTTATTTTTAATTTATCCGCAATCTGTCTTTCTTCCAATAATAGCAGATCGTTTTGAAACAGCTAGAGGCTTTCCACGGGGCATTTAAAGAGCCAACGAAATTATTTTTTTTTTCTTTCAAACCACAGATACCAAATAACAATCTCTTCAGAACTACTGCGTTTACAAATGTTATAATACTTTATAAAGGGTATACGAATATTTCCAGGTAACAGGAGTGAATCAGTAACCCTCCTAGTGATTATTATAAAATTTTTTGTCACTGTAATTATTGGGGATTTCCAACATAATTATATATTTTAGATAACGATCTTATAATAGACAAATACTACCTGGAAATTTAAAAGGTTCAGAAAAGGTTGGTTTTAATAATTCCCCACAGAAATGTATATTATATAATTTAAAAATTTTTTCCTAAACAGTTAATATAATTTGTCAGCTTGCCCGAACTTCCATGAACGGTATTGTATATTAGATTTCATAATATGTACTGGGTCTTCGGCAGATATTAAACAATTTGATAAAAATTTGGGTGTGTCAGGAAATACGGTAATGACCCTAATTGAACTGATAGTGATAGTGATAGTGATTAAGTATAAGATTTATGCTTGTATGTTTAATAGACTGCTTTTCTCGAGATAAAATAAAGAAATGGCTTTCATAACTACAAAACTAGTTTTCCTTATTTTTCCCATAAAGTTTACATTATTTTAAGCCGATTTTGCAAAAAAAAAAATAATTTTGTACACCTTATCCATTTTAGCATTTAATAAGAACTAAATGAATAATTAGTTTACTAATATTTCTATTTTATGACTCTATCGCGTTTAGATAAAAAAATGCTGCGTGTGGCAGTCCGTTACCACCGAGAGAACAAGGTCAAACAGCTCTGACGTCAGCAAACTGTGACGTATATTGCATTAGGTCATATTTATAGATTTTACATTTACACGTTCAGATCGTTTCTTGCGTTTTAAATTGGTTTATCCAAATTATATTAGTTTTATTTAAAGAAAATACTGTGTAGTGATATTTTCGTACTTTGTTGGTGATACCTGTAATGTTTTTCTAGTGTTGTACGAAGGTACAACACTAGAAAGTAAAGTAAGTTCCGTTTCCACCAGCAGAGGAATGGGGATATCAGCGCGATCCCAGCGGACATTTCTTCGTGTTATTTTGGTCGTTTAAAATGTGCCCTCGTATAAACGATAAAATCTTTTCTAACATATAGTACCGTGGCGTCGCATACTAGAATTTGTGAGTTACTTTGTAAAAGAAAATATTATTTATTTTTCAATGATATTGAAGACAACTACATCCTCACAAAGTCGTGGGAAACTACTTTACCCTCAAGATTTTATTGTTCAAATAGTTTTATATTCTTACGTTATATTTAACAAAATTATTTTTGAACACGAAGAGATGCTTAAATGTGGTTTAAAGTTCTGTTTTAATACAATATATTTTTAAAAATAAGGAACGTAGCCATTTGGAACTGATATATGTAAATGGCGTTTTACAGCAGTGAACGTATCGCAACAATTATAATAACTTGTTCTACAAATACCCTACTTAAAAATTATTGTGGGAAAAGTAATGATAGATTAGGTAAAACACCACATAACAGGAAATTAAAAACCCTGGTGAAATAGCATGTCTGTAAATTTTCTCCTGAAATTGAACAAAATTTCAAATAAAATTGCAATTACCGCATCATTTCACAACCTTAGTTCCGTTCAAATACATGTACAATTACAAATAATAATAATTAGTCGATTAAATATCAACCATAAATACATCTTTCACGAAAACGGTGCTCAGTTACGTGTTTGGCTTTTGCTTTGAAACTTCGTTTTTCCAAAATAAAGTCGAATGGGATGCGAAGAAGGGCTCAATTGACGACTGGCATCCTCTTTAAACCGGAGACGCTTCGATATTTAAAAAAGAAATGCCTGGCGATATATCACCTAACAAGCGTGACGTAATCGAAGAGCGCTCAGCCGTTGTTATTTCGGAGGTAACGGGCAGTCCTGCAATGGAACATTCAACTATAGTATAGCGTTCGGGACGTTTCCGACCAGCCGGTAGATAGAGAATTAGTAGTGACTGTTACATAACATCTTAAAATGTATGACTAATATAATGTATAAAAATATATTTACATGATACAATTTCCGAATAGACAAGATGATTAACTTACTTCTTAGTAATCAGCACCAACAGGAACCAATACCACAAAATTGATATTTTGGATATAAATGCATCCCGCAAACTGTTGAAGACTATGGCGCACTGTTTAACCCATTAGCTGACACGGTCCTCTTGGGATATACTAAATACTAACGGACTAAAAACTAACGGACTTTCCAATAAAGCAACACTACTGTTTTGTTTGATAAATATTGCTCAATTGAATGCAACATATGTCATTCGTCATTCGCAAGCAGCGCCATAATTTGGACATTATTACTACATGAACATAAATTTCTAACTTATGAGTGAATGTATGAGTGCAGTGTAACAAAAATATTTTGTGAGATAATTTGAGTATTTGGTGTAGTTACTGTGTCCATTTTACAACCTTTTATCTTTTCTAAACATATTTTTTAGGAAATGTATAAATATTTTATTATTTATATCATCAATATTTCGACTTTTATATCGGTATTCAAATAGGGACAATGGTAGGTATAATAAAAAAAATAATCTCATCGTATCCATTTTTTTGCAGAATTTTTTGCAACAATGGCAGATAAACAATTTTTCACTGTCAAGGATATTGAAAAATTATTCAAGGGAGATGACTTTTTTAAAGACTTAGAAGGAGATAATATTGATATAGTAGAATTACCCCCAGATAATGTGGATATTGTGTCCGATTGCGATGATTTGGATGAGAATTTATTACAAGGTATTGCACCGACCGATGTTGTTGGCCGAAATGATGTCCACAGTAAGAGCGAGCCCGAGGATACTAGTGAGCATAAGCAATCTTTAGTCAGTTATAAAGAGAGCGAGACGTACTACACGTACTACACTTGTCTTGGAAAAAGAAAAAGAAAAAGAAAAACGAAATCATAGAATCTATGTTGGCAAATATGGAAATAAATTTGAAAGATAAGACGGCAGTCGAGATATTTGAAGAGTTTTTTGATGAACATCATTTTCAATATATTGTTGATCAAGGCAAGATCTATGCAGCGCGACGTAACCAACACAATTTTGAATGTACAATAGGATGCCTTAAAAAATTTCTAGGATTTTTTTTTTGTTAGAGTATCATAGTACGGTGCGAAGATGAAGACTTCGATATAGGTTGCGTGAAAAATTGTATAACTAAAAATAGATTTATTGAGAAAAAAAGAAACCTACACTTTAACAATAATTCTCCGTCAGGGCCAACAACGAAAGAGCAACAAGTTAGGGACAAGCTGCTCAAAATTAAAAAAAGAAATTTGGATATTTTCCAAGCAATTATGCGTTGATGAACAAATAGTAAGATATTTTGTACACCATTTCCTGAAACAATACATTAGAGGCAAACCTATACGTTTTGGGTTCAAGCAATGGGCATTATGTACTTCAGCCACCGGTTACTACTTTCACATGGAAATGTATCAAGGAAAAACTAATAGTGATGAAATGGATACCGTTTTGAGAATTGCATCACATTTACAACACCCATCACATTATCAATTGTATTTGATATTTTTTTACCAACTTGGCACTGCTGGTTAAAATGAAGAATATCGGAGTAAAGGCAACAGGTACAGTCCGATACAATAGAATGAATAAGTTCCTTGTAAAACCGACCAACAAATGAAAAAAACAAAAGCGTAGTACATACATACGACTATAGATTTGATGACGAAAACATTTTTCCACTTTGGAAATAATAATAATTGCGTAAGAATCCTCTCTAATCATTTAGATATATCCAACCCTTAGAAAAAATGAAGAGATGGTCTAAATCTGAAAAAAAAAGTTTACATTGACCGACCATATGCAGTAGGACAATATAACCAATTTATAGGAGGTTTAGATAAGAAAATTTAAAAATAAGAAATATTAAAAAATAGCCTAGCAAATTTAGAAGGAAAAAGTGGTACTTTCCAATTTCTACAAATGCAATTGATGCGGCGGTGGACAATGCTTATGTCATTTATACAACAGTGAATGAAAAGGTAAGCATACTCAACTTTCGAAGAATCATCGCAAGAACACACCTAAAAGTAGAATCAATTTCCAATCCTAAAAAGGCTGGAAGAAAAAGCGCTCCAAGTGCAGTTAGTATACTTCTAGATATTCGTTGTAGTAAAATTAGACATAATCTTGAAAGAACTGAGGAAGGACGACAGTGCAAGTGTACTTTGTGCAAAAAGAAAGTTAGAAAACAGTGTGACATCGGTCTTCATTTAGAGTGTTTTCCAAAGTGGCATTTAAAGGCTTAATACCGTTTTTAAATGCCACGGTCCACAAATGAGGACTTATTTTTTGTAAATGTCTGCTGCATTTTTAAGTAAATTTACTAGTTTCTAAAGTTTTGTTGTTATTATTATCCAATTCATTAATTGCAAGCAAAAAAGATAAAAAAAAATTTGCTGTTAATGAGTTAAAGAAGGTATTGTACTGTTAATTACTTCATTGTAAAATTTATTATTATTAAAAATAAAGGGTAAATAAGTAAGTTTGATATACTAGCCAATTTTTTTTTCACATTTATTGAAAACTGTATTTTGTCTTAGAACCTATTACCGTAAAATGTTCTTAAATCCATAATTCTAATTTCTTCAAACATTTTGTCGGAGTATCTGTTTCGACTTCTTAAAAATAGCTTGGTGGTAATTCACTATCATGGTATAGATTGATAAATCCTTCTGAAATGTTGATACTGCCTTAAGTGCGACAGGCTATTTGAATAGGATCAGTGTAATAAATAGAGAATTCGCGTATCAATTTTTTTGCTGGATATTTGAATTTATATCAAAAACTTCCTTTTCCAATACTTTCAATTTTCACAAACATTTATATTATCCACAGAGAATAGAAAAATGGGTAAGGCAGCCAAAAATAAAACAATATACCCAATTGGTCAGTTCATAGCTTTGAAATTCCTTTATTTGTACCGTCATTCAGTCATTATCAAAATATTCAATCAAAGGAGAAGAATTGGTAACCATAAGTGATTGATGATATTCATGATAGTCATCTAATTTTGATTGATCATTAAATTCTCGAAATTGTATGTATTATCAATTCATAACCAAAATTCGATGATTTTTAACACCAATTCCGGTCCATTTTTACAACATCTTAAGTTAACGCCATTCTATTATTTAAATATAACTTTATGATGTACAAACACGTAAAACATATAGAGGATTGATTACATTTGTACATATAACTAGCGTACTTTAATAATTATGTAAATAACATAAAAAATCGCTCTTGAACTTTGATCTTCTTGATAGTTTCTCATGAATGCTACATTAATAAATGTATTCAACACTGGCATGTGTATCGGTTGCAAAATATGCATTCTCAATTTTTTTTTTAATGCATATTTGAGTACGACGAAGCAGAAGCTATAATTTCGTATTGACCAATCTTGACCTTCCATTAGAAACAAAGAAGAAGTGTTTTTGCTTCGTATATAGATGACAATTTTATTGTGCTACTTTAACATTATGTATAATGATTAACGTTTTTATTTACGATAGTACATTAGATTCAAAACTTTCCATTAATAATTTGATTGAACTACATGTTTATAGTAACAGATAGATGATAAAATAACAAGAGATATAGATGTGCACGTATGTAAATATTCCTAACCTCTTTAATTGTTTTATTTTTTCAAATAGATATGACAAACACAAATACATATGTTATATTGCAAAAAAATAGATAAATCCAATTTGCATCTAGATGATTTCCACATCAAATTGACGATACTACGTTGTTAGAGCATTTTATAATTCTTGTTTTACAGAGGCTACGAGTTCATCTGATTTCATCAACGACAACTTAAGTTTTTCAACTGACAAATTGTCCGCATAATTCTTTAAAACCTGATACCAGATGTGGAGTGTCGCTTTACAAGAGAATCGGTCTTACTCCGTCTTCGTACATGATGCCGCCAAGATCGCGTTGCACGAGCACACAGCGTTATTTTACAACTAGGTATAGTCCGTTTCATTTTATTTTAATCTGACTAAATAGTAAATAATTTTTTTTTATATATATTTATATATAACGTATTTACCTGCCCATTAGTCAAATTAAAATAAAATGAAACGGACTATACCTACATTTCTTTCTAGCATCTTTTGTTTATGTACAATGATTCGCAAAAGTATTTGAATGCGTTGTATTTCGCCTAATAATTCTTTTTTGACGGACAATATTCCTAAATTCAATAATCGGTCATTTGTCATAGAATTCTTCATGTCGTTTTTAATACTCTTAAGCTTGCCCACATTCCTTTCACTGCTTGGAGTTGTAGCAAGTATTTTGAGCAATAAGTGTTTTTCTGTGGAAAGAATACTAAATTCATTTTGCCATTGCTCAGTATTGATATTACTTTTATAGCTTTTCTAATTTATCGTGGGGAATATTTTTAGTGCCCTACAAAAAGTGATTTTCATGTCAATAAAACTTATTTTGCGAAACCTCCAAGTCGAACAACTAATTGTACAATTTGTAAATTGATTAATAAATATTAGGAAATACAAAAATAAAAATATTTGAATTCTAACGATAACCACCACAGCCAACAAAAAGTCTTTGACAAATATAAATTTTGGATTTGTTAATTTTCTACCTATCTACCTAATTTTAATTATTAACTTTAGATTATTGCAGTTTTTCTTTTATTGAATATCATTATAGTTGGCCCAATGATGTGTTTTTTTAACACGAAACTGGTCGCTTAATTTCTCAATAGAACTTTGTGAGATATGGACCACTTTTTCATTCCTACCTTTAATATGAGTATTTTCTTAACATAAAACTAAATGATTTACTTGGAAGAAACATTTTGTCTTGGATTTTCTAATCCTAAAAAAATATTTATTTAATCCAAATAAAATTTCGAGAAAATTACATTTTTATTGTCTTAAAATAAAAATATTTTCTTGAATAGAGACTGATTTTTGCAAGAAAATTTTATTGATGCAGGTAATGAAAATTGAGTACCACGCGGTCATTAAACTTTTAACAAAAGAAGAGCACACGCCTAATCACAATAAACAACGTTTAGACGGCGTTTATAGTGATTTTATCTCCTTCATATTCCACCGCAAAAAAGTGGGCAAAATGTTTTCGTTTGGGGCATGAATCCCTTAAAGATGACGAGCGCCCCGATCGGCCAATTGAACTGATAACGCCTTAAAACATTTCAATTATTGAAGAAATGGTATTAGCAGGTCATCGTTTGGAAGTGAAGGAATTTGCAGTGATGTCTGTACACAGAGAAATAGTTTCTTGCATCAAGAAATATGTTTTCTTGCAAAAATCAGTCTGTATTCAAGAAAATATTTTTATTTCAAGACAATAAAAATGTATAACATAAGAAAATAATTTTCTTGAAATTTTATTTACATTAAATAAATATTTTCTTAGGGTTAGAAAATCCAAGACACAAAAATGTTTCTTCAAGTAAATCATTTAGTTTTATGTTATGTAAGAAAATATTCATATTAAAGGTATGAATGAAAAAATGGTCCAGACCTCAGAAAGTTCTATTGAGAAATTAGGCGACCAGTTTCGTGTTCAAAAAACACATCATCGGGCCAGCTGCAAGGATATCCAATAAAAGAAAAACTATAATAATGGGAAAAAAAACCTAAAGTTAATAAGTAAAAGTAAGTAGTAAGTGGATGAGCTAATGAAAAAGTTTTTTTTATAAGTTACAGTATAATTAAATTATTTCTTTGACAATGTAATTAAATAGGGATTATTTTTATGTAATTTAATAATTAATGAGTTCATATTTAAGCTTATTTATCCCTTTATTATTATTATTTGTTATATATTTAGAAAACTATAGTTGGATTAGTACACGTTGTAAACAGCAATAAAAAGAAAACAAATATTACATTCACCGGTATCTTTTGAAAATGTTTATGAAATGTCGTACGTTAAAGGTTATATCATTGCATGGGTAAGTATGCCATCTATATTTCGGTTTTTTATTTTATTTCCAGGGCGGCATGACTATAACTACTGCACTACGTGGCGCCAGAAAAATTTCAGTTTCTGTTTTTGGATTATGGGTAAACGAGAGATTAAGAGAATGTCCCAAAGAAAAATTTAAACTTTTTCTTTTATATTTTTTTTTTGCCGGTAGTGATTTAAACAAACCCCCAGCTATTTATTAGCATTATATCTGGGTTTTTGTTTTTAGGACACTTTTCATTTATTTTCATTGTTCACTTTTGTTTCAAATTATTTTGTAGATAACCTCTACTTTTTGTCTTTTTTAAAAACAAAGAATGTCAATAATTTACTGCATTATGTACATATATATCGTACTTTTTTAAAAACAAGGAAAGGCAATTACTAATGTGCATATAAAAAATTTATGATTTCAAGAATTTTAAAGAAAATGCTTTTTTTTTGAAAATGAAACTATTGATTTATAAACAATACCTAAACGCTTTCTGGAATTAAGAAATCCATTTACTTAAGAAAATATTGATGACACGATGCTGAAGATTTTCGAGTAAGGTTTTATCACGAACGAGTGTAGGTAACCAATGAGGCAGCGGTTTCCCGGGAGGGTTTTTAATATAGGTGGATGGCTGTTTTACTAAAACCAAGCTTGGAGATGAAATGACTTCTTGATTTTAAAGCCCAAAATTGTTTCTTATAATTTTAAATTTTACAGGGCTGACCAACAGACCCGATGTCACCGTTATTCCTAGATCTTCGTGGCGTTCCACCGTCTGGATTTGTTGGAACAAGATGAAGTATGGATTGTTCTTCCCCAAACGAAGAATAATAACATATTTGTAAAGGGATCAACCAGTTGTCACACCAGAATTGAATGGAGTTCAGGTCAGCCTGCAGAGCCACATTCGCTAGGGGATGCCCCGAATAGCTTAATATCATCAGCAAAAAAGGGGCATGTTTCCAACGCAAAATTTAAAATCAAATCCGGTCGTACATAACTAACAAAATGGGTCCAAGGTTTGTTCCTAGAGGAAGACCAGATAATACACAATGTAGTTCCGAGACAGATGACTCCACCCTCACGGAATATGTTCTGTTCGTTAAAAAAGTTTCAATCCATCTCAACAGGTTGCCACGCATACCGAAGTGTTCTAATTTAAACAGAAGGCGTCTGCTTGAGACTCTATTAAAGGCCTAAAAAAGCCCAGGTATGTAATACCCAAATTGTTGTTCAAACTGCCCGAAAAGACGTCCTTTTTGTTTAAGCGTTAAACCCCAAGGGGCGATAGATCTGTTAAGGATAAACCTATGTTGAGACGATGGTACGATGTTGTTTTCGCAGATGAACTTCATAAGATCTTGGGTGATAATTCGTTCCATTACTTTTAGACACACAGATACCAGGCCCCACAGGAGGGAGCGGGCGCAAGGAAAATTTTTTAATATTTTTAAACACCAAAGCAGTCAGTCAAAACAGTCGGGTAGTGTAGCAGTCAGAAATGACTGCATAATGCTCGCTAGAGGTCCTGCAATGGGAGCGGCGTTGCTTTTCAGTATAGTGAAGGATATGTTATCAGGTCCAGGGGCTGAAGTTACAGAAAGTTTTTCCAACTGCGAACGTACGACACCTGCGGTAAATGACATGCTCAATACTTGCTGAGAACGAGGGCCAAAATGTTTGGGAGGGGAAATCCCCCAAACCCCGAAACACGCCCCAAACGGGGTTTCATTAAACGCCAAATTTTCGAGAACGCAATGGGGCTTTTAACATTTCTTTTAAAAAAGGGATAGGGATATTTCCATTTGTTATGTGTTACTGATTGTAGTACTAAGTCTGGATAATCTTAGCATCTACTCAGAAATAATAAGTTTTAATAATTATTAATTAAAAAAAAAATGCAAAGAGTTTGTTGTTTTTGTAATATCCAACGTATCCCCCAGAATATTTTCCTGAACCCTGTATCACTTTAGGCTTTTTTTTTCTGCAAAATAACTCCGGTTGGGAAACCCAAAAAATTTTATAGAAAAATAGTTTGAATATCTTATCATTAGAGTTTTAAAAAAGGGTTTTAAGGCAATGGTGCACCGCATTAAAAAATAGGTACGTAATATAAAATATTAGTAAAAAATAATATTGTTACCTTTTCCTCTCGTCTTGATGTTCCTGTGGAAATTGGCAACCGCCCGGGTGGCTACAGAATTGCAACATCACAACGCTTCCCATTGTCCATTCATTACCCTGACGGTGTTATGAATACGTTGTCTCTTCAAAAATGATCGTTGCCCATGATGATTTCAAATATCGATATTTTTTTTCCTCATCGGGGACTCTTGATTTTCAGATATAGACCGAACCTTTTGTAAAGGGGGATTTTTCGTTAAAATTCCCCCAAATTTTTGAGCAACACGACTCCTATAGTTTCGTCAAGTTTTCTAGAGCGGTTGTAAATTGTTTAGGGAAATTTTAATGCGTTCGTGCAGAAAAGTGACTGTTTTCAATTCTAAAGTTATGCAACTTCAGAATAGTTCAGGGAAATTTCATCTATTTGGTTGAACGTCCGAATTAAAAAAAAGTTACTGATATTCAAGCTGCAGAATCTTTTGAACTTTTTAAGATGACTTTTTCCTTGTGAAAAATATTTCGATATGCTACTGCCTGCAGCCATGTTCCCCCCGCGTTATTACAGGCGAGGGGGGTTTGGGAATTTCGGAAAATTGTTTGAATACGGATGTGTTAGGAATTTGATGAACATTTTTTTTGGGGATTATTAACATCCACCCTCGGGTTTCCCTTTAATGGTTTCTGCTACGAGGACATGGGTGTAGAAATATGTTATGTGAAGGGTCGGAAAGCATATTTTCAACATCCTACCAACTCTTAGATTGTTGCGGCTCCGTCAGTAACGAACATTGTGAGTTTGGGTTTCCCGTGATACAAAATTCTTCAACGAATCGTTTATTATCTTGACAACGGTTTCGCATTGTTTTCTGAATCCTTTTACTGGATAACAACAATGAAGCTGGTGGACCATCACGTTTTAACGGACCCCTAAAATGAATGACGCTGTTTTTGAGCATCAGTTGTTTCATCCACACATAGGCAGATTTTCTTATTTCTCAACTCGTCTTTTATAATTCCTTTACTGTACCTTGCACACGTGGCAAATTGTATCGTAATTGCATAGACATGAGGGAACGAACTTAGCCCAAAAAAGACGAAAGTGTTCGTTAGATAGTAGATGTGGGATGTTGCACACACTTAACATAAAAATAAAATCATATAAAAATTGCCAAAATCGCAACGTTAGTGTGAAGTAGGTATACACTATACGTAGCACGTGTACCTGACGCATCGCATATAAATATTTTTATGGGGTAACGATTTGTAAGTAATGCCGTTGTTTAGACATTTTTGTATATAAGGGCTTGAATAGTTGAAGAGAGTACTTAGAAATAGTTTATACTGAAACGTGGTGTCACGATAAGTTTTCCAAAGTAAAGCAAATTCTTGCAGTTTAGAGTGTTTCCCGTATAGTGGAAAACAGAACGAAAGCTCTGAATTAGGACTAGGAACGCAAACTGTACTTGAGCTCTTGTGTATTGTTCAAAATCCAACCATAAAGTGTGTTTTGATAACTTTCTTACTAGCTATGCTTTGATGGCTATACTTGAAGAAAAAGGATTTTATGTCACTGGTACGGTACGAGAGAATCGACGGCTAAATGTCCTACTATCGTCCAAATCGCTAAGTAGAACAGACCGAGGAACATTTGATGTCGCATCTGACAAAAATTCTTCTACGCATATAGAACACTGGAACGACAGTGCAGTGGTTATTATAGCATCAAATGCAGACGAATTAAAACCATTGGTAACAGTGAAACGGTATAACCGCAAAGAAAAGCAGGAGATGCAAATAAAACAGCCAACTATGATCGAAAAATACAATCAACTTATGAGCGGAGTGTATTTATATGATAATGCCATCGCTAATTACAGCGTTGGAGTCAGAGGCAAGTGGCCGCTTTTCATCAATCTCATCGGCAACGCTTTGGTGAATGTCTGGAAAATACTGGAAAAGAAGAGAACAACTTCAAACCTTTTACTAGGACATAGCTCGTCCATGAATATATTTCATGCTATAACGTTGGGCATACATGCACTTACTAAATCTGAGGAAGAGAAAAGACGTCGGTGTAAAGTATGTCATAACACTACAGTTTTCATATGTACAAAGTATGGAGCACATTTACATGTAAAGTGTTTTGACCAATACCATAAACTGGAAGTATTGATTACATTTACGGCCAACGTTGCGTTTTCGCAACAGCAGTTTTTTTGTGTTGCCATGCAAATATATTCATAAAATTGCACAAAAATTTATTTTACTTCTCTTAGTTACCCTATCACTCAAAATTTTAAAAATTTTGAGTATTTTTATAGTCGGCCGTTAATGGGTAATTGTTGTTTAGAATACCTATGTGCAAGCAGTTTTATTTAAACCATTGTACATTTACACATACTAATAATACATAGACGTGCCTAATACATACGGCTACAGAAGCTATCTCCTGGTATTTTCCGTGTAAGACGAAACATATCTACTTTGTTTCACTTTTCTTGGTTTCGCATAGAATGCAGGTGTCAATAACTGTATAGAAAATTTTGTACTGTACAGAAATCGACTAACGTGGAAATTATTACAACATGGGAATACTTTTGTGTACACGCACATTTCTGTTTAAATTTGATAAGCAAATCTATTGCTTCATCTTTTCTTTATTTACTTGTTATCTGTGCCGTTCAATGTCACCACTACGTACACGTCTTTTTTCACGAATGCGAAATGAATAACCAACTTGAACTGGAAACAATTGACGTGATAGTTATCGTTTTGAAGGTAGGTCAAATTACAAAATACAAATTACAAAATACGTTACCAGGTTACTAATTAAATAAGTAGATGATGTAGTAATACTTTTATACTGATTTTGGAGCACTTCTATTTATCCATCTATCCTGTAAGATACTGGACCAAACCTCACGTAATACAGGGTGGGGCAATACTTCCGTTATGATTTCAGGGATGCCAAAACAAACGAAAGTAAGGTAAAATAAAAAAAAATATTGATATCCACTTATTCTATGAACCTTAAAAGTTTAACATTAAGAGGTTTTGAACAAAACATCGGATAAATGACGACCACCATTGTCAATGCAATTCTGAAGTCTAAGTCGGTAGTTTTCCGTCACCCATTGTAAGACGTCGATTCGTATGAGCTGGATTTCTTGGCGAATGGCCGTCTTCAATGCCATCAATGTGCGGGGTCTGTTTTTGTAGACTTTGGCCTTGAGATAACCCCAGAGGAAGAAGTCACAAGGGGTTAGATCTGGTGATCGAGTCGGCCATTGAACGTCACCCGTCATTGAAATGAGCTTCCCAGGAAACATCTGCCTCAAAACCTCCATCGATCGCCGGGCTGTGTGAGCTGTCGCTCCGTCTTGTTGGAACCAAACACTGGCAAGGTGAAGATCATTCAGATTTGATCCCAAAAAGTTCTATAACATGTCAATGTACCGGCCAGAGGTGACTGTGACCGTCATTTCTCCCTCTTCAAAAAAATAGAAACCAATGACTCCATGACTGCTTATGGCACACTATGTGATTATCTTAGGACTGTGTAGTGGCCTTTCGTGCAACTCCCTTGGGTTTGCGTCACTCCAATACCGAAAGTTTTGGCGATTTACAGTGTCGCAAAGCTGGAAATGAGCCTCATCGCTGAACAAGACAATATCGGCAGGTGGAATGTCATTAAGAAGCTGCCGACAAATGTTTACATGGTTTTCGAGGTCTCTCGGTAACAGTTCTTGCACGATCACCATCTTGTATGGGTGAAAATGAAACTGAAACGGCGTACTGAGCGTGCTCGCGGGCTGCCGTCCGTGGAGATCGGAGGATGGCACGTCTTACTCTCGCAACATTTTCAGGGGAACGAGCACTGCGTGCCCCCGCCCCTGACCTTGAATAGCGGAACTTGTGGCTCCAAAATTTCGAATCCACTTCAAGATTGTTGGTCTTGAAGGAATGGGAGCCAGGGGGGCTCAATTAAAGTTTGTTCGAAATGCACGTTGCGCGTTCACCACTGAATTCCCGTTTGTTAGAAAAGCTTCAATAATAAACGCACGTTATTCGCCTGGCCACGACATCTTCTCTACTGACTAACTTTAGGTTCCCTCGAGTCAAACGTGCAGGACAAGATAGTGGCAATTTTTGTCATAAAACTTCCTACTTCTTTTCAAAATAAATAATAGAAAATGAGTTCATAAATAAATCATCACATGAACCAAATGTTTCCTGCCTTAGGATTAGACCCAGATAGTATTGGTTATTCACCAATAGATGTCCCAAGGAACTCTTTTTTTTTCTAATAAATCATTTGGCTTCATATAGTCAAATCATTTTCATTGGTTTCACAATTCTTTCGGAATTAAGTCTTCCGTAGATTATCCTTTTACTCCAAACTTGTCGAATGTTTGGAGGGATGGTATCACATACCTGCGAAACAGCACAGGTGTTGGTAACATTCTCGTGGCTGACCAATGCTACCTAAAATTTAATATTCTCTTCAATGTAGCTAGTATAGCAAGACCAAAAACCATGTTAAATACAGCAAATTCATAACTTTGAAAATAAATTGTAAATATTTGCGGCAACATTTTATGTAGATTAGATGCTCATTTTTATTCAACGTTTTGGAAATGCTAGAGTATTATGGAGTTCATTGTAAATTGTAAAAAACTATATATACTACAATTGTAATTACGAAATTTTCGTTTTTCCAATATAAATTAGTAGGCTTTGAAAATAATCGAATTCTCTATTTCACTATTAATATATCCCCACTAAGTTTAGCAACTTTGCCGAATTTAATTAAGCTAAAGCTCTACCCCTTGTAATAAGTATCACACCCATAATGACCCGTGAATTTGGTTTAATTTTTCATTGACAACAATGTATTGTTAGCCAAAAATAATGTTATCTTTGATTATTTTTATCTCCACGATTACATTTATTGAATAGATTTTATTTATATTCTTGTACATTATTATATCGATGATATGAATTTTGTTTATTCCTTTGCCAGACTATAGATTTTTTGTAGTACATGAAATACAATACCATTCATGGAAGTTCGGGCAAGCTGACAAATTATATTAGCTGTTTAGGAAAAAAAATTAAAATTATATAATATACATTTCTGTGAGGAATTATTAAAAGTAACCTTTTCTGGAAGCCTTTTACCAATTTCCAGGTAGTATTTGTCTATTATAAGACCGTTATCATAAAATATATAATTATGTTGGAAATCCTCAATAATTACAGTGACAATAAAGCTTTATAATAATCCCTACCTGGAAATATTCGTATACCCTTTATAAAGTATTATAACATTTGTAAACGCAGTAGTTCTGATGAGATTGTTATTGTGAAAGTATCTGTGGTTGTGCAAGTGAAAAATAAAATAATTTCGATTTGACTGCTTAAAATGCCCTGTGGAAAGCCTCTAGCTGTTTCAAAACGATCTGCCATTATTACCTTGCATCAAGAAGGGTACGCAGAAGACGGATTGCGGATAAATTAAAATAAAAAAATCTACAGTACATGATACTATAGTTCGATTTAAGACAACCGGTGACGCAAGATCGTAATCGGCCAGGACCGCTAAGAAAACGACTTCGCGGAAGATTTACGAGTAAAAATAATTAGTAAGTGCAATAGAAGACTAACAGCATAAGAAATTGCTGTAGAATTCAATAATGAGCGAGATTCCAAAGTTTCTGTGAGTACTGTATAACGTCGGCTGAAAGAGGCTGGGTTGCATGGGCGAGTGGCTTGTCGAAAACCGTTACTCCGAAGAGGAAATAGGCTGAGACGACTGAAATGGGCACAAGCACATAGAGATTGGACAGTGGACGATTTTAAAAACGCTTTGTGGACTGACGAATCCAAGTTTGAGCTTTTTGGAAAGAGACGGAGTTTTCGTACGCAGATCAAGAGGGGAAAGAATGTTACGGGAGTGTATAGTACCTACGGTGAAGCATGGAGGTGGATCTGTAATGGTTTGGGGTTGTTTTTCCTTAATCGGAACAGGGGACTTGCTCAAAATTGAGGGGATAATGAAAAAAGAAGAACATCGGAAAATCCTGGAGGAAAATGCCATACCGTCAGAGTCCGATTAATTGGTCGTGGATTTGAATTTATGCAGGACAATGACCCCAAACATAAATCTAAATTGTGCACAGATTACCTGCAGCAAGAAGAAAATGAAAGAACCCTAAAAAATTATGGAATGGCCGCCACAGTCCCCCGATCTGAACCCGATAGAGTTGTTATGGGAAGAATTAGACCGATGTGTTAGGAAAGTGTCCAAAATCGAAGGAACATTTGTGGACTATTCTCCAGGAGGTATGGACAAGCTTTCCCAATGAAACATTAGCAAAATTAGTGAATCGGATGCCGAGAATCGTGGCAGCAGTCCTAAAGGCAAAAGGTGAATTTTTTGATGAAAATCGGATTTAAATTATTTGTATTGCATTAACCTTTTCTTTTTAATAAATTTGTGTTTGAAAATATGTAAAATCATGTAAGTAAGTATTAAATACATGGCCATTTAATATTTCTCTTATTTTCTTTGACTTCCGTACATTTTTTTGGTTGCCCGAACTTCCATGAACGGTAGTGTATATGACTAAAGTTGAAAGAAATAAAATGGATTAAAGGGAAACAAAAAACAAGAGTATAAGTGCCTATTTACACAGGGTTTTCGTGAGTGGAAGTAAGTCTTTGCCATCGGCTATTGGTTCCCAACCTTTTCTAGAGTACTGATACGAGGAACATTTTTGAGCGGTTACTTGGAACTCTTTCTAATTCTGCTGGTTATGTTTTTAAGAGGACTAGCTCTCTATGTAAGAAGCAATGTTTAAATAAATTTTACCGTTTCCCTGCTTTGTGATTGTTACAAATCCTTTCACTGCGTCTACCGTTGGTGGCGTACGAATTTCTACACGTTGTTTCCAAGTTAAATTAAAAAAAAATAATTTCGTTAAAAATGGCTTCTCCTGTCGTTTTTTCTAATCATCTACAACACAAAAATTCATTGACTATTCTATTTTCTTTAACAAATCGAATGAATCCAAGTAAAATGGCTTTTCCACTGATATCGACGTATTCGTCAATTTGAAGAGCGAAATACGTATTTCGAAGTTTATTTGCAAGTCTGTCTTCAATGTCACATGTCATATTGAATATTCTTCTTTGGATAGTAATATTTGAGAACGGTATTTCTATTACTTTTTTTTGCATCTTCCCCAAACATTATATCATTGACGAATATACATATGTATATTTACTTCCATCGGTGAAATGTGAAAATCCGCGATTTCCTTGTTTTTTCCGGCGTAATAATAATATATGTCTACCCAGATAACGATTGATAGTAGTGGGAACAAGTAATAGCAGAGTAGGGAGCGAGAATGTAAAAATGTTTGCAAAACACTTTTGCAATGCTTGCGGAATACTGGTTGGAAGCCAACCTCCAAATCTAAAAACAGCCGAAGAGTTTCTGGAAGGTGATATTGATGCATAGTCGTCGAAAAGGGGATATGAAATAAAGAGAGTAAGTGTGTAGTTCAATGTTGACAAAATAAACAAACAATGCAATACACAAACCAATGAAATTTTGTCAAAACAAGTTCTTTGAACCCTAGAATACCTCAATTTCTGCAAATGCCTTACTATTAGGTATCGAAAATTTCCAAGTGCTTAGCTGCAAATTGCAGAGGTATTTATTCGAGAGCTCTTATGTTAAATTTTTCTCCTGCACAAATATTTTGTTTCAAAATATGTAATATTGAAATAATACACGTTGTAGTTTTTTAATGGAAAAATTATAAAGCGCGATCCAATTTGAACTTTAGTATTTGTTTGCTGAATAAAACACAAGTTAGTGTTAGTACCGTTAGAAAACGTTTGCTAGCTGCTAGACTTAGAGGGTGTGTGGCAGTAAAAAAGCCATTATTGAAATCTGTTCATAAGCAAAAGAGGCTTCATTGGGCTCGAGAGCATGAAAATTGGAGTCTAGATCAATGGAAAACAGTTTTGTGGACAGACGAATCCAAATTCGAATTATTTGGTTCTCAACGCAAAATGTTTATTCGGCGTCGACCGCAGGAACGAACGAAGAATATTTGATGCCTACAGTCAAGCACGGAGGTAAAGCTATAATGATTTGAGGGTGCTTCTCTGGTGTATAAGTCGGTGATCGAGTTAAAATTGAGGGAATAATGAAAAAGGAACAGTAGTTGGGGATCCTAGAAAATCATGATGTGCCGTCTGGGGAACGAATTATTGACCAACCATTTGATTTTCAACAGGACAATGATCCAAAACACAGCAAAAGTTTATAAAAGATACCTGGAGGACCAGCAAGCTAGAGGCAACTTAAATTTAATAGTTTGGCCACCGCAATCCACAGACTTAACACCCATTGAACATCTGTGGGATCAGCTAGATACAAGAGCGAAACAACGTCAACCCGGAAACGTTACACAGCTCTGGGAGTATTTACAGAACACTTGGAACTAAATTGAGTCGGGCTATTTGGAAAAATTATTTATTAGAATGCAAAAAATTTGTAGAGCGATAATCAGAGCAAAAGGTGGCCATATCGATGTAAATAAATTATAAATATCACAAATTTTAATAAAGCTTATTTTATGTTAAATTTGTCAGTAATATTAAAGAGGTACTCTAAGTTTGTGGCACTGGAACACGGAAACAGTTCACTAAAACCCTTAACACAAAACTTAACTCATACTGGACGCACGATAGCCTGGCTATCGAAACGTGCGGAATTTAATCACGATCGCGTTATTTGTCTGCTAGCTACAACAGCATAAGCATGTCAGCTCCGCTATTAGTTTGCACCAAAGAGGAACAACGAGCAGTGATCCGATTTTTTTGGTCAGAGGTGGAAAAATTTTGTCACAATACGGGGACAGTGTTTATTCGTAAAGCGTTTTTTTTTTGGATCGAAATGTTTCAAAGTGGCCGCACGAGCGTAACACAAAAAGAGGGAGCTGGACGGCCGTCAACCTCGACCACCAACGACAACATTCAGCAATCTCGAGAGATGGTTACAGCAAATAGGAGAGTTACCATAGATGAGGTTGCATCTTCTTTAAACATCAATCACGGTTCTGCCTATCAAATTATCCACGATGAACTCAAATTTTGTAAAGTGTGTGCGCGATGGGTACCACGAATGCTTACCGCAGAAAACAAAACCAAACGTTCGGACATCTGCCAACGCTTACTGGATCGCTTCAACGTGGAAGGCGACGCATTTTTAAGCAGAATAGTGACTGATGTTTAAAGAAGATGCAACCTCACCTATGGTAACTCGCCTATTTGCTGTAACCATCTCTCGAGCTTGCTGAATGTTGTCGTCGTGGTCGAGGTTGACGGCCGTCCAGCTCACCTTTGTGTTACGCTCGTTCGGCCAGAACGTTTCGATCCACAAAAGCTTTTACGAAATAAAACACTGTCCCCGTATTGTGACAAAAAAAACTCCGGTGATTTTTGCACCTTTCACACCTCTGACCACAAAAATCGGATCACTGCTCGTTGTTCCTCTTTGGTGCAAACTAATAGCGGAGTTGATATGTCCATGCTGTTGTAGCAAGCGGCCGCCACTACGCTAACCTTCAAAGCTTGTTATGGCGAAAGTGTAGAAAATTTTGGATTTCCCCTGGGAAATTTAAATTTTTCGTTTTATAAAGATTGGAAAATTTTTTCATTTTTTGGAAACAAAAAAATAAAAAATTTTAAACCCAAATTTTAATATTTTTTGACGCTTTGTTTCCCGGCTAAAATTTAACCCCCAAGTTATAAAAAAAAAATAAACCAAACCGGTTATTTTTATTGAAACATTTTCCCTTTTAAATTTTGTGGAATTTTTAGGAAAATTTTGTTTTTTTTTGGGTTTTTTCCCCCAAAAGTGGGTTTTTAAATTTTTATTTATATTTAAACCCTTTAAAATTTTAAAAACGTTTTTTTATTGTTTAAAAAAAAAATTTTAATTTTTAAAATAATATTTTTTTTTTTGTTTAAAAAACGAAATTCAAGCAATTTTTTTAAATTTTTTTTTTAGTATTTAAATAAAATTTTTTCCCCCGGCCGTAAATTAAAAGTATGTTTTTTTAAAATCATTTAAACGGGCCCCTGTTGCTAAAAATTTTTTGGTTTGGGGGGTTTAAAAAAAGGGTTTTTTTTAAAAAATTTTGGTAAATTATAAAAAGCTTTTACAAGGAAAAGGAAAAGTGGGGTTTTTATTTTAAAAACTTTTGAAAGAAGTTCTTTTAATTTAAAAATAAAATGAAAAAATGAAAAATTTAAAAAGGAAATTGAAATTTAACCCCGGTTTTAATTATTTGGTTAATGGGCTGTTATTTAATAAAACCTTTAAAAAAGGGCCAAAATTATAAAGCCCCTAAAATTTTAACCCAAAACCGGGAGTTGTTTTTTTTTTGAAGTGAATGGTTAAAAAAATTTAAAATTCCTGTGGGGGTTGCAGGTTTTCTGGGTTTTAAAATAAAATTCACGTTGGGGGTTTCCCTTACAGATTTTTTTTGTTGCTGGTTTTTTATTTTTTCTTATTTTTTTAAAAAAAAATTTTTCTACCCGGCCCTTTATTTCAATTTTCCCTTTTGGCAATTTTTTTAAAAAAATTTGAAAACATTTTAAGCCAAAAAATTTTTTTTAACCTTTTCTTGGGGTCGCTCCACTGTGGAAACTTTTTTAAATTCCATTTTTGATTCTTGGGGGTTTTTCGACGGTTGTTGGGGAATACGGTTTGTTGTTTAATCAAAATGATTGTTCGAAAAACCCCAAATTGGGGAAAGGGGAAATTTTCAATTTCTTTTTTTTTCACCGGGGGGAAATTTTTATTTTGGGGTTAAGCCAACTTTTTTTAAATTCCGGGATTTTTTTCTTTAAAATTTGACCTTTTTAAACAAACCCCCCGATTCCCTATGGTGTTCTTTAATTTTCTAAAAGGGGCAAAATTTTTTAAATTTAAAATGCGTTTGAGCTTTTTGTTTTTGGGGGGTTTGCCCCAATGGTTTTAAATTCAAAAATAGTTCGGGAATTTTCTTCTAATTTGGGGTTGGAAGGGTGAATTTTGGGCCCACTGAACGGCTTTCGGAAATAAATTTAAATAAGGTTTAAAGGTTTTTGAAAATTTTTCCCTTTGGAAAAAAAAATTTATTGAAGAATGTTTTGGGCTTCCCCCATCCTTTTTTCCATACCCGATTTGGTAATTTGGGGTAATTTTCACACTTTGTTTGAATTCGGGGAAACGGGGTTTGGGATTTTGATGTTTTTTGGAATGCAAATTTTTCCAAAAAACGGATATTCCTTTGAAGGGTTTCTTTACGAGGGATTTTCTTATGGGGCTGTTTAATAAAAAAAGGAATTTTTTCAAATCCCCCAAAAATTCAGCCAATTTTGGGGCTTTTAAAATAAAAAATTTGGGGCTTTTTTTAATAAAAAAATTCCTTCAAACAAATTTTTAAAAAATTTGAAACTTTCCTTCTTAGTTTTCTAACCCCTTTTGAGAAAACAAGAACCCCTTGGGGGAACCATCCCCCCCTTTTTTTTGGGGTTGCCTTGGGGCGTTTTGTGTTTTGACTCATTGGGTTTAATCCTTTTTAAAAAGGAAAATTTGTTTTTTTTTAAAAAACTGTTTTTTTTAATTTTTATTTCCTTTATTTTAAAATTTGCGCAACGTTAAATTGTTCGGAAAAAAATTCAAAAAATTTGGAAAATTTTTCCTTTGGAGGGAACCTTTATTTTACCCAAAAAAACGAAATTTGTTCTTTTTAATCAAAGATTTTTGTGGGATAATTTTGCCCAAAATTAAAAAAATAAAATTTTTATTTTAAAAATTTCCCAATTTTGGAAAAACGTTTCTTTTTAATAAATTTATTTTTAAATTTTTTTTTTTTCTTTAAAAAAACCAATCCAAACCTTTAAAACCCCCTTTTTCATTTGTGCAAATTAACCCCCTTGAAATTACAGTTATTTAATACCCTTTGTAATATTTGTTTTTTTCTTTTCTGGAGGCACTTGTTTTAATGGGATAAACAATTTGTAACTGTTAGCTTCCATCCATTGGAAATTTGACTATACCTAACGCTTTCTATTAAGTTTTAACAAATCTTTCGTACAGAATTCGATTTGTAGCTTCATAAAAACTCGATGTGTAATCAGAAATAAACAATCTACAATGAATAATTTAATTTCGACAGTAAGCCTGTTTGTAAATACGAAAAAAACCATCTTTAAAGGAAAAATGCAGAAGAAAAGGGGAATCACTCAGGCATTGTATTTATAGAACAAGCGCTATTTTAATCCATAGTTATTTTTCCATAATTTCACTGTTGTAAACCTAGTAAATAGCCATTTTGTTCGTGTGGGCCGAGAGCTAAAAACCTATGTAGTACATACACGTACACAGTGGACCTAGAACGAATTAAATATTTACTTTCAGGAAATACGTGGCCTATTTATAGAAACAATTTAAGAAGTTATATTTAGTCCAACAAAACGAATCCAAGTGTATGCTTATGTATATGGATACTTAGACACGCGTCGATGATGTTAGTGTTTAGTTTGACAGATAGATGTGTTTAATGTAGAGATTGTAGAGCAATATGGGCGAGATAAACTGCTGCTATTTGATGTGAAAAAGACAGAGCAACATCTTAACAATTTAATCGTCGATTTATTCGGCGTTTTTGAAGAATTTTAACGATTGCTGAGTACAAAAAAAGATAGCAAAATGTAGTAAGGTCGTCAAAAGCAGTAAAAAAGTTAAAATTGAATGATTTTGCAAAAAAAACAGTGATCAAAAAGAAAATTACAATGAATTACACTGGGGAACAATTTGTAACACAATTTCTGTTGAGTTTGGTTTTTGAGCTGTTTTATAGTTAACTAGGCATGCTGGTTTCAAAACTGTAGTTAGTTTTCTTCTACCATGTCAAGTTTTATCTCTACCTTATGAGAATGTGACCACCCTCCGCGAAATCGAGCATGAAAAGAATGCTTGGTTGGCATTCAAAAACATTGTTAAAGACTATCTTGGAAATACAAGAGCACAGAATTACGCCAAAATTGTCCAGCAACTCTTGGAGAGCTTCAAACTGCTAGGTTACAACATGAGTACCAAATTGCATTTTTTACATAGCCATCTTGCTAACTTCCCGGAAAATCTTGGTGCAGTCAGTGATGAGCAGGGTGAGCGATTTCATCAGGATTTGAAGGTCATGGAGGCACGGTATCAAGGTAGATGGGATGTACATATGATGGCTGACTATTGTTGGAGCATCAAGCGAGAATGTCCACAGATTAAACATTCCAGAAAAAGCTATAAGCGAAAATGTTTGCCTTAATATGTAATTACCGTTCGATAAAAAAACAACTATTTGTAGGAACACAATTTAATTTGCAGTAACTATTATAGCCTTTGTATGAATAAAATTATTCTTTATAAACAGTATATTTGGTAACTTTTTACTTTATGTTCCTTTATATGCACAATTTGTATGACTTTTGAGGGTATCCTGTAGCTTAAAAAGTTGACATGATTGACAAAAACTGCGGTTATTTTTGGATCTAGAGGCCAAAAGTTAATTGAAAACAAGTCACAGATTTAAGACAACGAAATTGCTATTCCCCAGTGTTATTTTTCTTTAAGACGAAACAGTCCAGAAAAATAAGGAATTTGGGTAACATTTCGGAGTGTGTGGGAATGAAATTTTGTATGCGAGCTCGAATCAATGGGTTCTATGTTAGCAACGAACTTCAACCATTCCTTTTTCTTTGAGGTACAAGGCCAACTTGATTTTTCTTAATGACAATACCCTTTTTCCTTTTATATCCAACAGTTTGTTGATCTCCTACGGAGCTACATTAAAATTTCGGTACGTTACATAAGCACAATCGATTAGTTAGATATTAGGTTATGGAATATTAACCCTTGACCGGTGAGGTACTTAACTTTTAATATAAGTGGTGACGTGGGGCCAGGCATACCTCAGTAAGCATTAACAAAAAACCTTAATAAACTTAATTAACGTAACGACATTACGTCTTTATGAATTCATTTTAAAATATCCTATGTATTTTTTTCTTTAATTACAGCGTTAGAAGCTACATTTTGAAGCCACTCCTTTACCACGACAAAAAAATGTAGGTAGCCAAAATTATAATTTATTTAAATTTTGAAAATAAGATTTAAACAATAAAATTGTAAGGAAACTAGATTCTAATATATTATCTGCGATTTACATTAATAAGAAACTAAAAAACGTGTTCTAATACAAAAACTGCAAATAGTAATTCCAACTAATCTTGGCGACAGTCCTTGCAAATGCAGGCAATACATTCTACACAAACAGGTTTCTTCGTAAAGTGTGTGTAGTACAAAAGGCCAATAAACGTTCTCAATTCAATAATGTCTACATCTTTCATTTCTACTTTGTCCTCGTCAGGATAACAATTTCTTTTTATTCTAAGTCGTTCGATAGTATGTTTCGTTGTTTAATTTATCATATCTTCAGTAAAAACGCAATTCCAAATTCGCAGGACATCTGCGTTAGTTCCTAAATTTTTTTACGAAACCTTTCAAAAATGGAAAATGACATCTGATAATATTATGTCAGAGCACAATGACTGACCATTTGAAACTATTTTTACCAAAAAGTAGTTTTCTTTTCCGTCACTTTCTATCGATTCATGCCACTGTAGTACAGAACTTTCAAAGACTGGACTGCAGTAATTTACACTTTTCTTCGAACAAGCCATAAGATACACTACCGACCATAATTATTTGGCCACCTATATTTTTGCTTGGATCTTAGAAAGTTATTTATTTATTGTTATTTAGGAGCTATAATTATTTACTTACAAGTAAAAGAAGGAGTCACATTAAATAATTTCGCAAGAGACTCCTCTGATACTTAGTTATTAATTGAATCTCCTTAATCCGATAATTAGGGTACAAGGTAGGGCCATGAAAAAACCCGAAACGTAATACAATTATCCTTCACTAATAAATATCTAACGTAGGTCAGGTAAAAATGATAATTTAGATTTAGTAGTTATTGTACTTTAAACAGTGAATATCGTTAATAAAATTATCTAAAATCTGTATTAGAATGACGAAAACAAGACAGTTGTCTTTAGAAAACTGCACAATGATTGTTGCTTTACATAATCTTGGCCGAAGTAACAAAGATATCACACGAAAATTGAAATTAAGTCGCTGAACTGTTGACTATAGTGTTAAAAAATATCAAGAGGCTGGCACATTATTAAACAGAAAACGAACAGGTCGATGGAAATTGACAACACCAGCGGAAGATCGTCGAATAATTATGACGAGAAAACGAAATAGACGAAAAACTGCAACTGAAATAAATAAACATTGGTTGTTCGTGTTTCAAGGTACAGATATATATAAGAGAAATGATTATTTTGACACTGTTAGATTTAGAATTTTTCCAGCATTTTCAGGCCCACCACCGGTTTTAAAGATTTCTAACCTTTCTTTCGCTGCTTCCTATCTTATTGCCTTTTTCATATTTGAATATATTTTCTTTTAAGAAGAAACATCTCTGTAAATGTTTGTCGGCAGTAAAGAATTAAGTTCATTTGCAATCTTTTTCCAAGCCCCTTCTTCATTATTTGTCATCGTATCCGTTTTCTTTTTGTTTTCTATTACCATTTTATGACTATTCATTAACATTATTAGGAAACTTTTCTCTTCTAAAGTGTAGTTGAATCCTCTTGTTCTTTTTTGACTATTAATAATGTAGTAGTACGTAATATGTGCCGTGCCGACGTTTGTCTTTACTCGTTAATTTTGACGTTAGAAATGTGACAAATAAGAATCCGCATAATTGATGAAGTGGCAAATTTCAATATTGATAATCAATCCGACATTTTAAGAAATTTTTGTATATTTCTCTCTTATTTCACCTATATACATTATAACGCATTAGATAATAAGCAGGTTTTTTTAGTTTTTGGGGAAAATAGTTCCATAAATTTGTGCCGCCCTTTTAAATAGTGGCATCGTAAATTTTAAAGGGCAGAATAAAAAATCCGCGGCTTAAATAATATGGTGCAACTACCTACAATAATAAGAATTACTTAAATTAAAGTAAAACTTAATTTTGGTTCGATATATGACCGATCGGTGAGATTGGCCATATAATTTACTCAAATATTTTACCAATTTTGGTCCTTCATTTCTAGAAACAATACGTTCAATTAACAATAAGTAAAACGCTACGAATAAAATTGGATTCTATTATTGTTTTAAATTTAAGTGTGTGATAAATAAATGAAATTAGCTCAATTAAAAGAAATTAAAATGTTACTACGTACTTGGATTAGAAAAAACAAGAGGTGACGTCAAGTTTATTTATTCTTCGAATTACAATTTATCAATTTAATTGTAAACAATGACTCATTGGCACCACCAAAAATTATTAATAGAAACATAAGATAGCAAATGCATAAATTCGTAAAATTAAAAAATTGATTAACGATCTCAAATTTTGGACAAAATATTCTTTAAGGAATCATTAAACAAAAACGGAATTAAACCTGCTAAATTCACC
>JAROYC020000010.1:17100135-17134346 GCA_029619255.2 Dynastes hyllus | reverse complement strand
TATTTTTCATTATTAAAGACCCCAACAACCCCATTAACCCCCAGATTATGGTAACCTATTTTTTTTTTTGATTTGAATTTTTTAAAAAAAAATTGAAAAATTACATAAAATTGTTTTTATTATCCGATGTACAGGATGGTCATCAAGAAAGTATTGACTTTACCAATTTAAATGATTTTTCCCGATTTTGTTAAATAGAATACCCTGTTTACTACGAAAAAAGGGGTGTAGAATTACTTCTGCTCAATCCATATTTCCCCTATACCTTTTTTTTCGCGGTTCCAAATAATCCAGAATATTCAAAATTTTCCCTTTTTAAAATAAATTTTGGAATTTAAATTTTTAAAAAAAGGGGGAATTTTTTCCCGTAAGAAGAAAGAATTTTAAAAATAAAAAATTTATTGAAACGCAAAAAGAGAAAAAAAATATTAGCATATTTTTAAAAGTAATGCAAAACGAAATTAAAAAAAATTTTTTAAAAAAAAAAGGAAATCAAATATGAGAGATAATGAAAGAAAAAAAAAACCTAAGGTAACAAATGTTAAAGTAAACAAAGGTTGCTCTTTTTATGAATACCCCTGAACTCGCCTTAATTTTGATGTTTGCTTAAAAATAAAAATTTTGCAAAAGGTGCTCTATTGTTATAGTAGCCTTAGTATATACAATTTCTTTATCACGTCCAGATAAATAAAAATCAAGATGTGTTGGTTGGAGATCTAGGCGGCCATCTTATAGGAAAATTTCCCTTCCCCCAACCATCTTTTTGGGTACGTGTTATTCAGATAATCTCTACAGCAATAGAATAATGTAACTGTCTAACAGCCACATTTCTTCCCGGTTTCAAAAAAGGGCATTTCCCAAAAATCGGGGGTTCATTTGTAAGAACTCCCAAAGTTACTGATCCACATGTCGCAAAATTGGGTTTTTCTCATAATAAGAAAGTTTGTTATTAAAAACCATTTTTGTGAAAAGTTGCTTTCAGAGAATAACCTTTAAAAATAAAATATGGATTTTCTTGTAATTTATCATTTCCAGTTTCAAACGAAAAGGGTTTTCGAAATCCTGTTGAGTAAGCTCCTGATGTAACTGAATCTGGAAGATGTAAACGATTTTTCTTTAATATTCGTAGAACAGATAGTCCACTTACACTTGTGTTCTTACTTATATTTCTTTGGCTTCTATTTGGATCGTAACTGCCAACAGAGCGTTTAATCCATTTTCCTAATTTCTTGAATTTTTTTTTCTTTCGCATTTCTTGTACATGACATTTCCCCCAAAAAACGTCCTTATTTTTTCCAAAACCCTTTTTTTTTGGATGCTCCGGGTTGGGGACACCCTTTCACTGAAAGGGACGGGAAAAAAAACCCTTTCTGCCTTCCGATGAAAATCATTTTCTTTAGAGAAATTTTAATTTTTTTATGTAAAACGAACGCTTTTAGTGTTTTTTAAATTTTTTTTGGACAACTTGCCATTTGTTTCTTTTTTATTAGCCGCTAACTTGATAATGTTTTACGTACATTAACAAATTTTAAAAATTTGAAAATTCCTGGATTTTTAAAACCTAGAAATAAATATGGGGAAACCCTTAATATGGATTGATGGAAGTAATTTTTGCATCCCCCTTAGTATAATATACGGGTTTTCCCCATTTAACAAAAGGGGGAAAAAAAATCATTTTAAAATTGGAAAAAATAATATTTTTGATGCCCACCTGTACATCCGGTGATAAAAACAAATTACTGAAATCGTCACTTAATCTCAATCAATCCACGCAACAAATTGTATTGCTAAATTTGAAAGCACTCTGAATATTGTATCCAACTGAATACTATTATTAATATGTTTTACCACTAAATTTTTTTCGTTTTCCTTTTTACGATAGCAAAATGGTTTTCCCATGTGGACGTTTTTGGATATCTAACCTTTAAACCGTTCAAAGCCCCGTTTTAAAAGTTTTTTTGTTGTGGATTTTTGGAACGCAAGGATAGGACTAAAAATCGATCCTGTATTCGACTTGTTTTCCTCTTAGAACCCTGTCCAACACGTCTTTTATCCTCCGGTTTCCAAGTAACAATTCCACATAGGATGGATGACAGAAGGACTAATGTTAACATTTCTCGCAACTTTTAGAATACTGGTGCCATTATCGATAGGAGCTACAACACGTATAACATCTAATTCATTTAGATGTCCCATTTCGCTACAACTAGTGTCCAGTTTGACACTTTATAATGAACTATCAATATTTATTACTATTTCCAACGCAAACTAGATTTCTAGTTTACATTTTGATTGTTTGATTTACTTTATTTCTTGTAGTTTCTTTGAATTAGTATTGTTATTTAAAAAATTCTATGATTTCTTTTTTAGTTTTCAGAAGTTTATTCAAACAATATGTTTTTATGGTATCTATACTATTACCACTTAGAAAGTTATTGAGATGTAATTAAGTATAGTATTCCTCTGTATTTTGAGCAGTGTATTTGTATTATCTTCAAATGTAGTAAGAACAGAAACGATAAATATTTGATTATAGAAAAACAGGTTCTGAGAAAAGATTAAAAGTAAAAAAGGAGAAAAGATTAAAAGTAAAAAAGGACCTTCAATTGGGATTTTTCATTTAAACTTAGCAGCCGTAAAGTGGTACTATCCTAACAATTTTTCCTGGATTTAAATTATTGTTTGCGGGAAACTTATTTTATAACAGTAGTATTGCCGTAAAAATCTTTTTTTTCCCGACTTTAAAAGAGCTTTTGAAACAACTGACCCGACCGATTTTTAAAAATAGTCTTAATTGGGAGTATGGAATATTGCTCTTAAATGAATGAAGTAATTACTTTTAAATATTTAAGGGAATTTTAAATTAGAAACAAAATTTCTGAATCGGGAAAAAGGTTTACAAAAGGGTTTTTTCGGGGGTTTAAAATTTGCGGCTTCTTTTTAGTTTGTATTTCAATGATTTGAGTTACATCACACAGATAAACCCTTTCGCAGATGATCCGCTAGTTACATCATAAAGGTCATTCCGATGAAACACCTACACAACTACAACGATTTTTAAAAAAAAAAAAAATATTTTTATTTAAATTTGTTTTTTTTATTATTGCCCCAAAAAACTACAAGTAAAATAACAGAAAAAATTATTTTCAAAAAAAAATTTAAAAATTTAAATTCAAAGAATTAACGGTAGGAGAGATAATTAACCAAATGAGAACCCCAAAAAGTAATAATAAAAAATACTTTTAAAAAAAATACCTGTCGGAAAAATTTCCCAAAATAAAAAAAATCTAACCATAAATAAAAAAAATAAAAACCGGGAAAAAAATTAGGCATTATAACACCGTCTTTCTAGCAAATGGTAAGCTTTTAAATATATATTGCTGTCTATTTTTGACAGTTGGAATTGACAATGCAAACAGTAATTCAGTATTCATAATTATAGAAATATCATCCCTTTCATCATATTTATGTAGAAACTTAATAGTATATTAAATCGAATTCAGAAAAATAAACCTATTATTTTTGACAGTTTTCTTTTACTTCCTGAATGTGTGTGGTTCATAGTGTTTTAAAGCGATTAAAATATCAATTTTGTACATTGTACCTCTTCTTTTAAAATCTTCTAAAATTTTTTTTTCCCCCTTGATAATGAACCCTTTTTTAAACCATTTTTCTATTTTTTTTTTTTTCCTAAATTAAAATTTAAACCGTTTTTTTAAACCCAAATTTTTGCATTTTTCCGAAAACTGTTTTTTTTGTTTCTTTTCACAATAATTTTTTTAACAAATCATCAGGATTTTTTTTTAAAATTTAAGTATTTTTGCTTTTGTTTTTAAAAATCATTTTCTGAACTATACAGAGACACTATTCCTCTTTTTTAGAATCTAAAATAGTCCAACTGTTCAAAAACTTTGGTAACTGATTTTAATTTTTGGATGAACTTTTAAAAATGGCTGTATGTATTTTGGAGAGATCCATTCAGTTATCTATTTTGTTTCTTTATTTTAAAATCCTGTGTTTTTTTGCTGGACATAGGCGACAACTTCATCTTTTTGGGAAAAAAATCTTCTACTATTCTTCTAATTTTTTGATAGTATTTTTTCTTCTTCTGACATTTAAAAACTTTTCTTTCATTAGGCCCTGATTTGCTAGACCCAAAAAAAGACTTAAATCGATTTTTTTTAATAATTTTTCCTTTTCATTTGATGTAGGTTTTTTTCTCCAAAACGGTTTGCTTTTCGAAAATTGACTTTTATTCCGTTGAATGCCAGCAAAACCCGTCTTTTTACTTCGGAGTAACTTATTGTTTTTTGAATATTTGACTATTTTGTTAGATGTAGGGGGTTTTTCTTTAACACTGCACTTTCTTTTTTTTTTTTCCTTTTTTCACTTGCTCTTCTCTCTCTTGGCTTTTTTAAATGGACAATACCAAAACCCCTGGGGTATCATATGCGCTTCGAAACGGGACGGCAGGAGGGGTATTTTTTTCCCAAGTTTTCAAAAAATTCTTTTTTCTTTTTTTCTATGTTTTTAATTTCGAATTAATTTTCTTACTTTCTTCTATCATTCATCTCACCTATACTTTTAATCTTCCCATTTCCCAGCAAAACCCTCTTTTCTTTTTTTTTATTGTTCATGTAAAACTGGATCTTTGTAATTCGGTAAATAATTTTTTCATGCAATTCTTTGATCCTTTTTGAATTTTTTTGGGTTTTCCTGTTTTTTTTTTTTTTTTTAAAATTTCCTTGGTATTTGCCATCTTCTAGTTTCTTTGTGAATTTACTGAAATCTTCTTTTGGTTTTTTCTCATTCCGAATTTATTCTCACCTCCTTAATAAAATTTACTAACGGCAGTGGGTTAACGGGAAGTGAGATTTTAATTTAAAATTCGCTGTCTTACATTTATGGTGTGGTTTTTAAACCCAAACTAACCTAAAAAGTTTTAATTTCTCAGTGACGTAATTACTAACAAACAATATAATTAATGATTATACAATGCTTACCCTTTTTTGACTTTTAAAAGGGTGGGGTTATTTTTTTTAATTTCGGGTGGGAAATTTTTTTATCTTTGAAAAATCGTTTTGATAAATAATAAAATTTTTACGTTTAAAAAAGTTTGAATAAATTCGCGCTATAGCGGTTTTTGTTTTGACGTTTTTTTAAAAGGGGAGGAAATTGTGGGGGAGTGACTTTTGTTAATTTTGGGAAAAAATTTTTTTTTGGGAAATTTAAAATAACATTATGGGGATGTTAATTTTTTTAGTTTGGTTTTCAATTATTTTAAGGGGCCTTTAATGAAAATTTTAAAAAACAATTTTTTTAAAGTTTATATTTATACCCGGGAATTAAAGGGGGTGCAAGTTTCTTGAACGACCCATAAACGCAAAAATTAATAACCAAATGCTGTTTAACCGAAAATGGGATTAGGTAAAATAATTTATTTTAATAAGTTCGCTAATTTTATTGACGTTATGAACTATTCACGTAATAGAATAATACAAGAGACTGCCTTGAAGCTATATTAGTACGTTTTATAAATAATCATCACATTCTATTTCTGTGCGGAAGTTTTCACCATATGTTGACACGGTGCCTGAAATGTACCAGTGCTTAAATTCAACTAGAGCGTCGCATTTTGAACCGATTAATACAATATTTTCAAAATTATCTTTATTGAGGCATTTTTTTGTATCCAATTTTACGATATTACTTTTAAATTTTTTGTCCAGGTTATGAAACAAAGGGGGGAAAATAGGGTGGTATATATGTTTTACCCAATTTTTTTTTTTTTATTTTTTTTCCCTTTTGGGGATCACGATAGTACATCTGTCCATTAACAAGCGTATGACTTTCTAGAAGGCCGCTCTACTAGTTTCTCTGCTCGATATGGCTCTTATTGTACATCTCGGTACATATCGTTTAAGCATAATGGAAAGGCAGCTGTTACGTAATATTCGAGTTTCTGTTACGTTATCAACGAAGTGTAATATGTAAATTGTACGAATCATAATTTGATAAGTACTGAAGCAGATAAGTTAACAAAAAATTGCCGTTCACACCCATACTCATACGATTATATTATGAATATTACGTGTACTTTGTAAAATTTAACAAAGAAAAATTGTTTTAATCGTATTAAAATACATAATTATATTCAATAAGTATTGTAATAGGTAAGCAAACAGGGTGTAAAATTTCCTCGTTGACATATATTTTAAGCTTGGTGACATTATGAAGTTATTGGTAATAATACATTGATTATTTAGTCATTTTTGTTCCAAACCTAAATATCAATTACACCTACATAAAATTAATACAAAATAGCTGAAATTGTTATTTCATCTCAAATTTGTTTTCAATTTATTGGATCGAAATTAGTCATTAAAACAGTGTGTTACAAAAATTAGGTATATGTCAAAGAATAATGAATAAAACATGCAGTGACATGTCGATTTTGACTTTTTTTAAGGAAATTGTATGATTTCGTTCAATTATACCGTTAACTGTTTTTCAGCTATGATATTATCGTAAATTTTTTGCAGATAACAACCTTATCAGAAACATATCATCAGTATAACAATTGGCAGTTTGTAAAACCTCCAACGACATGTTCCTATTGAATTAGCTCGCTTTGTATACAAAATATATTGGTAAAATATATGTGGACGTAGGGTCAATCGGGGCTAATATGATACACTCTAAAAAATGGGGCACTAGAAAAGATGTTATTTGCGTATTGCCAGAAACTACGAAAATATCATATTGACTATTGTTGATCATAAAGGAATCCTTCGAAAAACTGAATTATTCTGTTTTTTGTAACCAAAAACTTTTCCGTGACAGATCTAAACTTTCTTTGTACTTTCGTTATTTATTAAACTAGAAATTTTTTAAAAATTGTTCCATATTCGGGAAGGCATTCTCTATCTTCTTGCCTTTGGAGATCTTCAAAACATCAACTCTGATGAGATATCAGACCCTCAAAATGGTGGGGCTAATATGATGCGGTTGAAAGGGCTAATGTGATACAATCTAAGACACCCTAAAAGCTCAACAGTTTGAAAGCACACCCAAAGCGAACTCTAAAACAAAAGGATCTACTAATCTGGTACAGCTGGCAAAGAAGAAAAGACAAAAGAAAGCTAAGCAAATATTTGTTTTGTCGGACAATGATCCAAAAATCCAGAGTGAAATTAACCTTCCAGACGAGGATGGCGGTGACTACGACAGAGAAGATTTCCTAAGAGATATTGAGAGAGAAGAACAGTCACGTCTGGAATTTGAAGCACTAATTGAGAATTATGAGAGAAGTGGCACGCAGATTTTGACGAAGCAAGACACGAATTAAAGAGAAATGTGGAAACAGTACAGTTTTTTCTTGGAAGGAGCCAGAAGATATTTCATTCGTTGAAGGACAAGATATGTTGGAAAAACTTCTTGAGCTTGATCTTGGACGAAGGGGGGAATTGATATTCCACTCGTCTTTTAAGAATTACAGTCTTTAGTAATCGTATTGTAGTGGATCTTATGTCGTTTAAAAATGATTTTTGGTCGATTTTTTTCAATAAATCTGATTTAAAATAAGCTAGCTGTTTATTAGGGTTCATTAGGGCGTTGTTTTAAGGCAGTCGCTCGCATCACTGTGATAGTTAAGGGTAAAAATCTGGAAAAAAAAACAGGCGATACAATGTATCACTATGGCCTCCACCTATTTTTACAGCCAATAGACACCGAGATAAAACGCTGTATCAATTTTGCGTCGTACACGTATAATTAGTCCCATCTGCCGGGGCTTTTATTTATGAACAATACCTAAACGCATTCTGGAATTAAGAAAACTATTTACTATCCTTAAGAAAATATTGTTTTATGTTATAATGGCCATTTACTTATACTAAGAATCACTTTCTTCAAATTTTCTGTAAGATTTTCTTGAATCAAGTTTACAAATGTCTTAAGAAAAGAAGTACAATTATCTCTTCATTACAAGTGAATAGTGCTCTTAAGCGGAGAAAGAAACGCTAAGAAAATATTTCTCTTGATTTAAAACAGTTATTGTATTGCGGATAATTGAAACAGTAATTGTCTTGAATTAAGGCGTACAGCTTTGATACAAGTAAACGTTTCTCTGCGTGTATATTTATGACTGATTTCTGTTAAAAATGAATGTACCGAACATCCAATCGGTGTACTGCGCGGGGACATACGCACACATCGGCACCTTCTTCTCACGATATCTCACGATTTTTCGGAAACAAACTCATGAATTTATCATTTTCTAATCTGGCAACACCAGTATCAGGAAAAACAGGTTAATTTTATGTCCTGTAAAGTTGTGTTATACAGTGTGATCTATTAAGTCTGTGACAAACTTTGGGGGATGAAAGGTAGTGCAATTCTAAGTAAAAAAAAAATATTATGAACATAGTCCAATTCGTTGTCATTAAACAGTTATAAGACTTTAAAAAAATGTAATTTAAGATTCGCTAGCAACAATAAAACAAAAGAAAAACACATTGGTCGTGATATCAACTTACTGTCAAAAAATGTCGATGTCATAATCATAACTTTGTTAATACCAAATGTAGTTTAACATTTGTTCGTTTTCTAAATATTTTAGAAATGCACATGTCTTTGAGTGAAGAATATACAGATATAGTTCTCGTTTATGGATACTGCAATGGAAACGCTTGAGAAGAATACCATCGCAGCTATCCAAACAGATGCCAAACTGTTCATAGAGTGTTTTGTGTGACTTCGACAATATGACAATCCGGTTCCGTAAAAAGCCATGCATCCTCATGGAATAAACGTGCAACACGAAAAGAATGTTCTGCATTTTGTTTTAAATTGCCCTTCAATTAGTACTCGCCACGGAGCAGCCAATTTACATCCGTCCCAAAATTTTGTATGTGCTAAATTGAGAGATGTTGCGTCCGTATCATCGCTAAAACATTCAGGGTTTGCAATCGTGATTTCCTTCCACTGGTATTATGGTCGGATGAAGGAATGGCATAAATAATGCACCACACCGAGCATTTGTGGGGCTCTTCAAAAAGCACATGCTGTAAGAGCGCGACGATTTCAGTAACGATTGAGTGTAAATGTTTGGAGTGCTAGCTTCTACAACAATTTACTATCAGTACCGTTTAAATGCGCAGATATACAGACAGTTTTTGGAAACTAAGGTTTTTGACTTAGTTCATGACATGACATACCGCTTAACATTATTCAAGGTATATGGTCTCAGCACGATCGCACACCACTGCATTATGAATTGCACTATGTTCATAATAACATTTTTTGCTTAAAATTGCATCAGCTTTCAAATACCAAAGTTTGTCATAGAGCTAATAAATCACCCTGTATTCGTTAATATTTTGTTTTTGTATAGCGGATAAACAGTCAAAAGTGTTTTGTTTTAAACTAAAATCGTAACAATTATTACTCTATTAATCGTCTGCAATATTTATGAATATTCTATATTATCCAGATCTCAATGGGATAAAAGCTATTTTGTTAAAAATGTGACAACATGAAATGAATCACGTGAAACATGCAAATCGCAGGAAGACCTAGGTAAGCACTAATGAGAATCGGGTTTTAGGGTTTGTATACAGACACATCAGATTGCCCGGAAACAGTAAGTACAATTCTTAGTGTTTTCATAACATGTACGAACGTGAAAGAGCCTTATTTTCATAAATATTTGAATAGGATTATTAAATATAACATTTGCCTGTAACATATTTAACGATATTATCTAAGGAAGATAAAAAACATTTAATCAAAATTAATATACTGCCAATTAAAAGTTATCAGTACAAATTTGTAGCATAACCAAATAACAAAAACGAATTATTTATGTGAATGCCTCAAACCAATAGTGTTGATGTGCCTCCAATAAATTTTTGAAGACATTTATTTAATTTCGACAATTTTAAACTGCTATATAAAATATAAACGTATAAAAGATTAAACAAATAACTATGGTTTTGCAATAGCCTTTTTATCCGTGATAATAAAAAGACTACTATTTATTTTGCATTTGGTAAGTGCACGTCGTGTAACAATTAAAATAAAAAAAGAACACTCACAATCAAACGAACATTAAATGCTATATAATTTAAATTATATTATTAGTATAAGTAAGATTTGATTATTGTGTCGTAAAAATATTTTAATTTTAGTTTTAGGAATGCTCACAAAATTACAAATTATAACAATTCCGTGTTTCGACGTGGTTTTACTGTTCCCCTAAATTCCATTAGCGAATGCGTAAGTCTATTTTCAAACATAAATATTTACGTTAAAAAGTACATAATGTAAACTGACAAATAAATAAATTAACGTAAACTTAAAATTGGATATTTAACATTCGTGCACCAATCACTGGAATCGTTGGTTTTCCTAGTATAAACGAAACAAATGAAAAAGCAGTATCATAGGTAACGCGATTATAACTGCATTTTTCTTTTCGTTTAGGTTATGTAACTGTCAATTACTAAATAAGCGTTTATTTTAAATCGCAAATTACTTAAATAGACTGTATTTTTTATTATAGATTTTGCGTTACGTTTGAAATAGATAATTAAAATATTATGTAATGTAGTACAAAATGTACATTTTTTTAGTCAAATGGTATAAAATAAATAATCCTTACCTGATACTTAAATCAACAACAGCCTCATCAACATCCATTTTTTCCATGTGTATGTCGTTACGTATTTCACTCTATTCTAAAATAAATCAACTGATCACCTGTTTACAACAAGAAAATGTTTTACTTTTCGTTATCGAATTATGAATACGATAAAAAACAGTTCGCATATTTTTCCCTCCGCGGTTATTGTACTCGAAGACACAAAAAGACCAACAAACTTACAAATTATTGACGTTAAGTTGTTGTACATGCGGTGTATGTCTGTACATACATTGCCGGTTGTAATTATCAAAAGTAGCTAATCTAGCTAGGGCACACGTCTCCCGAGTGATCGCGTGCAGCTACCGCAAAACGTGCGTCTTCACTTGATGAAACTACACGTACAACGAGATCAGAGTGGAACGGCCGCGAAGATAGATTTCGCGTACGTAAAAAAATCCTAACCTCTTTTGAATGCCGCGAAAAACGCATTCATACACGTAACCCCGTTAATGTACGCGACGAGACGATTAAAATGACACCAAACACGATGTATTTAGATGAAAACGAGTCAGCACAACACACACCTTGGGTCAATTAGTGTATACCGAAAATTGTAATCTAAACCTCGCGTTGACAAATCGATTATCTTGTGTACACATACACATAGGCACACACACTTTTCTCAGATAAAAAGTTCAACACTGAATATTTCTCTTGGAACTTACAGTTGATTTTTAAAAATCTCTTATTTCGTATTTTCTTTCGTAGGCGGTAGTTTTCTTCTATTTTATTTTTTTTTTAAACACGGAAAAAACACACCGGAACGAAACACTTCACTCCGGACCAAAATTAACAGACGACTGATTCAATTCAATATGGCGTGGCCTTGTGTTGTGTCTACACCGCTTTGACTCTAATGTAGACACCTTTATCTTCTTTCTAACCTCACCGAAGCGTATTAGTTGCATGGAACGTGTTTCTTTTCTGACAGCCGTCGCTCTTTATTCATACGGTGTACGCCTCAATAAGACACAATTGTATCCGGATCTTTCTCTTTCTCCTACACGCGCTGCCCGATTCCAAGTTTTTAATCCGTAAGTTTAAAATATAGATCAAATCCTTACAGTGTCAATTTTGTAAAACAAACACGCCGATAATCTTTGGTCTCTTTTCAATACGTTCTGCAGGTAAATAACGTTAGTTTTGACTGAAATCTAAACTAAACAAGATGTTTTTGATTAAACATTATAGTAAAAGGGTTAATTTTCACGCCAATTTTATTACTCTATTATTTTTATTGATGTAAATAATAAGTAGTAACGCAGTAGTAACTAATAAAAATTGCAATAAAATTCGTATACGCTCAGCCAAAATAAGCGCATTTAATAAGGCTTTCTACGGATAATAAAATAAATACTTTTTTACTGAAAATATGTCTTAATTTGCATTAATTTCATGGTGGAAAGTGGATTTTTAATCAAACTCAGATAAAAAATAGGAATATTGTTTAATTATAAATGTTTAAATACACATGTCGTTAGACGGTTTTGAAATATGTTTAACGGAATTGCTTAGTATGTAAAGGATATGTTACTTATCTCTACTAAATGTACGTATTTTCCTTCAATTGGTACAGCATAAAAACGTGACAGGTAAAGTAATGGAATAAAGTGAGAACATTTTAACACCTTAACTTTCGGTGAACGATTCTTTATCAGTTAATTTTTGCTGAACGCTAATGCCATAATTTACCTGTACTGTCCCGCAAAATAAACTACATCTGCTATTATTTTGCAAAATTCTAGGGTTTTTTTAATGCAAATTAAATGTTAAACTATATTCTTGTTGGCTTTATATCAAGATATGCCATTGCCATTTAATATGCTTATAAGCCTATTAGACTAAATAATTATTTCGGCAAATAATAAACATGCAATATTGTCGACAAGAATTTTTGTTTAAAGATATTTTTACATATTAGTACTAATTGATCACGTGAATGGCTCATGGTTTTTATCACTTCAAATTTTTTAGATAAGAACTAAGAGTTTATAAATTTTTCTATTTGTGTTCTATGACAACAAACAGTTTAAGAATTGTTGGTAATTCTATTTGTCATGTGATTTTTACAATTCAACAAAAGTTTTCAAGGTAGATGGATTAGAAACAATACAAAATTAAAATGTAAAATTACTATAGGTTTCTTCAATCTAAAGTTTATTGTTTATTTTGGTTTTATATTCAAATGAACCGTACAAAAAAAAAAGGAAGCAATGAAAACACGGATTCTATTGGCTCATTTAATTTTAAATTCAAAACTTAGGCGGGAGAGATCGTATTATTTTGCTTTGAAAATGAGCTGTTCATTACTGCTTATCTTCCTGTTTTTTACATTATACGTACCTGGTTATTCCGTTTTCTTAAAAAGTTAAAGCGGGAAGGATATGAAATAAAACGAAGAAATATTGCATGATTATTTTATATTTGGGTATATATGTAGTTTTCCAAAAATTTTAAGCAGAATGCAACATATTTTTATAGTTTTTAAAATTATTGTATGCATTTCTTTTACAACCAAAAGGATTACATTTCGCTTCACACACTTAAAACGGTTTCTTTAGAATACACAATTTAAATAATAACTAGAATCTATTACACTTCTTTTTAATTTAGTTATTAATTTTCTTAAATAATGAAACGATACAATTACTTCTAAGCGTAAGTGCAAGAGTTTCATGCATGGTTTATAATTTTTAAAGAACATCCAGACATTAAATAAAATTTCGCAAACGCTTTCTCTAAATAGCGCGTTTAATTGATTACCACATTGAGAATTTTCTTATGTATAATTTTTCCAAGGAAAAATACTACAAACATGAATATTTGAATATTTACTTTAAATATATTATAATTCTAATATATAGAGTTTACAATAATAAAATGCGAACAATTTTAGAACTTTTTTTCCATTTTGAATACAACAGTATTTAGCAATAGATATATATTTTTTGTAACATTTTTTTTTTCAATACATTTACATTTATATTTTTTTGTGGTAATTAGAGCGACATTAGTTGCTGTTTTGTTAATTTTGTTAATTGGAAATAAACTTCTTAAGCATGATATGCTTAATAATGTCAAAAGTAATCAACAGATGGCACCCCAATTACCTTTATTCAATACATTAATACATTCTAAATTCACAACAGAACAATACAAAGTGATTTCTTTTTATATTATGCATATATAGGTTATAATAAAGCAGTGCAGAATATTGAGAAATGGTTCTTATAGAAATAAAGAAATATTACATTAATGTTACAACTGTTATAAGAAAAAAAGAACATTTTTTTAAGGAGCTTAAAAAGGAGGAGATATTATTGCAACAACTATATCTACACAAAAAAGAAATAAAACTACGTACTACTAATATAAAAGGACGACTGATTACCGTTTTCTTAACGTAATAAAAATGGATTGGGTAATCAGTTCAAAATATACATAAAGAAAGTAGTAATAAGTAATAAGTGTTTGCTTATCTTTCAGCAATTGTTTAATATGATGTAAATATTATTAGTATCTTGCTGCTCGATTCTTCCAATCTTATTGTCACTTTGTCCCGTTAAAAGTGTTAAAAAGAAATAAATAGTAACGGGGCCGTAGAAAATCAAACCATTTTACCGAGTTACTCTCGTTTTGAAATTAATACTCGAGCAATTTGTATTTTAAAGAATATTATTATATTTTATGAGGAGTTACGACCTACATTGTAACATTTGAGCGTTGTTTAACATATGTACGCTGCTACTAATGTGTCCGTTGTTCATCACAGATAGTTTGCATTTTTTTTAAGAGATGGCAACAATATTACCCCGGTACTTCGGCAACTTTCAGTTATCATAGTTCGTCCCCTTCATGGTATCCCTTGGGCGAGAATATCCACTTCGGAAGCTTGCTACTATAGTCTAAATCACAGATAATATCGTCTCAATGTTAAAAACAGGAATTATACATTTAAATAAAAACGTATGTACGTAAAATAAAGCAAAAACAATGTCGACATATAATAGAATCATTCCGTTACTTTCTGCGGGCCAGGGAATCCTGATTAAAAGGACGAAATGACAATTGAAAGCATATCCGATTAAGATATCACACACTCAAGATATATTCAACTCTATATAATCACACACATTTATTAATTTATTATTTGTATATAAGTTTTCATCCGTTATTTGCTTTTATCTATTTTATTTATTATTTGCTTTCGTTACTTTACATAATTCAACGCATTTGGACTAGGATTTTTGGTTACAATTGCAGGCTAAAAGTGTTTTTTTTTCTCTTAACTCTTCTTTTTTTGTTTGTTTGTTTTTAAATGTTCTATTATAACTTAGATCACTCGATTCAGGTACTAGATCTTGATTCTATTCAGTTTTTTTTTAATCGTTCAGTACATAAAATCCGTATTTAAATTGATTTTCAATCATCCACCAACTTGCAACGTTCTTAATATATTAATACTATAATATTCGCAAGATTCGTGTGTATTTTGTGTTCTTATACATTTAAAGACTAACTTCACGTAAACTGAGTTTGCTATCAACATTATAGTTAGCAGGGTACCCGTACGTTTCTATATTAGAAAAGTGGTTTACATTTTATTTTGATTTTGTTTCTTATAAAACTAACAGATTAAATACCATTTTTCTAGTGTATCAGAGGATAAATAGGAAACGTACATTATTAATTTCTATAAGTATCTCGTCGTACTTTCTGCCAATTGATTATTACCTGTTTGTTATAACAAACTACTTGGTTACAACAAATTCCAAATATTCTAAAAACATTGATAGCTTCCCTAGGTTATTATTTCGATTTTAAACTCTCAATAGTTTAATACATACATTGCTACATTATGTAGTACAGATTCTAAGCCTTCTCGTCGGCTACATGCATATCTACATATAAGAAAGTTAAATTCTTGCATGAGAAATTGCAGAGATCCAAATTATCACAAATTAAATCATTCACGTTATAAGTAGAAATTTATAAAATACTCGTGATACAAGTCTTCGTTATTAATTTGTTCTTTGTTATCGCACGAACGCCATTGGAATGTTCGACAGGTGACATTTGACGTTTTAACACAATATTAAATTTGTCTTCATTAATAAGTTAAAAAAATGCGTTATCTCTGCAATCGCAATTGGTAAATTCTTATTTACAATGATGGAATAATAAATAAATAGACAATACTGCAGATGTCTTTTTTCCATTGCCGCAGCTGTTAGAAAGTGGTAAGATTATTTTAAAACAAATAATTCTTCAGATCAACGTAAACATTCATCATAATGTGTATGGAATGGTGTACAATATATAATATATGGTAAGTGAACCGCTATGGGTTTTTGGTCAGATATTTAATTATATTATTATTCTAAAGAACTGCACCATTATTGTAGGTGTAAAAAAATGATTGAAATCGGCGCATGTTGATCAATGATCACTTGATCATTGGTTTTGCCTTTATCATTAGTGTCAGATAGATTTAATATTATACGACACTATTTGTGAAACATGAAATAAACAGGAAAATAATAAATAACCACAATAAATAGCTCTAACTCTCTGGTTTGTTCGATTTAAGAACATTCTGGAACGTTAGATACTTTTCACTTTCAAATATAAATATAAGTTGTATATATATACAATGACAGGTAACGAATTAGAATATATTTGCTATTCTTTTTCCTCCTTGCGATAGATTAATCGTAATAACATAGAGCAGATGCAACTTAAGATGTACGTAACACATATACAACGCTGGAATCACACAAAGTTTGGGGAAATTAAGAAACTAACCACATAGTGATATAAAAAATAGATTTATAAAATATATATACATATACAGGCTGGATGCGTTGATAATAAAAACAAGTTAAAGTAAAACAAAGAAACTAGATATGGCAAGAAGCGCGTTGAAATAATACTTCTTAAAACGTCAAGTGAAACATAAAAAAAAAACATTAAATATCAAATGAATATACCACATTATTTGATATCTAACGATTTTAAGTTTGTTTCTTTATTTTATTGACTTCACATTCAACTCAGATAAGTTCGATGATTTAGTGCGGTTGCAAGTGATTTTATGTACAGCCTGTATATCATTCGTGATGACAGAGTCACACAAACATTAATACAAATAAAATGCATTTATGTTGATTTTTTCATTTTCATAAATAGATTGTTAACTGGGTAGGTACATGTTTCCTTCCTCAAGACTGATCCCTAACACATTACAGCTGCATTGACGTATTGCAGGTAGTATTTCAAATTATCAAATTTACTTTAGGGAAACTTTTATTTAAAGTCTTTTAAAGTTACAGAATATTAATTGAAAGAGTGGCATGACAACGAAGAAAACTTCTCATTTATTATGCTGTATGCAGCGAGACCAACTTTGTAAAAATCATTTGTTGTCGAGATCTCATTCTACGAACTTAAAATTCAAATTAAATGATTATGGAGCTTTGTAACGTTAAATGTAATGAATCTATTTGAAAAATTAACATTTTGTCGAATCAAAAATAGTGGAGATATGACATTAATTATTTTCATAATTAAGGTTATACAAATTTATTGCCACTTCAACATTCCTAAATTTAAAATAATACCATGCAATAATATTATCAATTCGATTATTTCTCTAGCTGTTTTATTTCATTTTGATAAGCACATCACGTTTTTTTTTCCTTAATTTTTAAAGTTAAGTATTTCCGTTAACAATCGTTGTTGTCTTTCTTGTTATATTTCATTTACAATATCACAGATGTTTTCGTCTTATCACTACTACGCTTTATACAAATAACTTATTACGACTGCCATACACGCGTATTATTATTATTCAAGGTTTTCATAATTTCTCTTTATTATTAATTATTCAGTTCTCGTGCTTTCATGTTCTATTTTACAATATATTAATATTACTTTGAATATATATCTTTTTTTTTGAGTTTTCTTTGTTCCTTTCGATAAAATGTATAAATATAAAAATCGTTCGTATGTAAAAATTAAACGTTACGAAGTGTTTGGTACATCGGATAGAAGGATATTTGTATCTCAATAAATTAATCCATCTTTATTGATTTCTTAAGCTAGGTCGATAAGGTGGATTTTTCCTGATTTTCTTTCTTTTCGTATTACTTTTAGTTATTATAGATGCTCAGTTCTTTCTTCAGCTGTTAATATTAGTAGTATTAACATTAATCTCTAGCGTAATAATATCTATCATAAAATTAAAATGTTAATCTCGAAGAAACAAATAATCGTAATGTACGAAGGTACAATACATAAGTCAAATAAAACGAATTTAAGAAACAAGATTAACTAATTCTTTCCTTTTTTTATGGTTTAGGCGTATTCACGCTAAATAAATTGTAACTTATTAAATAATACTTCTATACAATTTTTTTGAAGATTTTCTTTCTTATAACTTAAAATCTAACGTTGAACGGAAAGTTTTCTTCTTCCTTATTACGAGAACTTAATTTTGGGAACTAAATGTAAGTTGTGCTGGTAAAAAAAATCGTGTAGGCTTAAAAATAAGATACGTATGGTGATTGTTTTTACTGCGGCTGCTTTGCGAGTTTTTGTTACTTATCTTATGTCGGCCAGTAAATACGGGGCTATGTATTCGTCGGAGTCGCCAGCTAATGGATCCAAGACAACCGGGTGCAATTGTGATGATGGTATCGGCGACCACGGTTTTCCAAATATTTCGGATATTTCCTATTAAAGATAAACTTGTTAGTTAAATTTGTAGGAGGGGAACTATAATATGAATTCTTTTTTCATGCGCGGTATATTGAAATCAGCACAGTTACGTCTCTTTTTTTGGAACATTTTTATGCGCTTCATAATATGGGAAATTATCGTGCAGTTGTTTATGCGGCGCATACAATTCGGGGATGTCCCCGAATTAAATTATTTTAGTGAGGTTTGAAAAACGCCGACCCTTTGACACGGGACACGGAATGTCGCCACTCGCTGTCGACACACGAGCCACCGTGTGTCGACACCCTACCCCTATGTATAAAAGGGTGCGTTGTCAATTACATTTTTAAAATTATACAATCTACAGGGTGAATCGGGAAGAACAAACCAAACTCCAGGAGTGTATTGCACACGTAAAAAGACTCGTAGGTCCTTATCCGATTTTCATTTATTTTCAAGTTATCGCGTAATTGAAAAATTTTAATTAGCGTACTTGTTTTCGAGCTAGGACGTCTTAAATAAAATAAAAATATCCTTGCATTCACTACTCATGTAAAACAAAAAGGCAGGTACACGTTCGACATTAAAAGTTTTTATCGCTTCTTACCACATATGACGCATTGGCTATCTCAATCAATCCTTTCCAGGTTTTTAGGGATAAAGCAACATTCACCCGTGACGGCATTATTAATACTTACGCAACAGTCGAAAGTAATTTTCAACACAAGTTTGCGGTAAACATACATGATGATTGATCCGAGCCAGTGACAAGCAAAATAATTAAATCGTATGATGTTAAAATAATCTGTATCTTCAGTAAATCGGATTCTTCGATAATCCGGTCGAGCATTTCAATTGCATTGTGTACTTTATAATCCGGATTTGATAGTGTGTGCCTTTGCTTTGACTGCTACATATTGTGTCTGAGGATTATGTAATTGTTTAGCTGTTTTTTGTTACATAGTATGTACATGTGTTATCTTGTACTACATAAGCATATGTACATACATACATACGAGGTGTGGTCATTAATCCCAATTGTCCCAATTAACCCTACAACGCTCCATACGAATTTTCCACTGTCGAAAGCAGTGCTGAAAGTCCGTTTCTGTCAGCTTGTTGAGAACCTCCATCGCTTTCGCCTTTACCGCTTCCATACTGTCAAATTTTGTCCCCTTAAGTTCCGATTTTACCTTAGGAAATAACAAAATGTCACAGGGAGCCAGGTCGGGCGAGTACGGTGGGGGTCCAACACGCTGATGCCGGATTACGCCTTCACAGACAAGGGGGAATGGGCTGGCGCATCGTTCAAGAAGGGTAGTTAGAACCTCGACGTAATAATGTTGATTGACTGTTTGACCTTCGGGGACCCAGTGGACGTAGCATTTTTTCGACGCGACGCTAGCGTAAGGACTTGAACGGACGATTGCTGCAGCGAAACTGAGCGACGTACAATCGTGCCCATCGAGCTTAGGGTTTAATTGCCACACCTCGTATAAACATTTTGTTTACATACATATATTTTATTCATTTTTTTACATAAATATATTACATGCATATAATGCCTCCTAAAAGAAAACATACTACGTTGTCAATAATACAAAAATCCGATATAATAGAAAGACTAGTCCGTGGTGAAAGTGGAAAACTGTTGGCAAATGAATACGGGGTAGGAACATCAACAATTTCGGATATAAAAAAGAACAAAGACAAAATCAAAAGGTATGATATATTTTAAAGACCATTGTGAACTTTTACTATGTAGTGTAATTTCTTTTAAATTTATTGGCAAATGTGATTTCGTTCCCGACCTCAGAAAAACATTACGAAAAGCCGAATATCCAAAAATGGAAACTCGTTTGTATGCATGGTTTTGTACACAACCATTAAGACACGTTCCAATTTCCTATGACATTTTATCTACCAAAGCACAACAGTTTTATTCTGAAATCTATGGAAACGATAATTTTAGAGCTAGCAGGGGCTGGATTTCTAATTTCAGAAAAAAGGCATGGCCTGCGTTCTTTGAAAGGGTGTGGCGAAATACAATGACCAAAGTGCTGTCGATCCCTTCGAGTGCATTTGCAGAGAAGATTAAACAATTAAACCTCACACCTACTCAAATATACAATGCAGATGAATCTGCTCTGTATTGGAAAATGTTGCCTGAAAAAACGCTGGTTCGTACTCAGGAAAAGACTGCACCAGGTCGAAAAATAAACAAAGAACGCGTTACATTTCTAGCATGTTGCAATGCTAATGGTTCACAAAAATTAAAGCTGTTGGTGATAGGAAAGGCAAAAAATCCAAGGGCATTTAAAAATGTGAACATACCTGTTGAATACAAATCATTATGGCAATTTTTTTAGATTGGTTTCATTGTTCATTTATTTGTCAAATTAGAAGTCATTTAAGAAGTCTCAATTTAACTGAAAGAGCCCTGTTAATCGTCGATAACTCATCGAGCCATGAAACTATAGAAGAGCTGACTAGTGAGGATGGATAATTTACAACATTATTTCTTCCACCTAATTGTACAGCACTTTTGCAACCTCTAGATCAAAATGCCATCAGACTGACTAAATTATTTTATCGGAAAAGCCTTTTCGCCCAGATTTTATCTAATAACGAAGAGAACGTTGTTAAGTTATTAAAAACCACGAACTTGAGGGATGCTGTGTGCCTGCTATACAACGCTTGGGAAAAAGTCTCCCCCGAAGTCTTGCAGAAGTGCTGGCACAAAATTATGGCTCATGTAGCAAATAACGACCCAGACACTGAATACGATTCTGAAGACCTAATTCCTCTGAGTGAATTGCGGCTTTCCTTGGCTGAAGAGATAACAGATATTTCAGATATGCTCAATGTTCTCACTGAGCAAAATTTCACGAACGCGGAAATACGTAACTGGCTTGAAAATGATGAAGATTTGTTACCACTGGAAGACATAGACGCTACAGATGAACACCATGATAGTAGTGACAGTGAAGGTTCAGAGTTAAATAATACAAACCAGACTGTTAAGAATGACGAGGCAGTTAAAAGTTTCAATGTGTGCATAAAGTGGGCAGAAGAAAGTAATATCCCACTACATGATGTTCTTGTACTTCAAAGATTAAAAGAAACGGCTTTTATATTGAACCAGAAAAAGATTAAGCAAACAAAAATTACAAATTACTTCACATAATATAAAATTTAATAAGCATGCTTCTGTTTTACATATTTTTTTGTTTATGTACTATTTTTTAGTTGTTTTGTAAATGCTTCACTTATCAATAAGAAACTGTCCTGTTTCAGTAATCCGAATTATTTACTAATTAATTAGTAGTTTTAATTAGACCGGATTATCGAGATCGCACTGTATTATTTACTGCCACATGTTTAGATTATTTCATTTGCATAATCATATAAGTACGTTATATTTGTTTGTTGGCCAGTTATAAAATTACAACATGGTATACATAAACCCATGAACATTATACAATTACTAATTATAATATATTGTTGTCGCGAAGGAGTATGACACCCAAGCAGGCAAGAGCATGAATTTCACGATGCTACAAAAACATAATAGATCAATGTATAAAGGACACTTCTTCCGAATGTAAAACAACATATGGATTAGTACAGTCCGTTCAGAATGCAAACATTACATTACGTCGCATGCGCACAAACCTGTTCTTACTCAAATTGCCATCAGATTGCTGTTTCTGTAGTCATTGTCGTCGTAATATATTTGTTATTAATGGTTTTAATTTTCGTATATTATAAATTTTCTGTTCTATATTTTTATTTTAACGAGCCGCTAATGAAGTGTTCTCTCGATTTCCCGCCGCGTAGAAATTAGTGACGTAATGTCACGTTCTCATTCTGAACGGGCTCTAGACCAGTTGCGCCAGAAATAGTGAAAGGGGATGGAGTACCATTAAGGGAAATCGAAGAAATCTAAACCAGCCAATTTAAAGTATAAGCGGAAAGCAGTTGAATATTGGCGAAGTGGGAAGAAATGAAAGTTAGCATTAGGAAGTGTACAAAATCGCTTCAAAAAAGTGAAATCCCAGCGACAATTATATAGATGGCAAGAATCATTACACAAAGGTGGTGCACGAGGAGATAAGTTATTGACAATGTCGAAATATGTATTCAATAAGTTTGTAGTTAGTTTAGATATGAATTTAATTGTTCATGACTTGAATTTAGGACGATCGGCTCTAGAGGCAGAGGAAGAGGTGCAGGTCACTTTAAAGCTTCTCATAAATGAATACTACATTTCAAAAGGGCTAACAGAATAGTTCCAAGAAAAATAACCAAGTTTGTGAGTCGCTCATATGGAATTGATAATGAATTGAACAACGCACCAACTGCTTTTGTAGAAGATTATTATTACACTCAAGTCGTATGATAGCGGGAGTAGGTGGCAAAAGAAGTTGTATTGTACAGTCCGTTTCTGCCACAACACATAGTTACACTATTCTACCACTGATAGCAGAAGTGGAGACCTCCCAAGAATAGGAGTAAAACAGGGTTGAACTTTGTCGTTTCTAATCGTAGAGTAGTCTCAAATAGAGAAGTACATATCATGTCAAATGCGCAGATGGCTCATTTTAGTCTGGCGAGTTGATTAGCACTCGTCAAGGGGTGAACCGTACTTCAGTAGCTTACTGTTACTGTTTGCGAGGTTAGATGTGTTTAGGGCTATTGTTTGACGCTTTATCTTTTTGTATTCCTTTTCGTTGTATAAGTTACTGTGTTTTTCAAGACATTTCGGAGCTTCTAATTTTTGTACTTTACACAACTTATTGTTTAATAAATATTGTATAATCTTAACCTTATTTGTAGTGATGGCTTCTTCATCAAAAAAGGTTGGCGCAGGCACCGATGAGAATTTCGACTTTTAATTCAGCAGATATAAAATGATATAAAAACAAATAAACACATTTAAAAATCATTTAGTTTCTCGTTGATTAAATATTTTCATGAATAAAAAAGAAATATTAAAAAATAAATATCAAATTTGATGTTGATGTAAAGAAAGCGTTCGTGCAGTTACAAATCAATTTTGTTCGCGCATGCGTAGATTAATCCAATTTAACCTCTGATCATACTAACACAAATCGGCTGCAGAAACAAACCTTATATTTTCCAATGAAATCCGTCAATCGTCCTAGTGTTCCAAAATTGAAACGTGACAGAAAATTTAAAAAATCATAGGAATATTTTTGAAAACGACAGATTACCACCAATTTTGACATTTCAGATCAAATTTCGTCAAACAATCAAAAGACCGCAGAAAATACAAATTGGGGCAAAGATGATAAAAACGTGTAATATGTTTAAAAAGTTATATAGCATAAAAGAACAACGTAGTCTTCATTTGTTTGTGTTTCCTTTCATTAAATTACTGTCTTAGGTGTTTTTTCTAACCCTATTAAGTATATTACCCCATTATTAACCGTAGATTAGTATCGTGCGTAAAGTCTACGTGTTCATAAGAAAAATATAGCACCACCCCCTTGCCAATCCTGACGTCTCCTCCACATTAAACATATTACTAAACTAATTCCAATGTGTTTCTTATTTATCCCAAAGCATCACATGTATTCACATTAATTAATACCCAGACACGTAAATATTACATGTCGATAGCAATCACGTTAACGATAGTAATCTAGGGTTAATTACGTAATAGCGCTGCAGTGCATGACTCTTTTGGTATGACGTACTAACCGAAACTTCTGTCTTAAACATGTAGAAAACTGAAACAGACATGTAACGAAATTCTGTTTATGGCGAAAACTTACCTTTTTGGCGTTGATGCTAAAGGAATCCGAATATATCACATCAGCATGAGCAAATTCTAATTTCTTCAATGTAGTCTTCCTTAAACGAGCAATCGCTACCAAGTTTTCTTCTGGATACTTGTAGCCTGCAAGTGTGATATTTAATTTTGATGAGATTTTTGTTTACTTTGTAGGTTTATAATTTTGCCAATGTTTAAAATTAAAGGGTAATTGTTTAAGGTCTTAATGAAAACAAATCAAATCGAAAGTCTCTCAAATAAAACTATTACATGTTTACAATATAGCTGCTTACCCATGAATGTAATTTCTTCCAATTTCTTGCACAACCAAGCCAACATGATGAGCGGATTCGGAACTATTTCGGCATAATTATTCGTTCGTTCAGGATTAATCAAGTTCCATGTGTCTAGGTTGTCGTTACTCAAAGAATCTACCCACATAATACTGGTCAGAGTTTTGGAATAATTGAATAAAAAATTTGTTTAAAGGGTAACATATTAAAAAGGAAAAATTTAAAAAATTTAAAAAGATCATAGGAAAATTTTTCGGTTTTTTTTGTTTTTTAAAAAATATTGAAAATTTTTTTTTTTTAAAATTAAAAAGATAGCTTTACTTATCAAATTTTGTAAAAATAATGCAATATTTTATAATTTTCTGACAGGAATGAGAAATTTAACGATTAGAAAAGAGACGTCATTGCTTGCATGTTATTTAACATCATTTTTTGAGCAAAAACAAATGGTAAGACTAAAAATTTGCGTACGAGGTTAGTCTGAAAAGTTTCAAGCCCCTAAAATGGCGTTACTCGTCAAAAATTTCGTAATACAATTGCGCATGTTGATAAGTTTTGGGGCAACCGCGCTTTTTTCTCAGCCCCAAAAAACCCCAAAAAACCAAACCCCCCTGTTAAGCATTTTAAAGGAAATAATTTGGGAGTTTTGGGTGATTAAAACTGCAGATAAAACTTGAATTTCTGAACCCGGCCCCGCGAAACAGTGGACTGCGAAGGTAAATTTTCCCTCCTGGTGAAGACTGTTCCATCGGTCGGGAAAGTGAATTTGACTGTTTTTGGGATAGTTGTGGAGAGTTGTGTTAACCGATTGTCTTGAAAATGGAAAAACAATAATAGGGATATCCCGATTTATGACAAGCTAAGGTGGTTTGCGGAAAAAAACGGTCGCGTTTGAAGAAAAGGGTTTTATCCACTAAAAAACCCACCGTCTCAATTCGGGTCCCCATACGAATGTATGAATTGCTGTTCGAATTGATAGACCACCCACCTTATTCACCAGATCTGACCTCCAACGACTTTTTTTTTTTGGTAAAATTTTTGCCCGAGGACAGAGATTTTCATCGAATAACGAAGCCATTGTATTCGTAAATGCCTATTTTACAAAAGGAGATGCCAACTACTATTTAGACGGTTTTTGTGCCAGGTTGGACTTTTCAAATTACTCTCGTATATCGGCAAATAAAAAAAAATATCCCATACAGCTTCGGCAGAATTTCCGCGCGGCTTATGTGCAGAAGAAAGAGATAGTTGCACACAGTAATGCGATCGTTTATGTGGTTACTCTCCCATTATTGTTTCATTCAAAAATCATTTGAACTTTTTGTGAAATCTTAAAAAAAAGGAACAAAATTCTACAGTAACTATCAAACAATTTCTTATTTGTCGCGTCGCCAATATTGTAATGTAAATTAAAAAAGCTATAAATCAAAATGAAAAACTATTGAATGCATTACTCTATCGCAAGCCGTTCTACACCCATCGAGCCTCTTTATTCCACACACGTAACACGGCTGTCACAAGTTTCATCCGCCAAATCTGTACGATGCCGATTTCATGTATGACACTGTATATTAGTCAAGACATTTCCGTTTTGAGTGTTTGAATCGGAAGCTTACTTACGTTTTCGCAAAAGAAAACCTTTAAATGAGTAAGGGGCATGTTCTTCTTTAAGAAATGAGGCTCGGGGTCGTAAATTTCATCGTAGGCATGAATAAGCGACACCCTGACCGTACAATCGGGATGGTCGCCGACGAAACGAGCCCAAGTTTGCTCCGTGGTGCCCGGATGATCATTCCAGATACCGTGGACGTGTATCACCAGTCGTTCGAGTTTCTTAGCTGCTTTCAACGAGTCTAGGAACGTATCACTTACTATGTCATAATCTACGCTAAGTATCTGAAAAAGATAAATTGTAAAAAAGGGCGAAATAGTAAAATACAACATGTTATTAACCTGCTAAGTATCAAGTTTTCTCTTTTTTGCTGTGAAAATTTAGTACCAAACATTTCAATGACATACAAGATGTATGTGAAACACGATATTTGTCTTTTGTATTCTCGTAATGTAGGTACTTCAAATATGGGGTGGTCACAAAGTAAGGGATATACTTTAATAATAATAATAAGCTTTATTGCCCAACAGAAAATTCCAATTACTGGACAAGTAGTTAATTAAACAAATTACAAAACGAGTACAAAAACAAGTAAGAGTAACAGGTTGCAAAAAATTATTAAAGCAAAGAGCAGTGACTATCCTTATTGTATGTAAAGTATCATGAAAAATATCACATTGCGAAGAAATTAGATTAAAGTTTGTACAAATCATATAAATAGGTGATTTTAGATGAGCATGTGTTCGAGGAAAAGGTAGATAAAACGTATTCGAATACCGGACATCAGAGCGTGGATTAAAAGTTGTAATTCTTTGAAGTAGGCGAGCGTCAATGCCCATACACAATTTTCAGAGAAACGCCAAATCGGAGGATATGCGCCGAAAGTTAAGACAATGTAAATTAAATCGGGACAACAGTAACATATGATCAACGCCTCTCGGTGGGTACACTCCGTCTTGCCGGAACCAGGGGAGTTTAGCAAATCTGCGTTGGACCAATTCCAATTGGCATTTATGCGTTTATAGTAAGGGCACCATATGATGGACGCATATTCTAGACGGGATCTAACAAGAGCTTAGTATAAAGATTTCAATGCTACTTCATTGGTAAACTGTCTGCAAGTTCGCACTATAAAAGAGATCTTCTAGCCGCATGGGAGATGCTGATAATGTGTTGCGCAAAAGTGAATTTACTATCAAACAAAATCTCTAGATACTTAATTAATTCGACACGTTCGATGTTAACTTGATTAAGCTCGTAGTTAAAAGTAATTGGCGCAGATGCACGTGTGAATGAAATAACTTTACATTTGCTGATATTCAGAGGTAGTTTATTTGATGTACCCCATTGAGAGATATTTATTAGATCGCTTTGCAAGAAGTAGCAATCCTCGAGACACCTTAAGATACAGCTTCAAGTCGTTAGCGAACAGTAACGCATTCGACGATACACATGTACTTATATCGTTAATGAATAAGTTGAAGATCAAAGGTCCAAGGATTTAGGGCCCTTGAAAAGGGACCCCAAGATCAAATTTAAAATTTAGATAATTGGGAAGTAGGAATTGGATCCTTGTTGCTGCAACAATGGGATTTTATTGTATATATATAAAACAAAAGTTCTGTTCTGACAATGACTGCCACAAGTGTCGAAACAAAGCGATTGCAATTTAGTGATTTATTCTCAAAATAAAACTGATCTGAACGTAGATTCAAATGAGTTGAACTAAAAAAAATGGATCTGCAAACAAGAATAAGTTTAGTACAATGTTATTATTGAATGTGGTAGGAATTACACTGTCAGTTTACGAAGATTTTGTACGAGAATGGGCTTAAGAGCAGGACCTTGTAAAATGAAGGCGTACCGAAATTTGATTAGCAAATTGAACGCACAGGGTCTGCAATTGACTTCCCGAAATTAGGAAAACCAAGGATTAGTGATGTCCAAAATTGCAGAAGTTCTTCGGGAAAATAAAAACATAGCCATTACTAATCCGTTAGAAATTGGTAGTGTTAATGTAACATCAAAATGACTGCAAATGCAATATACCACGGTTTGGAGAATTTTACGCAAAATCCTAAAAATGTATCCTTATAAATTGTAAGGACTGTTTGATTTGAAGGAAGCATATTTAGCAATCAGGTACAATTTGTTTTTGCAAATAATGGCTCAGATTGAAATTGAACTCAAATGGTTATCCCGCATTTTATGGACAGATAAGGCTCGTTCTTCTCTTAGTGGTGGAGTCAATAGTCAAAACTATTGAATTTGAGCAGAAAATCCACAGACAATCATTCATGACAAGAAAGTCAATGTTTGGTGCGGCTTCACAGCTAATTTCATCATCGAGGAAATGCAGGATGACGAGGTCGTAACTCTAACTGGTAAACGATGTCTGCAAATGTTAAGAGATTATCCAATTCTACAGTTACAAAACGAGGAAATAATTGAAAACACAATTTTTCTGAAGGATGGAGCACCCTCGCACATTTACCGACCAGTTAAAGACTTATTCACTGGTGTTTTTCCTGTATCGTGTTATAAGCAGACATTTTGAAAATTCATGGCCAGCAAGATCGTCCGATCTGAACCTAGCGAATTTTTAGCTTTGAGGATAATAAAAAAAATTAATGTTTAGAATAAGAGTAAAAACGCTGCGAAAATTAAAGTATTGGGGAGCAAATTGCTGCAACTGAAGTTGTATAGTAAGTTGAAATATATCTCTTACTTCATGATAACCTTGTGTATTATAAAACCTATAGTTCCAAATAAAAATCTGTATTTGATAAATACAGTAGAAATCGGTAGTAGTGTCATCGTCGGCAAATTTTTGATTTTTTGGCACACCTTATATTTTAATGGGATAATTATATCTTGTACAGAAAAAGAACATTATAATATAGAGTATTCTAAGCAAATTCTATTTAAAACCTTTTTTTTTAATCAAGTAAGTAGTAATGGATAGCGATTAAGGCTCGGCGCATGACTCGGTTATTTGGTTATTCGATTAATCGACTAGTCAATAGTCACTGCTTCCAAATTTCAGTTAGTACATTAACCGATTATTCTACTAATCGATTAATTTACCAATCAAACAGTCGACTAGTAATAGTCGACTAATTGACTAACACTGGTCTTTTGTTATTTCTTTAGACTTTAGGTCGCAGTTGGGTACTTTAATAATACGCGCGTTTGTATATCATTCATCTAGTTCGTGCTGTATTTTATCCGTCGTAAGCATGAGTGAACTTACTTTCGTAAAACTGGTGACAGTGGATACGTTATATGTGAGATATGCAAAGACAAACTTAAGTTTAACAAGAGTACATCGGTAATGTGGAATCATATAAAATTTAAGCACTCCACCAAATCCAAAAGAACAGAAACTAAATCGAGCTGCAAGGAATCTACACCTGGTACACAGAGGTAAATACATATTCTTATAGCTGCATACAGTGTCCCAGTGTGGGTACTGCATGTAATTTATAACTAATGTGAGGATGTTTTAAGGGATAACCAGAAATTGAACACGTCAGGTGTTTTGGACACACGCTTCAACTCGCTGTCAACAAAGGTTTGGAAATAGAACTTAAACACCTTCTTTGAAAGTGTAGTAGTATCGTCGAGCACTTCAAACATTCAACACCTGCATCAAACGCGTTACAGTCGGTTCAAAAAGGTATGGGCCTCTACACATAAGCTAATCCAAAGTGTGAAAACCTGCTGGAATTCAACTTTCCTTATGATAGAAAGATTGCTAGAACAGCGTCAAGCAATAACAGCCGTAATTAATGACAGGAATATAACCACAAGATCTACAGCATCTACACTAGAATTGATGGATGGTTCGTGGCAAATCCTCGAAAGCTTAAAAGCTGTATTGCAACCTTTTGCTTTAGCCACGCAAGTAATGTCATTCGAAGTCTTCCCTATACGTTCTATTGTTGTTCCAATTGTAAAAAGTATGTTAACCCATTTCTTAAATCGCAGTGAAATAGACCACCTTGTAATAAAGGAATTTAAGACAATTATAGAAACAGATTTAACAAGTAGATTCTATATTGAAATAACTTGAGGTGCGAAACGTTAGATGTTGGTACATTTCTTGATCCTCGCTACAAAAACGTAGAAAGGAGTTTTGGGCTCTCTGTTTGCACAAAAAGACACATGGAAAATATGATTAAACATATTTCTACCCAAGATGTATCGTATTCTCAACCAGAAGTAAGCTGTTGTAAGACTGCTGTAGACATTTTGTTTTCCGGGGATGCACAAAACAAGGAGATACAAAGTGAAGTTGACAGGTACTGCGAAGAAAGACCTATCGACAAAAGCCGATGTCCCCTTCAGTGGTGGAGTCAAAACGAATGTCGCTTTCCGTTGTTGGCCCTATTAGCTAAAAAATATTTGGCAATACCTGCGACTTCTACACCGGCAGAAAGAGTGTTTTCTACAGCTGGAAACGTTGTAAACGCAAAGAGAAGCTGCTTAAAAGGAAAAGCGGTGATGCGTACACTGTATATATTACGGTTCGAAGAGTGGTAGCCTTTAGTAGCCACCCAGACAATGTGGCTATTGCATGAAAATGTCTCAGGTAACGAAAATTGAGTACTGCCCGGTAATTAAGCTTTTAACAAAAGAGCGACATATGCCTAATCACATTATGCAACGCTCAGGCGGCGTTTATGGTGATTTATCTCCTTCGAATTTCAATGTAAAAACGTGGACAAAATGTTTCCGTTTGGGGCTAGGATCCCTTGAAGATGATGAGCGCTCCAGTCGGCGAATTGAATTGATAGTGCCTCATAACATTTCAATTATTGAAGAAATTGTATTAGCAGATCGCCGTTTAAAAGTGAAGGAATTAGCAGTGATGTCTAACATTTCTGAAATAAGTATTCGGCGAATTCTCCATAACCACTTGGGTATGAATAATATTAGTGGAAGATAGGTACCGCATCTTCTTTCTCGCTCTCCAACGTGAACGTTGGGTCGAATGTGCGCGCTCGTTTTTAAACATGTGTGGAGACGACCCAAAACCGATTTGGAGTCCATTGTCATAGGAGATGAAACAATGGTCCTGCATTACTATCTTTTATCCAAAACAGAATCGATGGAATGGCGGCGACTCGAACCTCATCCCAGAAAGACATCTCGAGGGAAAAATTTTAGATTTTTACAAAGGTACACAGAATTTTTGTCGTATCTCAAAAATGATATCTTAAATAAAAAGTTTGGTTAGACTGATTTATTAAGCACAGAATTACCTACAACTTTCTCCTTTACACTTTAAGTCAATAATAATAGGGCTATAAGTACCGAACGAAATAACAAGAAAACAGTTTTTTCGAGATTTCCCAAAAAACAAAAGGCTCATTCAGTCGAGCTCGTAAAACTGCAATTCTTTTCTCATTTAGTCGTCTCTCTATCTCCGCTATTTTCCGAGATTCTCATACTAAACATCGGAAAAAAATCATCCTGCATGTATTCTGGCATCTCGGGTTTATTTCTAAATTTTTAATCGATTTATTTAAATTACATTCGTATTCATGTAATTTCGTAACGTTTTTTCCATATTTATTTAAAAGTCGAAATTATATACTTGAAAATATTAAAATCTTCCATATGAAACAATACCTGAGTAGGTGCGTCATCGCCTTTAATAATTAGAAGTAAGGCGTTTCTAGCAAATAAAAGTTTTAAAATTTGAACCATTTAGAGAAATGGCGTTATTTTCTCTTCAGGTAGCTGAAAAGCTGTTTGTAGTTTCCTTTTTGTATATTTTTTTTAACTTCAGAACTATTGACACAAGGTAACATTATATTGAATTTAAAAACAACTGTTGTTCTTAAGTTAAATTTGCATGCACGAATTATAGCAGATCACATCCCCACATAAGCAAAAAAATTAAATCCATAAATGAATAAAATTAAATTATTTAGTGCTGTATTTACCTTTAATTCTCTAAATGGAGTGAATAAAATGGGATCACATGTAGAAATTAGGTAGTTTGCGGGATCGTCTTTAACAGAAGCCAATCCCAACGTTTGTAGTTTAAGTGGCCCCCGATTCCCTGCCAGCAGTTCCAAATAATTAGGCATATGCTGCAACAATTCTTCGTTCAATCCAAGGCTAAAGTATTGTAATGGTCGCCTGCGGCATATTTCCGCTAGAAGTTGATGTACTTGCGAGGCAAATTCGGTATAGCTGAAAGTTATAACATACATAAAAAATATTCAAATATTTGACGAAAGTATGCGTCGTTATGCAAGGGTGTTGCAATAAAAAGAAATTCGGTTTCGGGAATATGAAATGTTACTTTAAATTTGTTTATAGTTTTTATTTACTTACATTACTATCAGAAGTCAATTAATTTCTATCCACTACTAACATTAAGTAATAGTTGTTTATAATATTAAGACAATATTAAAAGTATACCCAGGAATTTGAAATCTGAATGAAATATTTACGTATCCAGCAAATGAATCAATCGCTTGGCTAGTATCGTCGCTCTTAGGGCGTGTTTATAGTAAAGTTGTGATACTCGATAAGAGCGACGAGTTACCAAAACGGGGCCCAAAGATACTAGGAAGGGAGAATACATTTTTTGTTTTTTTTGGGAACGCCACCCGGGGACGCTAAAGCCGTTACTACCCCAAAACAAGCTCAACACGACGTCACAGGCTGTGACGTATTTTATTTAGGCCATACAAACGTGTTTACACAATGAGACCATCTTTCCTTTTTAAATTGATTTATCCAAATTATATTGGTTTTATTTAAAAAAATATTGTGTAGTGATATTTCCATACTTTGTTGATGATACCTGCGGTGATTTTCTAGTATTATAAAAACGAGATAACCTAACGATGGTGTCGGTTGTTTTGTTTGTGAGTTAGACTTTATGAATAAAAGAAGATATTATTTATTTTTCAACAGCTACAGATTCAAGGACTGGTGAAATTGTAAGTGTAAGTTTAAAATATCACATTTAACAAAACTATTTTTAAACACGAAGAGATGTTTTTAAATGTATGTAATAAACGTTCTGTTTTAATAAATATTTTTTAAAATTATATAGAACAGCCATTTGGATACTGATATATGTAATCTCATATTCACAGCACTGAATGTATTGCAACAATTATAACCTGTTTTACAAATACCCTACTTACAATTATTGTGGGAAATTAAAGACCCTGGTTAAATAGCATGTCTGTAAATTTTCTCGTGAAATTGAACAAAATTTCGAAAAAAATTGCAATTACTGTATCATTTCAACCTTAGTTTCGTCCAAATACATTTTCAATTACAAAAATAATAATTAGTTGATTAAATATAACCACAAATACATCTTTCATAAAAACGGCCCTCGGTTACGTGTTTGCTTTTTGGCTTTGAAAGTTCGTTTTAAAAATCGAGTAGGATGCGAAGAAGGGCTCAGTTGTCACTGGCATCCTTTTTAAACCGGAAGCCCTTCAAAACTTAAAAAAAAAAAAAAAACGTTCTTTTACCAATTAGGCTAAATTTATAGCGATACATCGCCAAACAGCGTGACGTCGTGAAGAGCGACATATTTTAAACGATGGTAATGGGTGACGGGGAAGAGCATTTTAATCCTGTAAAATTTATCTACTTTAATCAGCTCTAGTTTTAATAAGCAACTGTCCCCAATATGGGACCAAAAAAGAAAGATTGCAATGAAAATATTTAAAGTAACGCGCTTGTCGAAGCTTCATAAACGGCATCCGCGATGCATTTTCTCGTCGCTATTATTGCTATTGCTATCGTCGCACTTATCGGGTATCGCAGCTTTTTTCTAACGCGCCGTTCTTATCTAGTGTCGCAGTTCCACTATAACCGTGCCCTTTCTCTTTTTAGCATCAATAGTTGCGTGATACATGAATGAAAAGTATGAAGTTTTATGTCGGGAACATCTTATCGGAAATAAAACAAATAACATACCAAAGGACGTATGGCGGTCCTCGATACTTTTTCCACAGCAACGAAGGAAGTTTAAAGGCGGCCGTCACTTTATGATACGCTTTGCAGAGATCGACAAAAGATAATTCGACTCTGGCG
>JAROYC020000010.1:16887906-17100035 GCA_029619255.2 Dynastes hyllus | reverse complement strand
GCATGATAAATCATTCAAAAGTTGTTTGCATGAAGAAACTGCGCGTCACGTTCGCCTGATGCGCTGGTGGTTATTTTGGGTGAAAGAGCACACATGCAGCTTTTCCGGCCTTTTTTCACGCAATGCGGGAAAGGGAGCTTCTTCTTAAAAACATCTTCGTAGGATGCACCTGTCCCCGTAGTGCCCTTTGGAACGCAATGAGAAAGGGTTCCGCCATCGCTGTCTTAGAACATGGCCACCATCATTTTTTCAGCACTGGCGTTTACCCGAAATTTTTTTGATGGCGGTGAATCTGTGCGCTTCCATTGAGCAGATTGGCGCTTCGTTTCAGGATTGAAAAACGGCATCATGTCTCAACCATTGTCACACTCATTCGGCGATCCCCCAAAATAACTTTCTCCATTCACTCGATCATGTCATCAGACCGGCTAGTGCGAGGCCGAGGTTGTCTTGGTTTGTTGTCACACGACGTTCTGCCTTTTTTGAACTCTCGTACCCGTTAGACACATCCATGGCACCATCACCACATGTCTAATTCAATCATGATTTCATGGTGTCACACCACGAAAATGGAAAAACGAAGTTACACGCTGATCTTGTAATGAAAACGTCGCCATTTGAAGTATCAAAAACAGTTCTCATTCTGGCCGCTGCCGCTAAAGGTTCTGTGAGCCGTACAGTGCTGCTATCTCTGTCACGCATTGACAAAGAGTGCCCGCTTATTTTAAAACAAACCGCATGTTTCTATCTGTTTCCAGTTCTGAGAAAAAAAATCGGAGGTGTTATAACTTGAATGCACCTCGTATAATGAAGATACCCGATGTACGTATGTTTTTTTCTAAAATTGAAGTGGCTGTTATATTAAAGATAGGCAACAAAGAAAAAATGAAAAGCCACCACCAAACAATAAAACAGTGAATTGCAACAGTTAACCTCATTCAAACAAAATTATTATGTACAATTCCCAACCCCTCTACGAATATAACGTAATTTCTACAAGGAATTCCTTACTCAACTGAACACTTTTGAGATAAATACAAAAAAAACGAAAGATGTTTCAATACTACACACATGTATAAAACATCTAGGCAAGAGTTACCTGTTTAAAATAGCACTATGATTTTAAAAATAGTATTTGGATAACACTTAACAATTATACCTGTCTACTATCTACACAATAATGAATTTTGGAATAGATCTTGTTAATCATTATATAATAACAAAAACTACGTAATATGATAAACAACAATATTCTCGGCACACTCTGCACCACACAAATTATTAATTAACTCGGAACAGCCGTTTCGAAGACACTGTATGTTTCTGAATACAGGATAAGAACAAAAAATATAAAAACGAACAATATTTATTTTTTTTCAAAGTACTCTCCTTTACATTTAACGTACTTCGACATCCCCCAAACCATTCTGTAAAACAGGTAGCCCAGGTTTCCTTGAACACTGCACCAACATCCTCTTCAAATGCATTAACAGCTTCCTGTGGTTTTAAAAAAATGGATTCCCCCGTAATTTCTATTTTAAAAATTGGAAACAGGAAGAAAATCACACGGAGCTAAACCCGGGGCTATAAGATGGATTGACATTAATTTTTTTTCCCAGCAGAGCCAAGAAACCCGTTGTCCACTTGGCAGAATGTGCGGGAAACGTTGTCATGGTGTAACACAATTTGTGTTTTCTGAATTTTTGACAACAATGTTGGCAAGCAAATGGGGGAATACCATTCGGGTTAACTGTTTTTATTTTTGAAGAACAGAGAAAATTTACAACTGTACGGCTGAAGAAAAAAGGCAACCATTTTTAGCACTTCGTGATTGTTTTATTTTTTTGGGTCGCATTTCATTTTTAAACATCCAAAATTTTTTAGATTGCTGCTTTGTTAATGGATCATAGCAGTAGATCCATGTTTCATCACCTGTAGCAAATTTTAAAAGCGTACCTTCATGATAACGTTCAAGATTTTTAGGCACCAGTCGAACCCTTTTTTTTATCGCTGTTAAACAATGTGGTATCCAACGACAACACACTTATTTCCCTTTAAATGTGTGTGAAGAATTGTCCCGAATTGCGGGCACCCCCAAAGCCAAAGGGTTTCCCGGGGAAATTTTACTGTAGGTCATCCGACGATCTCCTTCAATCATGCGACGAATGGCATCAATGTGACTTGAAGTTGTTGCTGAAACAGGACGACCTTCATGATTTTCATCCTCCAGAGACGATCTTCCCCGTTGGAATTTTTTGAACCAGTTAAACACGATCGTCCGGGCCCTTTAGGCTTCTCCAGGAAAGCATTTTAAAAAGAAACAAATGATTCATTAAAGGTTAAACCTGAACGGGAAAAACATACAAAATTATTGCCCAAAAAAGTTCTTTGGGGCACTTCCATTTCAAAACTGACCGTTTAACTTTTTAAAAAATTCTGTAAAACTTTTTGCAAAAAGACATCAAATTCAAAAAATGCGGCCTTTTTTCACCAAACACTTGCTACATTAAACTAACTTCAAATTTTTTGACAATTACTGTCAGTGTTGCCATATTCACAAATATACAGTGTGCTCCTCGTATAATGGCATATGAACTAAATCTATGAATACGTATATTTCCATTCAGTTGTCCGATAATTTGTATCTTTTACGTAATGTTATTCAAAGTAGCAAAATCTGTTCCAAAATAGAAGATACAGATCCGAAATACTAGATTGTGAAAGGAAGTGTTTGACAACGAATCCGGATCCAAAAATCGGGTAATGGATCCGAATCCAAAGAATCGAATAACGGATCCGGATCCGAATCCGAAAATCCGATAGCGGATCCGACAACCGAATAGCGTATCCGGATCCGAGAATCGGATAGTGGATCCGGACCCGAGAACCGGATAGCGGATACTGATCCGAGCATCGGATAGTGGATCCGGATGTCCGGGATCTCAATTTTAACGGATATCAACAACACTACAATTTAGTTAGTTTTAGTGAACAGTTTGCTTGCTCTTACAGAGTTCATCTTCCCTTAATTAAAGTTTTCACTTGTGGTTATTAAACATTTAATTAGGAACACTAAACATTTTTTTCTTTGTATAAACAATAATATAATATTGAGTGTTTCGGGTTTTTAGTAATAACATTAGAAAACTATACGAACGAAAGGAAACGAAATCACTTCAAAATCAAGCTTCCTTTTACCGTGTCATGTAATAAACCATTCGGGGCGCGCATTGATGCCCGAACTTTATGACTAAGCACGTTCCATCGCAGCTGTTAACGAATCGGCCAAAATGCACGGATTCTTGCGGGTGCAAAGCGGAAATGAATCCGATGAATGTCTCAGTTTCAGGTTCAGTATAACTTCGACGATATTTTAACGTGTACCTACCTGGTCGTAAAAACTCGTATACTACGAATATTATTTGTTTGCTCTTCCCGTGTCGACAGGATTCACAAGTTATAAATTCTAAACGGTATACTTAAATGCACCGTACGTGATTTTAGAAATGTTTTTGTTGTTTTTACACACGTCTGTTCTAGGCGGACGCCCAGAATAGGAAATATAAACTGCTTAGGCGGAGGGGTTTTAAAGGAAGTATGGTTTGACTTGAATTTATTATTTTTATAGAATTTTTATGGTATATGGCGATGAAATTACAAAAATATGATCCATTTGGAGAAGTTTACTTGTTTGAATCATGTTCCTTCAAAGTAAAAACGTTAATTTTTTAAGCATTGTTATATTTCTATTTTCTTCCATTCTTGCGTTAGTTATTAATTGAACTATGATTGTGAAAGAAAAAATCAGATGAGTTCAGAGTCTAGAGCCTTGAAGGACATACTGTGGTATAACCTATCAGTACGTAGTTTTTACATCTTGGTTCATCACAAATTAGATTTTTATCTCCATTCTTAATTTTAACATCAACTATTAAGCGCCTCCAAAATAGTTGTTTGAGGTTCACTTTTGGTATGCGTGTGCGGCAGGGTGTGACTCGAAAGTTATTGGAGCAGGGTATGTTGAATATGTACCACACTCGAATACTGCATAGCGCGATCTTTTTCCTACAGATTGTTAAGCGAAAATGTCCAATTTATTTGTTTAATAAAATAAAATTTAGACATCAGGCTCACACCAGAAATATTCGCCTCTTGTGTATTCCTAAACATAGCACTGAAACTTATAAGTAGCCTGGGCAAACAGCGGTAACAGTCAGTGTAGTAGATATGTGGTGCGGAGTCGGCGATTATTTATTTCACGCGTTCACAGCGTCAGTACTAAATCGATGCTGTATGCGAGTAGTTCTGTGTATATGTAGGGTGTCGTAACTTATTTCGTAATTGTACGCTTACGTTTGTTTTAAAAATGTCGCAGTTAGGTACGTCGCGAAAACGACTTATGGCAGACACAGTTAAAAACTTTGTAGTGGACATGCCGGACTTAATTTTTGATGGCGCTAAAATTCTAAAATTCTTAAATCTGTTGGTCCAGAAGCTATTGTCAACGTCACATCGAAAGCAAACAGCATTCTTCTGCAAAAAGTGGCATACGAGACCAAGAAAAATTTACCTTTGATTTATGTGTTACTCTTATTTTATGTAATCTATCGTTTCGTTTACTAGACAAAGAAGCATTTGTCTCCTTCTGAAATAAATATGCGAACTGTAAATTACCTAGTCGGACATCGACACGAAATGTAGTGCCCTTTACTCGTGAACATATAGAAAAAAGAATGAAAACGGAATTGAAAGATAAAAAACTGTGGTTGTGTGTGGACGACACAACAGATCGTCAAAAACATTCTGTGGTTAATGTAATGGTACGTACAATGGAACCACATTGACCGTCATCCTTCTTACTTGCTTCCAAAAGAGTTATAAATTATACTGCCGATGAGATTTTAAAGGTGGTGTTGAACTCATTTAACGAATTTGAAGTTTCAACTAAGCAACTTTTAATGTTTATGAGTGATGGAGCCGCAAACATGCGTTCTTTGGGCCGATCTCTTAAAAAACACAGTGGTAACTTCATACATGTAACGTGTAAAATCCATACTCTAAATCTTGCGGCACAAACGATTCCTACATGTTTTCCACTAGTAAATGCATTGATTGCTAGTACAAAGGCAGTGTTTCTAAACTCCCCGAAACGTACCAGACTATTTCACAAACTGTGTCCTGATTTACCTGAACCACCACAGCCGATTGTTACACGTTGAGGAACATGGTTACAGGCTGCGTTCTATTACAACAAATATTTTGATCAAGTAAAGAAGGTAGTTTTAAAATTCAATCCGACAGAAGCTGCAGCAATCAAGAAAAGCCAGGAAATATTTTAAGATAGTCAGGTTAAAAGAGATTTACAAACTATTCACAACAATTACTTCGGACTGGCGGAGGGAATAGAAAAATTACAAAATGTTTCGATGTCGCTAGTGGATTCTGTTCAAATTGTGAATGATGTTCATGCACAGTTATGTGCTGTAGAAGGCGAAACAAATTGGTGTGTAATACGAAAATTTGAAAGTGTTTTAGAGAAAGACTCCGATTTCCTTATATTAAGACAAATTTGTGAAGGTGCGTGTGAAGATGCATTAAGTTGTTTGAAAGATTATTTTAAATATGCAAATATAATATCGCTAGATGTCGAACGGTCGTTTTCGGCATTAAAAAACATTTATTCTACACGACGTACTCATTTGACTGAAACAGCTGTGGAAACATATCTAATGATTCAAATATTTAACAGATGTTACCTAGTTTGTGATTTCACGGAAGACTTTTAAAACGGTAAGCGTTTCAGCACGTTTTATAATTTATTTCTTACCTTCTATTTTATGTGTAAACCTTTATGCGCTCGCCACGCCCCTGGCTGTTACCGCATATTTGTCCAGGTTAGTTATAAGCGTAGCTTCACTTATAACATCTCTAGCATCCACAATATTTATGTGCTATTTTATATATATTTTGTCCGCCAGGCACATTAGGTCAGTGGTATTAGAGCTTTGTATTGTTTTCTTTTTATTTTTGTATATTTCATTATATCCATCTGTATTCTTTTTGCAAAGGCTAAAGGTAGAACGCCGTATATCTTCTTTTCGAAGTTAGGCGATTTAGTCATTTTGGCTGTCTTAGAGTAATTACTGTAAATTTTTTTCTGTATTGTGCATTGTTACGCCAATAAATTCTATTATTATTATTATTATACAGTGAGGTCCTAAGGTATCCCCGCTCCCTACGCTAACGTTTTAACAACAGAAGCTAATGTTTTTTGGGAAAAACAGATCGATTTCTATTTTTTGCTGTTCATTTGCCTTTCCGGTATCATCGGAAGTGACGTCAACTTTCTTATTTTAAATAGAACACTATATATTTTTTACGTTTTTGGGAAGGTAATCGGAAGGCGAATCCAACGATACCATATATGCTATACTTTAACTTAATAAATAGGGCCATATTCAGCAATAAAGGTTTTGGTAATCTGTTTTTGTTCTAACGGAAAGTCGGCTAGGAAAATGTCAAATTGTTTCTTGTGACGCCAGACTGATTTAAAGAGCTCGTTGCTAAGCAAAGTAATCATAACTATTACCAATCTGTCAAATCTTGATTCCAAAAGCGTAAATTATTCTTATTGTTTATTGTTATCATATCCTCTATTTGTCATACTTTCGCTCTTTGTTCTTGTTCTTATTTTCCCTCATTTTAGCATGTTTCGTTAATTATAGTTGCTTCTTTACTTTATAGATTTTTTTTGCAATTAATTAATTATGGTTGGCTTGTTTAAATTTGTTAGTTTTTGATAGACAATATGTCTTTTTTTAGTTTTTTTTTGTGTTGTTACTCTTATTAATATAAAATTGCTAGGTCAACTTTAATATTATGTAAATCTGGCAACAATGATCACCTTATTTACCGTCATTGTGCAACAAATTGTACAATAATTTAAATTTTAATCTTCTGTTAACACTAGAATCGCCGCACCGGTCAATTTGACCGTCTTTCAATTTTAAAGTTTTTCTTCAATGGAATTAATGATTATTTATTATTATTTTTATGATCTTGAAATCATGTAACTTTTCCTAAATTTAGTTTGGCAATGCTCACACACGCCGCGACTTCATTCTGCAATTGGCAAAAGAACTCTCGCAACAATCCAATAACAACGAAGAAGACCCTCAAGAGGGAACATCGAATCAAAAATGCAACAAGAACTTACAGGCTGGATCAAACACAGATAAGCAATCTCGCAAAAAACGTACATGTCAAGAAAAGAAAAGTGAAAATAATAAGATTACAATAAGACTTACGATAGATGTAAGAACTGAAACAAGAACATATGTGGAAAATGTGGATTTAAAGTAACTTATTGCAAAAATTGTAACGATATTTAAAATACCAAAGTTAAGTTAAAAGTTATTTTTATACTTTGTGAATAAATATACACTTTTATGCAAACAAATTATGTTAATTAATAAAAACAGTCGAAACAAAATTGAGTTTTAATCACCGTTCAATTTGATCGGGGCGGCAGTGTTTATTATGTTCCACTTCGTGGTAATTATTTGTAAGCTTAGTTAAAGAAAGTTAGAATTTTTAAAAAACGAGTCCAATTAAGGACAGAGTGTAGGAGGGACGGTTGCAACATTTCGTTTACTTTTCAACCGGCTAATAGTCCCGATTTGAATGTGCTCGATCTTTTTTGCATCTATTCAATCCTTAGAATGCCAGCATTTACCGGGCAATGTGGACGATTTAATAATTTCGAAGCGGAGACTAGACAACGTGTTCATAAGTTTACAAATAGTTATGAAATCGATTATAGATTGTGACGGAAACAATAATTGCAAAGCTTCGTAGGGAGAATCGTTTGCTTACTATTCCTTTATTTTAATATTTTGTAAGTTAGTTGTTTCTTTAAATGACTCATTTGTTTTTGAAAATTTTGAAAAAATAAAAATCGGTAAAGGCTCATTTATGGAACTGAGGAAGTAAAGGGTTTTCCAATAGTAACGCTCGATGTTTGGCAACGGCGCATGACGAAGTCGATAATCACACAGGTGATATCTTTGGCAGCCGTATTCAGTTAGTCTCTGCATTTCATTATGGAGCGTTGCACGACCGAGCAACGCGTCGAAATGGTAAAAAATTATTATCAAAACCAATGTTCTATTCGTCAAACGTTTCGTGCACTCCGTGCAATTTATGGTGTCAACGATCGTCCTTCAGAATCCACAATTCGCCGTTTAATAAACAAATTTGAAACAACTGGGTCTGTGGCAGATCGGAAAGTGCCTGTACGTCAGCGAAACGCAAGATCCCTTGAAAATATTGCTGCAGTCCGGGAAAGTGTGCGAGGATCCGCAACTGTCCATTCCGCGTCGAGCTCAAGAACTTGGCCTGTCTTCGACGACAACTTGGCGAATCCTGCATAAGGACTTAGGCTGCACCCTTATAAAGTGCAATTAACCCAAGAACTAAAGCCCAACGATCATAAGCAGCGGCGTGCATTCGCTAATTGGGCGCTAGAGCAGTTGGAGGTCGATCCTGATTTTGGCCGAAAGATAATGTTTAGTGACGAGGCTCATTTCTGGTTAAGTGGCTTTGTTAACATGCAAAATTGCCGAATTTGGAGCGACGAAAACCCACGGGAGATTCATGAGGTCCCACTACATTCCGAAAAAGTTACGGTATGGTGTGCACTGTGGTCCGGCGGAATAATCGGTCCGTATTTTTTCGAAAACGAAGAAGAACTGGCATTTACTGTCAACGGTGAGCGATACAGGGCTATGATAAGAGATTTTTTTTGGTCTTCAGTGGATGGAATCGATCTAACAAACATTTGGTTTCAGCAAGACGGTGCTACGTGCCATACGGCACGTGATACAGTGACACTATTGCATGAGAAATTTGAAGGTTTCGTTATATCGCGAAATGGTGACGTTAATTGGTCGCCCAGATCCTGCGACCTAACGCCACTGGATTTTTTTCTCTGGGGCTTTCTAAAATCCAAAGTCTATGCTAACAAACCGCGAACGGTTGCTGCCTTAAAGGCCAACATTAGGCGCGTTATTGCTGAAATTGAGCCACTTTTATGCGATAACGTCATCACAAATTTACCCAATTTAACCAATTTACCCAGGATTTAATAAACCCGGCAAAGCCGCGGCGGACATTTACCTGATATAATTTTTAAAACATAATGTTAACACATGTACTTTATAATAAAAACAAAAATAGATCACTATCATTCTCGCAATTTGTTTTATTGCGTTACAAAAATCGAGCGCTTCTAGTGGAAAACCTTTACATAATTTTTACGTTAAGACTTGATTTACCTGGAATTTTAGGTAATACTCAACCATTTTTCCGTTATAATTATAGCTTACAGAGGTAAAATTCCTGAATTTTTGCGTGTTGTCGTAGTGCGTAATCTCTTTGATTTAACGCATTGTTGTGGTATTGTGGGCAATTGGTTTTGGAAACAAAACAAGTGGTTGAAAATCGAGGTCTAGTTTCAAATGACGATAAAAAAGATAAAGTGCCCTGAAGCGCACATCGGGATTTTAAAAAATGGCATTTCTGCTACCGTTCCGGTTCCGACGGCTCGAAATCCGATCTCGAACTTGATCACGCTTCTTCAAACAGAAGCGAGGTTTCGGTCTGCACTTTGTGAGATGCGACCGATGCGCTCAGCGTAGGAAGACCTATGTTAATTTAATACCGCGTTATTTACGCAATTCAACGGATGGATAATGCATTCGAAGAGATAGATAGTCGTAGGAGGTTGACCCTATTGTTACCTGGGAGCATGCGCCTCTCGGCCACATCCATGTTGCTCCATACATGGAATTGACAGCGAGTTTCGAACGCACATTCGCTTACCGGCAATTGTACGGGGAGCGCTGTACGCTGCGACCTCCAAACAGTTCGCAGGCATCGCAGTCTTCGGACGTGTTTCGACTAGTTCGTTGAATGCCACCAGTATCCGATAGATTTCTTAATTAAACGCTATTTTCCGATCGAGCTACACCGAATGAAAACGTAGTTAAGAAAAAAAAATATATTAAGTTCATATCAATAAAACGTAGTGATGATTTGATACTGTAATGAACAGAGTAGCATACACGAGGAAATACGACGCTATGTAAAGAATAGTTAAAGATTGATAAGAGAATCTAACTCTTTAGTGTAAACCTTACAGAATTAAACATTCATTTTTTATATAAACACATAAAAAAAGACAAAAGTGCGTATTGGCCAGAGTTTCCAAAAATCCCAATTTTTCATCGTATTCCAGACTTCAAAGAGAAAAATGTGATATTTCTATCGAGTGCTTTTCATCCGGTGAATCTCTACATTGTTCTTCTTGCAGCAAAGTGATTTTTCGTGGAAAGTATGAAACCGAAACTGTTTGTGTGGAAACGTTTTCTGTGCGAACTTCTTCCGAAACTGCTCATCTCCTTCTAATAAGGTGAGTGTCTATTTTGAAACTTTCCAAGCTTTTACCTTATTACTATTATTGTTGTTCTTCTTCACATCTGTTCGAGATTGCGTGGGGAAATCGTTCGTCGTTAATAGGTATGTTGATATTTTGGCGTGGGCTATTCGGTTTTCGGTTTACGTAAGCTTGTGTGTGTCTCTTATTTCGAAATGATTGAGAAAAATAAAAATATCATCGTTACGGTGCGTTATATAGCTTGTATGAATTATAAGTTTTGAAAGGCTGTATTTACCAAAAAGGTTTTTGATAGCGTATAAAGAATATTTAAAGCTGCTGTCACTCCAATTCTTGTGTATGATAATTTGTCCATGTTAAAAATATTATTATCGCACTGATGTTCAGAAATGAAGAAATATTATCAGTTTTTTATTTCATTTTGTTTTTGGTTAAGTATGATTTTCTCTTTTGAAATCTGTATACAGTATCCAGCCTCGTGATAGACCTATAGGAAATTTTTCAGTTTTAGGATATTAGTGCAGGTGTCATAGCAATTACAGCATAAGAAGATGGTATGGTAAATATCTGTGGTAAGGAAGACAACGCAATTGTTTTGCATTTAGTAAAATTATTTCTGGATATAATCTCCTTGTAGCTCTATACACTTAGTCCAACGATGCTCTAACTTCTTTAAGCCATTTAAAGAATAGGATTTGTCGAACTTTGCAAAATAGGCTTCTGTTTCGGCAATGACCTCCTCATTTGACGTGAACCGCTGTCCGTCAAATCGCTTTTTCAAGTTTGGAAAAGGAAAGCAGTCACAGAGGGCCAAATCTGGCGAATATGGTGGATGGGCCACCAATTCGTGCCGTGAGTGGACTAGTTTTGGTGTCGCAATTGCCGATGAGTGGGCCGGGGCGTTATCATGATGGTAGAATTTTTTTTCTTCGTTATGTGGGGCATTTTTCGATCCAATAAATCAGCATAGTACTGCCCCGTGATTGTCCTTCCCTTCTTCAAACAATCAATTAATATTATGCCTTGAGAATCCAAAAAAATCGTCGCCATAACTTCTCCGGCTGATGGAATCGTCTTCGCCTTGTTTGGTGTACGTTCCCCGGGAAAAACCAATTTTGTCGATTGACCTTTGGTTTTTGGCGTGTATAGTGACGTATCCATGTCTCGTCTACACTCCCATAACGCTGCAGAAACTCACTCGTATTGCGCTTAAATATGTCCAAACATTGCTTCGAAGTTATCACGTGATTTCGTTTTTGATCAATCGTCAGCAGACGCGGCACTCATCTCGCCGGTAGCTTTCTCATACTCAATTTTTCGTGAAAGATATTTTCCACACGTTCAATAGTTTACCATGTTAGAAATTCCTCTAATCTTCACTTGATGGTCTGCTAATACGATATCATGAACATTATTGATCATATCGCCCGTAGTCACCTCAATGGGACCACCTGGCCGCTGCTTATCAAAGATGAATGTTTGACCACGCTTAAATTAATTAAACCAATATTTACTGGTGGTCATGCACTGCATGGTCCTTATAAACTACATCCAACTTCTCTTTGATTTCTATACATGTTTTCCCATTCAGAAAACGAAATCGAATCACTGACCGGTATTGTTCTTTTTCCATGAATCCACAAATACAAACAACATTACTCGATGAGTCTCTCTGAAATTTTGGCAGACGTCGATTAAAGAACAGAACTCACAGTCGGTAATGCAGATTTTGACACAGCGTCATCTGTCTTCAATCACGGACATTTCTCATACCATCCTCGTGTATATATATATATATTACTAGGTAACCTCTATGTACTACTATGTCTTAAATTAATGATAGATAACTACTTTTTTATTATTTTTCCTCTAAATAAGGATGTGAGCTTTTGTACAGTCTTGTATTGGACAACACATAGTTCTTAAAATTCCCTAAACCCGTAATTGTGGCAAGGAATATAGCATCCATTATATTAGTAATTCATATTTCTGTAAAATAATATTAAATTGGTGGTATGAATTGGATTGTGAGGTAAATTAGCCCATCTACAGGTATGGGTTGATGTAAAGCTTAAAATTATAAATTAAGTAAACCAGAGATTTCCAAACTTTTTTAAAGCGGAACGCCCTTTTGGTAAGAATTTTTTTGGCGATCTCCTTCTTTGCCCTTCTTTTACCATACCCAATTTTATTCGTAGAAAATAAAACAGCAACTACGCCAAAATGACTGGGAATATACACTCAGGTGCAAACAATTCGATCCATTGCTTGTTTGATCTTTATTTGTGCTTCTAAAACTCTTGCAACTTGCGACATGGTGTAGATTGACATTCGTATTATTAAGAGGTATCAGTTTGCAGACTTTTTGTTTTGCATTTTGCCAACAAACGAGGAATGATGTTTTTGTTAACAAATTTGTGGCCGATAATTGAAGATATTCAGTGTGCCTTGTGTTTATTTTTGGAGCTAAACATTTTGATAGTTAGAAAGGGTCATTTTGACAGCTAAAAAGTGTTTGATGTGGGAAACTTCTCCAGTTTTTTTTCTGAAAAATGTCCAACTCCAACGGATGCAGCCACTTTAGTGCAAGATGGTCGTAGCCAATATTATGCTGCTCAGGTACTATGTATTACTGCGTTTTAATGAAACCTGCACTTATATTGGGAGACTAGAATCAGGCCGTAGAAGAGCAACATCCGAACGAGACAATCGATTTGTGGTTTCATCAGTTTTAAGGAATAAACATCTGACTTCGGTTGAGACGACAAATCGACTGAGCGAAGTAAAAAATGTGCATGTAAGCATAGAGCTCGACTAGCTTTCCCACAAGATCACAAAAACTGGAATCACCCCGATTGGAGTAACGTGTTATTCTCGGATGAATCCAAATTTTGCCTAAGATCATCAGATTGCCGGGAAAGAATTTGGAGAATACAGGGAGATTTGCTCAATGCAATATTGTGGAAAGAATTAGCTACTGGGGATACTCCGTTATGGTCTGGGCTGGCATAAGTAGCGAAGCCGGTTCTGAATGGGTGGTGGTTGATGTAGGTATTATGACGGCTGCAAGGTATATAAACACCATTTTAGAAGAGCACGTGGTTCCTTTTGCTTCATTTGTAGGGCCTAATTTTTATGGATGATAAAGGCGTGTCCGCACCATGCTCGGATCGTCAACGAATATTTAGGTGAGGTCGGGATTGTGCGTATGAATTGGCCAATTTGCAGTCCTGACCTCAATGCAATAGAACATCTCAGGGACAGACTAGGAAGACATATTCGAGCACGTGTACTCCGTCCAAATAACTTGGCTGAACTTGCTGCACCGTTTCAGGCAGAATGAGAGCAATTGGACCAAAATGATGTTCAAAAGTTAATGAAATCCATGCCAAGACGTATGCAAGCTGTCAGAAGAGCCCGAGGTGGAAATACTCGGTATTAGTTCCAATAAGTACTCTGAAATTTTGTTATTATTGTTTTTTTTTTATTCATGAAATTCTTTTAATTTTCTGAATTCCTAAATAATCTAGTATAATTCAATAAATTAATTTGTTTCTTCTTGGAAATGTGCTCTTTATTGAATTTTATCTGTTCCTCTTAAATTTATCACCAACTTTAAGATTATATCTTAAAATATTTTTTCTTTACGAAGAAAAATTGAAACGGATCGAATTTTTTGCACCTGAGTGTATAATAATAATAATCTGTTATGTTTATATTTCTAAATTTATGACAAATATTAAGGCGTTAAGATAATTTTGCTTCAATTTGAACACCTTTTCGCGACTCCCCCTCTACAGTTCTCATAGGGGATCGCGATCCACACTTTGGGAACCGATGCACTAAACACACTTGTGTAATAATAATAATAGAAGATAAAATAAATTGAATAACAAACAAGATTTCTGTTGAAAGAAAAACTCCTGGCAGATTTAAAAAAACATATTAACGTTTTGACAGATTTGCGAGATGTCGCCTTTTCTGGCATCACCAAAAATGTTCTATCCTATTTAAGTGAAATTGAATTGTTAAGATTGTACCTATTTTCAAATGTCCCGCTGTTTAACGCTAGCGCGTCACTTCTCGGAAAGGGGATATGTAATAGATATGACAGTTGTTAGTTGTATTATAAAATAGCAGCAATACACCTCTTAGGATTTTATTTCATTTTTATTCAGTTTTTTCGATAAGCAGGCGATAGTTTACACGTTTTGAAGAATACAAAGAAACCCTAGATTTTACAAGAATAGAATCTATGAATCTTCAATTAATACATGAGAGGTTTATTCAAGTTAAGTAGTTTTCTTGTTGCCCCACTAAAAACTTTTAGCATCTACGAAAAATGTTAAAGAGCTTGAAAGCACATTTATTGGACATAAAAATTATAATTATATGAAGCATAGCGGAGGTTCAGTGATATCTGGAGATGTTCTTTTATAGTGTTAGTTAGTTGTTCCCTAGTTGGTCCCTGGTTTAGTTACATGGCATTAGGAACTTACTTCTAAATTGCGAGAAGACAATGACACGAAACATCGATCCTTATTTGCTCAAAATCGGTTGCAAAGGGATCACATCAATATTTTGGGATCTTGGATATTCAAATCTTCGAACTCGAATGCTATTGAAAATCTATAGGACATTCAAAAATTAATATACGGGGTGAAACATATAGAGCCATTAATGAACTATTTGCACCTTCCCAACAAATCAGTTTCAAGTGTAATACATACATATGCAGTATAAAATACATTTTTATGGATGAAAGTGATTTTTCAGTTAGTTTACTTACAGCAATTAACTGCCTTTTGCTTCCATAACAACACTTAGGACTTCCAATGTACTAATTGAAAGATTATAAGCATGCTTTTGCTATTTTAATTTTTAATATATAGGAAAAACATTCAATGCAATCCAAACTTTACAAATGCAGTCCGATTATTATTATTATTACCTTATGAAGACCTTAAAATAATTGTAATTTCTAAATATTGCAGTTTTCCCGGGATATTTAATACATCTGAGTAGGCGGCATAGTTTCGCTAATAAAAATTGAAAATATGTTGAATAGGTTTGTAATAGGTTTTTTTTTAATAAGAGTTTGTATGTGTGCAATTTTATAAAAAAGAAGTTGTATGTACTAGGTATATATTCTTGAATAATTTTGAATTATTGAATTACCTACATATTTATATCTCGAAATTTTCAGATAGTTTCAAAAGATATGCTTTGTAGCTATTTATTACAGAACAATATAAATAGCTTTTTCATATTTTGAAAACCAGGTATGAAATATTCTGTATATATTACTTAATCATAATTATTTTTATGATTCTTTGTCTTTCTTTAAGAGCGACACACTTACGTTACCAGCGAAATGGTAGTATTTTAGTCAGTATCTAATTTTGTTCACAACGAACAATGTCATCACTTTTTTTAGTTAGGTAGTTTAATATTACTCTATCCTTTCATCTCATATGTATATTCTTTTAATTATAGCATTCATTGTTGAAGTTAACAGTTTTAACAAGATAAAGTCGCAGAGTTTTCATAGCATCCGGTTTTAAAAATATAAAATTTTACGCTTTGTACGTTTGTGCAGTTTATTTTTTTGATTTAATTTCGTTTGTCGTTAATCATTTGGGCTTTTATATATGTCGACTCCTTTCCTTAAGCATGTGTTACCTACCCCAATTGCAAAAGAATTGTATTGCATGAATTTTGAAAAATTCTCGTTTTTTTAAATAGCATAAAACGCCACGTTTAAGACTAATTTGCGCAGTTCATTTCTACATGATGTACCAAATTTTATCATATATCTTCTTGCCTGTTTTTAAAAAATTACAAAAACTGATTATTTTTAGTATTTTTCTCAAACATAACAGATTTATGACGTAATGGATAACATTTCTAAAATTGATACTTTATATTTATTAAATAAATTGATGGAATTTTTATAGAAAAATTCAAGGATATACGAGGTAGGTGCCATAAATTCTCGTTCCTGACAGGCTTATGCAGGTTCGAGCGTGCTCAAACTCCGTTGCGTCATAGTTGCACATGTGCGAGGCCTACACTATGTGTATTACGGCTTACTACGAGGAGTAGTAGTTTTTAGTAGCCAGCCAGCCAACGTGACTAGTGCATGAACATGTCTTAGGTAACGAAAATTGAGTACCGCGCGTTCATTAAATTTTTAACAAAAGAAGGGCACCTAATCACATTAAGCAACGTTTAGACGGCATTTATGGTGATTTATCTCCTTCATATTCCACTGTAAAAAAGTGGGCAAAATGTTTCTCCGTTTGGACAAGAATCCCCTTTGTGATGGGTTTCCCGGTCGGCCAATTGAACTGATAACCCTCAAAACATTTAAATTTTTTTTGGGAAAAATGGTATTAGCAGATCGCCTTTTAAAAAGTAAAGGGAAATTAGCATTGATGTGCAACATTTCTGAAACAAGTATTCGCCGAATTTTTTCCCTAACCATAAATAATAAATTAGTGAAAGATGGGTACTGCATCTTTTTTCTGCTCTCCAACGTGAACGTCGGGTCGAACGTGCGCGCTCGTTTTTAAACATGTGTGGAGACGACCCGAAACCGATTTCGGAGTTCATTATTACAGGAGATGGTTCTGTATTATGATCCTCTATCCAAAATGGAATCGATGGAATGGCGGCGATCCAATGAACCTCGTCCCAGAAAGGCGAAAGTCGTTCAATCAACGAAAAAGGTGATGGCCACAATATTCTGGGATTGTGAGGGTATTTTACTCATTGACTTTGAAGAGCGCAATACAACCGTCAACAGCACATATTATACGTCTTTGTTGTAAAAAAAGAGGGATAATATTCGTCAAAAAAAACCCCAGGAAAAGACAAAAGGTGTTGATTATTGCACGACAATGCACTCGACCATACCGTTGCCATTTCCAAGCTGCCATCCGTGAATGTGGCCCTTTAAAATTGGGAAAAATCCACCGTAATCTGGACATGGCCCGGGATTATTTATTTTTGGGCGTTTTAAGGGCGATAGTGAGTTGCAAGCAGCTGTAATACAACATTTTGAGGGAAAAACTTTAGATTATTTTTACAAAGGTATAGAATTATTAATTGATCGTTGTATTGAAGTTAGGGGAGATTATATTGAAAAATAAAAGTTTTTATATAAGTTTATTTTTTCTATATAAGGCCGATAACTTATGGCATCTACCTCGTATGCAGTATATTCCGAAGAAGTTGAGGAAATTCTTAGGGTCAGTGTTGTCTAAAGTGCCAATGAATTGGTCAATTTAGCGACCTTCAATTTCTGGACGTGCGTAATACCTTAAATTAATCAATGAATTGACGGATTCAAACTGACCAAGAAATTAATGAATTTAGAACCAGTTCTAATTTCCGTCAGTTTTTTAGTCACTTCCTGGTGATTTTGCAGATTTCATTGTAGTACCAACTCACGGTATTTGACTTTGAGAAGGGTGATCTTCACACATCAACGTGTTCTGTTTCATATATAACGGTGTTTCTTTTTGCTTAGATAAAACTTATGGAAAGCTAACTGTTGAACGAGCTGTCATACTGCGTTTACTTTTTGACGTTTATGATTAGTCTACTGTGGCAAGTCATCATGAATAGGCTCACGCTTGAACAACACTATCAAATTATACAAATATATTTTGAAAATCAGTCATCGAGTCGCGCAACTTAGAGATAACTTCATGATTTTTGTGGTCCACATAATCATTCCTCTGAGCATGATGCAATAACACTAACACGTCGAAGGAATGTGCGTACTGAAGAGAACATCGTTGCTGTAAACGAAAGTGTGGAAGAAGATCCCAATTTATCCATTAGCTGTAGGTCACAGTCATGGGGGCTCTGTCCGTCCACTACATGGAAAATTTTGCTTAAAGGTCTTGGTTTACATCGGCACAAGATTCAGCTGGCATCGAAATTAAAGCCACAAGACTTTCATCTGCGTCGTTCTTTCGACCATTGGGCTCAAGAGCAGCTGGAAACTGCCCCGTAGTTTTCTCGCAAAATTATGTTCAGCGATAAGGCTCCTTTTTGGCTTAATGGGTTTGGGATAAACAAAATTGTCGCATATGGAGTGGGACCAATTCACAAGACACCCTATAAACTGCATTGCATCCAGAAAAATACACTGTTTGGTGTGGTTTGCACGCTGTTGGCATTATTGTCCCTTATTTCTTAAAAGATGAGGCCGGGGCTCGCGTTACCGTCAATGGAGATCATTACCGCACAATGATTAATGATTTTTTGTTTGAAAATGTGGAAGACATTGGTCCGGACGAGATGTAGTTTCAACAGGATGGCGCTACGTGCCATACGGCGACGACAAACACCGACTTATTGAAATAAAAATTTGACGATAAGTTAATTTCGAGGAATGAACATGTCAATTGGTCTCCAAGGTCTTGGGGTTTGACACCTCTCGATTTTTTCCTGTGGGGGTACGTGAAATCACCGGCTTATGTCAATAAACCAATGACAATTGACGCCTTGGAAACTAATATTGTTCGTTATTCGTCGTTATTCGTGACATATGGCCAGTAGTGCTTGAAAGCGTGATCCAAAAATGGATGTCCAGAATACGCTTCGGCAAGAACAGCCGCAGCGGCCATATGCCCGAAATCATTTTCAAAAGTTAATGCCATGAATAAATCTTCCGGATCATGCCAAAAATTTGATTAGATTCTAATTTTTCGTATTACTTTTTATAATTTCTAATTCCATCGGGCGTATAAAAACACCCATTACATAAATAAATATTAAATTGTTAGTTTGTGAAATTTTTAAATGGCGGAGTGGTGTTGTTAAACTAAACAAAATGAGTTATGCTTTGTTATGTATAATAAAACTAAAACATGGAAATAGACTTCGTCGCTAGTAGTGTAACCTCAAACGTTAAAAAGATTTTATATAGAATGGAAATAGTGTTGGTATTCCTTCAATCTAGCGCTATAATTGATCAATTTATTGATTAATGCAATATGAATCCTCAATTTTCAATTTGTTGACCAATTTCTTGACCGATTAATTAATTAGTGTAATATCGCTCTAAAAGCATTTGGTTGATGCATGAGGGAAATCATATTTTCCTACAACCAGCTACGTAAGTCAGTCATTACTGCCCTGATTGGAGGGATGTAAGTGCGATTTACGGGTTATTGAAATTTTACGTCCTTAGAGACATAAAGTAATAACAGTAGTACATATAAATAGGTGTCAATACATAACAGAAATTGACAAGTTTGACAATCATGTAAGTATTATAAGAAAATGTCAAATATCTTCATAAAATGCTGATTTTTTGAAATTTTGGGCCGATAGAAGGAAAAATATAATATGACGCTTGGGCTATAGCTGCTTGCACAACGACCGCAGAACTGCACATATGTTCTTTGTGAAATAAAGTAATAATTATGTAGTCTTTGACAAGTGACGTTAAAATTGTGAAATAAATCCGCTTTTATATAATGGCTTGAATAAGTGGAAAATAATCGATTGCGATAAGTTCTATTGAGTTTCAAAATAAAAAATTATTAATAAAAACATTTTTCAAATTCGAAACGTTCAAGTATCCAAACCGTTAGAGCCAGAGTTCATCGTAAAGCACTCACTTAGAACATTTTAACAAACAACCATTGGATTATCTAACTAACTAAACTATCCGATTGCTCTAAACTCTAAGCATTCTAATAATATGAGCGTTAAGTAAACGGTTCGGTGGTCTAGTTGTAAGAGGGCCTGCGTTTGACTGGGCAAAGTTAGGGGTTGTGTGTTTGAGACCCGCAAGGATCAAATTTTCTTAGCGGGTCTGGTATACTCCCGAGTCACCATTCGCACTTGGGGTACAATTAACAGCGCTTCACTCTTTACGGCGAGGGGGTTACACACACAATTTACACACTTAAGGCTCCTGAGGTTATGCTTTAAAAAGCTTATACACCTCGTTGGGTCGTCACCACACTAACAAAAATATGCGCCATACTATTTTTATTATTTTCCGTTAGTTAAAAATCAACCTCTTATTCAGTTTTATTAAAAAAGAGAATCTTATTACCTTACTTTCTTATTTAGTTATATTGCAGTATTTTCCCAAATACCATTTTCACTATTTGTAGATTCAAATTTGTAACATTTTGGTTGACCTTACACTAAGCAAACTTCAATAGTTTCTTGTATTCGCAATTTTGTACGGACGTTGGCTGCGTATGTTTTTCCTGCGAAAATATTTGGAAAAGAAGGTAAATATTGACATATAAGATAACAGATAAGTTAAATATTTTCAATATGTAGACATGGATAAAACAGAGCAGTTGCTTCCATTTTTCTGGTATCTTAGAATAACATACAGGATTGAGTTTTTTAAAGTGTGACATACCCATCTGTTTCTGGTTTCTAGAAAAGGAGAATGCAAGTAACAGAGTAAGACTATTATTCTCCAATTATTTAAACTGCCGAATTTTATTATTGGTGTTAGTTTTTGCTCTTTTATACAGGCTGATTTATAATGTGCAGAGGAGATTTTTAAGGTAGATAGTGGGGACTAAAATAAACATTTTTTAGTAATAAACTTTTTAGAAAAACTCATTAATAAAAAGGTTACAACGAGTTAAAGCTTAGTTAAATAAGAAGTAGTTGTTAGGAAATTATGTGGGTAATCTATAATTTTAAATTTAAATTGGGGATATTTGAGTTAGCTGAACCACATTTAGTTAAAAAGATGATTTAAAATAAATGTAAAATAGAAATTACGATCCCTTAATTTTTCCTTTTAATGGCCAATAATTTTTGTAGCAACTATTGAGAGCTGCTGAATAATAAAAAAATAAGGTGCCGTTGAAACTTAGGAAAGTGTCAAATTGACATTTTGGTAAATTTGAACACATCGAATTTAAGATTTGTTATTAATGGTTGTTATTAATGGTTGTTATTAAGCTATTAGTTCGGATAAAATGGTGAATTACATTAACGAAGAATACGTGGACATGATAATAGTTCATACAGCTGCCGATGAAGATTCTGCACAAGCAAGACCAATGTTTTTAGAAAAATTTCTAAATAGACATACCCCTTCCGAAAATACTTTTCTCCGTATTATTCAACGGGGAAGAGGAACTGGAAATTTACAACCAAAGAAGGGTCAATATGGTGGAAGGCCAAATCGACATGCGGTTGATGTTGAAGAAGAAGTATTGGAAAGAGTAGATGCTGAACCGACAACTAGTACACAAATTGTCCAGGAAGGTAATGTTTCTCAGAACTTTGTTTGGCGCACATTGAAGATGAACGGTTTGTACCCTTATCATTTCCAAAAGGTACAAGGACTTACTCCCAACGATTATCCGTTGCCGCAACAGTTTTGTGAGTGGCTGCTCAATCGTACGGAAGCAGAAGCTGGTTTTCCAACAAACGTACTGGTAACTGACGAATGCTGTTTCATCAGGAATGGTAGGTTCAACTTCCACAATGCTCACATATGGGCTGATGGAAATCCTCATGCGATACGCCAAAGTAACTTTCAGCAACGTTTCAGTTTAAATTTATGGGCTGGAATTGTGAACGACACCTTAATAGGACCTTTCGAATTGCCGGCATAATTTTTTGTCTTTGTTAAATTTATGTCATTTTAAAAATCGAAATAGAAATTAGTTTTAGAATTTTGCATTGAAGTGAGCACTTTCTCTAAGTTTGAAATTATATCGTTTCCAATGAAACAAAGAAATCTTGTTCCTTTAGAAAAAATTTCAGCAGCACTCAATAAGTGGGAAACTTTTTTTAAGACCTTTAAACCACTCCAACTTTTTAATTATTGAGTTTTTCTAAAAAGTTTATTACTAACAAAATGTTTATTTTAATTCCCACTATCTATCCTAAAAAATCTCCTCTGCACGTTTTAAATCACGCTGTATAAAGAAAATAAATTTATTTTTAACATACTCACTTTTATGGCAATGAATTTGCTTTGCCTGCTTTGTTGGGGTAAAGTAGCGCTATTTTGTGGCTTTTAAGTTCCAAGAAAGCTAAATGAAGATACAAATGTTAGATCAGATGTAGATATGTCGAAATATTACCTGCTTCAAAATTTTTGTCATTGAAATTTTGTAATAGGTGTAGGATCCAGTTACATCACATAACGTTTTGCTGTTCTTGCGATTTAGTAGTAGGAACATTTGAAATATTTATAATTTATAAGGGATGTGTATTGCTAATTTACTATTACAGTTGTTTAATATTTTTACACAAGCGAAAATAATGTTTGGTTTATTGATGTGTAATCTTGAATTCTTCAAGATCTTTATATTTTTACAAATAAATAAATTAATGTTACACTAAGGTATGCCATCGTTTTCAGAAAGACACTTTACTGTAAATTTTTGGAAAAGGATTACAAAAAATATTGAAGTGTACAGGAGAAAATTTGGGGAAAATTGTTTACTAATGGTAGGTAATACAATAACTAAAAGTTTGCCATTATTAAATCTAACTCGACAAATAAGTTTTTGGAAGAACTTGCACATTGTACATAATTGTCCATTTTAAAGCTAGTTTTATATTTATCAAGAAATAGACCAATTCATAGAACTGGCTTTTGATCAGTTTGAAAATTTGTTTTCCAGAGTAACCTGAGCAATTTTTACATGATCAATTTATGAGCATTGCTACCAGCTTGTATATCTTCGTTTATCTTCTTTTTTTTAGTCGATGGGCTGCTCGATCCCCTTTTGATTTAAAAGTCGAACAACTATCGATAGACAGCTTGCTTTGAATGTCATTATATGTACGTACGCACACAATTGACTAAATAGTTGCGTAGTCGATTGATTTTTTAGGGTTATTTGGTTAGGTTTGTTCGTAAGTTGGCGTATGTTAAAGCTTGAAATGTATAATACTGTGTAATAATCTTTTACCGTTTATTAGAGGCACCCAATGAACTCGATTTTCTTCTTTCGGCTATAAACATACGTACAAAATAAAGACATCTTTTCAGAAAACATCTTTCAAATCTGACATTTTGACAGATCACGTGATGAGAAACGATTTAAAATGGATAAGTGTGCGTCCTCATTGCGACTAAGCTATCGATCGACTAAAATGTCGTTTGCGGTGGGTCTTAGACGAGTGTAGTTGCAAAAAGTTGATTAATTTTTAGTTCGATTGATCAACTATTGTTAAATATTGGTCCATACTCCTTTATTTAAATTCATCGAGTTTTTCAAATGTATCAAATACACAGCAAAATAACTTAATTTTGTAGATTTCTATTTTTCATAGAACCTTAGTAAGCGTTTAATGTTGGGTAAATCTAGCGTGAGAACTAGGTAATGTTATTGAATTTTTATTTCAGCATACTTGCTTGATAAAAAAGTTTAGTCACATATAACAATTATCGAGATATGAATTTACGCAAAGGAAGTGTATTTATTAATATGTGTCGGGGTGAATGGGGACAACCCACATGTTTTTAAATGGTTGATATGTTGATTTAAATATCGACCTCCACGGTACGATTAAGAGCGGCGTTTTCACTCGACCGGTAGCAGCCCACAAGACCCATGCTACATATTTTTCTCGGAAGAAGTGGGCTTTACAAGTGGGTTAATGAACCTCTAATAATTTCCAGTTAGCTAATTAAAAATGAAATAAAATCAAGTCTGGAATGTTAACTGAAATTCGCGTAAATTTATTGAAAAATAATTCGTCATTTGTTTTAATGATTTCAATTCATAGTGTTTTTAAGAAAAAAAATAACCGCTTTTAAAAACTACTAAATTCTTCAATGTATGGTAAATCTATACAAGTTCTAATATAAAAGCTTATTATTCACATTTTAGAACATATTTTGAGAATCGATCTTTTTACATTCACTTACAATCAGTTGTGTTATTGAAAAGTCTTTGTTGCGGAGGTCCCGCAACAAAGGTGTTTTTCCTCATACTTATGGAAATTCATTATGTCCAAAATATGAATATTTTCTTTCCACCATAATAAAACAGTATTTCAGAGGGGTAGATAACAAATGTGTAAATGTTAGATTGGTTAGAAATTGAAACAGTTCTAAAAAAACGCAGGATTATCTTAAAACTAGATTACTATATTTTCTTAGCAAACAGAAATTTTTACATTTATTTATTTACATACTCGGATTTATTGAATAACATTCTCTTCACCGACGAATCCACTTTTTCACTACATGGAACAGTGCGTAAGCGCAATTGTAGATAATGAGCTGAAAAAAATAATAACATTTCATATATTATTTTTTATTAATATTGTTAAATGGACAAAAAAATTTTAATTTTTTTAAATATATAATACGATTAAGTTTTTCATGTCTAGCAGCCCCAAAAACCCAGTTTTTCTCGAATTTTTAAAAGGGGTTTAATGAACCTCTAATACCAGTTAGCAAATTAGAGAATGCAAAAAATCGCTGGAATGTTAGTGAGACGCGTAAATTTATTAAAAATTTAATTCGTCATTTTTTTTGTTTTAACGTGTTTTAAACAAAAACCGTTTTAAGAGCCCTCCTAAATTTCTTCAATTTTGGAATAATTTTCAAATTTAAATATTTTTTAACATTAAAAATATTTTGAAATCGATTTCATTCAACAAAGTTGTGTGATTGAAAAGTGTTTTTGGGGATGCCGAAAAAGGTTTTCTCATCTAGGGGAACGTTATTTGCAAAGTATGAATTTTTCTTTCCAAAATAAAACAGTATTTCAGAGGGGACTTAACAAATTTGTAATTTAATTGTCAAAATAAAAATTTCTTTATTTTAAAATTAGATTTTTAATTTTGTTACAAAAAAATTTCTTGCGTTATTTTTTTCATACTGGTTTTTTAAAAACATTTCATTTTTCAACGATTCCACTAACGGAAGCGAATGAGATAATTGAAAGTTTTTCTATTATTAGTCAGTAATTGTTCTGAATAATTTCCAAATCTGTTTTAACTTGACTATCCTGAAATTTCAAGCGGCTTACCTTGACAGCCGCAGCTTCCTTGGGTCGAATTCTAAAATCACGTTCTTTATATTCTAAAACATATTTAAGATAATAAAATGCAGCCTCTAACCATGTTCCCCAACGAGTAAGAATAGGTTGTGGTGGTTCAGGAATACCGGGGCATAGTCTATGAAATTCCCGAATACATTTTGGGGATTTTACAAACACAGCTTTTGTATGTGCTATTAGAGCATCTACCTTGGGATAACATTTTCTGATACTATCTGCTACGAGACTGAGAGTATGAATTTTACATGTAATATGCAACAAGTTAGCACAATGTTTTTTAAGAGATCGACCTACAGCAAGCATGTTTGCGGCACCATCACTCATAAACATCAACAGTTGATCTGTTGAAAGTTCAAACTTTTCCAATGTATTGAACACCAACATTGAAATTACTTCGGCAGTGCATTGTTGTATTCGTCTGGAAGCTAGTAAAATTGAGGGTGACGGTCGATGTGGTTCCATTGTGCGTACCATTACATTAACCACAGAATGTTTTTTACGATCTGTTGTTTCGTCCACACATAACCACAGTTTTTTATCTTGCAACTCCGATTTTATTCTTTTCTCGACATGCTCACGAGTTCTCTGTAATGTTCTCTCACTTGGTAACTTAAAGTCCGAATATTCCTTCCAAAACGAGACGTATGCTTTCTTCCCTAGTAAATGAAATGGTAAATTACATGCAGTAAACACATTAAATTTAAATTTGTCATAATCTCGTGTGGAATTTTGTTTTGAAACATGCCCTGCACTATTTACGTGCCGTAGACAATCACTTTTCGACCAACACATTAAATCTATTTTAAATTCTCTTATTGTGTCCAACTTTGGTCGCTTTCGCGATGTAGGAAACGTTTTCAAAACAAACGTAGAACTACGATATAGTATACGACAGCGCAGATGCATACACAACAGATCGGCTTTCGAGTCCCGGCCGTGTTTATTTTGTGTAAACTTTTATGCGTCAGCCACTGGCTTTCAGCGCAGTTTGTGTTGCTCTAGTTATTATTACTCTTAAGATGTTCACCTTCAGCATTCGCTAAATTTGGAGTAAGGAAAACTACGGAAAAACTTTACTCTGAAAGTTGCGGGCCCGGTGATCGAACCCGGTACCCTGAGACTAATAGCTCAGCCGCGTGACTGAATGATCACGAAGTCCTCGAAACGGCTGTTCCGAGTTAATTAATAATTTGTGTGGTACGGATTGTGCCGAGACTTATTGATGTTTGCTTCAGTTTATTTTCGCAAATTAGATTAGATTTTATTTCGCAAATAAGAACACCATAAATTTTGAATTTTTGACCAAGGGTTCCCCCTACCCCCTTTCCTGATATCCTTTAAAAATCCCAATCATTGTTAATTCAATTCGTTTTTCCCAAAACATCACTTTTCTCTCCCACCATTTTTACCCAAGTCCAACATTCATTTCATTTTCCAATTTTCTAATTTTTTTAAGCTTCCCCAAAATCGTTTCCGTTTATATTAATAAATGTCGTTTTTATATAGGGTTTTGTTTCTTTTCAGCCGATTTGTTTTTTTATATTTGATTTTTAGGGAAAAAGGTTAATTTGGAAATTCCAATTTTTTACCGCCATGCGCAAACTAAAATTGATTTGACAATTTAACTGCACGAACGTTTTTTTTTTACAATTATCAGGCGATGTATGTTACAAACGTATTTAACAGACTTAAGATAGAAAATATACTGAAATATGCAGATGAAAACAATAGATTTATCTTACATTTATAAGAGGTAAGCGAAAACAGAAATAAACGCGAAATGTTTAGACAGAATTACAAATTTATTACAACCTTAAAGGAACTGTATTCCTAACAAAACCACAGACATGAATAAAACACGCGTAAAATGTGAACATATAGAAAAAAAACCTATAACATAACTTTTCACTTCACAATATAACAATGCGCATGCGTCAGATGGTTCACTTGACGATAATCATCAGCAAACGGTTAGAAATTAATTTGGAGATCTGCACGAACGCCAAATTACGTCAAACTAGTAGTCAGAGTTTGGCATTTTAACTGCACGAACGCTATTTTTGTAATGCGCATGCTCTAACGATTTTAAACGATTTTAAATCGCTGCAGAAACAAACCTATTATTCCTCTAAAACCGTTTGTTCGCTAGCTAGTTTTATTCCAGAGGTGATTGGTGAATTGGTGTCGTTCTCTCGGTTCTCTTCGCATTTCTATATCTTGCCAATGAATAATTTAAAATGCAAATTTGTACCATTAAGAGTAGCTTTGCGCCCCGCAATTTGAATTTTTTTTCTGATGACGATTTATTGCGATATACATACATATTTAACGAATTTTGTTAGCGTCACCTGTCTTATTTCCCGTTGCGAATTTTCGCCGAAGATACGAAGGCGGACGAACTTTGATTTATATTCATACGTGCGAGCAAAAGTTGAAATTATATTTTAAGACGTCTGGATCTTCACCTACATTTTTACAAGGCTTACATGAATGTAGAAAAGGTATGGATAAAGGTTTTGATAGAAAATCTGATTTGGAATCTGGAGAACTTATTATTTATTTCCTTGGTGAAAATTACATAGCAATCTCAGAAGAATAAATTAAATAAAAATTACCCGCCAAATTTAAACTTTCACTCCACATTTTACACTGTTCATTCTTTCAAATTTGGCTTTTTTGTGAAGACTATTTTTGTTTTCGAATGTTACTGCCCATTGAGCATAAATATTTAGATTATACAGGATGACCACGAGGAGTATTTACATTTTGGATGGGACGGTTACCCAGCTTGGGTTGCCGTGTCACGGTGGGGAAGAGAGCATTGAACTCCCGAGAGATGGCCATTTAGGTATCTCAGTCACAATGGAACAGTGGTCGTTCGAGGATATCAATGAACTTGTTTCCAGGTTTCCAGGTCGCGTAATTTCCAGGTTTGAAGATGTGCCCTGGGCTCCTCGATCTCCTGACCTTAACATGTGTGATTTTTTTTTTGTGGGGATATTTGAAGGAATAAGTTTACCAACATAAACCCCGTAATTTGATTGACTTGAAGGTGGCAATTCGTAGAGGGGTGGAATTGATCACAGAGGAGACACTGGAACGAGTGTGGAGGAGCTTCAAGGAAAATTGAAAATTGCACCGGGGAAGCCGCACGTCACCTTTCTGACCTCATTTTCGCCACATAAAGTAAATGGCGTATCCCAACAAACATGCTAGATAAATGAAATAATTTTTTTTTTGTTAAATTGATAGTGTTTTAATTTTTTTTTTAATGTAAATGTTCCTCGTGGTCACCTTGTACAAGGTATTTCACGAAACTTGTTAGTTAGAAGTTTTAATGAAGTTATTATGAATGAAATTCTGAAATTTTGGAATACGTAGTTATAGCATCGGACCTATTAATCTAAAATATTTTCGCCTACGAAACACTGGTCGAACCGGAAATGGTTACCAACTTCTTTACTGCAAATACAATGATATGTTTTTTATCAGCTTAATCGATTGTAGTCATCGCATGTAATTAATTTGTATCAGAGCACTTTACTCCTAAAGTCAACTGTTTTCAGATATTTACGATTATGTTAAAATTTTAGCATTCATAAATGTACAAGGGATATATTTTAACTTGTTATACAACTTCAATAAATTAAGCCAACACAAATCAATGGAAACTGAATTTCTTGAAAAACAGGATTTCTTATTTCTTATCAATATGACCTCCATTTTCGTGGTATAAAAGCACCAACCTTTCCTCCAAGTGATACACCGCATTATTCAACATTTCGGGTTGAACTACAGCAATTTGCTTCCTAATATTGTCTTCCGTCTTAATTCTTCCAGCGTTTTTAGTCGTGTTCTAAACACAAAATTTTTTAAACAACCCCACAGCAAAAAATTTCAGGTCAGATCAGGCGATTTTCGTGGCCATGAATTTCAAAATGTCTGCTTATAACACGATCTTGAAAAGCAGCAGTCTTTAACTGATCGGTAAATGCGCGGGGATGCTCCATCCTGCATAAGATTATGTTTTCAATTGTGTCCTCGTTTTGCAACTGGTAGAATTGCATAATCTCTTAACATTTGCAGGTATTGTTCACCAGTAACAGGTACAGTTACGACCTCATTATTATGTATTTCACCAAGAAAAAAACGGACCCGTGATGAAATTAGGTATGGAACCGCACCAAACAGTGACTTCCTTCTCGTGAAGGACCGTATTTGATAGTTTTGCGTATTGACTCCACAATTAAGAGAAAAATGGGCCTCATCTATTCGTAAAATACGGGATAACCTATTCGTAAAGAAAAATTGCACTTGATTGTTAAATCTGCCTCCTTCAAATCAAATCGAGAGAGCTTGGTCCTATCTCTCGATTATCACCTCATGCTTACTGGAGTTAGGCTAAAGCCTGTAAGCTCCTTTGTCATGCTATGTCAGATTCTTTCTTTCTGTTTGAAGGTCAAGAATTAATTTCCATGTGCAGGAGGGACAGTAACAGAAGAGGCTGGATAAGGTGTCGGAATATTATGCTTAGCGTTGGTAGAGTGTCGCTGTTACCTGAACGTGCTTCAATACATATATGTAGCTGAATAATGCTAGTCATGACGCTAATCATTCCGATAGTATTGTTTCTAACATTAAAAACATGTAAAAATTGTAACAACTCGTCCGCTCCCCCAGTTTCTTATAATAATTCGTGTTCTGCATTCACTTAGTAGGTGTTTTCGTTTTCTTCAAGAAGCTGTATATGATAGGAAATAAAATAAATCCTATAATCTCGCTATAACACGGCTTGAAATTCGAAAAATATTTAGTATGTATTTACTAGGTGTAGTCCTGGAACCCTTCGTTATAACTTCGTTGTATTATCGTTATACTCCTAGAATTGACCTTAGAAAGAACATAAAAATAATCTGCTGGAAAATTGGATATCTGTTTATAGCGCAATAATTTTCGTAACTGGTACAGTTTTCCTAACTCCCTAGCATCGTTTTCCATGATATATCTATTACATTTTTGATGACTTCGATTTTGTTTCTCTATAGCCTCTATTTATCCCTGGCATTCTGTCAGCGATAAACATTGTTCCAGTTATCCAACAGGTCAGAACTAGTGTCCGTAACGTATATAACGGCGGCGATAAAGACATATTTGCCTATCAACCTTTAGCGTAACACGGGCCGGAGGGTATAAATATGTAAAACGCAATCTCCATCTATCACGCTATCACCCAGCCTGTTTAACAATGTTAACGCGTCGGATCCCCCATCAGCTGAACAGCAACTCTCGGTCAACTGGATTATGATTGCGTCGCACACCCCGATACCCCGTCATTAATTAGCTTTCGTCGTACGTAATTTTAACTAACTAGTAGCTGAGCAGTCAGCGCTAGCGATCTGATTAACGTTCGGAGGAATACATGTGACGTAATGGTGCTATTCGGCGTTCGTCTGGCGTTACTCTTGTCACCATGGGTTCTATCACTATCTAATATTAAACAAAGGAACGCTCGCGTTGATGTGCATAATCTAGCTGGCGCGGGCGCTATGACCTGCTGAATTATTAATAGAGGGTGTCGTCTTAGTCACCAGCGAAATTTGTATTCTATGTTACGTTTATTCCCCGTTTTAAAATTAAGCATATTAAGAGTTTAGATTGGATTATTTAAGCTTTTTGGAAATTCTGTTTTATAATTTTAGCTTTTGCCTGGTGCTACTAATGGCTTTAGACATACAGTAGACTCCTCTTATAATGGACTCCCTAGGGAATCTTATTTGAGTTTGTTATAACAGGTGTCCTTTATATGAGTAGATAATTAGTAGATAAATATAACGCTGTCAGTTTTCTGTTCATCTTGATTTCGCTGACGATTTCCAAGTGTAGGAGTTTCAGAGTTATTAAGTCATCATATCAACAAAGTTATTTAGGTGTGGGAAAGTATCTGGGGTATTTTCCGACACACTTTTTCAGCCAAACGTTCAGGAGTAGATCCATTTCATTCACATCACCTTCCTTGTTCAAGCAACCATTCTGAAAGTACATAAATTACAATTGTAGGGCAATAAAGATGTCATATTTAGGCACAAGGTAACGATTTGGAGTTCTTTGGATAAACGCATCGACTGAATTTTCGAGTATACTGATTAATTAAAAAAATCCATCTTCATTTTCCCCATCTTATACGTACATATATATTTTTTTTGCCTCCGGTCAAATGCACACCGGAACGTATGAAATATATATGGATATAGATAAAGCTTCCCGGAAAGTATCCCGAAATCACAAATGTAAACATTAAACAAAATTAATAACCAAGCGTGGGTTGGATTTATATTTAATATTACGCCGAGGGAGCGATAACATCAATCAGTTTCACCCCTGCAACATCAAATCCTGCTTACTGAACCGTATCTTGAAAAACGATCGCTCAACATAGGGTTGCTAAGTACTGTTGCGTTAAAAAATATTAACTTGCTGAAATGAATTATGTGTAGAATTGAAAATTTTGAGCTATTTATTCACTATTCCATTATAATAAACTCTGTCATCGTTAAAACCGAGTCATTGTTCTAGAGAATTCATTATTTATAATTTAAAACAGTTATTATTGCTTGAAATATGGAGTGGATAAAGCTCTGTTTGTATTGGCATTATTTGTAACAACTAATCTAATGTTAACATATGAGGAAAGTACTAGTAACGACGACAGGGAAATGAGTAACTTTTCTAATTATTTATTTCTCTACTAGCCTTCTCCTTCCACAGAAATTGGCTCCGGAATTGTATCTAGTATACGTGATATCCCTAAACATCCAACAAATGAGATTTTCTTACAAGATAGGCGATGCACCACTCAATATTTCCATGGATGGCACACATAGTACCCGGTGTCATACTCGACCGCTGATTGACCTGGATGAGGCACGTCAAAGAAAAAAAAAGGAAATGGATGATAGCAAGAAATGCTTTATAGTCGATCACGGGAAGAGACAAGCTTTGGAGGCCCTTCAGAGCCGTGACTGGCGTACAACTATCAGCGGATCTTAAAGTACCATCACTTGAAGAGCATTTCGGATATCTGGCCAGAGGATCATGGGACAGGGCCGCGGAATCTAGCCATTCCTTGATGAGGGAACTAGTGGAACCGCACCAGGCCGTCCACCACCTCCTAGGGTTAATATTCGGAGGATTGAAGATTATTATTTGAGGACTATACTCACGGAAGGTGATGACGTGACTCAAACCGACAATTCTGTGAGAGTAACACACCTAGAATAAGGAATATCTGCCAACAACCAGCGGCAAGATTGCTATCGCTATTAGGAGGACGAAGGGGATTAAAGACCTACGTCCTATCCCAGAGAGAAACAGAAGATCATGGACATTTTTGTCTATAGCTAATCTTCAAACCGGGGAAATGAACTAGTTTGGTTAGCTACCAACGCTAGTTACTAGTACAAGTAACGATACCAATGTCTTTTTCAAAGTCATGCGACTGCTACAAAGCAAGTAGATGGCTATTCTGTTGATTTGTAATTTAAGAGCTAATTTTATGTTTGCTACTTATGGGAAAAGTGTAGTCTTCATTCCTAACACGGGTATTTGTTAATCCATATTCGTATATTACTCTTTACATTGCTTTTGTGCATTAATTTTTGCTTCTAAAAACTTTTCGGTCGAACAGATGCTGAGGTAAGGGATATTCAGGTAGGGAGTGATATCGCTCAATGTCCCCACCACAATATTCTTTTCTATGTTAGATGCGCAGCTACTAAATCAGTTTTGGTCGACAACCTGTATATAAAAAAGTTGCAAATGTAAGTAAAATATCGCGTGGATAATATTAGTTAACACGATTTCTTGCTCCTAGGTAGTGAATTAAATATCAAGAAATACATGGTAAAAAATTTAACAAAGGTTACTGTAATACTGCCTCTAATACGTATTAATATAATTAAGGGTGTCTAATTAATCGTAAAATTAGTTTACGGATCCGCGTTCTTTAGATCAGTAGGTACTACAACTGTCCCAAGAGAAATTGGTGTCTTTTGTGAATGATGGCGAAAGATTTATGTAGTTATAATGTAGACCTTTTTGACTGGTTTTTCAGGCTTTTATACTTTGTAGTTTAAAGATAGTATACCATTATTGCCGAGAGGAAGTATTATTTTTATGAACGCTTTCACCTAACGTTGTCCCCGCGTGTTTTTCCAGTAAGAGCTCTTTATTTTCCTCCCATCTTTTAATCTCGTTTTAGGTGAATGTATTTGGCTTCTCATTTTAGGTGGTTCTTCAGTAGATCACAACAGGAATTCAGTTCAGTGACAGGTACTCTTGCTGTTCTCCATATATTTATACGTTTGTATATGAAATAATTTTCAAAACCTACATTCTATTATGAAAATACGAGGGTAGTCTCAAAACTAAGGTCTCCAATTTTTTTTAGAATACAAAAATCCGTTTATTTTCTATAATATATATATCATTTTAAAGTTTGAACGTTTATCTATTTTTCTACATAATCGCCATTTCGGTCAATGCATTTTTGTAGACGCTGTGATAGTTTCAGTATGCCCATGTCATACCAGCTCGCCGCCATATCCTTGAGAAAGCGTTGAATCTCTTCTTTCACCTCGTCGTCGGCACTGAATCGCGTTCCGGCTAATTTTTCTTTCAACTTAGGGAACGGGTGGGTGATAATGTTCCATTTAAACTGTTGCAGGAGAGCGACGGTTTGACGGGCGACGTGTGGGCGAGCGTTGTCGTGGAGAATGCTTACGCCCTTGCTCGGCATTCCTCTTCTCTGGTTTTGAATTGCCCGTATGAGTTTCACAGTACCTGTCAGCGTTTATTGTGATCCCTGCAGGCATAATGTCGACCAACAATACCCCCTTTCGATCCCAAAACACAGTTGCCTTTACCGGCAGAGTGTGTTTGTTTGTTTGCGAACGTTTTTGACATCCATGTACTACTCTCCATACACTTCCGTCAATTGGTGATGTATTTCAATAGGTTCAACACCTTTTGCGCTCAAAAACCGAATAACTGCGCGAACTTCGCACTTGGCGGTCGCGTCCCAGCGAGGTGCGAGTACGCTTGTTTGGGAGTTGGGGAAGCAACAATCACAACAGTGTGGCCAACAGCCGCACTAACAGTTTCTCTCCATCCCCAACGCTTTGGAGACCTTACTTTTGGGACTATGCTCCTAGATGCTGGAAATGAAGACGGTGGGACCCTCCACCAAGATATATATTGGGTGTAAAACGATGGTATTAAATAAAATTAAACTTTGTTATGCTAGCAAACTACTATTGGATAGTAACAAGAGAAGCTGTAGATATTGATAGTATTGATGAGTATCCCGGAACTCTGACACCTTTAGTTTAATAAAATCAATACTTAGGATGCTTTGCTTGCTAAAGTGATAGCGTGACAATATTCTTTAACGCGTTAATACACGTGATACCATGCCCAAGTTCAAAAGCTTTTTCGTGCACATTTTCAGGACGTTTTCACTGAAGATATAAACGTTACAGTTATAATCTTCTAACAATTAGAACCTATTCGTTTTTAACATCCGCAGAAGGGAATCATGAACCCTATTATGCGCCGTAGAAGAAATAAATGTAGTAAAATAAATGAGAATGTATTTTTGTTGCTGTAATTCGGATGGAGTTGTTGTTTATGGCAAACACAATTGCAGGACGTACTATAGATAAAATTACTTCTGTTGGGAATTGGGTTGAGGGGAGTAGCATATATAGAGGGGATGTTAATTCAGTTGAATTGGTGCGATTGATTTTCCTGTCAGAGGCTCTAAATTAGGTTTTTGATGATAGAAAACGTTTGTCCTGTTTTATTTTTTAAATGTAATTTTTATTGACCTAACTGATATGAATATTCAGTTCTATACCGGTTATTCGACGAAATATGAGGCGATGGTCAGAGGAGTGTATACCAAAAATGTTGTGTCAGAGAAATTATTAAGTTTCGACATTGCAAACTGTAAGTACTATTTTTTAGTAGATGTCTGTCAAAATTCATGGAAAAAGTAGTCCCGGTCGGTGATTCGATTTCTTCTTTTGGATGGGAAAACGTGTGCAGAAATCAAAGAGAAGTTGGATACAGTTTATAAGGATATGCACCTTCGATGATTACCATTAGATACTGGTTTCATGAATTTAGGCGTGGCCGAACATCCGTCTTTGATCAGAAGAGGCCAAGTCGTTTCATTTAGGCGATTACGAGCGATACGATCAATAAAGTTCATGATGTCGTATTAGCAGACCCCAGGGTGGAGATTGGAGACATTGCTAATATTGTAAATATCTCAATTGAACGTGAAAACATCCTCCACGAAGAATTGAGTATGAGAAAGATATCGGCGAGATGTGTGCAGCGTTTTCAAAGCAATGTTTTGACATGTTAAAGCGCATACGAGTGAGTTTCTGCGGCGCTATGTGATTGTAGATGAGACACGGATACATCACTACGCCAGAAACTAAAGGTCAGTTGCCAAATGGGGTTTTCCCGGCGAACGTGCACCAAAGAAGGCGAAGATAATTCCATCAACCGAAAAAGTTATGGCGACGATTTTTTGGGATTCTCAAGGTATAACCTTAATTGATTATTTGGAAATGGGAAGAAAATTACGGGAAAGTACTATGCTGATTTACTGAACCAATTCGACAATGAACTAAACAGAAAATGGCTTCCCCTCGCGATGAAAAAAATTCTCTATCATCATGATGACGTCCCGACCCACTCATCGGCAATTGCGACTGCAAAACAAGTTCAATTACGGTGCGAATTGGTGCCCCATTCACTATATTCGCCAGATTTGCCCCCTGTAAGTTCTTTCTTTTTCCGGCTTACCGGAAAGCGGTTCACGACAAATGAGGAGGTCATTGCCGAAACAGAGGCTTATTTTGCAGGCATGGATGGCTTAAAAAGTTAGAACATCGCTGGTCTAAGTGTATAGAGCTACAAGAAGATTTTGTAGAGAAATAAATTTACTAAATGCGTTGTCTTCGTTATCATATCATCCTCGTACATCACAAAAGCCGAAATAAATTCATATTCCTTATTCTTTGCATTCAATTCGTGAGTCATCGTTCCTCGTAGATTCATATTATCTATCGTTCCTATTATCTTATTTACTTTTTAGATATCCACAATAACTTCGTCACAGAATCCTTTGTTAGTTTAACGGTAAAATAATCGCGTAGGCGTGGAAAAGCTGTCAGGCTCGTACATGTCGATAATCGTTCGTTCGTTCGTATAATCGACGTTAGCTGTACGTGTTCGACTTTCAAATGGGGAAATACATAAGCGCCACGTAGCACGTGCAATGAATTAAATCACTTTCGTTAGAAAAATAACCAAACTGTTTATGTATGAGCGTTTGGGTGCACGTTCTGAAACGAGGAAGTACGCCGCTTGAAAAATCAGGCGTCGAACCAAAAGCGGACGGACGAAGAACGAAGAAGAGAATATATGGGCGGGCAAAATTACCCCCTAGGTGTTATATTTACGATTCGTTATAGCCGTATGCTGCGCCTTTTCATTTAAATTACAGATTAAGACGGCGGTGGCGGCGTGCATTTTTGATTGATCACCGCCTTCCCGTTTTGAAGTCGTATGTCGCTTTGTTAGGTTAATGTAGGTATATAGGGTTTGAAATCGTACTCAGTTCTGTAGGAATTGCGTTTCTGTGGATTATTGCGTAATTGAATATATTGATTGAAGAAGAAAAATCCCGATCTCAAATTAATAACTTCCTCTTACATTGTAATGGAGTACACAGCGTGTCTACCTAGTATGTGGACGGCAGATAATTTTCAGCAGTTTCGAGAAAATGTATTCAAATAAAAGAATATTCGGAGTCAAGTCCTGCGTGATATGAAATTATATTCAAGCTTACAGAGTGTTTATAGTTTCCACAGCATACGGTACAAGTTTGGATTTTTAAGAAGAACATTCTATATATTGTTCCGTTTTTATTATCTTCAATTCAAATCAATCTTCTTCACTAATCTCTATACCTACTTATCTTAGTTTTTGAGATAGTTTTGGCGAAATTCCGCTGTATTTTCAACGGCCTATATATTAAACGTCTTACCCGCTAGAGCGATGATTTAAATTTTATTCCATGGAGTATTTTTTGGAGTTTGCGGCAATACATCGAAACATATTTGATATTAACTAACCTCTATAAGATGTCCGTGGAAATCGTTGCCGTATAGAATGCTGCCATGAAATATTAGAAACATGTTTCGCCAGATATTTATTAAAACCAATGTGTAACGATGACGTTTATGTACATTAAGTAGTATTTATTTAGGTAGTACCATAGGCGCACACAAAGGAGGGTTTTGTGGGTTAAAACCCACCCCGAAACAATGGCAGATTTCTTTTTAAGGCAGTTATGACTGACCTGGGCAACTATGCGGTAACAGCCAGAGGCGTGGCGAGCGCATAAAAGTTTACACATAAAATAGAAGGTAAGAAATAAATTATAAAACGTGTTGAAACACTTACCGTTTTAAAAGTCTTCCGTGAAATCACAAACTGGCTAACATCTGTTAAATATTTGAATCATTAGATATGTTTCCACAGCTGTTTCAGTCAAGTGAGTACGACGTGCGGAATAAATGTATTTTAATGCCGAAAACGACCGTTCGACATCTAGCGATGTTATATTTGCATATTTAAAATAATCTATGAAACAACTTAATCCATCTTCACACGCATCTTCACAAATTTGTCTTAATATAAGAAAATCGGAGTCTTTCTTTGAAACACTTTCAAATTTTCGTATTACACACCAATTTGTTTCGCCTTCTACAGCGCATAACTGTGCGTGAAGATTATTCGCAATTTGAACAGAGTCCACTAGCGACATCGAAACATTTTGTAATTTTTCTATTCCCTCCGCTAGTCCGAAGTAATTGTTGTGAATAGTTTGTAAATTTCTTTTAACCTGACTATCTTGAAATATTTCCTGGCTTTTCTTGATTGCTGCAGCTTCTGTCGGATTGAATTTCAAACTACCCTCTTTACTTGATCAAAATATTTGTTGTAGTCAAACGCAGCCTGCAACCATGTTCCCCAACGTAACAATCGGCTGTGTGGTTCAGGTAAATCAGGACACAGTTTGGGAAATAGTCGGGTACGTTTCAGGGACTTTAGAAACATTGCCTTTGTACTAGCAATTAATGCATTTACTAGTGGAAGACATGTAAGAATCGTTTGTGCCGCAAGATTTAGAGTATGGATTTTACACGTTACATGTAAGAAGTTACCACTGTGTTCTTTAAGAGATCGGTCCAAAGAACGTATGTTGCTTAGTTGAAATTTCAAATTTGTTCAATGAGTTCAACACCACCTTTAAAATCTCATCGTCAGTACAATTTATAACTCTTTCGGAAGCAAGTAAGAAGGAGGATGACGGTTGATGTGGTTCCATTGTACGTACCATTACATTAACCATATAATGTTTCTGACGATTTGTTGTTTCGTTCACACACAACCACAGTTTTTTATCTTTCAATTCCGTTTTCATTCCTTTTTCTGTATGTTCACGAGCAAATGGCACTATATTTCGTATCGATGTTCGACTAGGTAATTCCATATTTATTCAGACGGACAAATACAGTTTGTATAGTAAACGAAACGATAGATTACATAAAAAATAAGAGTAACACATAAATCAAACACATTTTTCTTGGTCTCATATGCCACTTTTTGCAGAAGAATGCTGTTTGCTTTCAATGTGACGTTGACAATGGTTTCTGGACCAACGCATTAAAGGGATTTTACAAACAAGACATTGATCCACTATAAAGTTTTTAACTGTGTCTGCCATTGGTCATTTTCGCGACGTACCTAACGGGAATTTTTAAAGCAAACATAACCCAAACAATTACGAAAAAATTTTTACGACGCGAAATAAATAATCCCATATCTACCATAACTGCCCGTTACCGCTGTTTGCCCAGACTAGTTGCGACTCCGTGGCAAAGGAATGCGGCGCAATCAAAAGGGATGCAATATTCCTAGATAATTATTCTAAACCTGCATAAATTATACCGTGTGTCTGTTGCAAGATTATTTAATAGAGTATTCTTTAATAGATTATTTATGGTAGATTTGGCTAATATATAATAATCTTGGCATTTTCGGAAATGTTTCCAAGGATTACGTAAAAAATGTAAAGGGATTAATATCTTTCCACCTACCCCCCGTGGTCGGAGAAAATTTCCCCTTCCAAACTTAAAAGGAAATGTTTTTAAATAAAAAATATTGGAAGACAGCATAAAATTATATCCAAGTTACAGGCTGTTAGTTTCCGCTGCGCACAATACAAGTATAGTTTTTTTTAAATGGAACAGCCTGCATATTGTTACGATTTTAGCTACCCCTCTTCAATTCTTTCAATTTTTATCAACTTCCCCTATCCCTATCTATTTTTTTTTGAGATAATTGACATATTTTGAGTTTTTTCCCAAAATGTCGCTTTTTTTTTAAAGGGGCCGATATATTAAACGCCTTACACGCTAGGATGGTGATTCACATTTTATTCGATTGAGTATTGCTTGAAGTTTTAGGCAATATATTGGGTCCTGTGTGCCTCTTTCTTTTCTGAAACCGTATTGGGTCCCTTCTAAGGTGTTTTCTATTGTGTCTTTTATTCTTATCTCCATTATTCTAGCTAGTACTTTTCCTACAATCCTTTTGTTTTTTTTTGGGCCCCCCTTTTAATTTGCACAGTCTCTTTGGTCGCCTTTTTTGTACGTATATAGGTAATATAATACCAGTATTCCATTCTTGCGGTACTTTCTTTTGTCTCATGATTTCACAAAACAAGTTTCTTAGTGCTTCTTTTCCTTGTTCTATATATTTAACCATTTCTGGGATTATTCCATCGACCCCTATGGTTTTTCGTGTTTTCACTTTGTCTATCTCTTCTATGGTAATTTCATTCTTTTCTCTTTCTTCTATTATCCTCACTTGCCTGCCCTCGCCTGGTCCGTTTCTAATTGTTTTTAATCTTTCTTTTTAAAGTATTATTATTAAAAAAATAATAATAATAATAATAATAAAATAATAATAATAATAATAATAATAGAGGGTTTATTTCCCTTTTACAACAAAAAAAAGTCGGAGAGGGCAAAAAACAGTATACACAAAAAATATGTTGATCTTTCCATGAAAGATGTCTCCATCTTTTTAAAATCTTTTCTTCGGTTAATATATTTCCTTCTTTATCCTTTATGTTCTTCAATCCATACTGTTTTTTCTTTCGCAATTATTTTATATTTCCATAAAATAATTTTTTGTTCTCTCTAAAATTGTTCTTCATGCTTTGCCCAAATTTTATCCATGATTTTCTCTTCGTCTCTTTTACTGCCTGTTTTACTAATTTTCTCTTTTTCTTATAATACTCCTACAGTTCCTGATTTTTCGTGTTTGGGTACTTTCTCCACTAAATGGTAGTATGTCAATCAGCTGATAAAAAAATATGGTTGTCCATGATAGACTTAATTTTTACTTTGTGATTGTGGAAAATAACCAACCACGAGTCAAATTTTTAGCACTTGATTTTAAAAGCGCCCCTCCTAATTAAAAAGCAGAGTATAGTTTTAATAAATCTGCTAAGATTAATCGTGTTTAATGTTTTAATATTCCAGTAAACATAAATCATTCATTTTAAAGCTTTTACATACGCAGCCATAACAAAAATAAATCCTTTTATCCATTTCGACCATGACTGATTCGAAACTAGAATTAAACTCAACAGCTTGATTCGTGTATATATACATACATACAAACAAGTACACATTTATAGCGTTAAAAATAGTCCTAAAAACGTTTCTCCGACGGCTACAACAGTTCGCTTCTCTTAAAATAATCAATGCCCGTCTTCGTATTCTAAACCAGACGTAGAAAATATATGGACGTGAATAAGGCGAATGTTGAAATAGACGGCGTAGGTGGAATTCTCTTGTTCTTCGCTGACATTTGTTTTGTCGCGTTGCACAAAAGGACAGAGAGCTACTAACCAGTTCGGAAGCAGGAGAAACTGGCTGGCGGTTTAGAATTCAGACCCTCGCATCGGATTCGGTTCGAAAGGTGATGTGAATGAATCCATGGATATCCGTTCTATGAGATGGTTGGTCGGTGCTTGGCTGGCCGATGCTATTAGCCGAGACACCTGTTGGCCTCGTCACGTTCGACGGGGTATAAGAGTAGGCTTTGCGTTGTGTAAGTGGTAAGGTAATCTTGAATGATAGAGATATATGTACGCAGTTAATCTTATCGAGATGCAGAGATTCGATATTACACACTTTAATATAATATAAGTAAACTTAAGTATCTATTTCTGTTGATTTGTGTGTTTGTAAGAGCAGGATAGACATATCGAAAGTTTGTTTTTTTTTTAAATATATTTTAAAACATGATACGTACCGATGATATGGCAATGGATTATAAATTTTAATCACGTACCGGACATGAGAGCATATAATAATAATATGTACGTTTATTGTAGTATGCTTGATTTATATTTGTCCGATCGTTGTCAAAGTATGCGTCTGGCTGGTGCATGTTCTTTGCCCTTATCCCTTAGTCAGGGTGTCGCCCAGGGCTCTATATCGGCTCCCCTTTTGTTCTCCATTTATGTTAGTCAGTTGTCTTCTGTAGTTAAATATTGCCAGCTTCAGATGTACGCTGATGACACCTAGATTTATTTATCATTTTCTCCTGATGATATTGATGTTGTAAGGGCAGCAATTGAATACGATCTTGAACAGATTAGTATATTTTCAAGAAATTATTCCCTGTCTATTAACCCTCAACAAACTCAAGCTATTCTATTCGGCAAGGAAAGGGAGGTTGATGTGTGCAGGGGTGTTCTCAGTATTAGTTTGCAGAATACGCGAATTTCACTCTCCTCCTCTGTAAAGAATTTGGGGCTTATTCTCGATAATACATTTCGGTATCGGGAATATATATCGAGGACCATTGGCAGAGCCTATAGCAATTTAAAGATATTGTATCCTTATAGGAATATTTTCAGCATTAAATTAAAGGCAATGCTGCGTGAGACTATGGTACTATCTCTGTTTAACTACTATGTGGTGGTTTACGGCCCCTGCTTGGATGTGATAGACACGGCCAGGGTTCAGAGGGTGCAGAATTCCTGCATTAGATATATCTACAAGATTCGCAAGTATGACCACGTTTCGCACAAATTGCGTGAGCTAAAATGGCCGAATATGCATGATCGCTTCAGAGTGCGTAGAAGGCACTCTGAACGTATTCCATAGGGCTCTGGTTGAGAAAAGTCCTCCTTACCTTTTAAATAAAGTGACATTTCGTTCGGACATACACAATATTAACGTCCGAAATAAGCACTTGATAGCTCCTCTGGTACATAGGACTTCACTTTTTGAGAGATGTTTCACGTTCTGTATCTACTTCTACTATAATCGACTGCCTGAGTTTTTCAAGCCGCTAGATGTTCGAGCATTCAAATGTGCACTGCATAGTTATTTACACTCACAGTAGCTAGCTTGTCATGTTTTTTTTTCTTTTTTTTGCTAATTGATGGGGAGCAATTGTATTTTTATATTTTTCTTTTGTCAGTTTATGTTGCAGATTTTAGGTTTAAGCTAATTTAGGCATGCAGGCTTTCCTTATTTATTTTTATAAGTTCAAGGGTTCAGTGGTGGAGCAGGGAACAGCAATACATATATATGAATACTGTTCGGCGGAACTGCCCCTTGAGATTTCCCTTAATTGGCAAAACTTGTATTTTGTTTTATCTTTTTTGTTAACTTACACTTCTGAAAGGGAATAAAGCAGTACAAAAAAAAGTAGAAGTACCTTAATATGATATACACAATAAAATAGAATTGGTTAAATAAAGATAAATGCAAAAGGATCTACGTCAGTAGTAGTATAGCTAGGCCGGTTCTGGCGCAAAATTCCATATGATTTAACATAGGGGTCCAAAACTTTTACCACCATTCCTCCTCGGGCATTACGACCGCGCGTCATAGGGCCCGCTGGAAGAACGTGGGCCAATGCCAGGGCTTGGTGACTTGGCGTGCGGGGGTCGATTTTAACGTCAAAACGGCCCCTTTACGGGGCCGAGATACCGCTTGGGGTTGGAGATGACCAGTGCGCGAGTGTACGGTTTTGCAACGGCTACGAACGGGTTCAACGGCTTCCTCGAACGGTCTATCCGTTGAGAAGCCGTTGTGAACGGGTAGGCCGTTGTGAACGGGTAGGCCGTTGTGAACAGATAGGCCGTTCAGAGGCTGTTCAAAAGCCATTCAGAAGCCGTTCAAAAGCTGTTCAGAAGCCGTTGTGGACGCGTAGGCCGTTGTGAACGGATAGGCCGTTCAGAAGCCGTTCAGTAGCCGTTCAGAAGCTGTTCAGAAGCAGTTCGGTAACCGTTGGCAAAAACCTGTACTACTCGCGCGCACTGAGTCATCCTCAACCCCGAGCGGTATCTCAACCCCCGTAAGAGCTACGGCCGTTTTGACGTTAAAATCGAATCACGCCGCTCAAGCCAAGTACCTTAAGACCCTCTTACTTGCCCCGTTTCAATTTCCCGCCAAGGAGGCGGGGCCTATGACGTCACGTCATGTGACACGATCGAGGTAGGAGTGGTGGGGATAAAAAGTAAATTTGGACTCCTATGTTAAATCTTATGGAATTTTGCGCCAGAACCGGCCTAGCGAAACTACTGTCAGTAATAAGTTTACTGATCTTCCCCTAAATACACATACAGAGAACAACACACACGGGTGAATAAGTACTAACAATTGTTAGGTTTGCGCACGCAGAAACAGTATACATAATATAAGTAAAAAACAAAAGAAAATATAACTGTTGAAAGGCAGAGAATCAAGTCAAAAGATGCAGTCACTGGCCTCCATAGTAGTAAGTTTTTACCTTGATTTTGAACATTCGAATAGACAAGCGATTGAACACATACATGGTGTTTCAGGAGAAGAGGGAAGTACTTCAGGGGTATATTCAGAAAGTCAAAATAAATAAAATAAACCAATATGTTTAAGTCTGATTTTTAACTATTATGGAAATAAACAATAATTTGATGTTTAAAATAGAGCGATATTTATTAAAAACAAATAATAATAAATCAAAGTAATCATATGTTCGAAAATACCACTGCCAACTTGCTCATTTATTAATTGTCCGAGTATCATGTTTAACTGATCGGTGATTCTTTCTTATGGTAGCTGCAGCACGAAAAATGCGATCCAGTAGTGTATTTGTCCACTTTTGTTGTATAAACTAAGGATTTTATCCGCCACCACAAATAATAATTTTGGAGGCTAAAATCTGGTGACCTCGGTAGCCAATTTTGTGGGTCACCTCCACCAATTCAACGATTGGGAAAGCGAATATTCAAAAAATTTCTAACATCCACAATAAGATATGGAGAAGCTCCATCGTGTTGATTAAATGTTACAACGAATAGAAAAATGCATATGTGCCAATGGTGGTTTAGTTGAAAATACTGTTATTTTTCATCTCTTTTTGTTATTGCATTGAATTAAATGAAAATACCAAATTTTGGTTTCCGTGTTGGAACCTCGTCGTTGTTTGCTTTTGCCGACGTTTCGTCCCCACTCGTATGGGACATCTTCAGGGCTGTTACTGCACACTGACTGGGGACTTTCCACTCTGGAGGGGTTTATATACGGCTTGTTTTGGGTGAATGGAGCATAAATGTTATTAAGGATTCGAATCTTTAAACAAATTCCTATCGTTTCTGAATTCCCAACATGATTTCATACGTTTCACCATAGAGATCGAATCGGACAGTTGCTTTCCTTTTCTAGATGTTCTCTTACACCGGCGTCCTGACGGCCCTCTGGGACATTCCGTTTATCATCCAACCCAAAAACGCGGTGTCATCAATTCTCTTATCTAAAGGGCCATTTCTCTATCTGAACCCAACTAGCTTCCTCAAGAACTGAACCATATCACTGAAACTCTGATCCGCAATGATTATTCTCAAATTACCATTAATTGCTACGAATTGCGAATGCTCCATACGAATTTACCACTGTCGAAAGCAGTGCTAGAAGTTCGCTTCTGTCAGCTTGTTGAGAACCTCCGTCGCTTTCGCTTTCACCGCTTCCATCTGTCAAATCTTGTCCCCTAAGCTCCGATTTTACCTTAGGAAATAAAGAAAAGTCACAGGGGGCCAGGTCGGGCAAGTACGGTGGGTGGTCCAACACGGTGATGCCGGATTTCGCAAGGAACGCCTTCACAGACGAGGCGGAATGGGCTAGCGTAATGTCTTGGTGGAGCATCCAGGATTTGCTCTTCCACAAATCGGGTCTTCGTCTTCTCACTCGTTCACGAAGGGTAGTTAGAACCCCAGTTTTTCCCAGTTTCACAAGAAACTTGAGGTTAACTCGTTGCTCGATCTGAACACTCTGCATTTTTCCGACGCGACGCCAGCGTAAGGACTTGAACGGAGGATTGCTACAGCGAAACTGAGCGACGTACAACCGTGCCCATCGAGCTCAAAGTGGGGGAAGCATCTACAAACACAGACATGTTCAAACCCGCCGTGGCGTGCTCGCTGTTTGCCGATAGTAGCACCAGTCTGGTTATTTAATTGCCACACCTCGTATATTTATCTCTATAATTACGACTAATGCTGCGAATGGTTGATGAGAAACTGTTACAATAAATCAATAATTTCATTGGCTGAGGTAGCCCGTGCCGATTAATCCGCACACATACGTTGCGTTGTGGGCACGGTAACCTCACTTCTAACCTGTTTGTACAACTTTAGAAAAATGAAGGTAAGAACGATGGTAAAAAATCTGTAAATTTTAAACAATCAGTTTGATAAGATAACTTTTAACATTTTTTGATTCTTGCTAAGATCGTTCGATGTAGAACATAATTTTGTGAATTAAAGTTTGATTGTTGCTAAGATCGTTTGATGTAGAACATATTTTTGTGGATTAAAGTTTGACTCACCAATAATTTAGCTGATATTCAAAGTAAAAATGTACAAATAAAAACGTTTTTAAATTTAGCTCTACCATACGTTTCGCATTAACGTCACATCCATCAACCATATTTCGTAGCGTCACACCATTCTACAATAGGTACCCTTTAAATGCTGGTGGAAAGCAGCTTATTTTTCCCCCTTTTTCGGATAAAGATACACGCTCGAATGGGTTGGGAATTTCTCGGAGAAGTTCCAACCGAACGAACACACAAGAACAACTATCGATTTTCTTTCATACGTCATTCGTTGACAAATCATAATTTCTCCTGAGGTTTTCCTCCGATCCCGGTGTGTTGTGGTGGTGGTACTGCTAGCGGTGCACGTGTCCCCAATTTTCTCCCCGCTTTCCGCATCGACCTTCTCGATTATTTCGCCGATGCGATAGATGTTCCGCTTCACTAGCGGGCTGCCCTCGCCTTGTATCGCGCCCCGGAAGTCGCGTGGAGAGGTGATTAATGTTGTCGCATCGAATTCATCCATTACTGTCGGCCATATTTCGGGAAATAATCCAGGACCTAATAGCGATACATGGACGTATATTGCGTACCTGCAATCCATATTCTTTTTTTCGTCCTGGTGACCTTTGAATTTTTCGACGATGACAGAGGATCATCGGTAAATTTAGATTAGCGGTAACATGATCTTGGTCAAAATATGCATAGCAGTTGGGAATATATGGTCAATCTAGTTATAACACGAAGGCTTTATACCGTGATGTATCGGAATCCTTTTTATTTCAGAAGCCTCTAACTCTAACTTCCTGAGTTTGCAACCAATCAATCGATCACTTTATTGCCCATAAATTCTCACAAAGGAACATTGCCAATATATAACAAAACACCACAAATATATCGCATGTACAGTGATGAGCAAATGTGTGGAACCAAGTAAATATCTCTGTAGTTTCTATATATGCGACAACGGCCTACACACAAAAACATACGGAGATGGATGCAGCACCAATTCTATACCGTTCGGTAGTTCCCTCGTATCCAAATGCACAGGTAGTTAAGAATAACGGAGTTGTTTAGTTCCGTAGCAGAGCTCACATATCGCAGTCTAATTACATTTTTGCGTAGTTAAAATTTCCCTTTTGCGATGTAAAACTTTTTCGAGCGGAGTTATGTAACTCGTCACAGTGTTCGATTTATCTTCCCTAAGAAGTTGAAATTACCTTGTTTTGGTGTTGGGTTTACTCCTAGGTAGTGTTAGCAATACTCCGTTCTAGAGTTGAATTTATTCTAATACAGTGTTAGCAATCCTCTGTTACAGTGTTCCTTTTTAAGTTTCATGGGATGTAGACTATTTAATTCATTGCCTATAAACTACAGGAATATTTCCAATTTTAAGACTTTTCAAGGAAATGTGAAAAAGTTATTGTTAAATATCAATTGTTATTCGTTGAATGATTACTTCAGTTATTTCGCAAGTACTAATATTTGTTAATTTTGTTATAGTTTGTTGACTTGTTTCCCTATACACCTATGTATATGTTCTCTGGAAATAAAGATATTATTATTATTATTATTATTATTATTATTATTATTATTATTATTATTATTACTACTTAACTCCTTGTCGCAGTTAAGTAAGCACCATTATTATGTCACGTGAACACACTTGCTGTACTGCGGGGTTTCACCGTTTCAATAGGAAGCTCTCTAGATCCGTTTCCGGGTGGATCAGTCCCCTGTTTCCTTTAAATTCTCTCACCTATTTTTTTCCAGTTTTCCCTGTCACCTACTTTATCTTTCCACTTGTTAACTCCGATCCTGTTGAGGTCTTCTTTTACTTCGATTAGCCATTTTGATCTTGGTCTGCCTCGTCTCCTTCTTTTTGCTGGTTCCTATTCCATTATTGCATATATTGTAGCTGCTGGTCCCGCTCTCCACACATGCCTTAACCACTTCACTCTTTATGTTTTATTTCTCTTACTATATCTTCTTTAATTTCTTGCAGTAGTTCATGATTTGTTCTTCTCCTATATTCATTTTCCCGTATTTTTATTGGTCCTAATATTGTTCTGAATACTTTTCGTTCTAATATCCTTAAATCCTCCTCTTGTTTCTTCGTCATACTCATGGTTTCGGCAGCATACATTATTATGGGTCGAATTATTGTTACAAACAACGCAGAGTATCGGCACACTCCTCACCACACAAAATATTATTAATTAATTCGGAACAGCTATTTCAAAGGCTCACTGGGCCCCCATTTTCAACCGAGTTACCGAATAAATCTGAACGACAAAACTAAAAACTTTTTCTTTAATTCTACCATGCGTGTCTATCCCTCCTCTCGAGGAAAAAAGAAGGGTATATATGTACAAATGTGTCTAAACATGTATCTGTGTATATCTATTTCCGAATACCTACTTTTCTATCGCTTAACTCTAATATGTTGGGTATATGTGAAACGGCCAAGGGTCTCATCCCGCCCTCGTAGAATAGTGCGAGACGAAAGGAAGGTTACTTCCCGCTAATTCTCTATCTACGCACTCTAAGGATACTAAACAAATCAATACATAAATTGCAGAACACCGAGACTCGGTCTTCGTGAAGTGTGGACTGTAAAGTTCTTTTACCCTAATAAATCAAACAAGCAAGAGAAATGAAGTGGCGCTTTCTCCTTGTTAAGCAGCTGCGAATGTTTTTTCAAGTACACTGTCTCAAATGCGTTCAATTCCCGAGGTGAAGTTACGTTTTTAATTAATTTGAGGTTTTCCAATTTGACTACATGTCCTGTGTTATTCATATGGTCAGCTACACTTGACACTCCTGTTCGACCGAATCTATAGCATCTCATGTGTTCATTAAATCTAGTACCTATCGCTCGTTTCGTTTGTCCAATATAGGCTTTATCACAGTCGTTGCATGCAATTTTATAAATTCCCGACCTTTCTTTCATGTCCGGTTTGTTTTTTGGATTACCAAGAAGGTTCTTAAGTGTATTTCGTGAACTAAAACATACGTTCATGTCTTGTCCCCTAAAAACTTTACTGTGTTTACTTTACTGTGTTGTTTGTCATACTACCCCACAGTACTTGCTATCATTATCGAATTATTGTTGTATATATTTTTATTTTTGTGTCTTTTCCAAGTATTTTACTTTTTAATAACTTTTTGTTGGCATGTATAGCTCAGTTTACTTTCATTATTTTTTCTCTAATCTCCGCTTCTCTTTCCCCGTTACTTGTTACCATTACGCCTAGGTATTTATACCGGCTGTTTCCCAATTCTCATTATCTTAGTTTTATCTTCATTAATTTTCAAATCTATTTTAGCACCTTCCTTTATTATTTCTTTTACTGTCTCTTCCATAATTCTCCTATTCTTGAATATTACTACAATATCATCAGCATATGCCACCACTTGTCCTCCTCTTGTTATCACTGTACCTTTATTTATCCTTCTCAAAACATGCTGTAGTCCTAGATTAAATAGCGTAGCTGACAACGCATCCCCTTGTCTAATTCCTTGGTTAACTTCAAATTCTTCGATTTCTCCTTTTTGCGTTTTTATGGTCATTACCGTCCTTTTCATTGTCATATATATTAGTTTCCTTAGCTTTATATGCACCCCTAGTTCTTTTAATGCATTAATTAGTTCATTTCTTTTGATTGAATCGAAGGCTTGCTTAAAGTCAATGAATAGAAATTCAATATCAACACCATACTCAAGCGCCTTCTCCGCGACTTGTTTTACAATGCGAATTGCATCAATTGTAGATTTTCCTGTTGTAAATCCACATTGATATTGCCCTAATATGTGTTTCGTATTGCTTGTCAGCCTTCTTTGTAATATTTATTAGTCGTCTAAATGTGGATGGAATGCAAGCATGTTAATACCAATTAGATGAAGCTCCAGCGCATTGTACACGTGAGGTTACAGATCAATTGACGGAAATGGTCGATGGATGAGGAAATTAGGACCTTGGACATGGCCAGCCAGGTCTCCTGATCTAACTCCTCTAGCCTTCTTTATTTGGGATCGCATAAAAACAGTGGTGTACGACAGTCCCACTTATTCTCGGGAAATATTATCATTTTAAATATTTTGTTCCCGTTTTGCAGTTTGTTATTGTTAGTTTTAATATTTATTTTACTTTAACAACAGAACCTAAATAAAATCTTTATTGGGTGTGCCATTTGCAAGTTTCCTTTATTTAATTTAAACACTCAAATGTTGGCATAATGTCACAGTGTTCATTTGTTATCAGCTTAAGCAAAACAAAGCCCACCATATTAATTCTGGTTGTTTATTGGTAATAATCGACTGGAGGATTTTTTTAAATAACTTGGAAACGAGCCAATTTCGGTATAGGAAGTAAAATATGTTTTACCCGCATTTTTTGGAGTAAAATATGTAGACATTCTCAAACATACGGATTGCCATTTAAAAAAATTGAATTTTTTTTAGTTGAATATGCTAGTGTTTGGACTAGACTTTTGGAACACTCTGTATAATATTTTTGATATGTATTTACAGCAATAAAGAGAATTTTATGTTGCCAATAGAATTAACAAAATTAACATGGGTAATATCGAATAGAAGATATTGATGTTTCAGTTAAACTTTGTGTTTGTCAAATTTTTCGGAAAAAATGGAATGTCTCAAAGGTGGTACATCCTACATCCGTAATGTACAGGGTGTGCCATTTGAAATAAGAAAGTTGATATCCATTTCCGGTTTAATCGAGAGTGCCACGAAGTTGAACATATTTTTAGGAAATATGTCAGTATCTATAATATTGCCCACCACAATTTCAAAAAGATAATTTAACTATTTTCATATTTTTAATAGGCGATCGTCGTGAATGATCCTGTATATACAGGTTGTTCAAAGTTAACGGGACACTATTGCACAACTTCGTTATTATTGCAGCTGCGATGCTGGTTAAATTACCAAACATGTAGTGATTTTGCCACTGATCCCAATGGTGTTGAGAAAAACAATTGCGCATCGCATTTCAGGGATAATTTGAATTGTTTATGTTTTTTAAATTGAACACCCTCTATATTTTTTAATATTCGATAGAAAATGAAACTCTGCGTAAAATATCCTTATAGTACTATAGCCCTAAAATGAAAAATAAAAGTGGATATATCTGTTTGAATAAACACTCCCCATTTGTACACAGATGGCAAAAGCTATGTTGTGTAGTGTAATTAGTAACCTGGGCAAGTTTACACATAAAATAGAAGGTAAGAAATAAATAATAAAACGTGCTGAAACACTTACCGTTTTAAAAGTCTTCCGTGAAATCACAAACTGGCTAACATCTATTAAATATTTGAATCATTAGATATGTTTCCACAGCTGTTTCAGTCAAGTGAGTACGACGTGCGGAATAAATTTTTTTTAATGCCGAAAACGACCGTTCGACATCTAGCGATGTTATATTTGCATATTTAAAATAACCTTTGAAACAACTTAATACATTTTCACACGCACCTTCACAAATTTGTCTTAATATAAGAACATTTTCGTATTACACACCAATTTGTTTCACCTTCTACAGCGCATAACTGTGCGTGAACATCATTCACAATTTTAACAGAATCCACTAGCGTCATCGAAACATTTTGTAATTTTTCTATTCCCTCCGCTAGTCCGAAGTAATTGTTGTGAATAGTTTGTAAATATCTTTTAACCTGACTATCTTGGAATATTTTCTGGCTTTTCTTGATTGCTGCAGCTTCTGTCGAATTGAATTTTAAAACTACCTTCTTTACTTAATCAAAATATTTGTTGTAGTAAAACCCAGCCTGCAACCATGTTCCCCAACGTGTAACGATCGGCTGTGGTGGTTCAGGTAAATCAGGACACAGTTTGTGAAATAGTCGGGTACGTTTTGGAGACTTTAGAAACACTGCCTTTGTACTAGCAATCAATGCATTTACTAGAGGAAAACATGTAGGAATCGTTTGTGCCGCAAGATTTAGAGTATGAATTTTACACGTTACATGTAAGAAGTTACCATTGTGTTCTTTAAGAGATCGGCCCAAAGAACGCATGTTTGCGGCACCATCACTCATGAACATTAAAAGTTGCTTAGTTGAAACTTCAAATTTGTTCAATGAGTTCACCACCTTTAAAATCTCATCGGCAGTACAATTTATAACTCTTTTGGAAGCAAGTAAGAAGGAGGATGACGGTCGATGTGGTTCCATTGTACGTACCATTATATTAACCACAGAATGTTTTTGACGATCTGTTGTTTCGTCCACACACAACCACAGTTTTTTATCTTTCAATTCCGTTTTCATTCTTTTTTCTATATGTTCACGAGCAAATGGTACTACATTTCGTATCGATGTCCGACTAGGTAATTTACAGTCCGCATATTTATTCCAGAAGGAGACAAATGCTTCTTTGTCTAGTAAACGAAACGATAGATTACATAAAATAAGAGTAACACATGAATCAAATGTAAATTTTTCTTGGTCTCGTATGCCACTTTTTGCAGAAGAATGCTGTTTGCTTTCGATGTGACGTTGACAATGGCTTCTGGACCAACACATTAAAAGGATTTTACAAACTAGGTATTGAATTTTTGCGCCATCAAAAATTAAGTATTAAGGTATGTTCACTATAAAGTTTTTAACTGTGTCTGCCATTGGTCGTTTTCGCGACGTACCTAACTAACTGCTTTAAAAATGTCGCATTTTTAAAGCAAACATAAGCGTACAATTACGAAATAAGTTACGACAGCCTACATATACACAGAACTACTCGCATACAGCATCGATTTAGTACTGACGCTATGAACGCGTGAAATAAATAATCGCCGACTCCGCACCACATATCTACTACACTGACTGTTACCGCTGTTTGCCAAGACTAGTAATTAAATATCGAATTTGTATTAAAAAACTTGGAATGCATAAAATCAAGATGAATAGAGTCCAATTTTCTATAAAGCTTACATCAGTGGCATGTTTAATATAACAGCAGATAAGTTTGCCAGTCGGGATCGTTTCAGTCCAGTTCTCCTTTTCTCCTAAGCTTAATCCGCAGTATTTGGCTTAATATTTTACATAGCAGGCGCAAGATAAGGGAAATTCTTATTAAAGAAGGTACGTATAGCGGAAAATATTACGGATTCTGTACGTAAGTAGATTTCATTTCATATTTCTTTTTTTCCTTCTGGTTAGTGGTTTACTTTGACAGCTACATAACAGGTATTAGGGTATGAGAAAGACAAATGAAGGAAGGGGCGTGAGATATACACCAGGCATTTGTTCTTTTTGCTAGCTGCATTATTCACAGTTAGTTCTACGTCTGCAGATTACAGGAAATAAAATAGATGTTTTCTTTTTCTCTAACGTGAACATTTATATATTATGGATGTCAAATTAGGGGTGAGTCAGTTTTAATCTTTATTTACGAAAATCTGAAATATGATGTTACAATGATTCTAACTGGTCTGTGACCTTACAATCTTGATAAATATGGAGTGTTGGTCGATTGCTCATAGAGTATTTTGTGTAGAACAGTTTATTAAAAGAGGTCCAGTAATTAATTCGTGTTGCTTAGGTCTTCTCTGGCAAAACAATTAGAAGATGGGTCACAAAGTATCGCCAGAGGTGATCAGTAGGGGATTTTAAGCCGCAGGAGAGGACAAAACGGACAGAAACAGAAACAGAAACAGAAGAGAACATCTTGCATGTTAAAAACGCAATTGAAGAATATTCCAGTGAATCCTTACGCCACAAGTAGGACTTTTCTCATGAGTCCCTACCAGTGATATTAAAAAAAGACTTGCATTATCATGCTTACTAGTGGCAGAAAGCTAAAAAGTTCCTTCTAAATGACCATAGCGCACGTTTACAGTTTTGACATTGGATTTTGGAAGGAGGCCAGGATTTAATTAACAACATGGTTATAAGCGACGAATCTCGTTTCCAACTCTATGGGCGAAGGAATAAGCAGAAATTGCGATACTGGTCTGCTTAAAATTCACACACTGTATTCGAAAAACCACAGTATTCTCAAAATGTGACTGTTTGATACGGTATTTGCTTAATTGATGAAAGAGGAAACGCATTTTTTGTTACTAGTGAAAGATACTTGGAAATATTACAGACATTTTTAATGGACGCTATGCGCAAAGCCTGATGTGTCTAATTTATCAATAGAAGTCCTGCGTGTCTGCGATGTGTCCAGGTCGTCTGGTATCTCAGTATGGAGATCAGTCTTGGCCGACACGGTCTTATGATTTGTCGGCGCCTGATTATTTTTTGTGGGGTTATATTAAGCCACAAGTGTACCAAAACATACCGGAAAATCTGGAAGATTTAAAAAATAACAGCAGGAAAGTTACTGCAGAGATTCCAGCTGAATTGTGTAGGCATGTAATGAGCTATTGAAACGTGCTTAAATATGCATGGATCGCTACAGAGGGTTTCTAATGGACGTGATATTTAAATATTAAGATTAAGAAATTAAAATTTGAACGTTTATTCATTGATTGTACACAAATAAAAATTTTAAAACTCTTTCCACATATGTGTCAAATTGGCACACTCCTAATTTAACACCCTTTAATAAAACACATTAATTATTTGCTTCGGAACAACATAAATCTGAAGGAGCCATAAATTTAGATCTTAAAGTGTGCGAAATGGGTTTTAAAATATCTTCATTACTGACGTTGCTGATAACGTTCTAGAATCCTATTCTGATGTATGGAAGGTAGAAGGGCTTTGTGAAATTATAAATTCTGAAATCAAGTTAGTTCGAAGGAGCTTATAACTTTTCAGGCCAATTATTCGGGCAGTTAATATAAATTGTGTGATATTAAAATACCATTAAGAGAGAATTCTGCAAGACGTTGTATTTCGTGTGGACGTAAAGTATGATTTTAATGTCTTAGCGAACTAAAATAATAATCATTAGCTTGTTTTGAGTCCGATAAGATTCACACAATGTAAGTTTAATTTTGAAGATTGAATTGTCAGAGTGAGCCGAAAAGTTTACCTTTAACCTTGGCAATGCAATTTTTATCGAAATCAGCTTATTTGATTGTTTAAAACAAATATTTACATTTTTTCGTTAATATCTCCGGTTAGAGGAAAGATATCGAGGTACGGTTTTCACTGACATCTTGAGTTTTTAACTCCCTACTTTTCCGCCTGAAAAGAAACATGTCGTCCTATTTAAAATGTTTGCGAAAAGCCGTTTTATTTGTTATAGTCAGATAACGCCCTCTAGTGGTAAGGGTGCAATTCATAAGAAGTAGACCAAAACTGTATTTGATAGATCAAATAAAGCTCGAGGCTAAGATTGTTAAAATCGGTTAAGCTTAACAGGAGTAACCAACATTTATTTAAAAAAGCAATTGATGTCTTCCCACCACTTTACTTTAGAAGATACGACAAAATGTGTCTAATGCAAAAGAAAGGGAATTGGATTGGGAATAAAATGCAAATACTTTCGATGACTTTTAATTAGGCAAAACACGATGAAAACTAATTTTATACTTAGTCGTGACCGTTACGCCATCTACTGGTCATCTTATAAACTTCAACCGTTTCCAGTATTTTCTTTTGGCCACGTTTATTAAAAAGGATTTTACCCGAAAGCTTTGTGATTACTAGTTTCTGAAATATAGCCGGCTGCCATTCTTATTTGGCCAACGGTACACCAATTTTTCTTCATAGAAAATTATTTATCCAAAACCTTGGTTATTTTTTCCAGGTGCAGTTTTGTTTCCTCTTCCGCTGTATGCCCACGTGGGATTAATTCGGATACGTCAAAACCAATATACTGTACATAGGTGTTCTTAGACTCATGCTATTTATCTTGATAATTAAATTGTAAGGTATGAACAATGAGTCCGCTATTTCTCACACGCTTACATACATTGAGCAATCGCGTTGTATAGCCACAGTAAAGGGTTTCCTGTTTATAACCGGCCGTGTCTGTTTTGTAGGCAGTAGGTAGACGTGTCCATCCGTGCAACAAGGTATAGCGAGGTAGATGTATGCACGGGGGAATGGAGACAGGGGTATGTTTATATACAGACCTATAAAACGTCCAGCTTACATCCGCGGTATAAAAGATTGCCCTATATTGTGTACGGTTCTAAATTTTATAGTTCCGAATGAACGACGAATGACTTCAAGGGAAGTAGGAGTTGTGGTGGGCCGCGAGGTGAAGCTAAGCATTTAGTGTGGTCATCTTTTATCTTTATAGATGCGCAGTCTCTCATAAAAGTTTGTAATCCTATACTCAATTTCATTTTTTATATTGGATGTAGCTATTGATTGAAGCTGTTGGTAACGTGGTCTGTATAATGTAATTTTGAATCGAATTCCAGGATAAATAAATAATGTTTACCTAGTTTTAATCTTCAATATAATGTTATGCAGTACGTTGTTTGTTTTTACTCATTTCCAGCGAAATGAACATTGTGTTTGAATATGAAAATAAGGCAGACTATCGATTATGGTAGTTAATAATGGTAGACAATATTAAATGAGCATAATAGAATCTTCCGAGACAACTTTTCGAATTCAATGTAATTTGAGGAAGTGCAAAAGCACATTTTTACTACCGTAGCGCTGTGATATACTATTTCTGATTGATCATTAACATTAAGAAAAATAAGGTCTTATAATAATAATATATTTATTATACAACAGCAGCCAAACTGCTAATTACAGGATAACATATATATTGTTATGTTCAACGTTGTATCTACGACAACAACAACGTCTCTCAGTTGTTACTTCGGTACTGACCAAATGTCAGGCTGGCCACTCGTTGGTAACTAAATATCCCTCTTGCGGGGAAAAATGGAAATTTCTTCGTTACCATCCCCCCTCAGCCAACAGTCTTTGGAGCGAGTACATTATAATTTAATTATAAGTCCAGATAATGACGAGTGTGGGGTAGCATGGACAAATCTACTCGTTTGTTAATTTTTCTATTCGCTTATTTCGTCCAAATTAATGTAGAAATCGTCTGGAATAAGCAACAGCATAAATTGCAAAGTACAACAAATAATATTTCATCAATTAAATCTTCATCTGAAAGGTTTTTGTAAATTAGCAGTGGATTTTCTCGTTTAAAGCTTGTTGGTGGCAGTTCGGACCACAAAATCATCAACATACAACCTCCTGGTTAAGTCATTGCATTCCTTCTCGTATGCTAACATCATTTGATTGAAAGTCATCGAAAAGTTAGTTTCTATTTGGCTAAATTATCAAAATTGGCTGTGAAATAAAACAATCGCCGGTCTTTCGCGATTTAAAATAAAAGAAAGATGAACGACGCCATACATTTTCATCAGTCTTTATTCGGCCTTGGTTGAATCAAAGTGTGTTTTAAATCCAATCCCAATATAAGTGTTCGATTGTATATTCAGTCTTTATTAGAAGAGAAAAGGATTACATATCCAGAGCAGGCAGTTTCCTGAAGTGGGTATATAAACAGAGGGTTTATATACATTGCCATCGTTCAAAAGTTTAAAGGTTAGTTAATTTTCAAATCTTAAAATTTGTTAATTTCATTTTACTGAGTTGAAAATTCATTCAAAAATTGCCGTAAGGGTATCTAGGGATACCTCCGAACCTACAAGAATCGTTTATTCTATTTAAAATTAGAAAATTTAACAAAATTTGAGAAAAACCCCCGAGAAAGATATTACAATATATACATAACATTATGAGAGGTTATACTAAATATAAAAAAAAAAACAAGAAAAAAAAGAAAACATGAATTACATTGCAAATTTTTAAAAAAAAAAAAGCATTTCAGTAAATAAAAAGAAGTAAATTAATTTAGGTTTTTTTTCAAACTTGTTGTAAAAAGTTTTTTTAAAGAATTCAACGAACATTAAACATCAATATCAGCACAATATGTTTTACAGTTTGAACATACAAAGAATGGGTGAGAAAGAGTGAGTCTAATACAAATGGGGGAAGATAAAAAAGTTTCGATGCCGAATTTAAACGAGGAACGTAAAATCCCAAAAGCTCCAATAATTCCGGAGCAAGGAGCATGTTGTTCATCAATTTGTAAATAAAAGAAATCTGTGAAATAACTCTGCGATGGGCTAATGAATTATAATCGAACTCTGATAGCAATAGGCTGTACGAGTAATTATGAGGAAAAAAAAGGAATGAGGGGATAGTACGGTTTTTAGAAACATTCTTTGAACTTTCTCTATCATTTCGTTATATTTAACATAACCCGGGTTCTATACTATAGAGCAATACTCAAGCTTAGATTTAATGCATTAAATTTGTAAGCGTATTATTACTCAAACATTTTGTGTTTCTAATAAGGAATCCAAGCATTTTTAGAAAGTAAGTACATATGTCATAGACATGTAAATTGAAATTTAATTTTTCGTCAAAAAAACTCAAGATCTTTGAAAAAGTCCCCCTTTCGAAATTTTTTTTGATTTCCAGCTATCGCTTTCCTATCGCCCAGCTTTTTCACATATTGATGCTGTACCCCTGGACTGATCCCGGATTTTTGTTCAGAACCAGCTGCGCGATGAAGTCTATCTATTCTTCACTGGTCAGCTGGAATATGTGTCAATTATTTGGTACCCATATTACCACTACCATCAGCTATCGATTTAGCGAATCCAAAAGAGCTTTCTTAAATATCTTTCATATGAGTCTAATGGCAAACTTACTCTAAGATCTTTGAAGAAGTCACACCTTTCAAGAGAAGAACTATAAATTCTATGTGGAAACGTTATTGTATGCTGTTTTCGACTGAAGGTCGTGCATTTACATTTGCTCATATTGAAGAAAACATATTATCCAACTCCCCTCTCCGAGAGTATTTAAGTCGTTTGAACATTCACAATCCTCAACACTTTCGATCTTACGAAAAACTTTTAAAGGGCATCCCAAAAACAAAAAGCGAGATGAAATACAGTTGGTTTGTCATTGACAAACATTAGAAAAGTAACGGTCCTAACACGGGGTCTTGAGGTACGCCAGGTGATGTATACTGCAAGATGTAAAGCCACGGGACTCAACATAATTGGTACGCTTAGATAAATAGATCGAATTTCAATCAGATCTGAAGAAACACCAAAACTATCTAATTTATGTAAGACTAAGTCATGAACAATGTCAAACGCTTTGGTGAAGTCCGTGTATATTGTGTCAACTTGATATTATGATTTCCTTTGCCTTAACAGCAGACAAAAGAATCATCCCTGGACTGCATTTTTCAATAACTTATCTAGGATTTATGTTGGATCAATAGCGATAATTCCACTTATCAAAAAAAAAGTAAACAAATCTTAATAAATGAAAATTGGCTTCGTCAGGCATCAGAAGCCGATTTGGTAAACTAGGATTCAAGTGAATGAAATCGAAGATATCGTGATAACATTCTAGCTGCTTTTCTTTATGAGTTCAGATCTTAAACGATTTGCATCTTATCTGAATGCAATATCTGGATGAAGATTTCTTTTAGGGATGTTTAAAGTCCTTTAATATCTTCCATTTTTCTGATCTCCATTTTGTCATTTTGTACTACTATTTCGAAACAGCGTATCGCTCTGCTTTTGTCTCCAAATTTCCAAACGAATCAGAATCAGAAAATCAGATTGAAAGTCAGAATCAGAGTATGCATGTGTCTGAATCTCGCCTTGTGATTTTGAGATTCGTGATTTTTGCATATACGTAGTATTTTGTTGTTATCATTATGTACGATTAACCTTATATGCACTTTTATTTGCTGTCATTGCAATTTTTTAAGTTGTAGATCTATAACTAAAACCAAGGAATTTTGAAAAATATAGTCTAGAATCTTTTAGAACAAAAGGTGTGGAATTATAGAAATTAATCCCTAAAGACCTCAACAATAGGACAAAATGTGGCAAGATATCCGAATCATATAACACAAAGTCAAAATTGTAAATATTGAACGAAGGGTACAGGTTACAATAATATAAAAAAAGGTTACTACCGTAAAAATCATGAGAATAAGGAAAATTATTCTGAAGAAACCACCGTTTGGGAAACTAATTTTCTCAACTAGGAACGACATTCATCATCATCATCACCGCTTTGCGATCTTTTTGGATTATAGCAGACATTTTCCAACTTCTTTTTGGATTAATTTTATGAGGTGGATCACTTTTCTCTTCCTGGTTTTAGAGCTTCGGGTCTTTTCTGTTTCTGATCATTGTCCTTCAGTCCTTTATGTTCGATCATTGCCGGTATGTCATCTTTCACATCGTCTTTTCATCACTTTTTTGGTCTTCCTCTGCTTCTTAGTCCTTGTGGAAACTAGCTTGTTGTTCTTTTTATTAGTTCTGTGGGTGGTTTTCTCATTATGTCTTATCTCTTCAAGTTGTGTTGCTTTTATGTGTCTAACTACGTTTTCTTCTTTTTCTTCTCTACGAGTTCAATTTCCACGTCTACTTTTGCTCTTTTCTGTCAGTCTATAATTACCCTTGCCACAAGGATTGTTCTCATATTTTCGTTTCCGTTTCTTCCTTTTTTGTTAATGTGCTCGTTTCTGATGCCTAGGTAACCGTTGGTCTTACTAAGGATTTGTAGATTTTAATTTTTGTTCTTTTATTTTCTTGTTTTTGGGTAGTGCCTTGCTTGTTTCGTACGGTTGGTTTGCTTTCATAACCCTTTCTTTTACTCTTTGTTTTCCCCGCTGACTTGGAACGCCATTAAGCAAAGTGAAAAAGATTCGAAAAGAGGAGTGTTAGGATGACTTTACAAATTGACGGATTTTAATGTTTTGCTTCTCGGTTGCTGCATTTGCCATGGCTATATTTGCAACGTTCTGTCTTTGATCAAACCGTAAGCCTTGGAAACTACAGAAATTGCTAAAGAACTCCCTTTATTAAATATTAAAACAAATGCTTTAAATGACTTCAAATATTTTGAAATAGTTTTTCTTTGGCACTCTAATTTATGGTGGACAAAGAGTTTCTTTGATCCATATTTCCTTATTTGATAGGTTACAACAAGGTTTGAATTAATACTCCATGGCAAAAAAATGGAAATTGAGGGACCAATCAAAATATGCCGGTGTGATCTAGATGTATAGGCGTACAGGAGGAGTTTGTGTTTAATATCTATTTAGAATCTAAAATCACTATGCTTATTTCCAATGTACAAGGTAGGCGTCATAAATTCTCGCTCTGACAGGCTTATACAAGTTCACACGCTCGAACTTTTGTTGCCACATAGTCGTACATGTGCGAGACCTACACTATATTATTACGGCTCGAAGAGTAGTAGTTTTTAGTAGCCAGCCAGACAGCTTGACTAATGCATGAAAATGTCTCAGGTAAACGAAAATTGAGTGCCGCGAGGTCATTAAATTTTTAACAAAAGAAGGGCATAAGCCTAATCACATTAAACAACGGTTAGACGGCATTTATGGTGATTTATCTCATTCATATTCCATTGTAAAAAAGTGGGCAAAATGTTTTCGTTTGGGGAAAGAATCCATAGAAGGTAATGGGCGCCTCGGTCGGCCAATTGAACTGATAACTAGAGTTGTTCGAGACAGAGGTTCGATACAATCCTCAGTATAACTGCGAGCCTCAACTAGATCTGTTGTGTATACATGTACGCTGCCGTAAATACTATTTCGTAGTTCTACGTTTGTTTTAAAGATGTTGCCTACGTCGCGAAAACGACCAATGTTGGACAAAGTTACAGAATTTATAGCAAAAATGCCTGACCTAAATTACGGTGGCGTTGCAGTGGCGTGTAGTTTGTAATATCCCTTTAATGTGTTGGTCCAAAAGGGATTGTCTATGTCACGTAAATAGTAAATAGCATTTTTCAAAAAGAAATTGCACGCGACACTATGACAAATTTAAATTTAATTTATGTGTTACCTTTATTGTATGTAATCTACCGTTTAATTTACTAGACAAGGAAGCATGTGTCTTCTTTTAGAATACATATTCGGATTGCAAATTCAGACTGTATTTCTCTCTGAAATTCGGGGAAGACAACATATCAATTTCTCTCCCCCAATCCATATTAATTGCATTTGTTATTCAATTTGAGAAAGCAGAACATTATACTTGAACTTTTCCAATTAAATGTAATGAAAATTCGTATACACGACTTATTTTCAGGTTATCCGTTATCTGTTTCTTGAATTGATTCCATACTAGATTAGTTACCAGCTGTTGTCATAGGTCGATGTTGCAAAGCAATTTTAGATTTCGCCGTTGTTTACTTGTCAGTAATTTTTAATTTTTTGAAGAAGTTTACTTTGTATATCTTGAAGGCTTTCTCTTAGACGATGTTAAGGAACCTCTGCAATAAGCTGAATGAAAGGCTAAATTTTAATAGAACACCAGAAGACATTCTTGTAACATGCGACAGCAATCAAAGCCTACAGATAATTAATACCAGAAACAAATTCAATAAACATGAACTTTTGAAATGCCTTCCACTTGCATTCAAATTTGAATTTTTCACATTCATTCTGCTATCCAATCCAGTAATTGCAACAATCAGCAAATCTGTGAAGGAGTTGACAGTGCTGTGTTCAGACAAAATAAGACATTCTTGTGTTTGCTGTGAGCGCGTCCTCACTTCACTTTGCGAAATTAAGGGAGCACGTCCGATTTCAACGTTTTGTATTACGTGCGAACGAAATACGGTATCGAACATGAGAATTTCCTGTTTAGGAAACGGATATGAGGGAGAGGTGGTATAATGAAGTTCCGGCGTTACGTAGCGTTGAGCAGCGCGATCCGGCGGGTCCGATTTCCACTCGCCGAAGACAATTGCCTCATTTGTTCGCGACTACAAACCATAAAACACACATGTGTACTTCTCTGCTCTGTTTGAATTTGATAATTCATTAAAAAGTTTGGAAAAATAGAGGGGAATGAAACGGAATAAAAGGATAATGGTTTTTATTGTTGTTGTACGATGCTTTCCACAATTGTAGAAGTTAGTATTTTTGTTGGAATAACATTAATTCCAAACGCAACTTGGAATTGATGTTTGGTGAAGGAAGAAAAGAGATCGAGAAGGCATAAAATTTGCATTTATTATAATTATAATATATTGCATAATTTAGCTACGTACAAGAAGCAAGACAACTAGGACGGAGACCACCGTTTTCTAGACGGAAATTTCGGCGCTGAGCTTAACCGTGCATTACTTAATTGACCTCAAGATTGTAAGTCGAAATATCTACCTGTTTACTGACAGCAAGCAAATACTGTCAGCACTAAACCGAGCAATAACTTCGAACTTGCCACTAGACTGCGATAGAGTCTCTAAAACAAACAATGTCAACGTAATATGGCTAAAGAGCCACAATGGAGATCCTGGCAATGAAGAAGCGGACTGACTGGCTAGGAGAGCTATGGTGATTTATGGCAGAGAATTCTCCTTTCGATCGCCTATGTCTTTGCTTTATGAAAGGATCAGAACTATTATCCATGAAAACTTTTTGAAGAGATAGGGTGAAATTAATTCCTGCTGTACCGGTAAAGCCTCTTTGACTTATCCGAACGAGCAGAAAGCATTAAGATACCTGAGACTGTCTAGTCAACCATCCGAAGGTTCTTTTCGCGTGGTTGTTGGGGTTCCGACAGGACACTGTCAACTAAAGACCTAGTTCTTCAGAATGGAATTAACCGGACGCCTGTCCTACATGGGTTACCAAACTGAAGACTAGGCAGTGGAATATTTCCTCTGCAAATGTACTGCGCTGATGTCAATTAAAAGAATTATGGTGGGTTAAGGGTGGCTACACCTCGTCGCAAATAGGTCGATTCTTTTTGACAACGTGCTAATCTGTGCCAAAGGCAGTGCGTTGGTTGACGGCTTAGAGGACTTTTCCATTGAAAAGTCCTCTAGAAAGGGTGCATATTGTGGACTAAGTACTGTGATATCTACCCCACCATCTTGTTGTCTACAACCACAACCATATTATCTTTCATTAGACATCAAACCGCAGCTCATAATCGCGAAATGTAGACGCCGGAGAATCAAGAAAAAACGGTAGCGGCCAATATTATCAAAAAAACAAGTCAAATTATACAGCCTGTGCTTTTTCCAGTATTAATAATAATGATGTTTATTGTCCAACAGGTAAACCCAATTACAGGACAAATATACACATTGTGAACACAATACATATTGATTTAAAAACATGACATAACTATACAAATAACTATTGTTTCGTGTATCATGGCGCCAACTCTCCGGTGAAAATATCACTAAATATCTTCTCAGCGTTCCTGATCATGTGATAGATTGGCGACCGCAAACGAAGATTGGTCCTCGGTGTCGGCATAGTAAAGGTTGGAGCATAACGAGATGCTATTCGAGGGACGTTGAATCCTATGTGGGAGACCAGCTGCATACAGTCGATCCTATCATTTAATAATTTGTGTAAAAATCGGGCGCTATGGTAATCACGACGGGATGACAATGAACGAAATTGATGCGATTCGAGAAGGGTGTTGTAAGAAGTATGCCAAGGCGGATATTCGCCATTAACTTTGAACGACAAGAATTTGAGGAATCGACGCTGAACACGTTCAATTGGAGCTTGATGGGACATATAGAAAGGATACCAAACAATAGAGGCATACTCCAATTTCGAGTACAAATGCAAAATAAAGGGATTCTAGCACTAGTGCGTCATTGAAGTGTTTGGACGTTCTCATAAGAAAACCCATCATTTTAGAGGCAGATGAACAAATTTGTTCAATATGTATGTTAAACGATAAAGTTGATCAAAAGTGACACCTGTGTGATCTTTAAAGATTGCACTAAGCGATGGAAATATCGTTGATTTGATAAGTGGAGATATATGGATTTGTTTTTCTCGTGAAGTACATAAAATTACATTTACTAGAATTTAATGTCAGTATTGATTTCACCACTCGCCTAGTATATTAATGCTCGTCTGAAGACTCGACATCTTGTTGGCAGTTAATATTACAAACAGTTGCATCGTCGCGAGTTAAAGCGAGGACATGGCAAGATAAAGATGTTAAGTATGTCGCTTCGCATAGAATAACATCAATGACCAAGATTGATCCTTGTGAGATACCGCTGCTAGATATAAATTCAAACGAATTAAATCCATTATAAAATACATAGTTAGTTCTTTTTGTCACAAGATTTAATTAACAAGGAGAAGTTGGGAGCTAAACCAAACGAGTCCAGTTTATATAGAAGTAATTCATGACTGAGAGTATCAAATGGCTGTGAGAAGTCGGTAAAGATAACGTCAACTTGTCCGCAGTCATCTAAAGTTTTCGCTTTATAAATTGTGTGAAACAGGCCAGGTTTGTTACTACGAGCGTCCCTTCACAAAGCCGTTGGCAAGTTGTGATATGAGCGAGTATTCCTGTATACTGTGGCATATATAATATGTTCAAAATCTCGCAAAGTTATTAAGTATAGCGATGGGCCTATAATTTCGAATTTGAGTAGAATCTCCCTTCTTGAAGACAGGTACAATTCGTGCATGTTTCCATCTATCCGGAAAGTGGAGGTCCTGATGGCAAGATTAAATAATCTGGCATAAAGGTATCGCAAAGGCATTACATAAATTCCTAACACAGAAGCTCGGCACCAAGTCATCGCCCGCGGTGGCCCTATCTGAAAAGGCAGCCATTAATTTCAACCAATTCGTCTTCTGTTGTTTTAAAAACCTAAACTAAACGATTGTAGCTGTGGAAGATTGGGCGGAGGGTCGGTAACGTTGGACAAAGTATAAACTTGAGAAAATACTATGCTGCAAAAGCGTCAATTTGTTGAGGATCGTAGAGGGTTACCCCATCGAGCACCAATCTACCGGGTATGCGTGTAGTTCCTTCCTACTTCGTACAAAAAAGACCATAGCCGTTTTGGTTCTACTTTGATAGCACCTTCCGTTTGAGAAATATAAGCCTATATGCACGTGATATTTGCGTTTTTGTTAATGAGCGAAGTCTTCTAAATTCATGAAGAAAAGTAGAGGTCTTTCGTTATTTTCCATTTTTTCAGTAGTCTTTTAGTTTCAGATTACGTCGAATTTCCAAAGAGAACCAAGGTGGAAATTCTGAATTATTGACAGGATACTTTGGTACACACTCATCAAACATTTTGCACAGCACGAATAAACTGGTCAATCGCGAAATTGACATCGGAACGGTTTAACAAAGTCCAATCATAATTAAGAAGGTGATCGTAAAGTTTATCAAAATTAGCTTTTCAGTATTCTTGTAATCTAGGAATTTTTATTGTACCAGTATGTAGAAAAAATATCAAAAACAGACATAGTTCTTCTTTGATCAGCGACTTACACCGAGTAATACTGGCGTGCTCCAATCCAGTCTCCAAAAACACTTCCTGGACGTATTTATTTCTTTGCTCAACAATGACATTATAGAAATTGTCCGCCACTAAAACATTGAAATAATCGCCCATTAATTCTCTTGCTATTCTATTTCAACCCTGTTACAGTAGTAATGATAAATCTACACGGCCGATGTATTTCTTCTAATGCTCGTCATCACTCGATACGACTTTCTTGAAACTGTCGTCTGAACAATCTAAATGTGCTGCAAATTCATCATCTGTTAGAGTTTTCGGGTTTTTATTCCACTTTTCTTGGCTGTTTTATGCCAGAGAGATCTGCCTCGACTTCGTTATTCAATTTTTTCAATATTTCAAAAAAAAACTGCGAAAACTCGGCAAGGTTCACTGGTGAATAGATATAAACCTTCCCAACAGGCCAACACGAACTAACTGACTTGTCACGCCACAAGTCAACGCTTCAACGTGGTTTGAAAATTTCAAGTGCATGTCAGGAGGAGTCTGTGTGATCGGTTTCGTGGGATAAACTGGCATTACACACCATATGTGATGGATACTGAACGTGTTAAGATTTAATTTGGATATTCAAAGTTTTATAACTTATTATTTAAACGCAACTTAAAAGGATCGTCTCACGTAAAACTCTTCTACGTACTATTGCATTCGACGTGTTTACGTCTCTTTGTAATCTTTTATCATCCACGCGCTACTTTCTCAAAACCTTGTTTGGACTGGACGCGCCACGAAGAGAATATAGAAGAGGTTGTTTATTATTTTTGTGCTGCGCTGGATCTTTGGTTTTCTATTATATTTTCCGTTTCATCGTATTTTTCCGAACCGTTGCTTGAGATAAACCAATGTAACGGAAATGAGGGAACATCGACAAAGAAAATTCCAATCATTTTTTCTTCATTATCGGCGGAAAACAAATAAAAAAAGAATCGTTCTAGGATGTATTCCGTTCGTATTAAATTCATCTCAGAGGGCACCTAATTCGATTACAGAGGTATACGTCTGCAACTATGAAGTCAGGATGTTGTTAGCCGCAAAAAATTCGGCGTGCTTCGTTCTGTTTCTTTCAAATGTTTAATTTACTTCCAGAGCGGAAAGCGCTATTTCTCTTTTACGTTTTAAGGCATTTCTTTTCTGGTTTCGAGTAGAAAAATCTAGTATATAAAATGCGAATTGCAAGGCGTTTCGACTAGGTACCTATAGTACATATATACCTATAGTATATATGTATATACTTATATACCCCTTTCTCAAGCACATAGCTCCTGTTTACCAGCAGTAATTATAAAAGGGTAGTAGGGTTTTGCTTGTTGCGTTTTATATATCTGTATGATTTCGAAGAAGATTTGAACAGTTTCTATTGTTGGTCTAGTAATCTAGTTGTTGCTGAGGAACTAACTGTATAACTGACAAGGAAAGGTACCCAATTTGCACTTTCAGGATTTAATGAAACTTGGGTGGTTTAGAGACCTTATAGGACTATGTAAAATACCGATTTCCGTTACGTCTGCGATTATGTTTGTTACAAAAGAATATATTTTATTAGAAGCAATCCTTTCTAAAATCTTTGAAAAACACAACATCGAAATCTACCTCAATCAAAGGAGAATCACCTCTTTTAAAAATGGGAACAACTGCAGAGCACTTTAAGGTAGCAGGAAATTTTTCAGTATTAATAGATAAATTCATGACATAAGCTAAATGTTTTTATAAGTATACATTTTCAATAAACTAGTTGGAACTTCATTAAGGCCCGTAGACTCGATGATTGGCAAGTGCATTACTTATTCTATCGTGTATATCACATTCATTGACAGGTTCAAAAATAATGATTCACCAAAACAGCATTTTCCTACAATACATTTTATGTTTGTGTCTCCTGCAAAATGAGGAGGATAATTCTTCTAAAACAGCATTTGAAAAATAGTTTCCGAAAATACCAACAATCTAAATAGTATCTGTAATGTAATAATTACATTATATTAGGGTTAAAATATATTATTAATATGGGAAAACGTTCTTATTCGATGAATGACAGGAGCAGGAGCAAATTGCAAATTCATTCAATGTTCCTAAATAATCAACCTCTTGTGATATAGACAGTAATTCAAGAATTTTTGTTGCTATTTATCATCTGCTAATATTGTTTATAATGGAAAACTAATTTAATTCCTTATTTTAGGTACCGTTAATAAAAATCCCAAATTAGATCAGGTACATTACGACACTTTTAAATTTTATGGATAATTTTAGATGAAGAATTGTTACTGCATTCTGGTGTAGGCAATAAGAATGCAGTGGGTGCACGCAGAGAAATGGTTTTTTGCATCAAGAAGATAGATTTTCTTGAAAAAATCAGTTTCTATTCAAGAAAATATTTTTATTTCAAGAGTAAAAATGAATAATATAAGAAAATAATTTTCTTGAAATTTTATTTGGATTAAATAAATATTTTCTTAGGGTTAGAAAATCAAGAAAATCCATTCCTAGTTTTAAGTTAAAGCTAGGAATGAAAAAATGGTTTAGATCCCACAAAGTTCTATTGAGAAATTAGGCGACCCAACACATCATTGGGCCAGCTGCAAGGATATCCAATAAAAGAAAAATTACAATAATGGAAAAATCCTTGTTTTTGCTGGTCCTAAAGTTGATAATTAAAGGAGCAAGTGAGTCAACTAATGAAAAAGTTTTTTTTATATTTATTTATTATATATTAAAAAAAACTATAGTTAAATTAGTACACGTGGTAAATAGCAATAAAAAGAAAAAAACATTACATTAACCGGTATCTTTTGAAAATGTTTATGACACGTTGTACGTTGAAGGTTATATCATTGTGTGGGTAAGTATGGCATCTGCATTTCGGTTTCTGTCGCTGCTATCTAGGACGGCATGACTATATCTCTCGTCAGTAGGTGGCGTCAGGAAATATTTCGGTGCTGTTTTTGAAGATTAGTGGCATAAACCGAGAAATGTAAGGGCAATGTTCGCAGGAGCAAAAAGCGTTAGTGCGCTTTTCTCTTCTCACGTTGTTAGCATTATCTTGGTTATTGTTTCTAGACACTTTTTTCATGTGTACTTCTACATTAAGTTCACTTTTGTTTGAACATTATTCTGTATATAACCTTTACCTTAGCCTTTCTAAAATTACAAGCAACGAGAATAATTTACTGCATTATGTACGGATATGTCGTACTGTTTTAAACAAAGTAAGTGCAATTAATAATGTGGATATATAATATGCATTTCAAGAATTCTAAGTAAATAAAAGCTTTATTTTAAGAAATTGGAATTATTGATTTATGAACAATATCTAAACGCTTTTTTGAATTAAGAAAACTATTTACTCTCCTCAAGAAAATATTGTTTTGTGTTATAACGGCCATTTACTTATACCAAGAATCGCTTTCTTCAAATTTTCTGCAAGACTTTCTTGAATCAAGTTAACAAACGTCTTAAACAAAAAAGTACAATTATTTCATTACAAGTATACGAGGTGTGGCAATTAAATAACCGGACTGGTGCTACCAAACATTTTATTGATCACCAATTACATTACAAAGTTTATCCCCTTCAATGTACTCCTTGCGATTCCTACAACGCTCCATACGAATTTTCCACTGGCGAAAGCAATGCTAGAAGTCCATTTCTGTCAGCTTGTTGAGAACCTCCGTCGCTTTCGCTTTCATTGCTTCCACACTATCAAATCTTGTCCCCTTGAGCTTCGATTTTACCTTAGGAAATAAAAAAAAGTCACAGGGGGCCAGGTCGGGCGAGTACGGTGGGTGGTCCAATACGGTGATGCCGGATTTCGCAAAGAACGCCTTTACAGACAAGGCGGAATGGGCTGGCGCATTGTCTTGGTGGAGCATCTAGGATTTGTTCTTCCACAAATCGGGTCTTCGTCTTCTCACTCGGTCACGAAGGATAGTTAGAACTTCGACGTAATAATGTTGATTGACTGTCTGACCTTCGGGGACTTAGTGGACGTAGACAATTACACGCGTATCCAACGCGACGCTAGCGTAAGGGCTTGAACGGGCGATTGCTACAGCGGGACTGATCGACGTACAACCGTGCCCATCGAGCTCAGGGTGGGGGAAGCATCTACAAGCACAGACATGTTCAAACCTGCTGTGGCGTGCTCGCTGTTTGCCGATAGCGGGCCGGTTATTTAATTGCCACACCTCGTATACTTGCCTTAAGTGGAGAAAAAAGCGCTAAGAAAATATTTCTTTTGATTTAAAACAGTTATTGTATTGTGGATAATTGAAACAGTAATTGTCTTTAATTGAGGCAACTAAACGTTTTTCTGCGTGTAACTTGGCAATAAATTTTGGGAAAATGTGGTAAAAGGATGAAACAGTTATCTTTGAAGCTTTCCAAAACTTGGAAAAAGGGAAAGTACTTAGAGAATTAATTTTAAAAAGGAAAACGCAATTATCATAAAATATTTCCTTCTATTTACAAGTATGAGAAGATAGATCTGAGGGCCTTCTCTTGTGCTGGTAACCTGATGTGATCGTCTTGTATGAAGCATGTAGGCCGGAGGATGGAACTAAGCCATTCAATGCGAATATGTTCATGCGGGATCAGATGGGAAGTGGGAAAAAATCCAATAACAAAGATGTCGATACACCTACGACCGGTTATTAAAATTTATTAGAGGGAGATATTGCCGCGGCCGCAAGCGTACCACAATATCAAACCCAGCGGATAGATCAATTTGCATACTACTCTTTCATACATTTGATACAATCGTTAAGGATTTTAAAAGCGGAAGAATATGAATTAACTTATTGTTGTTATTCATGCAATTCATGTTCGAAATTATAGGATGTTCTACGAAGTAGGGATATTACGTTACTCACGAATTGTAAAATTGCGCCTATTGTGTAAGTAGTAGGAAGCTAACATTTTTCGATAATATAGTAGATAAAATGGAGTATCTTTCAAAAATATTTTCATATATACAGGCCCATCGACTAGTAATGAATCCCCCTTAAAGTTTTGTTTTCAGTCACCCAAATGTATATATGTATATACATATATATTTTTTTTTCTTCAACAAATCCGAAATGCAAATAATACATTTTACCATACATTTTTACGGAATTAAATTAAATACTTGGCTCTCCCTAGACATGGCATTGAAATGCCTTCGAATATACAGGGTGTTCAGTACGGAACACCAAACTTTGATAAATTCAGACGCCAGAAATGTAATTTTCTTACATGACGCCATATTTTTTTGCCGTAACAACTTTGTATGTTAGCGCATATGTCTAGTATTGAACGTAAAGCGATATTTGTAGTTATGCGCTATTCCTGCATTTGGATATTGCATCCAAGTGGTTTTCATATTAATGTTTTTTAATGACAACAGTAAAAAAAACATACAAAATTGCTGTTCAACTGAATTCAAATTTTAAAAGTAGCTACTTGCAAAATGAATGACATAAAAACATGTTAATGCATATGATTTGTGTATGAAGTTGGGGATAACACAAGCATTCCAGGGACCAACAATTAGTGTGCTAAGAAAAATGCAGAGCAGCTTTTACAAACACTTGTGCAAAGATATCGAAGTGGATTCATAAATAAGTAAGTAGCTACTAATTATTGCAATAAAAATTACAATAAGGATTATTGAGTTTGTGTTGAATTTATGCTGATATATTTGTTTACATCATTTATTGTTAGCCTGCATGAATTTTTGTTTAAATATTGTATATCTCAATTGAAATTAGGTTAACTCAATATTTCGAAACAAACATAAAGCGTCATTGCGAGCTTTTCTTTAAAGCACTCTAAATTCATACAGTATGACCATTTCTAATTTCTAATTTATTCCACTTACCAGAAGGTCCATTCAATAATTCAAAATTTGATTATAATTATCGCAGATAATCCTATAAACCTTTAAAAAGGACACTTCTAAAATTTATCTGTAATTAACATGTGAATAAATATTAAAAGATGGTATCAGTTGGTATCGATTATTGAACTGCTGAATGGAAGCTTTTTTTTTTGTTTCTTGAGCAAAAACTCATCATTGCGGCTATCATAGCGGCAGGAGATAGTGCCCCAAAACCATGCGGGTAACCCAAAAAGGAAAACATGTCCCTTGTTGCGCTATTTTTTTCCCCTTTTTTTTCCCCGGGGAATGTTTCCCAAATCAATAATAATTATTTTTAGCATTTTTTTTTTGGTCAACCCCAAATGTTTCCCGCCAATTTTTTTTTTTCTTCAGAATTTCTATTTTTTTTTTTTTAAAAAGGGCCAATGTCAACGCACACAACATATTAAAAAAATGTCTGGAAAAAATAAAAGCAGACAATTCTGAAGAAGACAAAAAAGTGTAAAAAACGTTTTTTATTTTTATTTTTAAACCCTAAAAAAAAAAAAAAATCAAGATTAAATTTTCGGATTAATTGCAAGAACGGGTAAGAAATAAATTACATTATTTTAACAAAATGTTAATTCTTTTCAAGTTTTAAGAGGTTTTTTTCTACTTTTTGGTTTAGAAAAGGGGGCTCATATAAAGTGGCCCCTTTAAAGGGTTTGGCCCCGATTTTAAAGGTTCCCTTTTAATTTTGGGGAAATTTTTAAAAAAAAAACTTTTTTCTAATTAGTAAATTTTTTTAATTAAAAACAATATTTTGGGGGTATGATATTTGGGGCTACCCCGGGGAAAAACGATTAATAGTTTTTACAATTTTTCCTATTACTTTCAAATTTTAAATTTTTTTTTTTCGTTCAAAAATTTTTATTTTGATTTACGTAAATAACATTTTTGAAGTGTAATCAGAAATAACTCAGTTCCCAACATATAACTATTTGATTTTATTGTCTTTAAAATTGTTTTACATTAATCGAAAGTTATATTCTTATTAAATTTTGCAAAATGCCAAAGAGGCATATTGGAATTAAGAGAATAATTTTAATAAACTTAAAAAAAAAACCCCAAAATCATTGGGGAAAACTATTTGGGTAAATTCCTACTGATTTGAAACATTCCCAAAATTTGAAGAGTGTTAATGTTGGGAATCAATAACTTAGTAGTTATTTTCATTTTGGGAAGAATATACCATTTTTTAGCCGACAAAAGGGTTTTTTTTTACTTTTGGGAACCTCAAAATTTTTTTCAAAATTTCAAATTTTTAAATTTTGACCGGTTTAGTACATTAAATGTGATAAAAAATTAATTATTTTTTTTTGGCGGGGGTTTTTAAAAAGTATTTTAGTTTTTAAAGAAAAGTTAAAAGGGCTCGTTCATCCTAATTTTTTTTTCGGTAAAAAAATTTTTAATACATACAAAAAAAAAACGAGTGCCAACAAAGAGGTAATTAAACCCTTTTTCTCTACTACCGTGGTTTTTTTAGCCATTGTACTGGAAAGTAGCTCTTGCGGGTTTTCGTACTTTGGTTATGTAATTTTTCTGGCTTTAGGATGAACCAATGGGCGCATTCCATTATAAAAGCTAATATTTCTTTTCTTGATATTTAATTTTTGGAAAATGACTTCCGCATTATTTGATTCCTTAAACAAAATACGGTCTAAATTTTGTTTTTTTTAAACCCCGTATTTCAAACCAATTAACCTTTTATTTTTTTCCTAATAAATTCTTTATTATTTAGTTGTATTGTCTAAAAATGTCACTGTGAAATTTTTTGTTTTTTTCGATAACACCAATGTTTTGAAAACGAAAAATTGCATTGGTCACTATATAGAACTAATTGGAAAGTACAAACGAAATTATTTATAAGACGAAGAAGTCTAGCTCTATCAGGGGTCATTATTCCACAATTTTTATAAATCTAACTCTAAAACGAATTGAAGTTGGGTTGTTGTTGCACTGTGTACATAAGGGAAAAGGGAAAAATGAAATTAATTAAAACAATTATTGCTACCTTGATTAATAATGGGTATTAAACTTGAGGCTATATTCTGCTAACAGATTCGGGTTAAAAAAGGGTTTCCCAAGTACAAAAATTTATTTATAAAAAAATCCATTTGGGGCTCTCTTAACATCGTCTCAAATAATTGTCGGAATTTTGTAATCTTCATACTATCCGTATTCAAGACGATCTGTGTAAGCTAGGATGTATTTGCCTACTCGTGTTTTTGATTACTGTACTGGACATTCACTTGCTATTTTTGGCAAAAAGTAACATGAAGCAGCAAGAAATTAAATTGAAATAAAAAGCATGAAATAAGTCTTTTTATGGCATATATACACAAAAACACATACCACACCCCTGTTTCCAGTATTATAGAAACAGCAAAAATATCCTTTGTTTCACACTTTTAGTTCTTATTTCCCAATATCCTTTATTAATTTAGTAGTATAGACGTGCTAAAATTACCATTATAAACAACGTTTATTATTGACATTAGCTAACAACCTGAGTTATTTGTAGCAAGTATCCGCCTTAAAGGTGACAGATAATTATTTATCGTCGATAAACCTTTAATTTGCGCCAATTAGCAAAAAAAATAATTCCCGCATTCTTTTAAAAGCTTGGGAATTAGATTTCTCAACGGATTGTGCGAGGTGTTATAGGCCACTGTTTCTGTGTACATGCGTGTGTAGACCTATACACACACATACCCTTCACACGTAAACACACAAACGTATGTATATTTCTTTTATTAGTGGAGATTATATATTTCTTCGCAGTGTTACCTTTGTACTTCCTAGCTGTATTTATTGTAAACTTGGTAGTAACAGTTACAACAGTACATAACTTCGGTATCGTCACATACGGCATTTCCACGTGTTGAAGCTAAAATGTAAACGGGTTAATTTCCATCAAATTTAAATATTCCCCTATGTAACACCAGTTAGAACAGAAAAAACAAAAAAAGCACTGGCTTATTTTGGGTTGAATCCCAAAACAGTTAAAACTGTGGCAGAAAATATGGGAAAAAAAATGACAGTACAGAGGATACCAAAATTTCAAAAATATCATCCCCGGTATTTTAAAAAGCCCAAATAATGTTAAACGGGTTCCATGATTACTAATAACAATTTGTTGGGAAAAAACAGTTACCGAAATTGGGTGAAAGCCAGTGGCGGGGCGCATAAAAAAAATTTACACAAAAAAAATTAAATGTGATACGTGCTCGGGAAATTACCGTTTTAAAAGTTCTCCGTGAAATCACAAAGTGGATAATGTCTATTTAAAATTTGTAACATTAGATATGTTTCCCAAAATTGTTTTGAAGAGTGTTTGGGGTGAAAAGAGGTTTTTGTATGCCCAAAACGAACGTTCTCAAACTAGTGACGTTATATTTGCGTAAGTAAAATAATCTTTTTAAATAACTTAACCGGCCCACCTTCATAAATTTGTTTAGTTTCCAAAAACAGGGTCTTTATCTAAAATCTTTCAAAATTTTAAAAAACAAACATTTCTTTTCGTCTTCTTTGCGCATAGCTGTGCGTGAACATGTTGCACTATTTTTAAAAATTCCACTAACGACCCGAAGAATTTTTTTAGTTTTTCTATCCTTTTCCCCAGTCCCCTAATTGTCCCGAATAATTTCCAAATCTGTTTTAACTTGACTATCCTGAAAATTTTAAAACGGTTTACCCAAACCCCCAGCTTCCTTTGGGTCGAATTCTAAAATCACGTTCTTTATATTCTCAAAATATTTAAGATAATAAAATGCAGCCTCTAACCATGTTCCCCAATGAGTAAGAATAGGTTGTGGTGGTTCAGGAATACCGGGGCATAGTCTATGAAATTCCCGAATACGTTTTGGAGATTTTACAACACGCTTTTGTATGTGCTATTAGAGCATCTACCTCGGGATAACATTTTCTGATACTATCTGCTACGAGACTGAGAGTATGAATTTTACATGTAATATGCAACAAGTTAGCACAATGTTTTTTAAGAGATCGACCTACAGCAAGCATGTTTGCGGCACCATCACTCATAAACATCAACAGTTGATTTGTTGAAAGTTCAAACTTTTCCAATGTATTTAACACCAACATTGAAATTACTTCGGCAGTGCATTGTTGTATTCGTCTGGAAGCTAGTAACCATTACATTAACCACAGAATGTTTTTTACGATCTGTTGTTTCGTCCACACATAACCACAGTTTTTTTATCTTGCAACTCCGATTTAATTCTTTTCTCGACATGCTCACGAGCAGACGGCACAACTCTCTGTAATGTCCTCTCACTTGGTAACTTAAAGTCCGAATATTCATTCCAAAACGAGACGTATGCTTTCTTCCTTAGTAAATGAAATGGTAAATTACATGCAATAAACACATAAATTAAATTTAAATTTGTCATAATCTCGTGGGGAATTTTTTTTTTAAACTCCCCCACTTTTACGTGCCGTAGAAAACCCTTTTTCGCCCAAAAATTAAATCTATTTTACCCCTAAAATTGAATTTTGGCGCATCACACTTTAAATCGCATTTCTGCAATAAATTCTCTTATTGTGTCCAACGGGTCTTTTTCCGACGTAGGCTTTTTCAAAACAAACGTGAACTACGATATAGTATACGACAGCGTAAGATAAAAAAGGTCGGCTTTCGAGTCGCGTTATCGACGCTTATACCGAATTGTCCCGGGTGGGTTTTTTTGGCTTTCAGCGCAGTTTGCGTTGCTCAACTGACGAGGCACGATTTCATAACGATGGAGTGGTAAATCGCCATAACTGGGCTGCAGAAAATCCTCATTGGATGCGTGAGACTCATTTTCAGGTAATATGGAGTTTCAAAGTTTAGTGTGGATGATATAATGGACGTAGCATTGGTCCATACTTTTAAAAGGGAAATGCCCGGGCGTTATTTACGCTTTTCATAATGACCTTTTTTGGGTTTAAAGGAAGAAAACTTCGGGGTTTGGTAGCAACAGGACGGTGCTCCACCTCATAACTCGCGGTTGGTTGCAGAGTATTTAAATGACATATGTCCTAATAGATGGATTGGTACTAACAGTCCTATTCAATGGCCAGCTCGCTGGCTAGACTTAAGCCAACTGGACTTCTTTTTGTGGGGGTATTTGAAAGTTGGATACTCTACTTCGTCTACGAACTTAGACGAGTTGAAACTTAAGATTCGGCGTGCATGTAATTCCATTACAATGAATATGATCACAGAAGTAACTTCCAGGGGATTAATTGGTCGATTTGTAGCGTGAAGCGCGTCGAATGGTGGTCGTTTTGAACAATATCTGTAAGTGATTAATTTTGTCAATTTTTTATATATTCAATGTATATTTAACTTTTTGTAAGAATTTGTTTGTTATTTCTTGTTGATATTATTATTTTCTATTAAATATTTTATCAGTCATAAAGTCACAAAGATGAGGGGTGCAATTTAAAAAAAATGGTTGGGAGGAGGTTTCTTAGGTTTTAGGTTTTAGTTTACTAGCGATCGTTTCAAAAAGTATATCTTTAGGATTCTGCGAACCATTTTTGAAGACACCTTGCTCGATTTTGTATCTTTACAAGTAAGGACGATATCGCTTGTAACATTGAAGCTGGGATACCCAGTATACACCTACCACGACCATTTTCTTTAGATTATATAAAAAAAGCGTAAGAAATGCTACAACTATGTAGAACTGAGCATAGATACGTAGTATGTTGAACAAATCAGAATACATATTACAATTAAACCTCTGTTTAGTATTATAAAGTTCTTTTCCTGGATGCTTTTTTCCTTTTATTTTCTAATTTAATCCTATTAATAACCCCCTTTTCTTGAGCGAATCTGGTAATATTCTACATAGAATTCGTTTCCTTCATGCTACATGCTTTAAAATTATTTAGGTTAAAAGGAAAGCCGATCATACAGTTCAATGTGAAACGTTGGATGTAATATGTATCTATTAGGGCACGTAAGGATTCATTTATAGTCGCGAGTCCCATACTTCTATCGAATAATGTTGTCGCTTGTGCTGGAGCGTCCTTGATTCGCTTCGCGCGCTCTCCACCTTATACTTTCATAGCGGGCAAACGTAACACTGTCCATATATTTTAGCGGTTCACTTTACTACGGAACTTACGAACGCGGTATACAGATAGGTCTAAATGTAAAGAAAGTTGGAGTTATGATGTTTAAGCTGAGCAGAAATAATGGAGTGCAGCGCAACTACCAAATTGCAACGCCAGTCAACTCCACCAAATTAAAAATGTAGGCAAAATGTAGGAAACGCCTATTTTCGTAATCATGTGCATGTTATCTTAAATTTCGAGATGTTTCGCCTATTTAGATAAATTTTCAATACGATGGATATTTAGAAGAATTTTCACATTTTTTGCCCCGATGAAGATGGCAATTTCTCTCGAAAAATGTTGGTAATAAAACAATTAAGTTACATAAATTAGGCTGTTCTTTTTGCCTTTCCTAATTTGTGGAGTTCGTTAACTGGCGTTTCAATTTGATAGTTATGCTGTTTATGTAGAGTAGAGTGGGGCAAAGGATCGTACTTAACGTTTAACTTAAGCTAGAACTAAATAATTTCTTCAAGGTCTTACCTTTCAATTAAAATCGTTTTTTTTCAAATACAGTCAGAGATGTATTTTTTCCAGAAAGAGTGTAAAATCTCATAAGCGGGGCAAAATTTCGAATGTCGTGGAGTAAAAGTTTGTACATTTTGAAGTAAACACTAACAGTTTGAAATTTAATAAAGGATCTATTTACTTGTAAGAATTCGTACAAAGTTGGAATAAGTAAAAAACTTAGTTTTGCAAAAAGGAAACATGTTTGAGGACTGTTATTCGCATAAATTACAAAGAAATATCTTTCTGTCATCATAGCTGGAGCAGTCTTCATACCACCAATCTTTACAGGGACAACATTGGATCCAGTCTTCTTCTGCAGGATCAGCATATTCTTCATCGCATGTTAGGCAATAAATCTTTTCAGTATATGTTGAAGGTTGATCTTAATTTTTGGCCAACCCTATGTTACTTGTTTTTTTCCTGGTTTCTTTGTACTTCAACACAAGTTTTTTTCCCTTTCTTATCAAACTGTTCCTTTGCACTTACTTCTCCAGGTTTTCAAGAGGGCTTGCCCCTTTTTTTTCAATTGTTTCCAGTTGTGTTTTATGTAAAAGATGAGCTAGTTAGGATTTGAGAGGGATTTATATATTTTACTTACTTGTTTGAGATGTTTGTTGTTTTGGAAACGGAATTATGTCAGCCGGTGATACCCATGGCTTCTCTGTTGTAACTGAATCCTTTTGATTTTGCGCCCTTGGTATTTTAACTGCATCTGCTGAGGCTACTGACTGCGACCCACCAACAAGTAGATGTATAACAATATTTGTGTCTCGAGGATCCTGAGCAATATGGCTCAGGATCCTCGGGATGTCGTCACTGTTGGGAGTTCCAGTGATTTTTGACAGTAGGATGATTACAATTGTAGGGGAGGTTTATTTACAGTTTACATGAGGTAAGTGACCACTCATTCATCATTAGGAGTTAAAGAATTGTTGTGATATGTAGAAAAAATCTAGCTAGTTGTTGCAAGCTTACTGCTGTAGATAATTATAGGAAAAGCTTACCGCTTTCAGTCTTCTTCTTTTTAGGTAAAACACCACATAATAGGAAATTTAAGACCCTGGTTAAATAGCTGTCTGTAAATGTTCTTGTGAAATTGAACAAAATTTCGAATAAAATTGCAATTAATGTATCATTTCAACCTTAGTTTCGCCCAAATACATGTACAATTATAAATAATAATAATTAGTCGATTACATATCCACCACAAATACATCTTTCACGAAAACGGTGCTCGGTTACGCGTTTGGTTTTTGCTTTGAAAGTTCGTTTTTCCAAAATAAAATCGAATGGGATGCGAAGAAGGGCTTAGTTGACGACTGGCATCCTCTTTAAACCGGAAGCTCTTCAAAACTTGAAAAAGAAATGCAAAAAAAAACGATTCTTTTACCGCTGAGGCCAATATCGTGCATGGTGATACATCGCCTAAACAGCTTGACGTCATCGAAGAACTGTGAGGCTTTATATATCGGTCGTAACGCTATCGTAGACTCAAATGAATGTTTCAGACAGGCATAGACGTGCATGCACTTGCTATTTTTAGCAGCGCTTCTGGCTGCTTTGGAAAATAACAGCATCTGCAGATGTGAGACGTTCAACAGGTTGAGTGTTGTGTGCCTTGTATATCAAAACGTTTAACGATGACACTGAAGTTGCGGCCGTTATTGATGCAGAACGATTGATATCAATATATATATGATATGGATGAAGTTTATGGAGTTGTCCTTTAAGCAATCTTAGGCTCATAGTTAGATGCACCCAATATCGATTGCGCCTCTTTCTAGCTCTCATTTTTAACAATAGGATTACCACACATGCGGACTAATTAGACGCAAATGCCCATTCCTGTTTAGTTTCTCGCGACTGCGACTTCTCAATCGCTGCGACAGATAATCGCAAGTGCGCGCCTGGCCTAACAGTGGCGCTTTATTGATTAGGCCGTGAACATTTCCAAGTGTTTCAAAGAGACTAAATATTTTACTACTTTTACCTATTGATTTCTATAAAGAATTTAATAGCGTTGTCTTCGATTTAGAATTACTGCACTCTTTATTGACTATAAGTGTACAATCCATGGTAAATATTCGATATTAACTCGTCGTAATGAAAGAATGAATAAGACTGTCTATTACTCACAAAATTTTTTTCGTAATTTGTAATTTTTTGTAATAGACCGTTTTATTTATTCTTTCATTAATCCATGGTAATTTTATTTCTACTCTGTATTTTTATTATAAACTTCATCCTTTCATTTTTTAACAACACGCGATAGGCTATTAGTCGATTCTAACCCGATAAAAGTTGCTAATGCGAAGTTGATGTTACCTCCCAATAACTGCTTTACCTGATATACTTGGGGTTGAAGGGATAATTACCTACAAGGGATTTATTATAAATGCGAACCGTCTATCTTGTAGATACATTAGCTTAAAGTTTACTGTTAATAGTGCCAGACGTCTCAGTTTGCAGAACTTTGTACCGTGCTTCAAATTTAATTACCAATATTTTTATTTGAGAATAATTTTAGAAGTGCTGCATTATGGAATTATCAGAATTAAGTATGTACACATAAATCATTATCCTGATAAAGTCTATTGCTTATATTTATAAAGCAATTTCAAGTCATTAAAACAGGAAAATAAATTTTGTCCGGCTAGAATCGACTAATACCTCATTGTGGCGTCCGCCACTGGTCTTCTGCAAGAGAGACACGACCACAGCCGAGTTCTGTTCTCTCCCGTACGAGTGTTTTAAGAGAGCAGCCAGTGTGGGTTCCGCGTGTGGGACGAAGCATCAGGCACACCTAGTTCAAATATGTTGTATTATGTACATTTAAATGTGATAAAAATTTACTTAAACGCTCACGTCTTCTTCTTTCACCTTAAGTTGACGATAGCAGCGTCCTTTTTCGCGAGAAAACGTAGATTTTTTAGTTTTTTCATCCTCTTTTGAAACGTACTTTTAATGCCTCTAAATGTTTTGTTCATCGAATGAGCGTATAAGTCAACGTTTAACACGTACATATACTTTCTAGGCGAGATACCTTGAGAAATTTCTGTTTCTTTTTTTTATTAATGCTGGCGATATAAACATTGAGTATTTTTTCTGCTTGCTTTGCCGGTATGTGGTGATTACTATAGATTAAGTTCGATATTTTATGGAAATGTATGAATATTTAAATAAAATGGATACTCGGAATAGATAATGAAATTTCTTGTAGAACGTTTATATTGTGTAAGAACAATAATTTATTATATTATTAGAATCAAAGACAAAGAATCACGTTAAGTAATTGTATTGTTTAGATTTCTAAATTAGATGCAGAGATAAGTAATCTTGACTAACATACTATTATTGTGTCATTTGAATTTATTTTAATGTCTATAAAACGGTATGTTAGTTTTCTTATTTTGTTTTGGCACACATGTAGCAGAAAGAAATCTCTGGCCAGTTTCACTTACAAAAGCAATTATCAACTGCATTTTGTATACTCGATTAATATGTTATAAAATGAAAGTCGTACTATTGAAATAGTTTACGTTATCTAATATACGTGGTTTTCAGTTAGGTACTCAATTTATAATGCGAACTTATAATATATCCTTAAAAAAGTATTCTTTCCTTGAGAAATATTTTAGTGAATAAATTTTTCAGTTAATCACGATACAGCCAAAATGGGCCTAAAATAAAATCCGACTAAATCTTACTATCTTTGTGCTAAAACCGAAAATAAACTTATTTTTAAATATTAGTTCGAAAGTTTTAGAGATAATGTGAAAAGCGTAAATCCTAATAACACTGTAATCGTAAGTCCACCTTGTACTGAACAGCCTCTGTATACAAACAAATGACAAACGCGACTATCGCGAATATTATAGAATTGGAAGAAAATTTAACATTTTCAAAATCTAGGTGCCGTATTTGGGTATAAGCTACAAAGTGAGAGGTTAGTCAGTCGAAGTTAGTGAGTCTAATCGAATAGTTGAGATTATAAGATGTCTCGAAAGTGTGTAAACAACTAGACGTAATTTCTGTTATGTTTTGTGGTGAGGTGACTTTACGTCTCAGAAGCGGTCTATTATCACATTGATAAAACAGGTATTATCATTTTATTTCGGTTGCAAAATAGGGACCAAGACAGCATTGCGCCACACATCTGCTGTAATACATGCGCTTCAAGTCTGAGAAACTGGTTAAATCACTGTAAATGATTCAGGTGGTCGGTTGTCGCAATGGTCTGGAGAGCCTACAAATCATATTAATGATTATTATTTTCTGTACGATACCTCGTGTTGCAAAACACAGGTATATTCAAGAAGAAAATCGACATTAACCATCCAAATATACCATCTGCCAAGAGAATCTGTGCCCCATAGTGACGAACTTCCTATTGCAGAATCCCTTAGAACATTCACTTACGAATCAGATAATAGCGATACAGCGATTTATCATGAAGAAGATATGCCATCAACATCAAGAGATCCTGATTTCACACCAAGCACGTCAAACCGCCAACCGCACAAAATAACCCAATCAGAATTAAACGATCTCGTGAGAGATCTAAAACTTCCAAAAAGTAAGGCAGAGTTATGTTTCGGTATATGTTTTTCGTAATCGCCATAAAGGCCTAGTACCATTTTTTGACATGGAAAATAACTTGGTTTTCTGCAATAACATTAGCGGTTTATTGGCGGCTCTAAATATAAACTACAAGCCAGAGGAATGGAGATTGTTTATAGACAGTTCAACATTCAGTATTAAGGCAGTACTATTCCATATTGGAAATATTCTACCGTCTATTCCTGTTGGATATGCCGTTCGCATGAGAGAATCATACAACAATATGAAGTATCTATTGACAAGTATAAAATACGATGAGCACCAATGGCAGATCTGTGGCGACTTAAAGGTTGTTGCACTTTTACTTGGGTTGCAGCTAGGCTATACCAAGTTGTTTGTGCGAATGGGACAGTCGGGCAAAGGCACTTCATTACAAAAGACAAGGCTGGCCTGTTCGACAATCATTAAAGCCAGGTCAAAAGAATGTACAACATATGCCATTGGTAGACTCCAAAAAGATTTTGTTGCCAGCATTGCACATCAAATTGGGCCTAATGAAAAACATTGTTAAGGCACTGAATAGAGAGGGGCCCAGCTTTTTAGTACCTGCGTCAGAAATTCCCAAGGCTAAGTGAAGTAAAAATTAAAGAAGGTATTTTTGTTGGGCCACAGATTCGAAATATTCTGAAAGACGAACATTTTGACAGCACTCTGACAGATATTGAAAAAAATGCTTGGAATGACTTTCGCCTCGTAGTCACATTTCTTGGGAAATAAAAAAGCTGACAATTACGTTACTCTTATTGAAAATATGCTGTCATCGTATCAAAAAATGGGTTGCAATATGTTTCTAAAGAACCATTTCCTACACTCACACCTGGACATTTTTCATGAAAACTGCGGAGCTGTAAGTGATGAGCACGGCAAACGCTTCCATCAGGATATATCAACAATGGAGAAAAAGTACCAGGGAAATTGGAATGCTTCCATGCTTACCGACTACTGTTGGACTCTTGTTAGAGATGCTTCAGAAACAATTCACAAAAGGATAGCAAAAAGACGGCGCATTTAGTGACTCTAAAAGTGTAAAAGTATCTATTTTTTATTATTTTATTAAAAATAAAATAAAACTTGTTCTTGAAAACTGCAGCTAAGTATTTAATTTCATTGTTATTTTTGTATCCAGCGCCCCAAAATTAACAAAAAAATGCATTTTTCAAACAAGATACAACAAATAAACTAAAATTTCTTGTCCAGTGTTATCTAACCTGAAAAAATTACCAAAATACTAAAAAGTTAAGTGTTATGTTCAGCAAGTTGCTACGGGAATCTATGTTTAGGAGAACTCATTAAGTCTCCAAAGTTATAAAAGTATGTTATTAAGCTAGATAATTAAGTTTAAAGAAAAAATAGATCGAAATATTAATTAGATTGTGAAAGCATTAAAATGAAATGAAATTAAAAAAGAATGAAATACTGATTTCTGCAGTTTCTCTGTGCTCCCAGAGTTCAAAGAGGCCATCATCCAGCCACTATAATGGTCTGGTGGGGAGTCGCCTATGGCGGCGTCACCGATCTCCATTTTTGTGAAAAAGGAGCCAAAACTTCGGCAAAAGTGTACCAATCCGACGTTTTAGAGAAAGTTGTGAAGCCACTCAACAATACACTATTCGGAAACCAGCCGTGGACGTTCCAACAGGATTCCGCCCCAGCTCATAAAGCAAAAACAACACAAACATGGTTAAAAGACAATTTACCAAACTTTATTTCGACAGATCAATGGCCATCTGGTAGCCCAGATCTAAATTCCTTGGACTACAAGTTGCGGTCCGTTTTAGAGGGTATGACTTGCACTTCTCGTCATGCAAATTTGGAATCACTAAAGCGTGCGCTTGTCCATGCAGTGAAAAATTTCCCCATGGATACGGTGCGTACTGCGATTGACGTGGGACTGAACAGACTTCGGTTGTGCTGGAAGGCAGATGGTGGTCATTTTGAATAATCTTTTGTAATATTGTTCCCAAATATTTAGTAAATACTTCCACAAAAAATTATATAGAAATCTTTTGTCGTTTTAATTCCATCGTGAAAAATCCGCGTACCAGAACTTTTGAAAGTACTAGGTATGCACTTCAGATTTCATAACATCCCCTAAAAAGATGCCTAACCCATAAATCAGGAATACCAATATTAAATAATAAAATGTTGCGTTTCGTAATGAAGTTCATTTCGATACGCGTTTGCGTGCAGAAAAGTACGAAATATATTTTTTGAGTGTAAAAATTTGTAAACAAAGATTTAACTTTGTATGAAATCATTTTTACTACCCCCTGACTTTTTACTATGTAAGATTTATTGTTACAGATTATACTTTTTGTATTGTTTCATTGCTCACAAAGTTTGAAGCTTACATAAGCAACAAGAAAGAGCAACAATCAACTTCGATCAACACATAAACCTATAATATTTTTAACATCTCAAGTTTATCACAGGATCTTCGCTAAATAATGTCCTTCGCGAACTCCTAGATGTATACAATACAGTTTCCAGTGCATCACCATAGTATAAATTACGATTCGCCACTTGCATGAACGACAGAACTATTCTTTATTGTTTTTAGTTATTATTTATTGATCACCTGTAACAAAAGTGGACCTAGAGAGAGTTTGTTCAAAACTCTCCAGAATGTTCGATTTGCTATTCTCTAAGACTTTGTTTCCAGGTTGACTTGAACGAGCCGAATACTGATACATCGGGAGTTTGTAAAATTCGCGTAGAATTTGAATACAAAGCAATTAATTCTATCTGAAGTTCCTACAGATTAGACTTAATTCATATGTTAAATGGATCAATCTATCTACGAAGAGAATCACTGGAAAATCAATTTTGTGTTCTATCAAATCTGGATAAAAAACATTAGATATATATATTCGAAGAAGGTTGTAGCGGTTATCCAAGCGTTGTCGTTCGTTAATAGCCGTAGGACTTTTTTCTGGGATTTTTTTGCTAGGGCAACAATTTGTGCCACTCGCTGAAAAGATGAACATAACTGTGATACTTTCCTTTGAAGCACCTTTTTTTGCCTCTTTGGCAACGTAAACTTTTCCGGTCTTAGGACATATCTGAAACCCTGTTTCATCGCCATTGTAAATCCTTGATGGATCTCTTATAGCGTAGTTCAGATTTGTTTCATTGATATAATTTTCTACTTCTGAAACTATTTTCTAGTATTTTTTTCTGTAACGCAGGAATTTGCACATGACACTGCTTTATTAGTTCTTTCCCATATTTCGGGGTGTCGTTTTAAAAATGCATTGAAATATAGATAAGTGAATGACAAATACGGAGATACATAAAAGGCAACCACACTTACCTTTAGCCATCCATCTCTAGGACGATTGACTTTGAAAGGATTCTTTCTGGGATTATCATTATGGAATTACTTTGCCTGGTTTCCACGTATCATTATATCTGTACATTATGCTATCATTTATTTTGATATTATAGCATCACTTTCTTGTAGTTCTATCATAATTTCCTTTTCCTTTATGTTTATGTTTTTCTAGGAAGTTTTTGAAATTGGCACAATCTTCTCTCTGATTGTAATATATCTCTGATCGGTAATTTTGTTCTTGTTATTCTGCTCATTGTTAGTTATGATGATGAATATTAAGAGTTTAGTACGGGAGTATTTCTGTATTCCAATAAAATACAGTCTATGTATGTATTTCCGTCATTAGCCTTTGTTAGAAAATTTTTGCAAATACCAACATATCTTTCGCTTAATCCATTACTTTGCAGATATAATATCGAAGACGTGATACCTTTAAAACAACACCATTGGTGTGCAAATTCTTTGAATTCTTTCGAATTGAGTGGTACGTTATTACTTACTACATTTTTTAGTATCCTATGTGTGGCAAAAATTTTTCTTAAAACTCTATTACTTCCCCTGAGCTTTTGTTATTTAATAACTTGACTTCGACTCTGTGGGTAATAATCTATCAAGACAAAATAACATTTGTTTGCATATGGCATATGGCTACTTTGTCTTGTAAGTCATTATTAGAATGAAACAATCAGATTTTCGTTTTGAACTCTTTATCTTGGGTAGTCAGTCACATTACAATTAGTGTGCTAAAAAAGAAACAGAAAATATTCTCTTTGTTTGGTAAAAAATTAAATGGTATCAATTAAGTTCATTTCGATACGCGTTTGCGTGCAAAAAAGTACGAAATATATTTTTTGAGTGTAAAAATTTGTAAACAAAGATTTAACTTTGTATGAAATCATTTTTACTACCCCCTGACTTTTTACTATGTAAGATTTATTGTTACAGATTATACTTTTTGTATTGTTTCTTTGCACACAAAGTTTGAAGCTTACGTAAGCAACAAGAAAGAGCAAGAATCAACTTCGATCAACACATAAACCTATAATATTTTTAACATCTCAAGTTTATCACAAGATCTTCGCTAAATAATGCTCTTCGCGAACTCCTAGATGTATTCCATATAGTTTCCAATGCATCACCATAGTATAAATTACGATTCACCTCCTTATTACGCTGTATAACCGGAAACTCTGGCGCAACACCATTATCTATTTGTTCCCTGCAACTCTCGTAACCCCGCCGTACGTAATACAAAATGCTACGTAATAATTCCCCTAAAACACTTTGTCATTTCGCAAGTAAATATCCTCGCGTCTTATATTCCTAATTTCCATACGCCGAAGCGTCATGGCGGAAAATTGCACACGAAATTGCAATTTCTCGGTCTGATCCTATCATTTTCTTTTATGTTAGTTCCATATACGTACATGTGTAGTTTTCGTTCTAAGCCTTTCCAAGTGTATTTAATAATGTATTTACAACGTAATACGTGCTTGATGTTAATTGCGGTTTACATACACAGGTACAAACTTGGTGCGATAGTGCCGTATTGGGAAAATCTATGTAGAAAGTTGGGAGACCGAGAGCTATATCCGATAACTCGCTGTTTCGGTCGTCTTGTCTGACGTTTAAAGCCGGAACGCGTCAGTTCCGTGAGCCGCAACACAATCGATTAGAATTACTTCGAGTAGGTATCTACTGAATCCTTGCTTCAAGTTTACGCGTCGAAACTATATGGCCAATAAATCCTATTTTGTTGCTCAAAGGCATTTCGTTCTTGCTACAAATAGAACTGATGTCGTTTGAATTAGTCTCTGTTCATTATTTTTAATGCCGTTTGAAATCTTGTCTCTATCCGCTATTCTATTTGTAGCCTACAATTTATTTACAGTACCTACTTATTCTGTTTGGCGGCATACTAGCTCTAGGTGAGAGTATAGAACTGCATACCTACAAACATCCATTTGTCAAAATGGAGCAAACCAATAGACTACGTAATCATCTTTTGGAACACAAATTTTGTAGAAAATTAAATTCCCTTAGATTTATTTTTTGTTAATTTTCTGAGATGCTAAGCAGCTTAGAACTGTACACCTAAGAATGCTTATTTATTATTAGGCCGGGCACAAAGAGCTTCGCGCCAGGTTAGAAGCCACGGCGCACTGTTGCCAATAAAGGGAACTTTTTGGAAAAAACCTCGTAACTTCTAAACTGTATGAGGTAGATTAATATATATTTTTTTATTATGCTTGGTAATAACTAACCTGGGCAAATATGCGGTAACAGCCAGAGGCGTGGCGAGCGCATAAAAGTTTACACATAAAATAGAAGGTAAGAAATAAATTATAAAACGTGCTGAAATACTTACCGTTTTAAAAGTCTTCCGTGAAATCACAAACTGGGTAACATCCGTTAAATATTTGAATCATTAGATATGTTTCCACAGCTGTTTCAGTCATGTGAGTACGACGTCTGGAATAAATGTTTTTTAATGCGGAAAACGACTGTTCGACATCTAGAGATTTTCGTATTACACACCAATTTGAACAGAATCCACTAGCGATATCGAAACATTTTGTAATTTTTCTATTCCCTCGGCTAGTCCGAAATAACTGTTGTGAATAGTTTGTAAATCTCTTTTAACCTGACTATCTTGAAATATTTCCTGGCTTTTCTTGATTGCTGCAGCTTCTGTCGGATTGAATTTTAAAACTACCTTCTTTACTTGATCAAAATATTTGTTGTAGTAAAATGCAGCCTGCAACCATGTTCGCCAACGTGTAACAATCGGCTGTTGTGGTTCAGGTAAATCAGGACACAGTTTGTGAAATAGTCGGGTACGTTTCGGGGACTTTAGAAACAGTGCCTTTGTACTAGCAATTAATGCATTTACTAGTGGAAACATGTAAGAATCGTTTGTGCCGCAAGATTTAGAGTATGGATTTTACACGTTACATGTAAGAAGTTACCACTGTGTTCTTTAAGAGATCGGCCCAAAGAAAGCATGTTTGCGGCACCATCACTCATAAACATTAAAAGTTGCTTAGTTGAAACTTCAAATTTGTTCAATGAGTTCAACACCACCTTTAAAATCTCATCGGCAGTACAATTTATAACTCTTTTGGAAGCAAGTAAGAAGGAGGATGACGGTCGATGTGGTTCCATTGTACGTAACATTACATTAACCACAGAATGTTTTTGATGATCTGTTGTTTCATCCACACACAACCACAGTTTTTTATCTTTCAATTCCGTTTTCATTCTTTTTTCTATATGTTCACGAGCATATGGCACTACATTTCGTATCGATGTCCGATTAGGTAATTTACAGTCCGCATATTTATTCCAGAAGGAGACAAATGCTTTTTTGTCTAGTAAACGAAACGATAGATTACATAAAATAAGTGTAACACATAAATCAAATGTAAATTTTTCTTGGTCTTGTATGCCACTTTTTGCAGAAGAATGCTGTTTGCTTTCGATATGACGTTGACAGTGGCTTCTGGACCAACACATTAAAGGGATTTCACAAACTAGGCACTGAATTTTAGCGCCATCAAAAGTTAAGTCCGGCATGTCCATTATAAAGTTTTTAACTGTGTCTGCCATTGGTCGTTTTCGCGACGTACCTAACTGCGACATTCGCGTACAATTACGAAATAAGTTACGACAGCCTTCATATACACAGAACTACTCGCATACAGCATCGATTTAGTACTAACGCTGTGAACGCGTGAAATAAATAATTGCCGACTTCGCACCACATATCTACTACACTGACTGTTACCGCTGTTTGCCCAGACTAGTGATAACTGAACTTTACAGAGCCTAGAATCTATTTATCATTTTTTGAGCACAACAATGCTGTACTTTGAATTAAAGAGAAAAATTACACAACTTGGAAGTTTGTTTATTTTTAATAAAAAAGTAGGCAAAGGAAATAAACTTAAGATGCTCATTTTTAATATAAAATAGATACAGAAAACTTAAAATCAAGAGGAAGACCGAGAAAACGATGGAAAGACTTTCAATTAGTAGACTTAGAAGAGAAGGGCACCACAAACTGGAAAAAGAAAACAACAAAATGGAAAACACTGGAGAAGAATAACAAAGTTCTGGGCATAAACGGCCTGTAAAAAAGCTGTATATACATATACAATATTTGTACAAATTTTAGAAACTTGGCAGTCATTATAGTCACAGATTATAAAGTATGAATACGTGATCGAGAGGACATTTTCTCTGATTATATTATAAAACTTGCTGCAATTCGTTGAGGGTATTTTTGTTAGCTGAAGTTACTTTCTTATAGAAAAAAAACTGAAGGGCTCATTCACTATAATAAGAAATGTGGTTGTTAATTTATCAGTTGCTTCTAAAAGTAAAAAAAAAATTCTGTCGAATAATATGTCCATTGGATTAGATTTTGGAAAGGTATAATGTTTCTGATGTTTACTGTTGATTACAAAAGTTTTGTTAAGTCTTGTTAAAATACTAATTTATAAATAAACAAACAACATACGTGAAGTCTGAAGTTAATATACATTTGTAAACCTGTGATGTACTGTATACTCTGAGACTTGCCTTTTCTAAGAACGCTATTTAATTATATTTCTCAGAGCTAGTAATCTATGAGAAACCTTATAAGATACAGTACCTTTATAAAATAAAGTCCCTTTTAATATAATTTATTATAGGCACCTTTCATCATTTTTTAAATAAAAGGTATAAAAATATCCAAAGATTTAATCTGAATAGGATGTATCAGATATTAAAAGGTAACTTAATTGCTTATTAAAATTGTAAGAAACCATATTAACATCGTGATAAAGCTCATTAAAATCACTTTTATCTGTTAGTATTATCTATCCTTTTTTGAGTGCAGGGTCCAGAGGGTGTTAGATACTGTCTCCATAAAGTAACGCACAAGTTATTTTCAAGTAAAGAAACAATTTTTATATTGGTACACATCGTTTTTTGTTTTTAATTTGCGGTTTGATTTTTGTAGGAATAATGATATAATTGAGGTTCTTTTTTTAAATAAAATAGTCTACATCTACAATCTAGAAACAAAATGTTTATTAAAGAAAGAAGTAACATCTCATACACAAGTTAGAAGTATCTTGGACAGCAATGAAAAGGTAATAAATAGATTTAAGAAGGCAGAAACGTGATTCTTGGGAAGATGAAGTGGATAAAATATGAAGCGTGGCATTCAGAAAACAGCTGCAAGTAATTCCAATAAAAACAACGATACCCTAGAGACAATTATGACGGCTTGCTCAATTGCAATGCTTGGGAAATGAGGGAAAGTGAAAGACTGTGGAACCCTTGGAAGGACAAAGTTAGAAAAGTAACGGGATACAGGAACATATAAAGATATTTAGGGGAGAGCTTCAACCCCATCGCCCCTTCACCTTAAAAGGTAGAGAAGGAATAGGCATAAGCAAGTACAATCCATATAATTTTGGATTGCCCGCCAACAGTTGACTCTGAACAAGTGGTGTTAAATGGTGTTAAAATTTATGAAAGCTGGTCAAAAACTCTTATCCATTTCCGATTCATAATAAGGAGTGCTGTTATATTTGTTATTACTTACAGAGGCCTAAGAGGCACTCATTGCGAATGATTCTGTACACATACCACTACGTCGTGCATCGTATCTAGCATTGACATGTCAAATGTTTGCGTCATGTCACACATAATCTTTTTGTCAAATATGTCCGATAAACGTATCGTTACTCATTAGTTTGTGTGCTCGCTTCAAATCTCATGTAATTGTCTTTCCATAACATCTCGCGATCGCGGAAATGGTGGTGACATAAAGCTTCCGAACAATGGACGCTTACCTGGACCATCCAAATAAATACAATCGCTTCAGCGATTTCCAGCAGATGCAACAAAGCACCAACGGTTGGAGACCGATCACCTATTCGAAATTACACGTTCATAGACACCATAAACGCAATAGAGTCAATCAAATCACCAGTACGTTCAAGCAATCGCAACCGAAGGGTTTGATTTTTGTATGGCCGCAGAAACGTAAGCTGAAATACGAAAGGGAGTTCGTGTTTCTTACTTGGTTCCTAGCGCACAGTTTATATTGGTTGCACGTGACGAATCTGTTTCCAAATGGTACCGGGATGCTGTTGAATCAGCCGTTGTGGAAGTACGTACCTCCATTACCGACACCACAAAATAGGGAGTATATCATAGAACCAGATTGGGATTCAGCTAGAAAATAATTGTAAATGCATAGGTATTGTAAAGGATAACTAAATAAATCAGCAGTATGTAAGTTCCAGAATTAAAGCAGAATACATACTTTAAATTAGTGTATAGTATTTTCAATTCTCATTATCCACTAGGATTTTGAAACATTTATCTCCTTCCATTCAAACAACTGGAGTAGCTCCGCGCTACCCAAGTAGCACAGAGCATTAAGTACTTGGGTAGCTTGCAGCTACTCCACTTGTTCAATGGAAAGTTGCAAATTACTGTGTAGTTGGAGTAACAATACTCGAATCTACGCTCTCTGTTTTGTTGTAATGAACAGGAAAACGCCAAGGAGTATGGCGGTCGCTAGAAACTAACACGTGATTAAAACAGTCTACTGGGATGACGACCAAAGTTTTGATCATCATCCCGATAGTTTTAAGCACGTGTAATGAATAACGCCAACGCATCTTATATAATAATAATAATATTAACTTTTGGTTATCTTGTACAGCATAGGAAAGATATAAGATATGGCAAAATAAAAATGGGCGAAATTCCCAATTACTAACTGGAAATTAACTTACGCCATGTTCATTTTAAAACAATCCACCCTTAATATCTCCATAATGAAAAGAAACATCTAAAATAGGCCAAGGAGTTAACCATAGCCCGCTCCGGCATTGATTGCTCGCGTGGTGAAAGTAATCCCCAACACCTGTCCAAACATTAGCATACTGGTGACTGCTTTTTAAAATAATCTTTAATTCAGTTGTGAGCAGTACATTTTTCCATACGTTTAGGTTAAAAATTGGGGTAAGCAGTCTTGTTAATGTTTAATCCACAAAAAAAGTTACAATCTTGGTATTAGGGGGGTTGCATTTCAGTGGCTGTCATTTTACTTGTGCTAGGTTAGATTAGATAGGATTAGTAATCGAGGTGGGTCTTGACTTATTCCACTGATCTTTCGTCATTGGGCTCCTTTATCATTAGATCAACTAGTTAACGTCTTTTTCCCAGACTTAGGGCCTTGTGGTGACCCCTCAGGTTTCAGTTTTGGAATTTTCCGACCCCATTTCTGAAAACCCTTTTCCCTGCCAGTATACAGTCACAAGCACATGAACGGAGTCTCTTCTTCCCCCTTTAAAACACATTTTTTCTCTTTGGGGCAAAATCTCTCATGTGTTTTTTAACATTAATTTGTTACGGCCTACTATTGTTCTGACGGACTTTCTTCCCCGCTTTTAAAGGGTTTTTAAATTTACCCGTGTCCCTTCAAAATTGATTTTGTCTGTCTCCCTGGAATACTCTTCCAAGCCCAATTTCTTTCTTTGTGATTAAGATATTTGTGTTTTTTGGCCTTTTACTGTAAGTCTTTTCCCGTTTTCACCAGTTACCTACTGAGGGCATTTTTTTCTTCTGATATTCCCGAAAATTTTTTCTCTACTATTGCTAGGGCGTCATTATCCTAGGCAATGGGCCTTCTTGGACAGTTTTGTTTTAGGTCGTCGACGAGATCCTTTATCATTTGGGGTTTTGAAGGCACTCCTTTTTTGTTTTTTGTCTAGGGGGAAATTTTTTGGGGGGGGTTTTTAAACGCCCTCAATATCCAGAAAGGCAGTTATTGCCATCTCTTTATCTTGTGTTACCGTAATCAATGTTTCGATCAATTTTCAGTGGGAGAAATCCATCAATCCAATCAATTCGTCATATTTGGAGAACAGTGTGGGTCCCTGTTTTGTTTCTAGTTTTTTTCTACTTTATATTACTAATACTGAATATATTATATTAGATAATAACGTATTTATCAACTTATGGTGGTGATACGTTTATTATAATTGCTAATAAAGATGGGGATACTTTGGAGTATAGGTGTAATGCCTTTCTTGATAGAATCAATCAGTGGCTGAGTGATCATGGTCTACATCTAAATATAAATAAAACATAGTATTTAGTATTTTATCACCGACAAACACCTAAATTGAATTTGCATATTCATAATGATCAATTAAAGCAAGCCGAAAATTTTAGGTTTTTGGGCTTAATTATAGACCAAACATTAAACAAGGAAACTCATTTTTCTTTATTTTTTTCAGATTTAAATAACTCATTTCGGTGAGCCGTATTCCTGCCAGTGCTGTACAGTCGCACAGCACATGGGCGGCAGCCTCTTCTTCCGCCTGGGTTGGTCATGTGTCCTGTTAGCAGGCCTACTATTGCTCTGACGGACTTTCTGTCCCTGCTTAGGTCTGCTGCAAATTTAGGCCTGTGTCCTATTAGAAATTGGTTGGCCTATCTCTGACCTGGAATACTCTTCCACCAGTCCTGAGATTTCTTATCTTTCCATTGTTTAGTTGTTGTTTTAACTACCGTATATGTTCTGCCTACAGAATGCTTTCAGTTTTTGTTAGTAATTGACTAAATCATTGGCTAAATCATCTGCCTTGACATGTCCTCGATGACCTTCGTGTCCGTGACTGTCTGAATAGGTAGCAATAGATCGATAAATAATTGACTTCTTGTTTATGTAATTCTTCAATACACCCCAGCACTGCTTTGTAGTTCTTATCGAAGCTACATTTGGGACTGATAGCGTTACTGGGCCCGCTCGTTCTCTGCCCCCCCCTTGAGTTCCTTTAACAGTTTCTGGTGATCCGCACCATGCGATCTAATTATGGGAGGTTGGCCATTCATTAGTCTGTAACCTAGCCTCTCTTTGAATGTGTACATGTAGTGGTTCTAGGTCAAGGATGATATTCAGAGCAGCTGTCGGCGTGGTTTTCATGGCTCCCCCGCAGGGGGAACCCATTTTACCCCGGGTTATTTTTTTTTTTTTCAAATTTAAATAGTTCATCATTTCTTTTTCGAAATTTAAAGTATATCTAAAGAACAATTAACTGCAATTTATGATGCTTTGTTGGAGAGTAGATTGCAGTATGGCATCTGCTGCTGGGGAGCCTCGCCTGGCAGTCAGGCAGCAAATATAAACAGTATACATATATGCAGAGCAACTGGGTTATATGCCTTTGAGATGTGTACATATATATTTTTGAATAGAAATAAATTTATAACGAATTCTGAAGTTTATTAGCTTCAAACAAGGAACAGTAATCAACTTCGCATTCCCTTTGGATGGTTGGAATCGTCTAAACTGCCACCAAGTTACATTGAACCAAAATTGTTTAAGTTGCCTTTACATTTTATTAATTGTTCGAATTTATATCACTTCAAGAGGCAGTTGAAGCCGTATTTAATTGGTAAAGTATTGTATAATTTAAATGAATTTCTTAATAACTAACTTATTGCTATTAATTTTATTTTTATTTTGACTAAACCCATACGTATATACCTACGTTGCGCAGGTTTGATTTTATTATTATTATTCTTTCTTCGAAATACCGCACCAAGTAGCGTTCGTCGTTCGAGCGCGCCCAAAAACGCGTTCTCGTTAGAATCATACCTGACAACTTTGACAATTTTTCAGCGCACTACAGTTTTTCGTTGTATTTTTCGACCACGGCGTCGAATTACCGAACGCCGGTTAATATAGTCGCCGGTCCCCGTTTCGAACGAAAATACGCCTATGCGATGGCCGAAGGAACGCCCTTTCGATCGCCGTTGTTCGCGCCCGTCGATTTCGTCCGCTGAGACCTCCAATTCCTCGTGAGACGCTATGTATGTCGCTTTTAGGAAGTTGGCAGTATAACCGCAGGAAAATTAGTAAGACGCTGGTTCAGAGTACGCATGAAAGCGTAGCTAGTAACAATAACCAAAAATTTATGCTAATGTAGCTCATGGTATCGGTGGAATCACTCCCGGTAAAAAACAAAGCGAGAAAAGGGAAAAGAGTTTTTGCCTACCCCGCGTTTAGGCGTCCCAATACGATCCCTTTCTCGCCAATATTTTTCACCTCTCAGGTTTATGTTATTACTCTCCACTAACAGCACCAAAATATATTTCCTGGCGCCACCTAGCGCCAAGCGACATAGTCATGCCGCCCAGAAAGCAGCGACGGAAACCCGGAGTGCAGATGCCAAATCACCTTTGATTCAGAGTGATTACGCAATTTAAAAATTCGAATATTAGATAACTTACAAGTTTGCAAAACTTGTTCAAGGAATCTAAACAATGAAATAAGTCCATAATTGAATAATTCAAGAGGTTTGATATGTTTACTGTTGGATGGGAGTCAAGGTTGTTTTCAAAGGAATTTATTACAGAAACATTTGACAAGTAAGTCTTACAATTTGAGTCGCAGCTGTTACGCCATTGACTGTTGATCTCAAACTAGTAATTAGTTCCCTGGTGAAAATGTGTATTCTTAAATTTCTTACAGAAAGTGTAAAGAATTCCCTAGCACTTGTTTTAATAAAAGTATACATTACGTCCAGCTACATATTCTCTATGTATACGCCATATCATAAGCCTACATGTTTACATGTGTGTAATACATAAAGTAGACTTGGCTCATTCATTTCTCAAATCCGTGGGGACCGACCAGTCTGACCGAGCAAGAAACTGTTGTTACGGCCTACCCGAAGAAGTCAGCCCACTACGTTCCATTTCCGCTCACACTTTGTTCATTTTTTCATCCTGACTTTCGTGTTCTTTCTCTTCGTCTCTTGGCTTTTTATTCCCTGGTTATTCATTCAATTCAGAGGAGGTTAACAACGCGAGGGAATTTTAAAGAAATCGTTTTCTTTCAGATCCGACTCCTTATGCGTGTGTCGTAGCTACGTAGATACCCATATAAAAAGTGTTTGTATCTATGTATGTAAATCGTAAAGGTGTTAATGTTGACATTTTTATGTAATCTATTCATCAATGAATGGAAGTATTCATTCACGAGGTGCGGTGTGAAAATTTCGCTGTTGAATGGACTTGTTGCGCAACAAACATATCTATTTTTAATTGGCTAATTTTCCAAGTTGATGAGCAATGATAATATTTCTTCAAAATATTCGTAATTTCAAGTAATTGTTTTGTATATTAACTAAGATTTATCTAATTAAAATGTTTATGTACGTATATACAGGGAGGACCTAAAGTATCCCCCGCCTACTAACTTTTGAACAACTGAGGTTAGCGTTTTCGGAAAAAATAGGTCGATTTTTATTTTTTTCTAAGCTAATTTTTTATTATCGGGGTTCAATTTCATTTTCACGGAAGTGAACAGCCTGTATATTTTTACTTTTTTGGAAAGGCAATAGAAAGACGAATTCAACCATATCACATTTATTATACTTTAGCTTAAGAAATAAGATATGGAGCAAAAAATTGGTAGTAATCTTTTTTTGTTATTATGAATGTCTCCTCTGACACCAATTGTCGGTCTGTCAAATCTCAGTTCTATAAGCGCAAATTATTCTACTTTGCTCACACAAGTACAATTTATCGATGTATATCGGGATATTTTTTAATGAAAACTATAGCGAATGTGATATGGTTGAATTCGTCTTTCTATTGCCTTTCCAAAAAGTAAAAAAATAAGGATGTTCTATTTAAAATAAGAAAATTGGGGCACTTCCGGTGAAACCGGGAAATGCGGAATCCCAAAAAACAAAAGTTAGCCCAGCAAAAAAAAAAATCGACCAATTTTTTTGGGGAAAAAGCTACCTCCCCGTTGTTCAAAAAAATATACTTTAGGTCCTCACTGTATATTGCCTTACAGTGTAATGTATTAATTGAAATGTTTTAATTCCGGGAAATTGTTCAAAAAAATTGTAATTTTTGTAAATTAATAAAATTTTTTAAACGAACTGTGGGATTTGCGAGTATTCTTACACACTCTTTCGGCAATTTTAAACGAAAGTTAAAAAAATTGAAAAGAATGCAAACTAGCGAAGATGTTGTATAAACTCTATGTTCCTATAGTACTCACAGGAAACCTGCCTATTCTAACCTCCAACCTTTTCTTGTACCTTGAATTTATTCTTTGATTTCAATATTGGACATTTAAACTGGGAGCGCAGCCAAAATACGAGATAACTCGATGAAAGCTTGACCAGAAGTGATGATCCCACAGTTGATTTAAAATTTTAATTAATTTATAAAAAATACAATTTTTTTGGACAACTTTCCTGAATTAGAATATTTCAGTATATATTGAATGGAACTGTAAAATAAAATGGCTCGTTTGATTGAAAAGGGGAGAATTGAAGTGTTGTTGATGGTTAGATACAGTAATAAACTAAGAACTTACGAGGATACTTACAAATTGTTTAGTGAAGAACATCTTAAGAGGGCACCTATTTCAAGTCTTGCAATTAGCAGAATTGTTCAAAAATTTACCAAAACCGGAAGTGTGACAGACTTATCTCGACAAGGTAGATCTCAAGTCGAAGAAAATACAAAAATGAACGTTTTGTTTAAAGCCCAAGGCAATCCACACATTTCTAATGGATAACTTGGATTAAACCATAATCATCACCATTTCACATCTGCAAAAATAAAAAAAAAATACAACCAAATTATTATTTTTATTAGGGTGGGATAGCCACATGTGTTGCGTTTCGCGGTGACAAGACCTTTTCCGCCTTTTTCTCCTTATTTTAACTTCTTTTTAGTCTTCAGTGGCAAAAGCAGGTGCTTGTATATATTTTTCTTGAAGAGTATGGATAGAACGGATTTATTAGATTTAATATAATATGTTCTCTCACATCAATCGGTACGCGACTGAAGATGAAGACCCACGTGTTTTCGAAACGACTGTTTCGGGTTAATTAATAATTGGTGTGGTTCTGAGTGCGTCGAGACTATTGTTGTTTTCTGTTACGTAGTTTAAAATTACACATATTCTATATGTATATGCATGCACGAGTATCTTCAGAGAGATTGAAATCCATTGCTCACAAGAGACAGTTTCGGTTTCGCCTTTTCGACTTTCACTAAGAGGACATAATTTCATATTTGTGTAATGTATAACTGCAATCGTATTTATACCGCTTAATGAACGTAAACCCATACGAGTGCAATATTCTCCGCAATGTCTACAAAGGAATTACACGACTCAAACGAATTGCTTTCCGTAGCATCCACATCCTTTGCGGAAAAACATTCATTTTGCAGAACATAATTTACATATTTAGCGAGCTGTTGCCGCTTCAGAAACAAGTACTTCACTTACTCCGTCCGCAATATGCTCCGCACACATGCAGCCTCCGTCAAATAACGTTTCCACTTTGGAAATTACATGGAAATAATTGCGGATATTGCAAGAACTACACGAGTGCTCGTCGTCATCCTTTCATATAGCTTTAGAGCAGCAGATTTAGAGATATCAAGGACGTAGCGAGGAAAGGCTTTGAGCACTGTAATGAGTGCGATTTTTTCCACTTTTCGCTTTAATTACGTTATATAGCTGAACCATTAAACTAAGTTTTTCGTTCCTTTTTAAGTGAAAAAATATAAACTAAAGAGACATTACTCCTTATCTTAAAGTAAAATTTGCAGTACGTGAATATTTCTTCATAAATTGCTGGGGAAAAACTATAGCTATATTTTAAGTGCCATTTAAAAACCATCATTTTTGTAGACTTTTAATAATTGTGTGAAACTTTTTCACATACTTTTATGAATTAGTTCCTAGACGAACTGATGGATTTACTAAACAATTGAAGATACTTAATCAGTACCACTGAAAAGCAATCAATAATTCACTTATTTAGCATATAAATGGGGTCTGTGAGAAAGAAAGAGTAAAATGAATAGAGCAGGTGCAATTTGAGCGGAGAGTTAAGTCCATTTCAAACATAAAATACGAGGGTTGCCTTTCATATTTCGGGACTGGACTATCCTGGTGCTGCCATCTACCAGCCGACGTCCCTAGCGTAAAGTTCGAGTTTTTGTCGGTATACTTTACTCAGAACGTTTCGACGTACAGGCGTCATTTGTGTTGTTTACAGTAAGTTGAAAAATTAATCTGGGTATAAACATAAAATTAAGTCGTGAACATTTCCGTGCGATAATTTTTTACAACTTTCGATGTGGATTATCGCAACAACAGTGCATCGATGAACTGAATTCGACTTTTGGCGGTGAAGCACCACCATATATCGTGGCTGTGGTTCGCTCAATGACGAATATCGTGAAGGTCGTCCTTAATCGGTTGTTGTTCCAGAAAACATCGATGCTGTGCGTGAACTCAGCAGGATGCGACTTATCGTGAGATAGAGGCATCCTTGTGCATTAGCATTTGGCCACCAAAAAAATTTGTTCGTGTTGGATACGACATAATCCCGCACAAAAAAGGGCTCGTGTCGATTGGTCGAAAGAAATGCTCAAGAAATACGATTGCGGTGTTTCCAAACACGTCTATGATATCGTTATAGGCGACGAATCATTGACCTATGAATATGAGCCCGAGACTAAACAGCAGTCGAAAGTATGGGTCTTCAGAGACGAGTCGAATCCAATAAAAGTTGCGTGCGCGAAGCACTTCGAAACAAATGGTCGCCTGTTTTTTCAAAAAAACCGGACATGTTGCAACTGTACCGTTAGTGCAACGTCGGACGGTCAATTCTGAATGGTACACAACCATTTGTTTGCCAGAAATCTTCGGAAAAATGAGGGAAACCAACCGCCGAAAACGCATCGTTCTCCTCCAGAACAACGCGAGTTCTCACACATTTGATTGAACTGATGACTCATCCGCCGTACAGCCCTGATTTGGTATCCAATGACTTCTTCTTATTCCTGCACATCAAAAATAAATTATGAGGTCAACGTTTTTCAACGCCTGAAGAAGCGGTTGATGCGTTTAAAATGCATGTTTTGGAGGTACCTCCGTCGGAGTGGCAAAAGTGCTTCGAAAATTGGTTCAAGCGCATGTAAAAGTATGATGGAGACTATTTTGAAAAACAAGCCATTTGCGATGATTAATTTCTTTTTTGTTTTCTATCTCCGAAATATAAAAGGCAACCCTCGTACCCAGCGTCTGTATTATGGTTGTATTGTATAATTTTAAAACAAAAGAATATCCAGCTTTTCGTTTTTAGGTGTGTATTATTGGTACTCTACTTCATGTAAAACCGTAAAGAACAATTACTTTTACAATTGCTTGCAAACTACTTCTGTGATATTTTATTTTTGTTATAAAAGTTAGTCTTTTTTACAACACTTAACCATACCATGTTTACCGTTGGCAACAGAAAACAAGGAAAATACTTGTGTGCAATAAATTATATTGTGGTGTCGTGAAATCAACTACTTAAATAAAAAGACATATTGTAACAATTTTATTGGACCACATTATTCTAATTGCACCATTTTTTCCAATTGTTTTTAACTGTGTTTTTTTCTATTCTGTTTTACTCACTTCCCTTGTATCTGCTGTCAATCTACATGCACAACAACATATTAAAGCATGTTTTTTAAGGGATACTATCAAGCAAAACATCAGAAAACTAAAAGAATATCATGTGGTTTAAAATAATGACAAAACGTAATTCAAAGAACAAAATTTGTAATTTGGAGTAGATATGTATTGAAATGTTTGTTCTCAGGAAAAAATGTAAATTGATTAAATTTTTAACCCGTTTGTGGGATTCGGGAGTATTCTTTGATACCCTTTCGGCAATTTTTATGAATTTTTGAAATTAATAAATGGAAATTAACGAATGTAAAAATTGAAAATGAAGCTAGCCTTGATTTTGAGAAGATGTCATATAAACACTATGTTCGATGTGACATTTACTGGAATCTGCCTATTCCATTCTCCAATCTTTTTTTCTAATTTGAATTTATTTTCTAATTTTTACCATAACACTTTTAATTGGGACCCCAGCCAAATTACTAGTTAACTCGAAGAAAGTTTAACCAGGTTTGTTTAATTTATCGGCGTCCCTATCCTCCTTTATTTTAATCCCGATGGCGTTGCTTCTTTCCACAGCAAATTTTGATGAAATATAATCTCACGAGGAATTTTCGCTAAATAAAGTTATTTATAGACGTAGCAAGAGAGAATGAATGTAGTGACACTACCAGATGACGAACTATACGAATCTATGCTTTAAAATATAACTGACATTTAAATACGAAAATGTTTTACCAAAAACGAAGATGCCTTAACGAAACATATTTAATGTACGAAATAATTTTCCCTGTTGTTTGTTGTAGGAGAATTTTACATTAATTTTGAAGACTTGCGAAATTAGGAAAATAAAAAGATGAGTAGTCTTGCCTTCGATCTACTAAGATAATCGTTATCTAGACTTATATTATTTATTTTAAGTCAACACTTTAAGGCCAGTCAGCCTGGGGAGAAAATTGTGGCTTTCGAGAAATAGCTTTTATCCGCCAGCGGGATTTTCATTGCTATCGGATGGCTATCCTGAATACCTTATTCGTTTGAGATTGTAAATGTTGAACATAACAGTATTATTAATTCTATATTTTCAACAACAGTTGAAAGCGGAAACCGAAATGGAATGCAGTAAAAGGAGTTTTTCTTGAATATTTGAAAAAGTTTCATTCCATGTCAAGTGGACCAAACTTAGATATGGTCTCTACTCAACCTTCTCCAATTTTGATGACATTTTTACCGGATGTACATATCGGTCTTACATGGAATTGTGCCAAATTAGAGCTTCGTAAGTGGTATGGTTGGCCCACTAAGCCAGGTTTTTCATGTCACGATAGTAACGTAATCAAATTTGTTTCCTTACTGCTCATGCCCTGAGATGACTATAATGCTGAAAGAAATTCAACGTATAGTGGCTCATAAATCTTGTCGTGAGAAATTTAGGTCGTACTTTAACGGCGTGTATCTGCTAACAGAAATGACGTTGTGTGTCTTGAAGCTGCGCAAGTGGCGTCTTGACTGCTCAAATAATGACTGAGTTATTCATGTTCAAATTCCAGTCGAAAATTTCATGCCTCAATTTTGACTCATTTTTAAGAGGCCGTATCTGAAAAGGGGCACATCGAATTTGAATTTTCTTAATACCACTGAAAAGAGCACGTTTTGTTTGACTAGGAAGAGATTGTTCTGTTTTTGAGACTTTGCCTTTAAAAGCAAAGAATCTTAGTTTTTGCTCATGTAAAAAATATACATGGTTTATATGTCGTGTGTTGGTCCATGGTGGCTTTGTTATTACCAGTCGCAAAAAACTGGTATCCCCATTGCCAAGGAGCCATGCCGGATGGCCAGGCATGCCCAGCCTCGCGTGGGTTTCTTTACCACAGGTTCCCAAGCCTGAATGTGGGCGTCTAACAGGTTCCCCACACCTGATTGTGGGCGTCTAACAAGTTTTCAAGTCTAAATATAGGTATCTAACAGGTTTCCAAGCATAAGTTGGGTATCCTTATGCCCCAAACCATAACGTTCCACTTCTCATTGGTTCAGTTGCGGGGATGTGGTGCTGATAATGACCATAGTTGCTTCTGGCAAGTTATATTGTCTATTCTTGTTGCTGCCCATCAACTGGAATAATTTTATTATTCCGGGTCCATACTGGAATAATATAAATAATATATATTATTTATAATATATAAATAATTTATATTATTCCAGGTCCATATTGGAATAATATAAATTATGTACATGTGGCCAATAGAATGAAGTACGGGTCTACTGGGCTGTATGATATTGTCCAAGACATCATTTTCTTCGTTTCAGAGACATTTCCAATCCACCATTTTTCATTATAAATACAAGCAATGTATCCAATGATATCAATTGTTTTGTGGCAAATGTTGATCAAGGTGCAAGAACAACCGTTAACCATGTGGATATTGCAAACTTGCAACTAGGACAGTACATTGTATTTATGATGGAAAACGGTGGATTGGAAATCTCATAAAAATCAATCTCTTTGGACAATAAAAGAGCATTCGAAATTGATAATACGGTAAAGTTTCAGTACTTAGTAGATTAATAATTTACAAATTATTTTTCACGTCACAAGACAATCCATTTATGTACTTTAGTAACAAGTTTCGAAAGAAAACTTAATTTTTAATATTATTCATTAAATAATTTCTATCAGCTTAGATAATGCATTATTTGGCACACAAACCTTTGTTTCATAGTGTGTTCCAGTTTCAGACGTTGGCAGTATGGATGCAGTATGTTAGATACCTAATCATGAAAACACGAATTAATAGAAAGTGGATACTGTAAGCGCGAAACGTCGCACATGATATTTGGTAGTTGGTTTATTATTGTTAATTACCTCAGCAGGTTAAATCATCGACTGCTCCCACTCATCAAAATTGGACATTATGAGTTGCTCACTTCTGTAGAGGTCGATATAGGGTAAGGGTGGCAGTCGTTGGCACATTTAGGTTGGTATGGCTTTTGTATTCACGTCACACAGCATTCCATTGGAAGGCCTTTAGTACAGGTTCATTCGAAAGAGAAACTGTATTTTTAATTATCGCTTGTTTCGACTCTATCTTTGTTTTAAGTAAAGTTGTTCTAAAGAGAAATGAAGACTGTTATATTTCATAGTGTTTGGCAGGGATGTCACAGTTGTTGGCATGTGTGAATGCAGTGGTTGGCATACCTACTTTAAACAAGAATTTAAGTAGAAAGCTGGATATGTAATTTGCACCTAGCACCTGTAGCAAATAAAAATATTTGGTAATTATTGAGCTTAATTTATTTATGAAAAATGTATAAAATAATTTTTTATGTACTGCAAAAACTGCATAAAAAAATTGCAAAAAAAAATTTTTTATTGGAAATTAGAATGTATGTTGCGTGAGACTTTTTCCCCCCACCCTGGTTAAGTATTGATTCTGCCCAAATGAAATCCTCTGGACAAGCACCTCATTTCTTTTTTATTTCGCTCAAAAACCCCTTTTCTTTTTCCACCGGGGAGTCCCCCTATTTTTTAAAGTTTTTTTAAATTCATCTTTATCTTTTTTATCATCTTTTCTGGGAACATATTTTCTTTGTTTTCATTTTCAGCACCTCTTGTACATCCCTTTTATTCTCAATCCACATTATTTTTCTTATTTTCGTTACGAATGGGGCAATTTTAATGTTTTAAAGAATATTTATATTTGTAATTCTTTAGTTTTTAAAATTCCGGTTTTTTTTCTTTTTTTCTTTCTTCCCAAACTTTCCTTTTTTTTTTTCTTCTTCTTGCATTTTCTTTTTTTTTTCTTTCTCCTCCACACATTCCATTTTTCGGGTTATTACGAAAGGTAATCTTTCTATGTCTCGCTTTTTTTTCCTCTTGGGACTTTTTGGCAAATGAAAAATGTTACTCAAAGAAGATTCTGCTGATGTTACGGCTCAGCATTTTAAAGCAACTTCAATTTCTTCCTTCTCATTGGGAAATTTTCCCAATGGCTTCTATTGCTGTTTGGGCGGGAAAATCGTTTTTGTCATAATCTTGTAAACTTTTTAATTGCATTGAATGATTCAGTTTCTAATATTTCCATGGACATATTTTCAATATCGTACATGACGAGCTTTCGCTTCTACTTGATGCTTAAAAAAAAATTTCCCATTTTTTTAAAAAGCAATTTCTATCAGAATTATTTATACCCTTTGTTGCCAATTTCAAATGTTTTAAAAAGTCCGTTCCGAAAACTTTTAAATTTTTTAAAATCAAAAAGGTTCAAATTTAGTTACATTGTGATCATTGTTATACCAACTTCACATTTTCTTTCTGGGGCATTTTTATCTTTTGGTCCCCAAGACTTTTTGAATAGTCAATGGCATTACGCCCCCATGGAAACAACCCTGTTGCTTTAAAGCCATTGACTATTTTTTCCTGACATAATTTTCGATTACCTTGGGAAAAGAATGGTAAATTTTCTTTCTAAATTGCAATAATGGATTTTTTCCCTCACCAAAATCCCTCTTTGCCAGCCAGTCTTTAAAGGTTTGAAGGCGGCGACATCCCGGTTAAAACCCTTGGGCATTGGGGCAACGCTATCAAAACTATTCCTAGTCTGTTACAAAGCTACTTATTGCAATGTGAGATGAGTTTTATTATCTACAAACAGTATAACTGGCTTTTCTATTTTTTCATCAAATAAAAATTTCATTTATATATTCATCAAAGAGGGAAGCTTTCATCCAGCCATTATCTGAATAACCGATGCCCCACTTTTCAGGCACCGTTTCAAGTATTTCTTTTGGTGGCTTTCTTTTATAGGGATAAATCATCATCGGCGGCGAAAGGTCACCATTGGCGCTAAAGGTAAACATTACTGTAAGCGATGTTTTTCCCCCCTTTATCTCTTCATATACATTTTTTGACCTTTAAGCTAATACTTTTTATTTTTTTGGGCAAAAAAAACTTTGTTTCATCCCCTTTAATACTCTACGAGAATCGTTTAAAAAATTTTCCTTCTCTTTTGTTACTATGGTTTCAAACCAATTTCTTATTGTTTCATAAAACAAACCTGGGTTGGGTGTTCATTGTTCTAAGGCGCAGTTCGGAATGTCTCTTTATAAATGCCCGGTACCACCCCTTACCCGGTAAACCATCCCGAAAAGGAGTACTCCTATTGCAAGATTTAATAAAGTTTCGTACCGGCGCATCCCCTATTCTTCTCGGAAACCTTTCGCGCATTTTCCCTCTGATAGTAACATTTAATTAGATACCTATTGTACAATAAAAAAAATTCACTTACTCTACCAATGTTGCCTCTTCTTCAGTGGTTAGATACGTAGCTGGGCCATAGCCAGGCTTTTTAAATTTTCCCATTCGAAATTTATTGTAGCTCTGGGGACAAAAAACTTTTGTTTCCTTAATTTTTGGGATACCATCTCTGACGGCCCCGAACTGCTTTTTTAAATTTTTTCTTCCCCTTTCATTCAATTTTTTTTTAAATAAAATTTTTCAAAAAGCAAAAATTTTAAATATTTATTTATACAACAGTATTTATTTTCTACAAGAGCACTAAATTTATAAATTAAAAAATCAACAAAAAATAATCACTGAAATAGATAAAGGGGGAGGTACCTACAAAATGCCCAATTATGGGGTTTTAATCAATCCAATCATTGAATTACTAGATAAAATTGGGAGTTTTGGCCCATTAACAAATGAAATTTGCACTTTAGTAGTAACTGGTTATCTAAGCTTTGGTTATAATTTGTTACATAAAGGGTTTTTTTTTACGGTACAGCATTAATAATATACAAGTAATGGTGAACACCCACCTAAATTTATTCTTTCAATGGCGCAAAAATAAACACAATTTCCCTGACACTAATCTATAATGAAAACAAATTCAATCAACACAGTCATCGACACCCCGCCATACGCGGGAAAAAAAGGAAGTAAATGTGCCTACTACCCTAGAACATATTGAATTATAGCATCAACGTCCAACTTGTTTAAATAAAAACCTAACGCAGTCAATATTAATTGTAATAGATTATAAAAGAAAATGTAATGATGTGCCAATGACTGTTTACCTGCCAACCATTGTCGTCTTTACCCTAGCTATTAATTTCGACATTTTGAGTGATTAGAGTATCTTTAATTAGATACTCTCATCCATACTAGTATTCACTGTCTTCGTATATATACGACAATGTCAAATACATTGACCAACTTCCACAGAGGTACGCTGATGAGCCGTAAGGCGGCGAAACGCGCATACGTACATGGTGGTTGTAAGTAGTTGGCTTCATTATTATTTATTATTATGATCTCCGTCTTTTTTTATAAAACTTTACAAACTGGAGATATCTTTAGTTTTGCTTTGCTCTGTGGGCATACTTACTGATATGAATAATTTCTTTCCACATGACATGAAAGTTGCTTTGGAAATTTAATTGTAATATTGGATTTTCCCGGTAGATGTTTTATATATCTGAGCATAGCTTTCAATAGACAAACAAAACATAGCAATTACTTTTGTGCTGTCTGCGTAGGAAATCTGTTACCGTGAGAACTTTATAAAAGTTTCTAAAACGAGTTCAATTTGATCGTACAAGCAAAATAACGAAACGTGCGTCCAGTGATAGTGAAGCGTTTCAAAGCTAAATAAGAGAATTATTTGCAAATGATAAAAGTAATCCAAATGCTAACTGATTTTAATTATTAAAGATTTCATAGGGATTTTTTTTTGAATCACAAATATTAATCTTTCCCAGTGTTATAAACCTGAAAAATGTTTTTTTTTTAAATTATTCCGACGGCCATGTTTATGAATACATGCTAGAAAAATAATGAATAATAAACTATTTTCGTTCGATGGTCAAAGTTATGCACACTCCAACCACTTTAAACGCTCATTATCTCGGTTATACATACATATATTTATGAGCTACGAGCGAAACGAATAAAATTTTTGTATAACGTAGCTAATCTCGTCGCAAATTTCGTGACAATTATATCGGATCGTGGACACGCGACGATTTTTAATATATACACCACGCGCCCCTCACGAAATCGGACCCAAAAAGGTAAACCCGAGAAAATCAGATATGAAAAAAAATACGAAGCTGCTTAGATTACGGGCAAATGAATGCGTCGTTATTCGCGCTATTCACTGGTTTAATCGTCCGAATTATTGTTGCTATTGCTGCTGCCTATATTTATTATTAAAAGCTTCATCAATTTTTTATTGGGGTTTTTTTTCGTTTTTTAGTATCTAGGTATTTTTGGGGTTATAGGTATGAAAATCAACAGAATGCATGCATGATATAATTAAAACCATTTTTAACGTTAGAAAGTATGTATTTTTATTTAAATGCTTTCGTTGTAAAAGATATATATCAAAAGATAAACCAATGATATACACTAGACTCCTGATTATCCGAAATATACGAGACCGAACCTATTTCGTTTGATCGAAATTTCGGATAGTACGGAGATGAAATTGATTTTACAATTATGTGCGTAGATTTAAATACCTCTTACTATAGAATTTCTTTTAGAACATTACACAGCTATGTGGTTATCTATTAAAAACATTTCTTTGTTATTAAAAAAATTTAAAACGTTTTAAAAAAAGAATCCATTTTTAATTTTTGGGTTTTCATGGGTAATGTTTTATCCTTCATTTAAAAAAACATCAGTCGTGCTTGCCTCCGGTCCTTGCTCGATGTAAATGCCCACTCTCTGCTTCCGGGGGTTATTTTGCATTATTTCTTCACATGAGATCTTCATTTTCACTAGTTAGATTAATTAGGTCTGAGTTTGACAATTGTTTGGCATCTTCCTTTTCTGACTGAATCCATGCGTCAATATCCTCGAGAACAGGGGTTCCCTAAGTGTGCGTTGCGGCGTTCCGGGCACGTAGAGAGTAAACAGCGGACTAATAGAGTTTGGGAACCCCTGTTCTAGAGTAATGTCCCTAAAGCCACGTATTTTAGTCGCAAGATTATATATAACAACCTAGAATCTCTGGAGATTTTACGTCAGCAGTTGTCAAACAGGCAATTTCCCTTGATGCTCAACAAAATTTTGATGCGACCCCCACTTTTTAAGTTTTATTTAATACATAGTTGTTATATCGATTGTCAAAAATATCTGGGTATAGAATACAGTAGAACGTATGCTGTGGGGACATATCCAAGGGGTTTGGGGCTCGATCCCCACGTTTTAATCCCGTTCGGTCGTTGAATAATAAACCAATGAAATAATAGTATATTGTGGTAATAATTTTTAAATTTTAAAATTTTCAAAAAAGTGCAAAAAAACATGGTTGGGTTATGTGGTATTTTATTTACCAACGATTCGATCCAAAATTTGTGCACCATAATACTTTAATGAAACGTTCACACAAGCATGATCCCGGGGGGAAAATATCTAAAAAAAAAGAACAGAAATTAATTTTTTATAAACCTGATTTACTGTAATGTTCATTAAAAATTTCTTAAAATATGCCAGATATGATTGGGAAAGGGCTGAAAATGTAATATTTTGAGTTGGTTTTAAGCCGGGCAACCATGCTTGAAATGTGGAGTTTTTATAACAACTCGGACAACGTCTTTTGTGGAAGGAGGGGGTTTTTAAACCTCTTGTATAGAATTCTATTTTTTTTTAAAAAATAACCAATTTTTTCAATTTTTAAGTTTATTTTTTGGTTTTATTGGGAAATAGTTTTTTTTTTTCCTTGCGACGGCCAAAAAAGCTTCTACATTTGTCCCCAAATTTGAACATTTTTTGACTTGAATTTCTCAAAGGGGCATGCATGATTGATCAATACAGTCGGGCAAGGGACCGGGCGATGTGCCAAAGATATTTTTACGTTTTTTTAATATTTGAAATGACAATCTTAGTATATAATGTAGGGGTTTACGCCGTTGCCACAGTTAATTCCTATCCCCAGAAGTTTATGACATAGGCGGTATATGGTTTTCTATATATTTTTGCTTTTTGTTATATTTTACCCCCTACAAACAATAGATGTCAGCAGCGATTTTTCTAAAATTATTTTAAATCTAAATCTAATATACATACATAAACAAAAAAAAATGTTTTAATATATTCACAGCAAGGGAGAGGATATAACTCAAGGTTAATTTTTTTATGTTTTATTGTAAAGCCGATCACCCATTTTAACTTTGTGTTCGTCCCCCAATTTTTAAACCCTTTATTTTTAAAAGTGATCCTCTTATTCCATGCGAAGTATATTTTACAAGTTTAAGTTATAATACTTTATTACGAGGGTGAATCAAATATAAACCGGAATGTTTTTCGTACCGTGGCTTCTGAGGTTTATCGATGAGGATGTCCCGAGGACATTCCACCGCTAGCGAACGCCACATTACCACCTAGTCAGTAACTATCGATGGCGGACCCTAAAAGGGTACCGTCGTCCGTTGCGCAACGGATTATATTTAAAGTTGCTTTCGAAAAGAGGGCGAAAAACATCAGAAATGTTGGGAAAACTTGAGGCACAGTTCGGGGGTAAGACCTTAAAAAAAACACAAGTGTATTCATGGCACAAAAATTTTGGGGGGACGAGAAGCCATAGAAAATGAAGGCCACCAACGTCGACCAAGAACCAGCGTGACAGCGGAGAACATTTCTGGGCCCACTTCTCAAAAGGGCGGCCGACGATTTAACATTTGTCGAAATTGCTTCTGAAGTGGGAATCGGGTTTGGCGGGGGCTCACCGATCTTACTGACGACCTTGGATTTCGGAAAGTGTCCGCAAGGTGGGTTCCTTCTTCTCCCGGGAACCCTCAAAAACGGAAACGTATGGGGAAATGTCCAACGTCATCTGAACCGCTATACGGCTGAAGCGGGGGTTTTTACCCGATATGACTTAAGGCGAAAAACCCGGGTGCACCATTACACCCCGGAATCCCAAACAGGCAAGTATAGAATGGCGAAAGAAGAACGAATCTTACCTGTCAAAGCTAAAACTCGGGTCTTGGCTGGAAAAGGGTTTTTGGGGACCGTATTTTTCGACTTTAAAAAAGGGGCCCCATATTTATTTTCTCCCCACCGTCGAACTGAAAATGCCACGTACTACTGCCAACTTTTTTGACAGATAAAAAATGCATATTGTCGGAAAAGGCCGGCTTTCCCTAAGAGACGTTATCCTGCTGCAAAAGGTTTCCCCCCATTTTCCCCCTTTCCATCCGACCAAAAAATTTTAAGAATTATCATGGACTACACTAGAACACTCTCCTTACAGTCCGAACTTATCGCCCTGCGATTACTACCTGTTTGGACCGCTGAAAGAAGCTCTTGGAGGACAACGTTTTGATGACGGTGCTGCAGTTTTCGTGCGCAATTGGCTTATGGCGCAACCATCTCCGTTTTACGATAACCGAATAAAAAAATTATCTAATCTCCTGATTTCGTTCCTTTTTTGCTGGGAAAAATGGCAAAAAAAATCAGGAATTATGAAAAAAAAAAATAATTTTAAGTCTTTGAAATTTTTTATGTCCTAATAGTTTAAAAAAAAATAATTCCGGTTTATATTTGATTCACCCTCGTAAATTTGACAGAACTTTTATCTGCGTTCTGTTAACTGTATCTTATAAAAAAAATTCTAGATTTTTACCAATAATTGTTCTTTCTGATATCTTAACGCTAACTATTAGGTGTTACTTTTAAAATGTTTCGGTGGATATCTACTCCACAGGCGAAACACAATCTGCCTGTTGGAATCGTTCGTGCTGGGAGTTTCGTGAAACTTCCGCTTACCCAAGGGCGAAAAGGGGTTCCGAATTTAATCACGATATATTGGTTAGTTGGGCATTTCGCGAAATTTAAAAATCGTCGGGAAAGGGGAAATCTAAACTTTAAAGGATACGCCGATGTTTCGGGGAAATACCTAGGATTTTTAGCATGACGGGTTTTGCCATGTTTTGCTTGGTATCCCACCATTCCTTCACTTTCATGTTGACTCGGTTCTGTTGGTTTATTTGGTTTATCAATAATTTTGTTCCACGATTTTTGTATGGTCGACTGTTTTATATTGTTCCAGGCAATCCAATATATTACATTTTTTAGGTTAATATTTTTCAAACAATCTCTTAAGTTGTTCCCTTCATTCTCTTTCTCCAATACAGATTGTAATATTTTGTTCTGGTAGTTTCTTTTCATGTTTTCCAAACCATCTTGATCCATCAGCTGAAGTAAAGAGGTGACATTTGGTGGTGAGAATAGAATATTAATTTCTCCAAACCTAAGTTCGTCTTCAGATAAGTGAGAAAGTGCATTATGTACTAGCAACAAAGCTTTAATAGGTAGTCCATTTTTCTTAAGGAATTTTGTAACCGATCGATCTAACAAACTCTTCAAAAAATCAGTTTCTAAACAATTTCGAATCCATCCATGAGCTTTTTTTATGTTTATAGTACAACGCCATCAGTTTAGGGCCCAGATTTTTAAATGCCCTTGGTGTTACTGATTTTTCTAAACACACTAGGCGAATTTTATGGTAGTCACCCGATCTTATATAACATAAATTTCAAAACAAACAAACGCGAGAGCGCTGGAAAGAACTAAGATCGCTTAATATCGGTAAACGTAAACTCATTAAAATACAGCAAATGCTATCGGATGCTAATGCCATTAGTGATTATTTTGTTTCCGTGATAGCAGACATTAGAAGTGTATTAACTAGTGATAATTCGTTTTTGAAATTGATTTATGAATCTAATTGTAAAATGAATTTTAAGTGCTTCTTAAATTTTGAATGTGTAACTGATGATGATATTTATAAAACAATAAATAGCATAAAATCAAACGCTACTGGCACAGATAATCTTAATATTAATCTTATAAAGCTTTGTTGTTCAACAGTTGTTCCCTTGCTGATCCATTTGGTTAATTTTTGTATTATAAATTCTGAGTTTCCGGATGCGTGGAAGATGGCTAGGGTTATACCAGTGCCAAAGTGTAACTCGCCGTCAAGTTTTACAGATTTGATACCCGTGAGTATTTTGCCGTATTTGTCAAAAGTCCTGGGAAAGGTTTTGGCACATCAGCTGCGGTAACAGTTGTTATTAAATGATATACTACCGGATAATCAATCACTCTTTAGAGCTGGATATAGTTGCACTACAGCTATACTAAATGTAATGGATGATGATTATTTCTGCAATAGTTAAAGGGCAGGTAGTAGTACTGGCTAGTTTCGATTTTTCTAGGGATTTTGACACAATTGAACATGAATTGTTGTTATCGATCTGTCACTATGTTAGGTTTTAATGCAATTAAGGTGATTAGATCTTATACAGCTTCGATAAGAATTATAAAACGGTAATACCAGATAGAGAAGAATGGAAAAAAGGGCCGCTTATCAAAGCTGAATCTATCTGGTACACAAACGGTTCAAAGACGGAAACTGGAGTTGGAGCCGCAATTTGCGGGATTAGATCACAAATAACTAAGTCGCTAAGCCTAATTCAAAGCGCCACAGTATTTCAAGCCGAAATAACAGCAGTGCTGGGGTGTACTGAAGAACTAGACAAGCAAGAAAGTAACTATCGATCTATTGCTATCTATTCAGACAGTCAAGCAGTGATAAAAGCACGGACTCCACACAGGTAAAGTCGAAACTAGTGTGGAAATGCACGAATGCCCTCAATAGGCTGGGCAGCCGATCTAAGGTGACCGTGGTCTGGGTGCCAGGACACGAAGGTCATCGAGGGAATGTTAAGGCAAACGAATTAGCCCAAGCAGGCTCGTCAAATGCTGACAGAAACCCAAAACATTCAGTGGGCATAGCATATACGGTAGTTAAAGCAACTACTAAACAATGGAAAAATGAGAAATCTCAAGACTGGTGGAAGAGTATCCTAGGTCAGAGACAGGCCAAGCAATTAGAAATTGGACACACACCTAAATTTACAGCAGACCTACTAAGCAGGGACAGAAAGTCTGTTATAACAATAGTACGCTTGCTAACAGGACACTGTATGCTCAAGGAACATGTGAGCAATTTAGATCTGACAGAGGAAACAGCGTGTAGATTCTGCCAGGTGTAAGAAGAGACTATCGTCTACCTGCTGTGCGATTGTGTAGCACTAGCAGGAATACGGCTCTTAGAAGTGGGATTGGAATATCCAAATGCCGAAACCTACGCAGAGGGATCACTCACAAGGCTGCTAGGTTTGGTGATAAAGGCAAAGCTAGCGTAATTGATCTAATGATAGAGGAACCACAATAGATATGAAAAGGTTGTAGTGGAATAGGTCAAGAACCACGTGGAGAATGAACCTAATGTAATCTAATCTGATGATCTCTAGAAAATGTAGGTGTGCCACTGTAGATTTAATTTTAAATGCAGATCTCATGAATAGGGTTAGTGGTCTATCAATGCGAACCCCAATTTGTGAATTTTTTTATTTGTCAATAATGACTAGTGAAGTGTAAGACGGGTGCGTTGTGTTGGTGGAACGAAATATTATTTTTCCTTAAATGCGGCCGTTTTTCCGCAATTTCTGACTTCAGGTTGTCAAGTAATAATGCGTAGTATGCCCCCGCTATTGTTTTTCTTTTTGCAAGATAGTTGATTAACACAACACCATATCTATCTCACAAAACAGTCGCCATCACTTTCCCTTCCGATGGAATAGTCTTCGCCTTTTTTGGAGCCACAGGGCTTTGGAAATGTTCATTGGAATGCGTTTTTGGTCATGAGTAAAGTTGCTCAATTTGCGCCAACAGCCAGTGGCGGGCGCATAAAAGTTTACACAAAATAAATGGTGAGAAATAAAATATAATACCTGCTCAAACACTTACCGTCTTAAGAGTCTTCCGTGAAATCACAAAGTGAATAATGTCTGTTAAATATCTGCAACATTAGATATGTTTCCATAGTTGTTTCGGCAAACCGAGTGCGGCGCGAGGAAAAAGTGTGCTTATATGCAGAAAGCGAACGTTCTACGTCTAGTGACGTTATATTTGCGTAATTAAAATAATCTTTGGAACAACTTAACGGTTGACGCACCTTCACAAATTTGCCTTAATGTGCCAGAATCAGAATCCTTCCCTAAAACACTTTCAAATCTTTCTAGAACACAAACATTTAACATTTTTTGCGTCTTGTTGCACTATTTGCAGAGATTCCACTAACGACACCGAAGGATTTTGTAATTTTTCTATTGTCTCCACTAGTCCGAAGTAATCGTTCTGAATAGTTTTTAAATCCGTTTTAACTTGACTATCTTGAAATTTCGACTCACTTTCCTTAATAGCAACAGCTTCTTTTGAATCGAATTGTAAAACCACGTTCTTAATATTCTCAAAATATTCATGATAATAAAACGCGGCCTGTAACCATGTTCCCCAACGTGTAAGAATACATTCTGGTGGCTCAGGCATACGGGGACACAGTCTGTGAAATTTGACAAACTCTGCTTTTGTATGCGCTATTAAAGCGTCTACCTCAGGGTAACATTTTCTAATACTATCTGTCACATGACTGAAAGCATGAATTTTACACGGAATATGTAACAAGTTAGCAAAATGTTATTGAGAGACCGGTCTACAGAAAGCATGTTTGCGGCACCATCACTCATAAACATCAACAGTTGGTTTGTTAAAAGTTCAATCTTTTCCAATGTGTTTAACACTAACTTTGAAATTACTTCGGCAGTACATTGTTTTACTCGTTTGGAAGCTAATAGAATTGAAGGTGACGATTTATGTAGTTCCATTGTACGTACCATTACATTAACCACAGAATGTTTTTTACGATCTGTTGTTTCGTCCACACATAACCACAGTTTTTTATCTTTCAACTCCGATTTAATTCTTTTTTCAACATGTTCGCGAGCAGATGGCACAATTCTTTGTAACGTTGCCCGACTTAGTAATTTGCAGTCCGAATATTTATTCCGAAAGAAGACATATACTTCCTTGTCTAGTAAATTAAACGGTAGATTACATGCAATAAAGGTAACACATAAATCAAATTTAAATTTGTCATAGTGTCGTGTGCAATTTTTTTTGAAGAATGCTATTTACTATTTACATGACGGAGACAATCCCTTTTGGACCAACACATTAAAGGGATATTACAAACTACACATTGAATTTTAACGCCACCATAATTTAGGTCAGGCATTTCTGGTATAAATTCTGTAACTTTGTCCAACAATGGTCGTTTTCGCAACATAGGAAACATTTTTAAAACAAACGTAGAACTACGAAATAGTATTTACGGCAGCGTACATGTATACACAACAGATCTGGTTGAGACTCGCAGTTATACTGAGGGTTATATCGAATCTCCGCCACTGCCCATTGACGCTAGCGAACAACTCTAGTCATGAATGAGCGAGCGTGGCACCCAATACGCGGTTAGCTTATTCATGCCCAAATCTTCAGTCAATATATATGACATGAAAAATTAATGTTTGGTTTTAATTATTAAAAGAAAAAAGATATATGACAAACACGTTCTTTGGAGATGCTCATTGCCTCTACTCTGCCTCTCTAACTACAATTCGACAGTCGTCTAACCTTTCCTATATTATTGATAATGGTTGCAGTTTTTGGTCCTTTCGAACGTTCATCGTTTACTAAGTTGGTACTGTGGCAAATGATGGTGTAGAGTCGTCCGTAAACGGCGTCCATATCGGGTTTGTCGTATTGCCTTTTAAATGCAAGAATCATAGTGTATCTTGAAAATTTAGACGAACTTCTGAAATTTTGCGGGGAAGTAGACTTTTTGATCCACTATGTACTAAAAAAAAATGGTTTGATTTTAACGTAAAATATGTTTATAGGGGTGCTTCCATTTGAAATGGGTCACACTGTACTATTCCAGAGTACGATATTTAGCACTTGTCAACTGTTTATTGTGCTAATAATCATTACATTCTTGAATCGTCATAGAAAAGTTGCGTGACATGAATCTAACAAATTATGTAAATAATATAAGCGGATAATCGAATTTTGAATGAATTTCTATTCCTATCTGACCATCTATCGATTTGTAATTTAAAAAATAATTTGCACATGCAAATTTTGCATAATTTAGTTTGCCGACGAGGACGTGGACCTCGCGATGGAATTTTAACGCCTATTTAGAGAATACTCTAGCGGACGTGGTATATTTATTAGTTTTATTACATTCAATAAAATCGATTCAAAGGAAATTAGATTTAGATTATGGAGACTGGCCATGAATGATGAACGATCTTAAACGTAATACATAAAACAGAATGTTTTATCAATATTGCGCTACCTAATAAATAGCGTTAAGTAAACCTATAATTATCATTAGGTTAGCTGCTAGCGCTGACGTATGGCGAGACGACCACCTCAAATAACGCTAATAGAGGTAATTTGGCAATTCTTGGAAAAACATTATTTATGAAACAGGGCGAGAGGTTAGAAAAAGAGAAACCTATGTGGAGCTCATTTTATTAGTCGTTCGAGTATATTCTACACCCCAATAACCTGTATTTTCTCGTACATCCACGCGAAACTGCGATGTCACCACCCCTTTCCCGGAAAATAAATGACCTATTCGACGTTTTCTCGGGAGAATCGATGGTGGAAACGATGAAAGAGTAGCAAACATTGATTATTAATTATTTGTGCGTAGCTTTAGTATTCCAGGAACAAAAGCCAAAATGATTTGCTTTTGTTGTAAAATTACTGATTTAATATTAGAAATAACCACTTTAGTTCTTAAGAATCTATAGCTTTACGGAAGTTTTATGAATTTAATTCATATTAAATCCTCGATAGATATTGATCTTTGCTTTTGCAAGCACTTTCGTCATAACGCAATTATTTTCTGATTCTCATAATAGTGCTAGGCGTCCTTTTTAAAAGATAATTTCTAAAGAATAATATGTAAACTTTAAATCTGCAAGATCTTTAGAACTTTAATTCAATCGATCGATGACAATAGTATGTAGCTGCAGAAACGATTTGGCATCAAATCAGAAAATAGCTTGAAATATCTCGGAAGGATTGACAAAGCTGAAATTTTTCTTGGGAAACAAATTGCAATAGACATTATTGTTTTCAAAAGAACACTGAGTCGATTCTTACTATTAGAGATTCTGTAACAGTCGATTGAAAATTATACACAATATGAAGTAAAATTACAGGGTTTTTAAAGTAATTCTGTTATACACGTTGGCCCAGGTCTCACCGGGGTGCGAGATATATTGTACGTACCGTGATACTTGCACTTATCTCCGCCGGCTAGCCTCGCCGCGCGCAACTGCCGTAGCTCCGAGAAGCCTATCTGACGCACTCTTTGTCTATCTATGCGCTCGCGTGTTTATAATATGCGTGCGTACCGCTGCTCGCTTTATGATATACTGCTACTGGATGGGATCTCTCAGTGAGACTCGAATGCGCTGTTGCCATTCACAAGGCAATCCTCCGTTCGTATCTGGACCAACGTGTATAGTAATTATATGAATATTTTGTAAGAATACTAGCCATATTGTAAAAAATGCTGTTGTATTTCACGCAGAAACAGTATGTCCAAAGAAATTCACACGACGTAATTGGATAGATACAACTTAAAACTGTTATTTACACATATCTAAGTGAAACCACAGAATGATTGTAAAAATAATAAAAGTAAACAGTTTCATTTTACATAATCTGATGTGGTTAATCTGTATTATTCAGTAATTTTACTGTATGAGAAAGTTATAGTAAAATTCACAGATTTACGTAAGCTTTAGTAATATTAAATCTCAGTGTAATGTTGTGTAATTCGTTATGCAGGTGTGTATATAAATATATCTAATTTAGTTTATAGGATTTGAAAATAAAAAGCTTAGAACAAACTTATCATAGGAATCAAAACATAATATTAAGACTATTTCTGAACGTCATACTCAAAGAATAATACTGTTTACAATTATCTACCTTCGGCCTTAAATTTGCAACAATATTGGTAGATATGTATATACAATATGTACTGGAGTTCTTTCGGGTATCTCTCCGCGTATTGTGTTTATCCTGAGGAGGACAGTTCGCACGACGTTTCGGCGTAATCTCATTCGCCATCTTCTGGGGCACTCGCTCGCTTCAATCGTTCCAAGTGCACCAGAAGGTGGTGAATGAGATTACGCCGAAACGTCTTGCGAACTATCCTTCACAGGATAAACACAAAACGCGGAGAGACATCCGGAAGAACTTCAATACACATCGTACCCGCGGAAACCTTCGAATCAACACGTATATATAATGTACATATAAAAATGTGTCTTTATCCTCTGTTCTCAAAACATTAAACTGTATGTAAAATTACTCTGTTAGTTAATGAATATGTAATAATTCAATTTTGAAATTTTGGGCTTAAACATAGTTATTTATTTAAAATATTTACATCTGTATTTTCATTTGCAAATACGGAATAAGTAAGAAAATTTCCAGTATTGTTTTTCCGCATTTTGCAAATGTAATCTCATCAAAATCGAAGTGCCTGATCCAGAGAGGGAAGCACGCGTTACAACAGTCGTGCATTTTATACATATTTTATATATATTTTATATATATACATATATAAGAAGTTTCTCTTGTTTATACAGAGTGACACGCGGGAGAAGGACGTTTTTTAATAAAAGAATACTCGCAAGTTAATGTATGTTTATTGACATGTAATTAAAGTTCACTAGTTGGCATTTTTATGTAGGACAGACTTATGTGTGAAAAATAATGTCGTCGAGGTGATGGCCATCATTTCGAATGTACGTCTCAATTTTCTTCTCAAAATCCTGGATCACACGGTTCAACATCTCTGGGGGGATGGCAGCAATTTCTTCAGTGATTGCATTCTTCAATTGGTCCAAATTTCGCGGTTTGTGGACATAGACACGGCACTTGAAGTACCTCCCCAAAAAATTCACACACTAATAAGCCGGGGGATCTGGGACGCCAAGTAACATCGCCAAAACGTGAGATAAGTTGTCCAAAAAACATACGCCCAAGAACTGTTAGTGAAGTGCGGTGTGCGCTGTTGCGCCATCCTGCTGGAACCATCTCTTAAAGAGATTCTTTGTCTTCTCAGTTCTGGTTCGAAGAATGTTTGGAGTATATGAATGTATCGAGCCGAATTAACAGTGACAGCGACACCATTGTTTTCGAAAAAATAGGGCCCAATAATGCCAAAAGAATCAATAGCGCACCAGGCTGTCACTCTTTCAGGGCGCCGATGAATAATATGTGGATGCTCAGGGGCCCAGTAACGCAGATTCTGCTTATTTACAGTCCCGTTTAGACGAAAGTGTGCTTCATCACTCATAACAATTCTCACATTATCAGTTGATCCCAAAATCACTTGCATTCTGTAAGCAATGTCCTCGCGTGTATCGAAATCAGTCGCTTTCAGTTGTTGCACAATGAGAACTTTGTAGGGATGGAATTTTAATTCTGGGTATTGTGTTACGACTCGGAACAACCACGTGTCGATCGACATTGAATTGTAAACGAAACATTCGCTGCGTAGCTGTCACAGATTTACAACTTTTAACGAAACTGTCATAGGCGAACAAACGATGCTACAAGTCCCACTGCTCCATTGTTACTAAAATGGCGTCTTGTGTGGAGAAGAACTGCCTGTCATACGACCTTCCCCCACCACCGCGCTCTCAGTACTGCGCAGTTCAGAAACGTCCATCTCCCGTGTGTCACCCTGTAGTAAACGTCCCACACTGCTTCATACGAGACGATGTTCTGCGTCTCTTTTTAAAGAAAAGTAATAGTGAAACGGTGGCTAACACCTGAGAAGATGTTTGATAAAAGTTGCCTTAAAATTGGAAGTACCACCTAGAAGTAAAGTATAGTCCAAAGCTGAAGAAAAAACCCACATTTCCATTTAAAATAATAATATTGTAATACTAATAGAAATATTTTATTTAAACAGATTACATATTCTCAAACTTTTAATGGACTACTTTTGTGAATCAGCGTGTATACCGTGTTAGAAAGTTCCATAATAAAGTGAACCGATAAAGTAAATGGGCCCTGATGCAAAATTTGCTCGCTATAAAAGTAAAAGAGGGGCCAGCTGTACGACCGGAATGTATCAGTATCAATAATAATCTAACCCCTTATTTTGAAATTTGAAATTTATCATTTTTATCAATTTATCATATACGGCAATATTACAATAAAGTATTTATTTGGAAATAATCAACGACTAAATTTCATTAATACCATAAAAATCAAATAAGGTGTATTACGTATTTCCTGAAAGGAGTAGCGAAACCGAGCTCATAACTCATAACTAACGCTGGCCACGAGCGGTACCGCGCATCGGCGTAGAATCAGTTCGGACCGAGAGGAACGGTAGTATTACTTCGTCTGCGGAGCAGTACGGACATTTTCGCTGCCGGTCAGTTGCGCAATTGTTTATCTGTCCTAGAAAAATTATGATTTCGTCAGCAAAACGACCGCGGTCGGACAAACTTCGAAAATTTATTGCAAACATTCCAGACTTAATATATGAAGGTGCTAAAATTAAATGTGTAATCTGTAAAATCCTGTTAATGTGTTGGTCCAGACAACATTGTCTACGACACGTAAATAGTGAAAGGCATGTCTTAAAAAGAAATTGGGCACGAGACAATGAAAAATTTATATTTAATTTATGCGTTACGTTTATCGCATGTAATATACCGTTTAATTTACTAGACAAGGAACCATTTATCTGCTTTTGGAATAACTATTCGGAGTGCAAATTACCAAGTCGAACATCGTTACGAAGAATTGTGCCATCTGCGCGCGAACATATTGAACAAAGAATAAAATCGGAGCTGAAAAATCAAAAATTGTGGTTGTGTGTCGACGAAACAACAGATCGGAAGAAACATTCTGTTCTTAATGTAATGGCACGCAAATTGGAACCTCATCAATCGGCACCTTCAATTCTATTAGTCTCCAAACGAATACAACAGTGTACTGCCGAAATAATTTCAAAGTTAGTGTTAAATACATTGGACAAGTTTGAACTTTCAACAAACCAACTCTTGATGTTAGTGAGTGATGGTGCTGCAAACATGCTTTCTGTAGGCCGGTCTCTTAAAAAGCATTCTGCTAATTTGTTAACATTACGTGAAAATTCATGCTCTCAATCTTGTGGCGGATAGTATCAGAAAATGTTATCCTGAGGTAGACGCTTTAATAGCGCATACCTAAGCAGTATTTGTCAAATCACCGAAACGTATTCGCAAATTTCACAGACTGTGCCTCCGTATACCAGAGCCACCAGAACCTATTCTAACTCGTTGGGGAACATGGTTACAGGCCGCGTTTTATTATCATAAATATTTTGACAATATTAACAACGTGGTTTTACAATTCGATACAAAGGAAGCTGCCGCTATCCAGAAAAGCCAGTCGAAATTTCAAGATAGTCAGGTTAAAATGGATTTAAAAATCATTCACGACAATTACTACGGGCTAGCAGATGCAATAGAAAAATTACAAAATCCTGCGGTGCCGTTAGAAGAATCTCTACAAATAGTGCAACATGTTCACGCACAGCTATGCGCGATTGAAGACGCAAAAAATGTTTCTGTTCTAGAAAAATTTGAAAGTGTTTTTGAGAAAAATTCTGATTTTGGCACATTAAGACACATTTGTGAAGGTGCGTCAACAGAATCGTTAAGTTATTTGAAAGAAACTTACGCAAATATTACGTCACTAGATGTAGAACGTTCGTTCTCTGCATATAAACGCATTTTTTCCTCATGCCGTACTAGTTTTGCCGAAACAACAGTTGAAACATATCTAATGTTGCAGATATTTAACAGACATTATTCACTTTGTGATTTCACGGAGGACTCTTAAAATGGTAGGAGGACGTGTTATTTAATTTTTATTTAAAAGATGAGCGAAATTATTTGCGGCAGCAAACATCTCTATTAGCAGAATAACTCTAGTGGAACGCGAGGCCTGGTCGACTCTACGCTACTGCGCGGTACCGCTCGTCGCCAGCTTTACTCATAACTCAAGCACGTATGATAGGCGATTGACTCACTGACTAACATCTGGCATGTGTGTGGGGAAACTAAAGAGTGAGGAGAGCATGCTTACACGTATGCGGCAACATTATTCGCCATATGCCTGGAACCGGCGCTTATAAATGAATTCTTTCCAACGCTAGTATGTATGTAGGACAATTAGTTTAAGGTTACATTCAAGTTGGCGCCTTAGACCTTGGTTCTTTTTAAGAGTCTATTTTACATTTTACATATGTAAAAATAGTCTTTTCCATACAAATATCTCTTCACTTTACATCTAATTTTCCTTACAATAAAGATAAAAATCTCATTCTATCTAATGGAAATCGGTTGATATGTAAATAAGACGAGTGAGCTTATCTACATAATGTAAGTAGCTATTTCATGTAGGCTGCGTTGAAGACGTTTTATTTGCTTCTTTGTATTGATTGTATTTATGGATGTCGTATTGTATATGATTTGTAAAGAATCCTACTCTGTTTAACCAGAGGAGAGAATTTTTACACATGCGGATATTTTAAAAGATTTTGTAATCGTTCTGACAACAATAACATAATCAAATCTATTATTGTACGCCGACATTTCGTATGGCCTGCCAATGTATGTAAATTAAAAATGTCAATTCACTTTTTAAATGGAAATACCGGTTGGCTTTAATAGTTAGGTAACGCGTTTTCGGTTGAAAAGAGATTGTTTAGTGTATTTATCTATGGAATTATTTACTAAACGTATCGTCATTTATGAAAAGGACACGAAGAAAAAAAGTAAAATATGTTAAAGAGCTTGTGGGTATCTTCTGTATGGAAAGGAAATATTAAGAAAGCCAAATATGGTGTTATTGTTATTATGAGGTGAATGGTAATTCAACATACCACGAGCTATAATGGCTGTAGTATGTTTGATTATTTTGTATTTGTGAGTAGTGATTAATAATTAAAATTATAACTAACCTGGGCAAATATGCGATAACAGTCAGCGGCGTGGCGAGCGCATAAAAGTTTACACATAAAATAGAAGGTAAGAAATAAATTATAAAGTGTGCTGAAACACTTGCCGTTATAAAAGTCTTCCGTGAAATCACAAACTGGGTAACATCTGTTAAATATTTAAATCATTAGATATGTTTCCAGAGCTGTTTCAGTCAAGCGAGTATGACGTGCGGAATAAACGTTTTTTAATGCCGAAAACGACCGTTCGACATCTAGCGATGTTATATTTGCATATATAAAATAATCTTTGAAACAACTTAGTGCATCTTCACACGCACCTTCACAAATTTGTCTTAATATAAGAAAATCGGAGTCTTTCTCTAAAACATTTTCAAATTTTCGTATTACACACCAATTTATTTCGCCTTCTACAGCGCATAACTGTGCGTGAACTATCTTGAAATATTTCCTGGCTTTTCTTGATTGCTGCAGCTTCTGTCGGATTGAATTTTAAAAACTACCTTCTTTACTTGATCAAAATATTTGTTGTAGTAAAACGCAGCCTGCAACCGTGTTCCCCAACGTGTAACAATCGGCTGTGGTGGTTCAGGTAAATCAGGACACAGTTTGTGAAATAGTCGGGTACGTTTCGGGGACTTTAGAAACACTGCCTTTGTACTAGCAATCAATGCATTTACCAGTGGAAAACATGTAGGAATCGTTTGTGCCGCAAGATTTAGAGTACAGATTTTACACGTTACATGTAAGAAGTTACCACTGTGTTCTTTAAGAGATCGTTGAAATTTCAAATTTGTTCAATGAGTTCAACACCACCTTTAAAATCTCATCGGCAGTACAATTTTATAACCTTTGGAAAGAAAGGGAAAGGATGACTATTTCCATTGTACGTACCACTACATTAACCACAGAATGTTTTTGGGGATCTGCTGTTTCGTCCACACACAACCACATTTTTTTATCTTTCAATTCCGTTTTCATTCTTTTTTTAGTTTACGAGCAAATGGCACTACTTTACGATGTCCAATACTTTTCGTCTTTAACCCCGAAAAGACAAATGCTTCTTTGTCTAGTAAACGAAACGATGATTACATAAAAAAAGGTAACACATAAATCAGACGTAAGTTTTTTTTTTTTATACCCCTTTTTGCAGAAGAATGCTGTTTGTTTCGATGTGAGTTGAAATGGCTTCTATACCACCAATTTAAAAGGGGTTTCAAAAAGACATTGAATTTATCCATTAAAAAATTTAAATCCGGCATGTCCACTATAAAGTTTTTAACTGTATCTGTCATTGGTCGTTTTCGCGACGTACCTAACTGCGATATTTTTTAAAACAAACATAAGCGTACAATTACGAAATAAGTTTCGAAGCTAAAATACCAGAACCTTCATGCATCGATTTAGTACTGACACTGTGAACGCGTGAAATAAATAATCGCCGACTCCGCACCACATATCTACTGCACTGACTGTTACCGCTATTTGCCCAGACTAATTATAACGGTTTTCCTAATAGTGATGAAAACGAGGTCCAATCTATTCCTATTATTCTGAAGAATTTCTTCAGGATTGAGAAAGGAACAACGTTAGTGCAACAGAATGTTTCTCAATGGATTTGTACATTTTGTAGGTTTTCTAGTAACTTGAGCTTTATTGAATGACTACTATTTAATTCTATTTTAATTAAATGTCTAAAATTCTACAGTGTGTCCATGGATTGAGTTCGGAAGGGTATTTTTTTTTATTTGTAGCTTTAGAACACAAAATTCATTCTTTATAAAAACATCGGCTTGTCTTGAAACTACATTTGCGATTGCTATACAGAGTACACCAAAAATAACATTTTTAATTTCACTATTATGCAGATTTATGACAAAATTATGGCGCAATTACCAATTTGAACGATCACAACTAAATCATTTCATATTATTTGCAACAGACTCCGAATGATTAAAACCAACTTGCTTGAAAGTAAAAATAATAACAAGAACAATAATAATAATATTTATTTGCCAGAAAATCAGAAATAAGAATGAAATAGGCAATTGTCAACAATAAAAAGAAAGAGACATAACAACACATCCGTTAAGTCATGTTACTACAAAATTCAGGAAATTGGGAATAGCAACACTTATTAATCAGAAATTCTTTACATGTTTGCCTAAATTCATTTATATTTTTTATATCGCGAATATGGGATGGTAGCTGATTATACAGTTTCCCAAAGCTGAAAACGGGAGATTTCTCATAAAGCGATGTGCAATGTTCCGGAGGTGTACGAAATTCATATTGTCTTATGTTATACGATTTGTTGTCATTGACGTACATGGTTATATTTTGTTTAACATAAGATATCGCTTTGTAAATACATACACTAGGAAAAGTGAGAATTTCTGTGCAACAAGTACACGTTGGTGCAGTGATGCAAAATATGCTTTGTTAACCATATTGCACACATAATCTAGGTGATTATCAAACATTAGTTTGTCATCAATAAAGCTGGCCACGAGCGGTATCGCGCAGTAGCGTAGAGTCGACCAGGCCTCGCGTTCCACTAGAGTTATTCTGCTAATAGAGATGTTTGCTGCCGCAAATAATTTCGCTCATCTTTTAAATAAAAATTAAATAACACGTGCTCAAACACTTACCATTTTAAGAGTCCTCCGTGAAATCTCAAAGTGAATAATGTCTGTTAAATATCTGCAACATTAGATATGTTTCAACTGTTTTTTCGGCAAAACTAGTACGGCATGAGGAAAAAATGCGTTTATATGCAGAGAACGAACGTTCTACATCTAGTGACGTAATATTTGCGTAAGTAAATAATCTTTCAAATAACTTAACGATTCTGTTGACGCACCTTCACAAATGTCTTAATGTGCAAAATCAAATTTTCTAAAAAATTACTTTAAAATTTTTCTAAAACAGAAACATTTTTTGTGTCTTCAACCCGCATAGCTGTACGGAAATGTTGCACTATTTGTGAGATTCTTCTAACGGCACCGCAGATTTTGAAATTTTTTCTATTGCATCTGCTAGCCCGAAGTAAGTTGAATGATTTTAAATCCATTTAACCCTTGGCTATCTTGAATTTCGACGGGTTTTTTCTGGATAGCGGCAGCTTCCTTTGTATCGAATTGTAAAACCACGTTCTTAATATTGTCAAAATATTTATGATAATAAAACTGGCCTGTAACCATGTTCCCAACGAGTTAGAATAGATCCTGGTGGCCCCTGATATACGGGGCACAGTCTGGAAATTCGCGAATACGTTTCGGTGATTTGACAAATACTGCTTTGTATGCGCTATTAAAGCGTCTACCTCGGGATAACATTTTCTGATACTACCCGCCACAAGATTGAGAGCATGAATTTTACGTAATGTGTAACAAATTAGCAGAATGCTTTTAAGAGACCGGCCTACAGATAGCATGTTTGCAGCACCTAACATCAAGAGTTGGTTTGTTGAAAGTTCAAACTTGTCCAATGTATTTAACACTAACTTTGAAATTATTTCGGCAGTACACTGTTGTATTCGTTTGGAGACTAATAGAATTGAAGGTGCCGATTGATGAGGTTCCAATTTGCGTGCCATTACTAAGAACAGAATGTTTCTTCCGATCTGTTGTTTCGTCGACACATAACCACAATATTTGATCTTTCAACTCCGATTTTATTTCTTGTTCAATATGTTCGCGCGCAGATGGCACAATTCTTCGTAACGATGTTCGACTTGGTAATTTACACTCGAATAGTTATTCAAAAACAGATAAATGGTTCCTTGTCTAGTAAATTAAACGGTATATTACATGCGATAAACGTAACGCATAAATTAAATAAAATTTTTTGAGACATGCTTTTCACTATTTACGTGTCGTGAAATTTGTCTGGACCAACACATTAACGGGATTTTTCAGATTACACATTTAATTTTAGCACCTTCATATATTAAGTCTGGAATTTCTGCAATAAATTTTCAGTTTGTCCGACGGCGCTCGTTTTGCTGACGAAATCATAATTTTTCTAGGACAGATAAACAATTGCGCAAATGACCGGCAGCGAAAATGTCCGTACTGCTCCGCAGACGAAGTAATACTATCTACCGTTCCTCTCGGTCCGAACTGATTCTACGCCGATGCGCGGTACCGCTCGTGGCCAGCGTTAGTCATCAAAGTACAGTTTATTTCAAACTATAAGAATATAACTTTGAACGGCTTAAATGCTGTTATTGCACCACCTGCGGTAATAATTACCTGGATGCGCAAACAAACTGCTGAGGACCGTAATGACAAAATTTAAGCGAATTGAATAGAAATGGAATTATGATTTGCGATATGCGTAACTACCTGTTTGTACATTTAAATCTCATTTAATATGTAAATTCTTTAATTACTTGTAACATCGAATTGCTTACTATGTAAATTTACACTGTTTGTAAAATAGATATACATAAACATATAATTATCTTATAGGGCCGTAATTAATAGTCAATACGGCCCCTAAAAATAAAGTTTCTATTAATAACTACCGTTCACGGGGCGCTTGCAAAATTCACCGGGGTTGCATGAGACGATTGTAATGATGTACACATACACTAGGCGAGGCACATGAATATATGGGGGAAATAGCTCAGTCCGGGTTAATAAAAAAAAGTACAGAGTACTTACGACGGCAGCTTATGACCGATGTTGGGTCCAGGAAACGCTACACACACTGCACTTCGCTGCTTATGGCGTTCTTTTCATTTAACTCGAGTTTCGAGTTTGTCTGATTGTTTCTCTTAATGTGACACACACAGGGGTCGTTGGGTAATGCGGCAGTGAAACTATAACACGTGAATTTTAACCACATAAACAGTTTATTATTCGTAAAAACAGAAATATTAACAACACAGAAGCGTAACGTAATTGTTCTCTTAAATTATTCGGTAATACACTACTATGTATTGGTTGTTCGTGCGGGTGTACAGGTAAATATTTACACAAGGGGGAAAAGTCTTTATCGGGTTTTCATGCCACCAACCAAAGTCATTTGGGAATAACATACGACACGGGAAACCGTGTAGAAGGAATCTACAGGCGAGTTTTTGGTTGTAGGAAATATGTGAGTAACGGATGTGGCGTAAATGGTTCGTGCAGGGCATGGGACACAGTAAGTGGGAAATTGGTTCGAAAAATAGCAGGTTTCGGGTAGTACAGGACTTCTTGGCTTCAGGGAAATTCGGATGCGGCTGAATTGCGGTAAAAATCTGTGGAAAATGGGATTACTCGGTGAATTGTTGTTGGATGTGTCCTTAAGAGTGAGAATCGCATGCAGGCGCGAGTGGGGAACCTATGGCGACGACGGGAGTATTTTCGGAAAGATTACACACACACAGGACAGCCTGCACTACTCAACGAGCGGAACTTGGGATCGGGTAAAGGAAAAATACCACTTACTTGCGTCTGGGTACGTAGACTCTGGCTTCGGGGTCGTCTGCTTCGCGTCAGCTGTCTTCGAAGAAAGCTAAATTTATAGCACTAAACAGGAAGTAAACGAAAAAGTTAGGCGAATTTCTTTTCTTTGACAACCCAGATGGATTTCCCCGGAAGGCCGCATCATCCCCGGCCGGAAATCTGGACCTGTCCGGGGAAATTCGAACGTCTAAATCTATTAAATATTTAACCTCAACGTTAATGAAACTGAATCCGATAACCTTCCTCTTTTCTGCGTTTGTTCTATCAGCGTAACTGTATAACTAATAAATAATTGTGGTAAGGAACGGTTGTCAAATAGTATGCAAATACCAAATAATGAAATCTATTAATCAAATATCTCTTGAACGTCTTCTAATTCTGACTCTATTTGCTTGCAATGGTCTTATATCGTTAAGGGAGAATAATGAATAATATGCCATAGCATAAGTCTATGAATGTAATAAATAAAACGACTGAACGACTTGAAGGGATAAGAAATTGTTTGTCGTTCTGGCTATTCCAGTCCCGCCAACATTTCTATAAATTCCTAAGATTTCATAAACATACCATCAACGTACATAATACAATTTTGCAAGGTATAGTCTTCTGGCTAAATATTGATATGCAATTACCAAAGTAAGAAAGTACACAACAGCAGTACATTACATAATTAAATTAATATAAAATATGAACTTTAAAAAACGGTACATCCTACTCATCGCCTTCTCTTGATATATAAATTTTTTGGCGTTAAATTAGGAGATGTATTTAACAGATTTTAATATTTGCTATTTTTATAAAACTCGATAACTGTTCCCTACCAAACTCTTTGAGTTTGAATTATCATCTAGTAATAATAAAATTATTATTATTATTTAACAGCTCTGCAGGCCTTGAAGGCCTAGGTCTACACAATTACACAATCTCTTACAAAATCAAAATCGTACAATATCATTAACACTTGCATGGACTTTTGTACTTCTTCTCTCCATCCCCTTCTATTCCTTGCTCTGCTCCTCCAGTCCTAATATTCATCCTTCGGAGGTCCTCTTGCACACTGTCTATCCATCTTCTTGTCGGTCTTCCCTATCTTCTTTTATTTATTGGCTTTCTATATATGATCATCTTTACCACTCTTTCATTCTCCATTCTTTCAATATGTCTCAGCCACCTTACCCTTTGGGCCTTGATAATCGCTGTAATTTTCCTTTCCTTACATAAACTTTCTATTTCCTCGTTTCCTCCATATATTATTTTCAATGTCTTCCTCTCCCAGCGTTCCAAATGCCCCATTTCCAGTTTATTCAACACCCACGTCTCATCTGTGTAAATAACTGTGGGTCTAATGACATAATCATAAAATCTCCAAAGCGAACTGCTTTAACAGAAGATAATATTTGCTTATTTATTTAAATTATTGTTCAATTTGTTGCGCAACCACGGCAAATAAAGTGATAATTGTTGCCAGATTTACATAAAATTAAAGTTGACTCGTCAATTTTGCATAGTTTGTGCCATCATTAAAGTGACAACACAAATGACCTAAAAAACAGATATATTGGCTGTCAAAAACTAACAAATTTAAGCAAACCTATCGTAATTAATTACGAGAGTGTATCAAATATAAACGGGACTCGTTTTTTAAAAAATTCTGACTTTATTTAATTAAAAAAAACAAAAATATATTATTTTTCTACATGCTCTCCCGCCCCAAAAAACATTTTCCCATCGGATTGGGGGCTTTTTATTCCCTCATCAAAAAACTCTTCGGACGTTCGTGTTGACATTGGGTAAAACACTTCCACCCTTCGTTTTCGTCAAACCTGGTCTCAAGCGCTTCTTTGAGGGGCTAAAAAATGGAAGTCAGAAGGTGACAAGTCTGGACTATAGGGTGGATGTTCCAATGTTTCCCATCCTAATGCATCCACTTTTTGCCACATAAGGCCTGGCATTGTCATGCAGAAGAATGACACTTCTGGTCGATTGCTTCTTCCTTTTCTTTCGAAATGACAATTTCGCGGCATCCCAAATTTTCCTCATTGCGCATTAATTGTGAGTCGATCGTGGAGAAAATCAACGTGAAAAGCACCTTGCCGATCAAAAAAAACTGTCCTCGGTCACACTTGTCCTTGGGCGGTGATCATGGCTTTCGTTCTCGACCTTTTCACGCCCTCCAGAAAATCTTTTGTGCCATGCAAACACACGGATTCTTGACAAGGTGTTATCCCCGAACGGTGTCGGTAATCCCCGCAAATTTCGATTGAGTTCACCCCCTCCTTGGTCAAAAACTTGATGATAATCCGCTGCTCCACGGAGACATGCACTTCTTTCTTGCTCATGGTTTCTTTTGATACCAAAGGGACCCGAGAGAGTTGCGCTCGGTTCTTTCCTCTCCGTAACAGTACAGGCTACCTGCGCATCAACCCCTTCCAGATCTAGAAGGCCTCCGGAATTTTTAGGAAAATCAACAATTAACAAACAAGTTAAAATGAGAGAAAATAATAACAGGAACAAAGAACGAAAGTATGACAAATGCAGGATATAGTAACAATAAACAACAAGAATAATCGATGCTTTTGGAATTAAGATTTGACAGTTTGGCAGTTGTTATGATACTTTGCAACGAGCTTCTTGCATCAATCTGGCGTCACAAGAAACAATTTGGTGCTCTTTTCTAGCCAACTTTGCGTAACAACAAAAACAGATTACCAAAACCTTCAGTGCTGCATATTGTGATATTTTTTTAGTAACGTAAAAATATACAGGCCATTCTACTTAAAATAATAAAATTGATGTCACTTCCGGCGACATAGGAAATGCAGTTGAACTGTCGATAACCATAAGTTAGTTCAGAAGTCGACGCTAGCTTCTGTCGTTCAAAAGTTAGAACAGGGGAAGAGGGGGGGGGGTATACTTTCGGACCTCACTGTATAACTCATTATTAGGTACAGTAGTTGCTATCCATCATTATCTCTCGATAAGCAGAAAACAATTTACTCCTTATTAACACAATCGTCGGTCTCCTTCAGCTATATTTGATTTTGTTCAGATCCGTTCGGCTATATACGATTTCGTTCGGCTTCGTTTTGCTCCGGTCCACTCGCTTACGTTCGACTATATTCGGTTCTGTTCGGCTCCATTCCCCTAAACCCACAAATAAAAAAGTTTTTAATAATGGTTGTGTCCATAATTAGGTGCGAAAATAAAAATCTTTATTAAAAATGTTTATTTTAATGTTTACTAAATTTTATATGCGACAGGTTTCGGGTAGAACCCTTCTTCAAGCATTAAGAATTTAATATCCTATGAAACAAATTGAAACATTTGTGAAAGATTTTGTGAAATTTTCTAGAAATTTTTTAAGCTTTATATTTAAAATTTCCAAAAGATTTTTCATTGTTAAGGTAAACATATCCACGTGGAACTGACGACAAAGTTTTCCCTCTTTCGAACACTATCCGTGAATGTGTTTTTACATTTTTAAATATCACCCTTCAGTTCACGTTGGCTTGCCTAGCAATCCTTATATCTATCTAGCTTTTTTTTTTGAAATAATTTGAGATTTTTGTTGGCTAGATGGACGCGCTGTGTAACAAGATAAATGAAATCTTCTTAACAGAAATTTGGTCTGAAATTAGAGGCTATAAAAACAAAACCTGATAACAATAACCCATGGTAATAATAAACAAAAATATCAGCTTGTACTTCATTAAAGCTACAGTAAGAGGTGAGGTATCCTGTATATTTTTTGTTGTTACTTGCAGCACCAGATTAATGATCATTTTATAAGTGAGAATGACATAATTCGTATTCTGGCGATCAAAATCTACTGCGCAAATTGGTAAATATATCCAATTTTTTATCTCTCAAGCTATTGAGTTTTTTCTTTCTTCAATATATTACTTTCAAGTTTGATTCGATTCAATTCCTACAAATTTATACCCATCAATGTGCTTATCTCACATCACTAGAACTTGTTGTTCTCTCTTGACATTCTCGTATCCCATGATATTTACAGACGCATAAATAGCGTAAAATTTAAATTCCCCATAGAGGCATTGCTAGACAGGCAATCTGTCTTGCACATCCTATCCGATTCCCACTGCTAAATATATTTACATGCATAGGTACAACGTACAACGCTTGAAGTAATATCTCAGGATTCCGACCAACGCGCCAGGGGTCACTGGCTAACTTCGCGCATGTTAGAACAACTACTTTAATTAACTAACAAAGTTCCCAGCTTAATTTCACCCGATTTCGCTTAATTACATGGGGTATCTGTTACTGAATTTTTACGTGTTACGTGGTAAACTACGGAAAAAATGGCCGGCGAGATAACTAGTTTGCGATTACAGCGAAACTTTTCTGGGCAACTAAATACTTACTTAAAAAAACATGAAATACCCACTTCTGACATTTTGGTCTTGATATATTTGGTGGTGGTATGGCTTCCAATTTACTAACATAAGAAATGACTCTAGCAGTTTGTTCTCTTCCTGTGGGATGCATTAAGGAGATTAAAAAAAAGTTATAGATCGAAACACTTCTAGAAAACAGTTCTAGACCAGTGAAAATATAACTGAGAACGATGAAATGCTTTAAATTAGTGCGGTTCATGACTTTTTGGTGAGGGAGGCGCGAATGTAAAAAATTATGATAACATTTTACCTTTAGCAATAGTCTTTGAAAAAAAAGGAATTGCTGATTGATTATTTAAAAATACGCGCATTTGCATTGGTGGGTATAACAATGAATATAATGTGCGCCGCTCATTCTTAATTCGTTTAAATCCCCAAAAGGGACCATAAATTCCGCCATTAAAGACAATATGGAGACTCGTATGGTTTTGAAATCGTGTTACATTTTTCTAATGTTCTGACTACTTTATTTATAAGAGTATTTTTAATTTATGAATTATTTACTGTTGTAGAAATACTTATTTGTGTTTTTTAGTGCTCATGGCTTTGCATGACCCACTCACGAATTAGTGCCTTGACGTTACAAGCAATTTAGGTAAAGCACGTCATTTAAAAAAAATATGGTCATTTTACTCTAGTAAATCAAAAATATAGGAGTAATGAAGAGGTGGGTGGTCTCTGTTCAGTAGATTTCTTTCCTTTTTTATATAGGAGTTTCAAATGCCTCTAGCTCGCGAGACGAGGTTACGTTCTTAATCAATTTCGGGTTTTCTAATTTAATATTATGCTGGGTTTCGTTTATGTGTTGTGCTGCACTTGACGCTTCTGTTTTGCCGTACCTGTAGCACCTGATTTGTTCATTGAATCTAGTATCACTGTCACTAGTTTTAGGCTTTATCACAGTCATAACATGCAATTTTATAAATTCCCGACCTTTCTTTCATATTAATGTGTATACAGTGCATTTCAGGTAATACTGGCCAATAAATAACAGCCATTTTGAATTACGTCTGTTTGTAGTGAATTGCTTGAATAACATTAGCTGTAGCTTTGATTGATACAACATGGATTGAGATTTCCAGCTGCAAAATTGTCGCTAAAGCTGCTACTTTTTCTCTTTAATTTCGACTTTACTTTTTTGTTTCAAGGCATAAAATGTCTCAAAACCTCAAAGAAATCGTTCCAACTATGTGTGGACAAAAAATAAACCAAACACCGTAGGAAAATCATTAACGTCACGTAAAGGTTTTACTATGTAAATGCCTATGACCAGTGTTATCTGAAATGCACTGTATATGTTTTGTATTGATCAGTAGATTTACTTGAATGCATTTAGCAAAATCCCCTTAGCATTAGATTGTATTTCACAATTTACTGCAACTTCAGTATACTTTTCTATAATCTTTCAAGTAATAATTGTTTAATTGCATTTAAAACCAAATTAGTTCAGTAGATTACTGTAGTTTTAACATTTCGAAATCACAAAACAATTATCGATTATCGAACCAGTTTGTATAGAAAGCATATATTTGGAATACAAGAACTTCAAGTGAGCACCGAAGAGGACTTTTTCACAAACACACACATTTATACTTAACTTTTGCAAAGAATTCATTTCAAAGTTAAACGCTCATTTATATTATTGAAATCTATTACTATCTCGAAATATACGAGGCATTACTACTTTAATTCTGAGAACATATCCTACCAATTCTTTAATTTAATCGACTTTGTAGCACCAGATATCTTACCGAAAGCTTGAAATTGTGTATGTTAAATTACTTTAAATAAGACACTTACTGCTGCCTATGAATAAAAGCTCACTACAAAAGAGATTTGTATTCAAAAACTATTACAAATAATTAAAAAAATATATAAAATAAAAGTAAGAGTATGATTACCCTAAAATCTACAGAGTGAATAAATATCTAGCAAGTTTAAGTCAAAGATATGGAGGATATGTAAGTAAATGTCAAAGCGTATAAAAGTTTTAGGGCAGTCTACTACTTCAGATTCGCGCAATACACTTACGTACCGATGTACCTTCTTTTAAATTTATTTTCAATTTTATTCAGTGAAGAAGTTATTCCCGCAAAAGATCTTTCCAGTCAGCCTGAAAAGTTAATATTTCAACAGGGACGGTACCGCGATGCTTAAAATTATGCCATAAACTTGTGAATTTATCTACGGGATTTCTATCTGCGATCCGCACAACACTCTTGCTTTAGAGTATTTTTAAGGGGTAGAATTTATATTTGTTTCAAAACTTTTTACTGAGATTGACAATTAGCCAGCATTCTGGTGATTGAAAATGTCATAAAAGTTAAACTGTAACAAATTAATAATTTCCGTTATTTAACGTAATCTTAACCAGTCAACAGATTCCATTAATTAGAAAGGCAAAAAAAAAGGTAGAAAAGCCTAATTCATGTTTGGTCTTTATTATCTGCAGGGAGAGAATTACGAGATTTTCTTAAATATTTGTAGTATTGAAAAAAAGAAGTACAGAAAATATGTTAACATTTTGAATAAACGTATAAGCATGCGAACAGAATGTTCACGAAAGATTCAATGAGCTCCTCTGAACTCTAGGAAAACTTCATAATTCTCACTTTGATGAAAAGTGGAAACTCACTCGAAAAATATTGGTGTTTGAAATAAAGAAAATACATTAATTAGGCTTTTCTAATTTTTTTGCCTTTCTAATTGGTGGAGTCCGTTGACTGGCGTTACAATTTAGTTGATAGATCGTAATTAAATTAATGTATTTTCAAATATTTTTGAAAATATCTACTCTATTTCTCAAACCAGTAACCCAATTGATCATCAATTTAGTAGAAATACATTTGAAGTACTATTGGGATTGCACTTTGCAGTAATTCTTATTTTCAGTTTGTGTCCCAATGTTCTAGAATTACAAAAATTGTGCCTACCGTGTAAATGGTAGAAGGTCAACCTTTCCAGATAATGTAGCAGACACCTTAAGCTATCTTTCAAGAATATTTCTGGATATACCGGGTGATCGATAAGTAGCTAACCACTTCGTTATTTTAAATGGAACACTTTGTATTTTATTATACTTTTAATTTCTTTATCTAGAAATAAATCAACGCAATATGGATTTCACCCACCATTTTGTAGGCACTTATCATAGCGTGTCACAAGTTTTTGTAAGCCTTCCTCATAAAACGTTGCCGCCTGCGTTGTCCACCATGTGGTAACATGTTCTTTGAGCTCTTCATCATTGTTACATTTGTTACTACTAACGAACGTTTTCAAGTAACACAACTACATCGCGCAATATAGAATAAGCGCCAAGAAATGCTTATAAACGGTATTGTTTTGATTCATGACAATGCCCGACTTCACACTGCAAACAAGACACAACAACTCTTACAATACTTTGGCTGGACCCAGATTAACCACCCACCGTACAGCCCTGACCTCGCCCCTGGCGACTTCCATCTCTTTTTGCACCTGAAAACGTTCCTTGGGGTCAAAAATTCAACAACGCTGAAGAGGTCAAAGAACATGTTACCACATGGTTGACACCAGAGGTGGCAACGTTTTATGAGGAAGGCATACAAGAAGTATGTAGAAAGATATTTTTTATGAGATTAAATTGCATATTTGGTTTTATCTAAACATTGTACTGGAGTATCTTCGAAATATACAGGGTTTCTAGTATTGAATACCAACCTTTACCGAATTCAAACACCAGGAACGTCATCCTTTTTAAATGCCACCATATACCTTTTTTGTATTCATCGTATATTTTTCGTAATTTATATTTCTAATATTTAGAAGAGATATTTATAGTTAAACGCGGCTTTTCCGTTTGGACATTGCATCCAAGTGGTTTCTGTTGCGACTATTATTTGGTTACCGTGACAATAGTAAACAAGCCAGTCCAGATTCGACCTATAAATTCACAAAATCGGTTTTTAGGGTTTGAGCAAACTTCAACTATTTTGTATGCAATATGTATAAGGTTATACTGTCAAAAATAAAAGTAATATCTACCATTGGACAAGTTGTGGCGCAATTATTGAGATATTACAAATCCTTTTATTTTCAACAATCCACTTATAAAAATTTAGTAAAATTTACTTGCAGCTGTAAGTGTATATAAAATCCTTGAAGAAATCCTATTCCTTCCCTCTATGAACGTTCCAAGTCCATTTTGATTAAACGCTTGCAAATGCACGTACTTCATCTCAATATTCCACTATATTATATAGGTAGGTATCTGCAAACAACACGAAGAATCGGCACATTCCTCACCACACAAAATATTAATTAATTAAATCGGAACGGCCGTTTCGAGGGCTCCTGAGCAATCTCATTATCAACTGAATGACCGAATAAATCTGAACGAGAAACACAAAGCCACTTTAATACAAATCTAATTCTCTCATGCTTCTTTATCTCTACGGGAAAAGATACATATGTATTTAAAAGTACCGGCTATTTTTCGGTTTAACACTAAACACATGCGAAGTATATACGGAACGAAGAAGGTCTTGTCACCGATACGTTCCCTCTCGTCAAATGTATTTTTCTTCCGTCTATACATTATTAAATCTAAACCATGCAAGATGTACAAGGCGCGGCAAAAGAGCCTTTGTCAATGTAGTACGCTATTTAAAAAATATGGTCGTTTTACCCTAGTAAATCAAAAAGACAGGAGTAATGAAGAGGTGGGTGGTCGCTGTTCAGTAGGTTTCTTTCCTTTTTTATATAGATAGTTTTAAATGCTTCTAGCTCACGAGGCGAGGTTACGTTTCTAATCAATTTTAGGTTTTCTAATTTAATATTATGCCCGGTTTCGTTTATGTGTTGTCCTACACTTGACGCTTATGTTTTGCCGTTGTAGCACCTGATGCGTTCATTGACTCTAGTACCTATCGCTCGTTTTGTTTGACCAATATAGGCTTTATTACAGTCATTACATTTTATAAATTCCCGACCTTTCTTTCATGTTCGGTGTGCCTTTCGGATTGCCAAGAAGGTTTTTGAGTGTATTGTGTGAACTGAAAGACACGTTTATATCTTGTCCTCTAAAAACTTTCCTAATATTTTTCGACGTTCTGTGGAAGGGAAGTTTCACAAATTTCTTGTCGTGGGTTTCTACCGGGATCAAGGTCGTGGAATTTCCTCCAAAATGCCTATGTTGGACTTTCTTAAGAATACGGTCAACATCTATAGAAGAGTAACCATTATAAATAGCTAAATTTTTTATGAATTTAAGCTCTTTATTGTACCTACTTTTATTCAAAGGGAATTTCACCAGTCTATTAATTAAGAAACTAATCGCGGCCATTTTGTGTTGTCCACATTGGTTAGAATCGGTCATAATATATCTATTAGTGTTCGTTTCCTTTCTATAAACGTCTACTTCCAGTTTTTATTGTTTCTAATTACTAAACCATCTAGGAACTGGAGTTGATTGTTCACTCCTTCTTCTACTGTAAATTTAATAGTTTCGAATTTTGAATTAAGAGTCGCGAGGAAATCCGAAATAGTGCTTTTCTTAGTATTAAAAACCGCGAAAATATCCTCTACATAACTGAGCCTTTTCCAAATACGTTTCAAATGTACTCATGAACAAGTTGGCTAGGAAAGGGGACAGCGGATTGCCCATCGCCGTGCCTTCTAGTTGTTCAAAATATTTGCCTCCTACTTGAAAACGGTTTTGGTTCATGCAAAGCAAAATTAGTCTTTTGTATTCCGCAATTCTGGCATCGTCAATTTTATTAAATTTGAAGAATTCAACTAAATATTCTGTGGTTTCTGAAATTGGTACGTTTGGGAAGAGTGAACAAACATCAAATGCTACTAAAATCTCCCCATCTTCTAATTCAATATTATTAACCTTATTTACAAAACTTAGTGAATTTTCTACTTCTAGGCTGTTTACTTTGATGGGTAAATTTTTGTATTTGTTTACTAATCATTTGGACAGTTTGTACGTAGGTGAGTCTATACCTGAAACTATTGGTCTCATAGATTTTCCTGGTTTGTGGATTTTTGGTAGGCAATATATTTTTGGAACTGTCGGGTTTGGGACTGATGGTTTTAAGTTAAGGTTCGCGTTAATAAGTTTTGGGCAATTTTTCAGAACATCTTTTGTTTCTCTAATCATGGATGGTAATGGATTTTTTCTTAATTCTTTATAAGGTGCTGGTGCTAGCAAATTATTGACGCGATTGAAATAATCTGGCTTGGCCAAAATGACTATTCGGTTCCCTTTGTCTGCTTTTAAATAGAAACAATTTTTGTTTTTGAGGCCTATAATCCGAGTTAATTAATTAATATTTTGAGTGGTGAGGAGTGTATCGATACTTCGCGTTGTTTGCCATATTACCTCGCAGTCCTTGTTATAATTATTTAGGTAGGTATCTGCTTTAAGACTGCAACGTCATGGCGGCAATATTTTAACTAGCGGGGGTGTTGGCCATTAATTTGTATGCAGTAGCAAAGTGAACGTTGTTTTTTGATGATAACAATATAAAATTATCAGTTGCAGTGTTTATCTATCTTTTAAATAAAAGATACGAAGAAGAGAGAACTAAACATGTCCGGAGATGTACCCATTACAGAAACCTTCATTATTTTTGTTATAGAATTTGAATTGGTTGAACGTCTTTCGATGTATAATGTATGAAAAGCCGTTTAAGTTGACAAAAATACAGATACGACCTTTTCCTTAACAGGAGTGTATACTGCGTAGTAGAAATAATTGCATAGAAATTTCACGTAATTAGTCACGAGTAATAATAACAGTTCCTATTTAAACATGTCACATCTTCATTATACAATCGTAAAACGTTAACGAGACGCAAAATTAGCATGCCTCTCAGCATAGCTTCGTCATAATCGAGTTACGAGATATACGAAACCCGAATTTAACTAGATATCTTGCTCGATAACATACTAAAATTACTCTTATAGCTTTATGCGTGTAAGAGGGGTCCTTATGACAAGAAAATATTTGCCTCAAACAAGTTGCTCTCCTTTGTCTGCCGAACGAAGGCTCTAGAATACTTGGCGGGGTATCATTTGCGATTTGCGCTAATACCACGCATAACCCCGTCGGGGTTTCATTACGAAATACGCCGCAACCCAGAAGAGCAACTACCCGCACAATCAGGGCGCTCATTTCGGACTTGAATGCGTACTATATACACTCGGCGTAATCTTAACCCTTTATGGGTGCTTGTTTAGTCTTCGGCCCCTATTTGTATTATAATCTTGGCTCCTCTTTACGGTGAAGAGAAAGCGCGAGCCTTTGCAAATATCCGCGACGTGATATCCTTCTTTGAATGGTGGACGCCTTCTTACGTAATGTATTGCTGAAGTTTTACCGGTTTCTGTGTACTCCAGAAAACCCGAGGAGTAAATAGGGGATAACAGGGTGAGTGGTAAATAACATGAACTGGCCGTGAGAGGATTAGCAAACAACAGTAAATTCTGCCACTGTGTTTTAGTTATCTTGGGGAGTTATTTTTAGAAACAGTAATGGAATACGATCATTTGTGAATGTTCTAAGTGGTGTATAGTTTTATACTTGAAGCAAATATATGCAGTTCTTCTAAATAACTTCTTTTAAGTAAATTCATATTAAGTCACACCTCAACGCACATCTTTCTGTAGTATGTGATCTATGTGGAAATCTAACTATTGTAAAGTGAGAAATATGCCGGGTTAAATTATTTTATTAAATAATTTATTATTATATATTGTATTTAAATAACTTTAACAAAATAAAAAATACCAATTGACCATATACTTGAATCTTGTTGGTTCCTCTTCACAATTTTTCAACTATCATTAGAATGTAAATGCAGTTACAAACGATTTCTCTGATGTTTTTCAAAATTTGTATTTTAGCGTTCAACCATGGATGTTCAATGTTTTGGTGTAACAACAGTGGCAGTTAATGACTTTTTGACGAGGAGAGCGCAATTGTGAAAGATGTTATAAAATCTTACCTTCAGCTTACAATGATCTTTGAAAAAAGGAGGAATTGCTGACAGTGGTGGGCATAGCTTCGAATATAATGTGCACAAGGATATCTATTTTTAATGTGTGTCTGAACGCCGCCCATCCTTAATTCGTTTAAATCCTCAAAAGTGCTAATAAATTCTGCCATTAAGGACATATCTGAATATAATTACCATCTGACACCAATTTGTTACATCTGTTGTTTAGTCACATAATAAATCGGAATTTTTAATTTGACTTCAAATTTCTATTTGCAAACGGCAAGTATAGAATCCCATACTTTATTTTGAATTGTATTTGTATTTCCTTTAAAAACTCTAGCATTATTTAAATCTTCTCGAAGCGTCAAATCCAAATTAGCAGAAAAATCGATTAATTCCTTAAATACACCACGAAATTCGAAATTTTTCCCTGCCATCATGATCTCTAAAAGTCAGTTCAAAAGCACAACAAAATTTAATACAACATATTAAATGTTTTAATATACCAGCCCGTCGGAAACAACCGGAACGTTATACTTGAATGCTACACTGCGAATCTGTCACATGCAGAACTGTTTTTTTGATTTAGATGTGAAAGAGTGAACAAAAAGGATTATTCGAACTAACGATTAATTGAATTGGAGTTTTTACTAATTTCTAAGGTATTGTTTATTTTTACCTGTAAAGTTATTTATTTCGAAAGAAGAAAGTTACTTATTTATCGAACCTGAGAATTATAATTAACCTGGGCAAATTTGCGGTAACAGCCAGAGGCGTGGTGAGCGCATAAAAGTTTACACACAAAATAGAAGGTAAGAAATAAATTATAAAACGTGCTGAAACACTTACCGTTTTAAAAGTCTTCCGTGAAATCACAAACTGGCTAACATCTGCTAAACATTTGAATTATTAGATATGTTTCCACAGCTGTTTCAGTCAAGTGAGTACGACGTGCGCAATAAATGTTTTTTAATATGCATATTTAAAATAATCTTTGAAACAACTTAATGCATCTTCACACGCACCTTCACGAATTTGTCTTAATATAAGAAAATCGGAGTCTTTCTCTAAATCACTTTCAAATTTTCGTATTACACACCAATTTGTTTCGCATTCTACAGCGCATAACTGTGCGTGAGCATCATTCACAATTTGAACAGAATCCACTAGCGACATCGAAACATTTTGTAATTTTTCTATTCCCTCCGCTAGTAGAAGTAATTGTTGTGAAAAGTTTGTAAATCTCTTTAACCTATCTTGAAATATTTCCTGGCTTTTCTTGATTGCTGCAGCTTCTGTCGGATTGAATTTTAAAACTACCTTCTTTACTTGATCAAAATATTTGTTGTAGTAAAACGCAGCCTGCAACCATGTTCCCCAACGTGTAACAATCGGCTGTGGTGGTTCAGATAAATCAGGACACAGTTTGTGAAATAGTCGGGGAATTTAGAAACTCTGCCTTTGTACTAGCAATCAATGCATTTACTAGTGGAAAACATCTAGGAATCGTTTGTGCCGCAAGATTTAGGGTATGGATTTTACACATTACATGTAAGAAGTTACTACTGTGTTCTTTAAGAGATCGGCCCAAAGAACGCATGTTTGCGGCACCATCACTCATTAACACTAAAAGTTGCTTGGTTGAAACTTCAAATTTGTTCAATGGGTTCAATACCACCTTTAAAATCTCATCAGCAGTACAATTTATAACTCTTTTGGAAACAAGTAAGAAGGAGGATGACGGTCGATGTGGTTCCATTGTACGTACCATTACATTAACCACAGAATGTTTTTGACCATCTGTTGTTTCGTCCACACACAACCACAGTTTTTTATCTTTCAATTCCGTTTTCATTCTTTTTCTATATGTTCACGAGCAAATGGCACTACATTTCGTATCGATGTCCGACTAGGTAATTTACAGTCCGCATATTTATTTCAGAAGGAGACAAATGCTTCTTTGTTTAGTAAACGAAACGATAGATTACATACAATAAGAGTAACACATAAATCAAATGTAAATTCTTCTTGGTCTCGTATGCCACTTTTTGTAGAAGAATGCTGTTTGCTTTCGATGTGACGTTGACAATGGCTTCTGGACCAACATATTAAAGGGATTTTACAAACTAGGCATTGAATTTTAACGCCATCAAAAATTAAGTCCGGCATGTCCACTATATAGTTTTTAACTATGTCTGCTATTGGTTGTTTTCGCGACGTACCTAACTGCGACATTTTTAAAGCAAACGTAAGCGTACAATTACGAAATAACTTACGGCAGCCTACATATACACAGAACTACTCGCATACAGCATCGATTTAGTACTATCGCTGTGAACGCATGAAATAAATAATCGTTGACTCCGCATCACATATCTACTACACTTACTGTTACCGCTGTTTGCCCAGACTAATTATAATATAATATTACTGTTAATGTTGTTTTTTTATCTTTCTAGAGGAAGTTTATTAAAGTCACTTTTTAAAATTCACACCAATACTATTCATTTTTAGGGTTATTATAAACACAGTTACTTGTCACCATATAAAAACGCGTGAAAAATCTTTACTAAAGGACAACACCTCTTGTAGCTAAAATAAGACTGGACGCGGAAATTCTGCGTCCCAAATTCATATACACCGTTAGATTGTGATTGGTTGTTTGGTCAGGCGTTGTAACGTATATACCAGGGCCGCGATTTTATCGCGTCCCAAATATTTCATTCCAACCTATTGTACGTTGTATGAGGTATAAGGTACAAAATCATTTCACAGTATTGACCACGGAATAAATAGGAAGCCGCGGGATATGCAAACTGTACTTTCGTGATAATTACACACAACATAAATTTGAATAATTATGTTTATGAATGGAATTGAATTTTTAAACGATGTATCAGGGAGGGCGCGCGGCCTTGCGGCCTTATGGACACACTGTTCTTGTATGACAATAAGTTAAGAAATATGCCTACTACAATATATCACACGGCGCAGACTACCAAACGCTGTTAAATGATCTAGTAAATAAGGAGTCACAATAGTTCTGAGTAGGTTGCAGTGGAGCGGCCCAATGTTAAAGTTTCTATACAAAAATTTATTCAGTTTGAACTCTAAGAATATATCTGTTATAAGTAAACATCACAAAAAATAATGTTCTGGATACTAGCAAACCCGTGATATGATTTTAACCAAACTAAAATACATTTATGTATGACATTTTGTAGAAACGTAGAGAAAAAACAATATTTTTCTAAATTCAATAACGCGATTATAAACGAGCATAGTTTTTCATATTTCCGAGCCACTAATCCGACTGTCTACGTGCAAAAAAATGCAGTTGCAAAAATATTCATTCTTCTACGGTCTATAGATTTGGATGCGTCGGACAGTTCCATTCCATCATCCCGTATACATACATACATTATATCTGAGCTGGCTCGTACTGTATCCATCGACAGTCGTTCCCATTTGAAATTGACTCCCCTGGCCGTGAAAAAAACTCCATAAATTTTAAAGATGTCGCCTTATTTATGAGTCCATTGTTATGTTCGGGAGTAATATGACATATGTTTCATCGGTTTATTTACAACTGTTGTATCGCTGCACAAACAGCGATCTCAACAGTAGTTGGTACAACGCCGCATAACGTGCTGGTTCGGAATTTGGCAACATCTTGAGAAGAATAAAGTCAGTCATAATTTAAAAGGTACAAGAATGAAGTGCCAGACATTGGAGCGGATATTTGTTGTAAGAAAAAAAACCATTCGCCTTTATTTTTGAAAACATAAAACAAATTATCATACTTAATAGACTGAACTCTGACTCTGACTTGTGATATTTGAGGACATGCATATTCAACAGTTAAATTAAAAAAAAATGGTTTCAGTGATTCTGGAAACAAATTTTGGCGTTTGAGATTCTCCAGAATGTACCGTCTTTGAAACTTGAACTATATAAATTGATTTTGAAATTGATCAGGTATATCTAGAGTAATAACTTTCAGTATGACTTTCATGTGAGAATCAGTTTATAAAACAAAATTTTGTAGTTTCAGCTAACAGATGTGGTTATTCTTTTATTTTATAGCTAAAGAAGCCTTACCCTTTATCTGCTTTTCTATAAATTCTATTTGCAAGCGAAGATTATTAGTTTATTTTAAAAACGTGTAGAATTATGAACAATTACAGTTTGTCCCTGTTATTAATTTTGACCTCATAGTTTTCTTAACACTTTTTAAAAAGTGAATTATCCTAAGAATTTAGGAGTAATAGAAGCATTTATTTCCAATCAAAAGCGAAGCCGACATAAAACTAAAATCTTTGGAACCAACTCCACCTGAGTGGGAGTAAGTCAGGATTGAATCATTTCTAATCGTAACTTGTCGTAATTTTAATCTTCGCCAGGTAGTTACTGGCTGTTTATCTCTAATTTCGATTACCTTGATATTTCATCTTGTTTATTTGAATGTTTTAAGATGGTAAAAACGCGCAATGTGTTCAAAGTAGTACAGTATGAAAGAGCAGTGTAGTCTTTACTTCTTTGCCATTGTTTTAATTAAATTATTGTCTTCCATATGTTGTCTCTTCTACCTCTGTCAAGTAAGGGCTACTGAAATATTTCGTCATTTTGTAGCAAAAATAATACGCTGCTAGGTGGTGGTGGTGAGGTCATACTTATGTAGAAAATGGATGTTACGGTGGTTTCACCCCGACTTTCAAAAACCGTTTCTAGTGCTCCAGGTTCTTAGGTATTACCAAATGTCACTGTTTTTTTAGTGCAAATTACTTAATGAAACTTAAAATGATCCGTTTTTCACTTTTAAGGAATTTTTTGTCACTTTATGTATTTTAAAAGATTTATGTACTTACCATCATGCATTTTTTGAATGTCGTTAATGCACTGGTATGGATGACAGCACCTAATTAAAGATACTCTAATCACTGAAAATGTCTAAATGAATAGTTATATCGACCTTTACAGAAGTGAGCAACTTGTAATGCTCCACTTTTCTGTGAGGGTAGCAGCTCGATTGATGGCTTAACCTGCCAGCGTACCTCTGTGGAAGTTGGTAGATGTATTTGAAATTGTCGTATATATACATACGAAGATAGCGAATACTAGTATGGATGAGAGTATCTAATTAAAGGTATTCTAATCATTGAAAATGTCGAAATTAATAGCTATATTCGACCTACCCGAATAAACGGGCAATAAAGCTTATTATTACTATTATTATTATAACCGTTGTGGATCCAATAACGGTTGCAACTGTTATCTCGCTGGAAAAATAAAAGGTATAGCACGGTTGCTTTCGGACTGTTGTGAACATATCATCGATCGCCGTTGCGGCGTACTCAACTGCGTGGTGCTACGACTGTCTGATCGAAGCCGCTGTTTATTACAGATAATAGTTACAACTCCCCTAGAAAAATAACTTATCAGATCACGTACCTACATAAATATCCCCTCGAACGGTTATTACGGCGGTAGTCGACATCGAGTCGGACGTTTATTATGGAAATATTTTCTAAATAATTGTATGCATTGGAAGTATCAAATGTAAAATAAAAGACCGATGTTACATAAAAAATTTACTTATAAAAACTAAAAATTAAACCGTTATATTTATTATATAGCATTTAAGCACATAGATGTTCTCGCATTTTGAAGATTAACTAAGATTAAATATAAGAAAAATAACAGTAGGATCAGTCAAAATGGTGGAAATTAAACGCTGCTGTAACAATGATTGCAGTGAACAGTTTAAAGCTTAAAGTTTAATTTATTTGAATCTATTAATCAGTTTATAATTTAACTACAAAAAAACGCAATAAAATAATTATATTACAAAAAAGTTATGAATTTAAATTTTAGCGTGCTGCAAGATCAGCAGTTGCACATGTGCTATGTGGAATCACGATGCCTTATCGTCTAGAACTGTCGATTACGAAATAACGCTAAACCTGTTATTTTGCAACCGCTATTTCAAAATAACGATAACGGTTGAAACTGTTATTTTAAAATAACGATTTTTCCCATCACTAGTTGCTGGTTCTTTAAGGGCCGATATCTTCAACGCCTTGGGTAGTGATTCAAATTTTATTCGATTGAGTATTTCTTGGGGTTTCGGGCAATGCATCGAAAAGATGGCCATCGAAATCGTTGCCATGTTTGATTCGTGTTATTTCAATTTTTTTTAATGTAATACTCTGTATATTTTTCCTCGATCTGATAGAGAAATTGTAATGGATTTTGTTTTATAATACTTCCCTATACCTAAATGTGTCTTATGGTAAATTAAATATGAAGCTACTTGTTTTTCTAGATTTATTCATTAAAAATAAGCTGCAAAATTTAATTCACCCATATAATTTCACATCTATTCGACGTGAACACCATCTTGTTTCATATAAACTGTAATGCGATTCCACGTATCTTATCGAACATTTACTAATGTCTCGGATGCATTATTTTGTGTAATGTCCATCTTATGTATGAGTTTCAATATGTTCTTATTATATTTCTTACTCCTGAAAAAACTTAGTGTGCGGTGCTAAATAAATCTATATATTCCTTTTATTTTGAACTGTAATTAACATTTGACGACTTATTTTCTCTATTTATTATTTATACATGCTGGTTAACTTACGAGGCATTGTATGTAGGAAAATGATTACTTGGAGTAGATGATGAAATCGTACCAAAAAAGATAACGTTGACACATTTACTTTGATAAATATCTCTAGAGAAACAAAAGTTTGTAGTATTTTGTCACAACACCCTACGTTTTTAAAGGAGAAGCTTATCTGCATAGCATATTGAATTTATTAAAGAAGGACGCATTTTAGGTATAGGGATGTTACATACAGGGTGTTCCATTAAAAACAAATTGAAACAACATGCATCAAACTTGGCAACAGTATCGATGGCCAGAATGAAGAATGTAGAATCTGGTTACTATAAAAAAATCTGCGATAACTTGCGTAAAACTCCAAGAACTACTCAATCGAATAAAATTTGAGTCATCGCCTTAGCGTGTAAGGCGTTTAAGATATCGGCCGTTAAGGAAACAACGACATTTTGCAAAAATTTCAAATTATGTCAATTATCTCAAAAACTAAGATAGATAGGTATAGAGAATATCGATGGAAGTTGTCATGAATTGAAAAAGGGTATCTAAAATCCTAATAATATATAGGGTGCTCCATTAAAAAAAAAACAAACATCGTGCGCTGCGGAAATTGAACACCCTGTATACTTGAATATAGTTTTATATTGCCCAGTACTTGTCTCCGAATATTTTTTGTTTGAAAGCCTTTTCTCTAAATTGCGCAGGAAATGAATTATCTTCCGTCCACACACTAGGTGGACACGCTGTATTTATTTTGAATATTTAACAGTTCAATTTGAATTAAAAGTTATGTGCGATTCTAAGATTCTTCCAAAATGTTGATTGAAACAAATTTTTAATTAAGCGAATGCTAAATTCTTGATTTGAGAAGGTATTTTTACTTTAATAAACACAGATTTCGAAATCTGTTAGAAAATTTACTCTAATAAACACAAATTTCGAAATCTGTTTAAAAAAACGATTTAATCTATCCGAACTTTAACAATGTAGCAATTTCATCGTTAGAGGTTATAAATCAATCGACCTGTATCAAATACTACCACCGAAATCGCTGATAATAAAAGACAATTGTGACAGCTGTTCGCAACCATTCACAACCTACTCGCCGCGTTCTTTTGACCTCAGCGAGACCGCCCGTCTGACGGACGGGCACCGTAGAAAACTTCGCGTGTTTATAAGCGTACACGTACACGCAGATATTTTTCCATTGCGGAGACAACAACACACGGGCACGATCTCAAACGCGAAACGAAAACGTTCACGTAAGCGTAAATAAACGCCTGAAAGCTTGAGCTCATGCATATGCGTAATACGCACTCTGTTATAACTCCATAATCCCGCGAGTTAGTCCATTCCTCGCTGATGGCAGGCCGGTAATGGTTAGCACACTTCACTTCATTAATGCCTAGAACTACGAGCATTTTGATAACGGCTGAACGGTGAGCAACCGTCATTAATTGCGTATCGTTATAAAGCAAGTAGTAAAAGTAACACGTTCATTCACAACCTACGCGTCGTTGCTTTTTTTTCGTTTAGGTAGGCTATTTACATAAACCGTGTATCAATGTGTCGATGTATAGGCCAGATAAAGTTATTTGTCGAGTTTCATTCACTTGCTCGCTCAGAGAACTTGTTAGAAATATATTTACAACTATTAGTAAATAGTAATACGAACCAATTTGCTACAGTTAGTTGCAAAAGTATATGCAATAGTTTATGAAACATTAATTGAGGTTTTGGTTATTCTACAGGGCCTGCCAAAAATGCATAATAATATAGTCTGGGCAAACAGCGGTAACAGCCAGTGTAGTAGATATGTGGTGCGGAGTCGGCGATTATTTATTTCACGTGTTCACAGCGTCAGTACTAAATCGATGCTGTATGCGAGTAGTTCTGTGTATATGTAGGCTGTCGGAACTTATTTCGTAATTGTACGCTTATGTTAGGTTTAAAAATGTTGCAATTAGGTACGTCGCGAAAACGACCAATGGAAGACATAGTTAAAAACTTCATAGTGGATATGCCGGACATAATTTTTTATGGCGCTAAAATTCAATGTCTAGTTTGTAAAATCCCTTTAACATGTTGGTCCAGAAGCCATTGTCAACGTCACATCGAAAGCAAACAGCATTCTTCTGCAACAAGCGGCATATGAAACCGAGAAAAATTTACATTTGATTTATGTGTTACTTTTATTTAATGTAATCTATCGTTTCGTTTACTAGACAAAGAAGCATTTGTCTCCTTCTGGAATAAATATGGAATTACCTAGTCGAACATCGATGCGAAATGTAGTGCCATTTGCTCGTGAACATACAGAAAAAGGAATGAAAACGGAATTGAAAGATAAAAACTTTGGGTTTTGTGTGGAGAAACAACAGATCGTCAAAACATTCTGTGGTTAATGTAATGGTACGTACAATGGAACCACATCGACCGTCATCCTCCTTCTTACTTACTTCCAAAAGAGTTATAAATTGTACTGCCGATGAGATTTTAAAGGTGGTGTTTCAACTAAGCAACTTTGAATGTTTATGAGTGATGGTGCCGCAAACAAGCGTTTTGGCAGATCTTAAGAACAAGTGGTAACTTCTTACATGTAACGTGTAAAATCCATACCTAAACGGACAACATTCTACATTTTCCCCTAGTAAATCATTGATTGCTAGTACAAAGGCAGTGTTTCTAAAGTCTCCGAAACGTACCCGACTATTTCACAAACTGTGTTCTGATTTACCTGAACCACTACAGCCGATTGTTACACGTAGGCGAACATGGTTGCAGGCTGCGTTTTACTAAAATATTTTGATCAAATAATGTAGTTTTAAAATTCAATCCAACAGAAGCTGCAGCAATCAAGAAAAGCCAGGAAATATTTCAAGATAGTCAGGTTGAAATAATTACTTCGGACTAGCGGAGGGAATAAAAAAATTACAAAATGTTTCGATGTCGCTAGTGAATTCTGTTAAAATTGTGAATGATGTTGTTATGCGCTGTAGAATGCTAAACAAATTGGTGTGTAATACGAAAATTTGAAAGTGATTTAGAGAAAGACTTCGATTTTCTTGTATTAAGACAAATTTGTGAAGGTGCATGCGAAGGTGTATTATGTCGTTTCCGGCATTAAAAAACATTTATTCCGTACGTCGTACTCACTTGACTGAAATAGCCGTGGAAACATCTAATGATTCAAATATTTAACAGATGTTACCCAGTTTGTGATTTCATGGAAGACTTTTAAAACGCTAGCTGTTTCGGCACGTTTTATAATTTATTTCTTACTTTCTAATTTACGTGTAAACTCTTATGCGCTCGCCACGCCTCTGGCTGTTACCGCATATTTGCCCAGTTTAAAATAAAGATACTAAATTAGTAAGTTTGTGTGGAATAGGAGAGTATGTTCAAGCAGTTATAGTCGGTTTCACGTTGAGATCGAAGAATTGGGTCTTATGGAGTATAGCCTTTGTTTTATTAGTCTATCTATTTGACTATAACTATCCCTTTTTAAAACTAAGAGTATTGCCAAGTCGAATGGCGAGCTTTATTCCTAGGGTAAAACGTTTCTTTTGTTTACGTTTATGTTGCCTGTCAATTTCGGTCCATCGTTTGTCTTGTTATTCAATTTATTACTTCTAGTGTCCATTTCTCCATGTTTTTTCCCTTTCAATTGCGTCTACTTTTGAGTGAATCAATTGTTTTAAAACTACTGCAATTTTTAATAATGTTGACTATTGTAAATATAGTACAATAACTAATTACTGCCAAATGAAAAAGAAGGCGTCAAGGCGAAAACTATTCTATAAGAGGAAAACAATTGATTTTCAATATCTTTATAAATGTACAAGAACCATGAATGTCCAATGCAGTTAAAGAAACAAGCAAAACACTAGGCTGTGGCAAAAGAATCATTCGCCTGCAGTTGCGGAGAACGCAGTGGAGGCACAAATTGAAAACTATATTTGACATAACTATTCAGCGTTCAAAGTTAATGAAATGCTAAAACTTATTGTAGAGAGATATGAAAATGTGTTTGCTCAGAGGTGGCAAAATTATATTAATCATGTAATGAAAGGTATACATTTTATTTCGTTGTTTTCCTTTACTTTATTTATTTTAGTTGAAGAGGGTATGTGAAAGCTTGATGAGTTACAAGATGACCCGAAGGAATTTATTATTCACCCATCAACAGGATTGTCTTCTTCAATTTGGTCGCCAGTCTACAATCCTCCATTTAAATTTAAAATTTGATATTTTTTGCAAACTAATTATTGGGGGGTAAATACATGTTGTTTTAATACCTTTAAAATTAAAAGCCGTGCCTTTTTCTTTGGAAAAAGCAAAAAATTGGAAATTTGTTCGTTTTTGGAAAATAACCAAAATGTAATTTCCGGGTAACTCCTCTAGCTATTTTGAAATGAATTTATTTAATAAAATTTAAATTTGAAAAAATATCCCTTTTTTGGTTTTTTTTTATTTGTAAATTAATTATAACCGGGGCAAATCCCCGGGGTTTTTAATAAAAAAAGGGATTAATTTTGGGATTAACCCTCCTTGGTTTGGTATTAAACAATTTTAATACCTGTAAATAAAAAAAAAGGAAATTTTTGCAAATAATGACTTATTTTAATCCCTGAAACAAATAATAAAACCCCTTTTGTAAGTAAAGGGGTTATAATCAAACTGTTTGAATAAAAGAATAAAAAACACTTTCTTTTTTTCCTTTTACGGGGGTTTAGTAAAATTACTTACACTTTTAGTTCTACAACTGTATTAAAAAAAGGGTAGGTGTACAAAGACACATTATTTTTCGATATAGTCTCCACCTTAGCAATGCACTTGGTCCACCCAGCACAAGCTTCCGTATCCCTTTCCGGGTTAGAAGGTTTCGGTTGGTCGTAAAGCCAATTTTGCACATCCAACTCCCGAAAGGTCTGCTTCTGAGGGGTTTCAAAGGTGAAAGTCTGAGGGAGCGAGATCAGGCTGTAGGGAGGGTGTTCCAGGGTTTAAAGCCCAACTTTTGATAGTTTCTATGGTGTTATGGCCGTGTGGACGGGCGTTGTCTTGCAACAACAAAATTTTCTTGAGAGTAGACCACGGCGTTTTTTCGAATTGCTGGTTTAAACTTTTTCCCCTCCGTGACTATTTTTAAATACGAAAAAGATGCAACCCACCTATGGTAACTGCCTATGCTGTAATTTTATTCTCTCGGTGGTCAGGTTGAGGGCCCGTCCAGCTCCCCTTTTGGTTCGCTCGTGGGACTGAAACATTTCGATCCAAAAAAAACGCTTTTACGAGATAAAGCACTTTTCCCGTATTGGACAAAAGTCCCCGGGTGAATTTCAGCACCTTCACCCTTCTGCCCCAAAAATCGGATCACTGCTCGTTGTTCCTTTTTGGTGCAAAAAATGGGAGCGACAGCATATGCTGTTGTAGCTAGCAGAAAAAACGATCGTGTTTAAAATTTCCCCACATATGAACGGGGGCCCAACTAAACGCATGCGCCCGGGCCGCCACTACGAAAACCCTTCAAAGCTTGTTATGGAAAAGTGTAGATAATATTTGACTTACTTTCGTATTTATTAATCACGATATATTTCCTCTAGTTAAAAGAAATTTGGGAATAATTTATGATGTACTTTTTTTTAATGCCTGTAAACGATATATAACCTGTAAGTAGATGTGTGTAATCAACCAAATATAACTGTATTTGAACTGATAGGAATAAAAAACGTTCAGTCTGGTTTATTTCCTTCCTATATGTTTGGTTATAAATGTTATAATAATGAACTGGCAATGTTGGTTAAAAAATTTAAAATTTTCCCCCCTTTTTTTGCCCATAGCCAACAACCTGGTTTAGTGTACTTTTTTTTATTTAAAAAAATCACAAAATTCTTGGAATTAATCCGAGAATTGAAAATTGTACAAATGTAGAGGGTCTTCCATTTGGAAAAAGCAAATTGAATTTTATGGGTTAAAAAAATTTTTGGGGTTTACATACTTTAAAAAAAAAGGGTACATGAAGTTAAATTTTTTCGGGTAGGTACTATCCCGTTGATTTTGAAATGAGCTGACATACCTAAATTTATGCATTCGTAATCATTGACAGAATTCAAAAATGTTGGGGAGTTGCTTTTGTGATAAAATGTATGTATTCCCAACTTCGTCACTAGGTTTTTTTTAGCAACCACATATAGTACATACATAATACGGTCATTTACATATTTAAAAGAAATCTGCATATTTTGCGGCCAACATGCATATAAGTATCCAATTACTAATCAAAGGTGTTTGGGACTTTGAAACTCGTCGTGTTCGCCTGTCGATTTATCTCGATCGATAAATACTTAATTGATAGTGTAGACTCGTGCCCGTATAAAACCGCTACCCACTTGCCGATAATACCGCATGCACCTGCGTGTGGAAAATCATCCTCTTGCCATGTTACGTAATCCAAATCAATTTCGGTTCGTAAGCGCTCGATTATTTATAAAATGTGTATCACAACTTTCTTGGAAATCATTGGCGTATGACATATATCATTTTTTCTCCGTTGCTGTTCCACAAGTTATAATGTTCTACCTACGTCTAACATATGTTGCTTATTAAGTAATCTACTAATTTGCAATTATCGACTGAAAATAGAAATAGGTATGTACGCTTGTTGGCTATAAATGAAACAATGAGCCATGGGTATAGTGATGGCGATGCTGCATACTTTCACTACGCGATTTTTAGTAGGCGAATATACAATTTTAGTTTTAAGCCCGCTCAAAATAATTATTCTTTTCGTTAAAGCATCTCTAAAAATGTGTTGCAAGTTTCCCGCTTTATATTAAATAGAATTTATTTCATAACAGGGACAAATTGTTGTCAGGATGTAACAAATAACAAACCAATAAAGGCGATTAACCAGCTCTTCAACTACACAGGTTGTCCAAAGTTATCGGGCCACTATTGCTAACTCTTATTATTGTAGCTGCGATGTTGGTAAAATTAAAATGATTTTTTTCCCGATTCCCAAAGGTGTTGAGAAAAAAAAATTGCACACCCCATTTCAGCGCAAACTTAAATTTGTTTTTTTTTTTAAATTATTTTTTAATATTGAGGGGAAATAAACCGGTAAATATTCTTATATTTTTATCATGCTCAAATCTTTTTAAGCTTTTGAAATTAATTTATCCGCATCAGTTGCTCTCGATCCGAAAAAGGGTTTTTGGAATCTCTTGTTTTCCTTTTTTCATTCTGTAGTGATATGGCCCTTGTTTCGCGGATCTTCCCCAAGAATCAAAGGGTGCAGAATGCCTGCCAGTTTATGAAGTATGATAAATTCCCCATAATTTTCCCAAGGGCCAAATTGGTTTTAGTATGGATAGCCCATATTTTGATCTTCTGCTTGCCTGATCAAAATTCTATTGTTGAAGCAACCTACCTTTTTTAAAATATTTTTCCGATGATTCCACCTTTTAAATTTCCCAAAAAGGGTTTTGTGACTCCACCGGGTCACGCCGGCTCTTTTCAAAGTGTTTTTTATCAGATCGTGAAGGTATGCAAAACTTGCCAGGTTCAGATTTTACCATTGCGATCGTTCAGGTATCATTTCGAACTTTCTTAAATTTGGGCATGTTTTTTTTTTTATGTTTTTTTTTTGTTTATCCTTTTTTATTTTTTTTTGCTACCAACGCTATAATGCCCGAATAAATTTTTTTGTGTTAAGTAACGATAGCAAATGCTTACTTTTGGTTTTGTAATTTCTTCGTTTTGTTATAGGGGATCTTTTTTTATTTTTTTTCTGAAAATCAGGCCACTGATAATAAATAACTTATAAATAGTGGGCAAACGTAACAGTCAGTGTGAGAATGTGGTGGGGGTCGCGATTATTTATTTCACGGTTCACAGCGTCAGTACTAAATCGATGCTTTTGCAGTAGTTCGGGGGTTTTGTAGGTTCGTAAATTATTTCGTAATTGTACGCTTATGTTTGCTTTAAAGCCCAGTTAGGGACGTTGGGAAACGACCAATGGAGACACAGTTAAAAACTTTTATCCCGGGGCAATTTTGATGGCGCTAAAATTCAATGTCTAGTTTGAAATCCTTCAATTGTTGGTCCAAAACCATTGTCAAGCACATCAAAGCAAACACATTCTTCTGCAAAAATGGGGTGAGACCAAGAAAAAATTTTTTGATTTATGTGTTACTCTTATTTTTTTAATCTATCGTTTCGTTTACTAGACAAAAAGCATTGTCTCCCTTTTGGAATAAAATACTGTAAATTACCTAGTCGGACATCGATAGAAATGAGTCCCGTTTGCTCGTGAAATAGAAAAAGATGAAAACAATTGAAAGATTGGGGTTGTGGACGAAACAACGATCTAAAAAAGGGGTTTTAATAATACTAAAGGGAAACCCCATCGCCGTCATCCCCTTCACTTGTTTCCAAAAAAAAAATTGTACTGCCGATGGGTTTTAAAAAGGGGGGTTTAACTCATTTAACAAGAAATTTCAACTAACCTTTGAATTTTTAAATGTAAACACGCGGTTTTTTTGGCCCATCCAAAAAACCTTATAATTCACATGTAACGTGTAAAATCCCAACTTAAATCTGGGGACAAACGATTCCCACATGTTTTCCACTAGTAAATGCATTGATTGCTATACAAAGGCATGTTTTTAAATTCCCCCGACATTTTACAAACTTTTCCGCTTCCCCAACCAAACGGTTAACCCTTGGGGCATGGTTGCAGGCTGTTTTACACAACAAATTTTTATCAAGAAAAAAGGGGGAATATTTTTAAGATAGTCAAGTTAAAAAGAGATTTCAAATATTTACAAAACTGTTTTGGGCAAATTTGTGGGGGGTGAAAATGCATTGTTGTTTTCATTACCTGAGGAATCTAATTAGATATTTATTTGCATTTTTTCAAATAAATTTACAAACCCCCCAAACTAAAAACGTATTGTACAAATTCTGACGCGACAGTAGCCCCAGCATCTTTGTAAACTAGCTACACGCCAGGTTGTTAATTAATTGAGTAGCTAATGCCATCACCTATCCACCATCTATGGACGTTTCAATTAATGCATTAAGTTGTTTCAAAAAAGATTACTGTTCCAATGTCTTCTGAAAATGCAACATCGCTAGATGTCGAACGGTCGTTTTCGGCAGTAAAACATTTATTCCCACGTCGTACTCACTTGGCTGGAACAGCTGTGGAAACATATCTAATGATTCAAATATTTGACAGATGTTACCCAGTTTGTGATTTCATGACTTTCTTGAGTAAGTGTTTCAGCACATTTTATAATTTATTTCTTACTTTCTATTTAATAGTAGCAAGCTTTTATGCGATCTATGCGCCTCTGGCTGTTATCGCATGTTTGCTATATAAGTTATCATTTGAAGTGGACCTTGTGATTTTCCTCTGTTCTGCATTTGCTCTTGTATGTTTTTTTTCTTTTTTATTTTCTTTGTATTTTTTTTCTTATATATACAAATTGTAGATGTCTACAGAGGAAATAAAAATCATTATTATTATAGTACTACAGCCCTAAAATGAAAAACAAAAGAGATACGATGAAATTTATATTGGACAATTGAAGCTGTAATAACATTAGACCAATATGCAATTTATTTCTTCCAATAAAATGGTGTAACCAAAAAACAATTGCATCATGTTTCCATTTGGATAAACAAACTCGCTTTTATTAAATATGCCATATTTTCCACAAATTGATAGAGAGTGACATTTGAAATAAATTACTTTTATAACACCAAGGCCCCAAAATGAGCGACAAAATTGATTTGACGAATTTTAAAATGAAAGGTTTAAAATATAAATCAAATCAAGCATGCGTTGTATTTTTGATCCTTTGCGGCATTGCGATCAATTAGAGAATTTATTAGTGAGAATAATTGTTTTTTGCCTCCGTCTTTTTTTACTTTTGTGTTGAGTGTGTGTTTTATAGTTGTTATTATTGTTACTAAGTGTGACATGCTTGAGGCATGTTTTGCATGTAGCACACAGAGAAATGGTTTCTTGCATCGAGAAAATAGATAGAAAATAGATTTGAAAATGTTTATGAAACGTTGTACGTTAAAGGTTATTTCATTGTATGGATAAGTATGGCATTTGTATTTCGGTTTCTGTTGCTACTCTTTAGGACGTCATGACTGTATCTCTTGGCACTTGGCGCCAGGAAATATTTTGGTGCTATTTTTGGAGTGGCATAAATTGAGAGATGAACAGCAATGTGGGCAGGAGCACAAAGCGTTTCTCTTCTCACATTGTTTTTGCCGGGAGTTATTCCATTAATACCATGAGCTGTATAGCAACATTATCTTGGCTATTGTTTCTAGGCACTTTTTCATGTCTACTTCTACATTAAGGTTCACTTTTCTTTGAACATTATTTCACAGATAACCTACCTTAGCCTAGCCTTTTTAAAATCACAAGCAACGAGAATAATTTACTGCATTATGTATGTATATGTATATGTATATGTATATGTATATGTCGTACTGTGTGTAAACAAGGTAAGTGCAATTAATAACGTGGATATAAATAATATGCATTTCAAGAATTCTATCTTAAGAAAATGAAACTATTGATTTATGAACAATACCTAAATGCTTTCTTGAATTAAGAAAACTATCTACTATCTTTAAATATTGTTTTGTGTTATAACGTCCATTTACTTATATTAAGATTTGCAAGATTTTCTTGAATAAAGTTAACAAACGCCTTAAACAAAGAAATATTGTTATTTCGTTACAAGTATATACTTCTCTTATGCGGAGAAAGAAAGGCTAAGAAAATATTTCTTGTGATTTAAACCAGTTATTGTGTTGTGGTTAATTGAATTGAGGCGGACAATCTTAATACAAGTAAATGTTTCATTACGTGCGGAAACTGCGAAAAGCCTCTACAACATACTTTCTACGTCTCTTCCGAAAATTTAGCGAGAACGAGAATACCTTCAAAGCAAAGCGATCTAATGAAGGTGTTTTTTTTTCAAGCTATTCCTACCAGCAGAAAAAGTGATAAATTATCACGTCTTCAAGAGTAACTGCACTCTTAGAATCTTCAAGATTATTCTAAGGAAGTTGAAGTATATTGTTTTGTTACAAATAACAATTAAAAGATTGAATTGGGAAGATAATCAGTTTTGTTTTTATTTTAACCTTACTTAGAAAAAAAAGAAAATGAGATTTATCTAATTAAAATTACTTACAGTTATGTTGTGGCGTGTTTTTTATACGTGTGTGTGTGTGTAAAATCCTACTGGTTCCTTCTTCTCTCTTCTTGGTAAAATCTTCTTATTTTTGGTTCCTTCTTCCCTCTTCTTGGTAAAATCCTCTTATTTTGGAGCCCTTTGATGGTTTTCTCCAATTAAATTTCTTCGAATTACTTCTTAAAATCTTCCAACTGATTTAATATTCTTGACAATCGTTGGTGATGATTTATGGTTCACTTAAAATGCTTTTAATACATTTGCACTGATAACTTTCACGATATTTTATATCGCAATTTTCTAAATATCAATCGAAGTTTGTTTTCTGTCATAGTTGTTTTTCGTTGCTGACTTCTGTTTTTTTTTCGTCGTCCCTAGCATTGCCAATCTAGCGACTTCATATTTAATTTTGATATTTTGAAGTTCCAACTCGGTGTCGCAGGTGACGTAAGGGATTTTGACGGTTATTTCCAAATACAGTGTGTATGTGCCATTTTTACAAATAATATATAAATAACTTAAAATAAGCTGAGATTTTGATTCTCCCCTGTGACATATCATTAACTGAGTCTTTTTTTTAAGAAGTAAAAGATTGATAATATAAAGCCGTTAAGCCGTTCCGACTTCTTTTTCTGTTTCCGCAGTGGCTTATATATCAGATCTCCTCTCTTTGTACCCAGCGTTTTATTAAGCAAATCTATCTCTTGTCAACGTTAATCCCGGGGAAACAGCAATATTTCTCGTCTTTGTTCCATTTACTTCAAGTCCTAAATGTTCGGTTTTAATGTAACTTTTTCGTATAAATAAGTACAAAATAAATTTTATTTTATCTTTATCATAATTCCGAAAATTAAATATGTACCACATATTTTACGGTTACCGATAATCACTAGTGTCAGTTCGTTAGACGTAAGATCGCGAACTCGTATGGCATATTACGGGCTGTAATATAATATTGTTAAAGAAAATAAATCTAGTTAATTGAAAATTGAATTTGTAAGGATATAAAATATTGTCTGTATGAAATGTGTATCTTAATTGGTCATGATTTGTATTTGACTAATGCTATCGGTAACAAAGGAGCAAAGAAACAGGCACTACTAGGCACTTTTTTCATGTATGCCTCTACATTAAAGTTCACTTTTGTTTGAACATTATTCTGTAGATAACCTCTACCTTAGCCTTTTAAAAATTACAAGCAATGAGAATAATTTATTGCATTATGTACTGTATGTTGTACTGTTTTAAACAAGGTAAGTGCAATTAATAATGTGGATATTAATAATATGCATTTCAAGAATTCTAAGCAAATAGATGCTTTATTTTAAGAAAATAAAACTATTGATTTATGAACAATACCTAAACGCTTTCTTAAATTAAGAAAACTATTTACTATCCTTAAGAAAATATTGTTTTGTATTACAACGGCCATTTACTATATACTAAGGATCGTTTTCTTCAAATTTTCTGCAAAATTTTCTTGAATCAAGTTAACAAATACCTTAAACAAAGAAATACAATTATTTGATTACTAGTATACACCTTTCTTAAGAGGAGAAGAAAACGCCAAGAAAATATTTCTTTTGATTTAAAACAGTAATTGTACTGTGGAAATTGAAACAGCAATATTCTTGAATTGAGGCGGACAGTCTTGATACAAGTAAACGTTTCGTTGTGTGCATGGAACATAAATAGATGTATAGTACATCGAGACGGTTTAATAGCTTATAAATTAAGCCTTCATTATCGCGAATGATATTTGACTACGTCTATACAAACCTAGAGTGAATTGAATCACTTATATCGGGTGTTCTACTTCCTATGTCACTTAATATGTACTAAAATGTATTATACTTAGTAAGTCTTTAGCTACCAAGTGAATATTCCTTATCTAAAATCAATGTAATCGAAAATAAGTTCTAATGCTATTAATGATATAGTACAGAAAAAGCAATTAATTAATTATTTTACAATTTATTGGTGTAGAGCTATACACCATTCCTTCTTCAACAAGTTAATTGATTACATGGGCAACATCGTTCATAAGAGATAGTAAAGAATCTGTTGCATAGACGCCAGAAATTAAATACTTTTTTGTGGGTAGAAGTTTACGATTTCAACATTTTTATCTCCAATAATTGTACGTCATTTTATCGACTAAATATTGTAGACCTTATATACATGTGTACATGTTGCTTCATCTCATCCTACTTTCTTCACCACCGTCAAACGTCGAACATTATCAGCAACTTATATATGCTAGAATGCAATATTCCAAGCTTCCATATTTAGTGAAAAGAGAAATTCAAGACATCGATCCACGCGATCTCGATTAAAACAGCAGTGAGATCTTCTGCTACGATGACAAGGTTATTTCTTCTTGGTGTTGTTGCGACCACAACGAATGAATCTTGGTATGCATTTCTAATTTTTAAAATAAGGATCCCTGTATCTACGTAATTGATAGATTGCATTCATATACGCATATATTTTTTAATAACGATTGAGATGGTTCCTGTGTGCTGACACTTAATCGATCAAAACACCCACCAGCAAAATATTATGCCTTAAAAAAAACGCATAGAGAAAATGGTGTGCAAGATGTGAAGGTAATATGTGCTGGTTTGGGAGCATACCTAATAGAGAGAGGATCTTACGAAATGCATACATACATATATTCGAGGCTGAGAATGTTGTCGAACTTGGCTGTGCTTGTAAGCGTTATTTTTTCTGATTATAACTTTTAATCCGTCAGAAAAGTTCGACCAAATGTGTTTTAAGTAGATTTTACTAATTTTAATGATAACATTAGAAAAAGTAGTTTAATAATTAATGAGTTGATATTTAAGTTTATTTATCCCCTTTTTTATTATTTATTATTAGAGCGGGCCAAGAGCGCCACGCGCCAGGTTCGCAATCAGGCTGCCGGGCGCATATATGTATGTAAACATAGGTAATTTAAATATGTAATTATTAGGACGAGGACCAAAACCACTGTCTATTACGTCATTGAAGACGCGCAAATATACACCTGCAGTTTGGGTGTTCGTTGACTAAATAGGGCGTTGTTCACAGTGGGCCACTAAAAAGTTCATTCATCGGTAACTACGAACTAACAACGCGCGCTTATTCATTTACGGATGACGCGCTCTGTTAATCAACAATGACGAGTCTGCAGATGTTACGTTTGCACCACTTCGTGGCATAGAAACAAGCGTCGGTGTAGTCGCTTTAGTGATTATGTCTAACGTAACTATTAAAAATAAACGGCCATTACCTACGAAAGTTAATATATTTCTTAGTGAATTTGTGGATTTACACTACAATGGGAGTACAAGATTTTCTGTAAAGTTTGTAAAAAAAACTACTGTGCTGGAGCAAACGTGATTGTGAAAGACATATAAATAGCGCACCACAGAAATAAAAGAAATGGTGTGTCACAACAACGTCAATTTCAATTAAATTGCTTTTTACGTTTATGGTATGTGGTCTACCACTTCGTATACTTGATAAAAAAGCATTTCGAAAATTCTGGGGTATACAATACCGAGTGGATACTACCATCTCGGACAGCGTTACGGAGAGATCTATTCCACGAATACGTGAGGACATTGAAAATCGAATTAAAGCCGAATTAAAAGATAAACAGCTGTGGCTATGTTTTGATGAGACGACAGATTACAAAAAAAATTCTATTTTGAATATAATAGTGCGCGTATTAGATCCTATTAAACCAAATTTTGCAATTCTATTAGCCAGCAGAAGATTAAAACAGTGTACTAGTAAAGCAATTACGGCCGTAGTTCTCGAAAAGTTACAAAAATTTCAAGTGTCAACCAGTCAACTGTTGTTGTTCATGAGCGATGGTGCAACAACAATGCTAATTGTAGGCCGTTCCCTTAAAGAAAAGTGTGAAGGACTTTTTACATGTTACGTGTAAAGTCCATGCTTTACATCTTGTGGCACAAACTATTCGAGTGTTGCGGAGGTGGATGCATTAATAGCAAACACAAAAAAGTGGTACCTCAAAAGTCCTAAGAGGACTAGGGCATTCCACAGGTTATGCCTGGTGACCGGAACCACCACAGCCCATTCTTACGCGTTGGGGAACGTGGTTAAAAGCGCTTTTATTATAATGAACATTTTCAAGTCAAATCCGTTATTTTGCAATTCGTCCTACTTGAAAGCTAGAGCTATTAGGATGAGCCAGAGGGATTTCTCTGATATTTCTGTTGAAACACATCTAAAGAATATTAGCAACAATTACAAAGGGTTAGTAGACGCGATAGAAAATTTGCAAAATTCTGGATTGTCGTTTGGTAGAATCAGTGCAAGTCGTGGACAGAAGTTAGTACATTGTTACACAGTATAAACGATGCAACAAGTGGACGAGTTTTGGCTAAGTTCGATAGTGTTTTAAAAAAGAATCCGGACTACACGAGATTAAGACAAATGTGCGATGGGGCATCTGCAGATTCGGCTAGACTAAGTCTAAAGATTATTTTAATTACGCCTGTCTTTACTTCGGTAGACGTGGAACGGTCGTTTTCGAAATATAAGAACATTTTTTCGTCTCGGCGAACATCCTTCACGGGGGCAAATGTGAAACTTATCTGATGGTGCAACTTTTTTAAACAAGCCTATCCGCATTATTAAGAAGGGATAGAATTTATTTATTATATCTTTATTTACAGTTACATTATTAAGTACAACAGAATAAAAAAGCGTTTCAGTTTCTCAGTTATTTCCTTATTACATCCCATTTACAACGCATACCGTTTTCAATCAAATAAAAAATCATAATGAAAATAAAAACACCTCAGCGTGTATATATATATATATATATCCGCTCTAATTACTAAACATTATTATTGCGTCAGCTTTTATTTTTTTACTCTTGTGTATTAATTTCGAAATATCACATATCTGCTGTGACTCACATATGCTATTTACAATAAGCGGCCGTTGCGCCTGATTCCGATTCTGTTGGATGGCGCAATTTGTGTCTATTTATTATATATTTTAAAAAAACTATAGTTAAATTAATATACGTTGCAAATAGTAAAAAAAAGAAAAAAATATTACATTAACCGGTATCTTTTGAAAATTGAAATGTTTATGAAATGTTGTACGTTAAAGGTTGTATGGCATCTGTATTCCGGTTTCTATCGTTACTATTTAGGATGGCATGACCATATCTCTTGAAAGTAGATGGCACCAGGAAATATGTCAGTGCTGTTTAAGTAAGATTAGTAGCATAAATTGAGTGATGAACAGTAATGTGGGCAGGAGCGAAAAGGTTAGTGCCTGTTATACATATGCAGTAATAGAAATATTATATTTAGTTCATATCTTGTATTCGCTTTTTTGTGCTCTCCCTGCTATGCATATACGTATCAGTACTTTTTTTGGTATGATTTTGTGATACGTAATGCAGTTGCATTATGTACTATTCAGTGGGTGTTTGTTAAATAATAAAGTAATTTGTTAAGTTTAACCGGACTTTTATTAATCAAACATCACAGTGCCTTTTTTCTTCTCGCATTGTTTTTGCCGGTTGTGATTCCAGCAATACCATGAGCTCACTGGGGAACAGCAATGTCGTTGTCTTAAATCTGTGACTTGCTTTCAACTAACTTTTGGCCTCTGGATCCAAAAATAACCGCAGTTTTTGTCAATCACGTCAACTTTTTAAGCTACAGGATACCCTCAAAGGTTGTACAAATTGTGCATATAAAGGAAAATAAAGTAAAAACTTACTAAATATACTGTTTATACTACTGTGTTCATACAAATGGTTGTTTTTTTATCGCACGGTAATTTTTCTGGAATGTTTAATCTGTAGACATCCTCGCTTGATGCTCCAACAATAGTCAACCATCATATGTACATACATCCCATCTACCTTGATACCGTGCCTCCATGACCTTCAAATCCTGGTGAAATCGTTCACCGTGCTCATCACTGACTGCACCAAGATTTTCCGGGAAGTTAGCAAGATGGCTATGTAAAAAATGCAATGGGTGCTCATGTTGCAACCTAGCAGTTTGAAGCTCTCCAAGAGTTGCTGGACAATTTTGGCGTAATTCTATGCTTGTGTATTTCCAAGATAGTCTTTAATAATGTTTTTGAATGCCAACCAAGCATTCTTTTCAATTTCTGACATTGTTCCGATGAAATGTTCATCTTTAACAAGCTGCCGAATCTGTGGACCATCAAAAACACCGACCTTTATCTTTTCAAATGACAGGCTAGGAAATGCCGAAATGAGATACTTGAAACAATCTCCTTCAATTGGCAAAGCTTTAACGAATTGCTTCATGAGACCCAATTTTATATGCAGAGGTGGAAATATAATGTTCTTTTTGGATCACCAGGTTTCAGGTCAGATTGTGGCAGCCAATTCGACTGCACCCAATGCTTCTCACGAGCTCTGCTGTCCCACATACACAAAAAGCAGTGATACTTGGTATATCCGCGTTGCTGGCCAAGAAGGAAGCTAACCATTTTAAGGTCAACACAAATGATCCATTGGTGCATGTGGTATTGCAACAAATCAATGACTCTCTTTATGTCTTCATATTCTTCACTCAAACGAACTGAATGGCCTATCGGGACTGAACCAAATAAATTTCCACACAAAAGCTCTACGGGATTAGCATTTGAGTTTTGAGGAGGCCATTATTTATTTTGATATTGCTTTCACGTTCCATCGAATCTAAATATTCGCGGCACGGTTTAGAGGTGTGTTTCAGATCATTATCATGTTGAAATATAAAACCGATTATTCTCATTTCAGATGGTATAGAATTTGCTTCCAAAATTTCCCGGTAGCGCTCTTTTCTTCACATTCCATTTATTTTGAACAAGTCTCCTACGGATGCGGCAAGATAACTTCAAACCGTTACCGATCCGTCCCCATGCTAGATTGTAGGTACTGTACATAATTCTGCTGCTCGTTCTCCTTTTGACTTTCGAACGGAAGTTCTTCTGAAAGATTTCAAATTTGGACTTATCGGTTTGGAAAACATTTTTCCACTCATCAACTGTCCAATGTTGATGCTCTCTAGCCCACTGCAATCGTTTTATTTTATTTTGCTAGGGTAAGAATGGTTTCGCGCAACACTATTCAGCCAAATAAACCACCCTCGGTTAACTTCCTTTTCGCGGTGGTTAATCTAACTCGTTTTTCACGTTCAATATTTATTTCAGCCGTTATTTCAGGTGCAGTTTTTCATCTATTCCATTTACTCGTCATAATTATTCGACGATCTTCTGCTGGTGTTGTCATTTTCCACCGTCCTGTTCGTTTGCTATTTAATAATGTGCCAGCCTCTTGATATTTTTTGACGTTATAATCAACATTTAATTTCAATTTTCGTGTGATATCTCTGTTACTTCAGCCAAGATTATGTAAAGCAACAATCATTGTGCGGATTTCTAAAGGCAATTCTCTTGTTTTCGGCATTTTAATACTAATTTTGAATAATTTTATTAACGATATTCACTGTTTAAAAGAACACTACTAAATCTAAATTCATAATTCTAGTTCAGGTAAAATAGGGAATTGTCATCTTTTTCTGCACTACATTAAATATTTATTAGTGAAGGACAATTGTATTCATTTCGGGTCTTTTTATGGCCCTTCCTGGACCTTTAATTATCGGATTAAGGAGATTCAATCGATAACTAAGTATGAGAGAAATTCTTTAAGGTGATATCTTTCTTTTACTTGTAGGTAAATAGTTATACCCCCTAAATAGCAAAAAATAAATAATTTTCCAAAATCAAAGCAAAAATATAGGTGGGCAAATAATTACGACCGGTAGTGTATATTTATTTCGAGAGTCTCGAGTGAGCTTGTTCGATACCACTGACTTGCGGTGTATCGGGATATTCACGAGGTTTCTGGTTCATCCGTTAGATCTTACTTGGACGTATTATTAAAAATTAAGCATATAACATCTCACTCATTTAACTCAAAAAAGTGAACAGTGTGCTGTTTTCATTTTGATTTTCTTCTAGGGAAATTTTTTGCGCACCGATCTTTTAAAATATCATTTATTGTTTGTCTGCAAAATGCCCATTCTCCTTCTATGTAAATTAACCTCTGCAAGAATGACTTGTTCTTCAATGTGTGTGGTCATTAAACGAAACGATCATACACACATTCATTGTTCGTAGTGTACATCTCTCTGTTTAATCGTAGCATCTTTTAAGTCACGAACGCTCGAACGTGTAGGCTTAATCCAGTTAGAGGCTGGCACCGATTACAAATGACAAGATCATTAGGCATCGCCGCGGTAAGGCAGTGGCATGGCGGCGGTCGAAGAGAGAACGTCGTTTCCATCGGAACACCTCTCGTCTCGCTTACCTACGTGGCAACAACATTCATTACGCCGTTTTTCCAGTCTCATTGCCAACAAATTGCGCTAATAAGATTAGACGTAATTGATGTTGACGTCAAAACGGCAGATAATTAAAACCACAGCGCTTGCCGTCAGTGTAAATTTTTACCGTGTCGCATTGGCATCAGGGGCAGAATGTGATGAAGAAGATGATGGTTATTATTACTGGTATTAACGGTTAGATCTTAGATACGAACAGGAGATTATTTGGGTCACTGAATTTTTGCTCCTTTGTCGATTTTATTTGTGAGGTTTAAAATCTGTTCAAAACGCTGAAAGGTTTTTGATAGCTTATTGAGTTTCTCTATATTGGATTATAATTCATTTAATTAATTATTATTAATAATAATAATGATAACAATGATAATAAAATAATAATAATAATAATAATATAACAATAATAAGCTAAACTACATTATTGGATATTATGGTTGCCTCAAATTGCAAAAATAGCACATATGGGGTTGGAGCAATATGTACAATCTCAGGACGAAGGTCACTTAGCCGCCAGAAGCTATGTTTAACACTCTACCCACAATCCTGTATTGTTGATCTGACAATTTAACATATAAAAAATGCCTAAAATGAATTAATTCTGTGTGTACCCAAATAAAACGAAACAATATATACTGGCCGCCATAAATAAATGACAGCCGTATACTTTAATAAATTTTGATAAAATTTTCAAGGAAGGTCAATATTTATATGTACTAAGAAACGATGAAAATTTCGACATCATATAATTATAACAATTTGTATTAACACGTATTAACATTGTGTGTGGGGGGAGGGTGAAAAATAGGCCCGTGCAGTGCTCTAGCCGGATTATCCATTCGTGATGTTGCTGATCGTGGGGACGTAGTGTTGCTACAATTGCTCTATGTTGGCGAAGGTGGACGAAAACAATGAAGAACGACGACGTCTGCGGCCTGGGCGTCAAAGGTGTACAAGTGATTATTGAAGACCATTGCTCTTCGGGACGTTCTTCGTCATCAGAGAAATTGGTGATAGATGGAGAGGTTTAATTAACAAACAAATCTCTATACAATCTACATATCGACGAATTCGATCGTTTGGACTTAAATCGCAGACCATTGCTTTGTTTATCTCAAACTCCTATCCGTAGAAGTTCGCGATTGAGTGGTGTAACGAAAGGTTACATTGGAGTGACGAATGGAATCGCGTCATTGTTTCCTGATGAATCTCGATTTTGTTTATGGGCTCATGATGGTCGCAGAATGGTCAGAAGACTTCGTGGAGAGATACGACATTTATGAATTTCTAACAACGGCATACAGCTCTTACTCAGGTGTGATGGTGCGGGGTGCTATCTTCCATGAAAGTAAAAAGTCCTTTAGTAGTTATTTCGAAACACTAAATGCAGATTCATTACATCAATGACGTCAGAACCAGTGTTACTGCCATTTCTTCAAGAACTGCGAAATCCCGGTTTTTCAGCACGATAATGCGCACCCACATACTAATAGGGTTACTGTGGAGTTTTCGAATAATGCTAATCTATCACGAATTGAACACATGGGACATGATAGGACGGAGAGTTAGGTACTACAACCTGCAAACAGTGTAGATGTTCTCCAAAAGGCGGATTTTAGAATTTTGGGAGAGTATACCGCGTATTAGTATCGATTCGCTAATTTCAAGTATGGCCAATCAAGTAGCTGAATGTGCAAGAAACAGAGGAGGATCTACGCATTATTAGTGTTAATACAAATTGTTGCAATTGTACGATGTTGAAATTTTCATCCTTTCTTAGTGGCTAAATAAACGCAAATTTTCTGAAAGTTTCATTAAAATTTATCAAAGTATACTGGAGTGTTCATTTATTTACGGCGGCCAGTATATATTGAATACATAGTTTGCATAGTTACCAACTACGAATAAAAATAGAATCTACAGCTACATACTCTTTCTCTATGTGGAAAACAAAGAAAAATATATAAAATTCATCATCAAAGGAGAAGCATAGATCGTAATTTAAATTTGAAGTGTTTAATATTAGTGCATTAGTGCACTGCGGTGAAAGACTATTGTACTTACAAAAAGAAAATGATTTTTCAAAGAGAGCTGTTCTGTGGAAGGGTGGGGATATCAAACCTCGGTACCTTGTTGTAATATTATGGATGTCTGTTCTAAATGTTATTTTATTATATAGATATAGAGGATTTTTTGTTGTTAATATTTTGCTAATTTTAGCGTAGGCATTTGTAACTCACGGTTATTCATATTCAACCACCCCAGTTTCTATTAACTTGTGTGATACATGTCGATATTTTCTTATATGAATGTACCTCAGACATGAATTTTGTACCTTTTTGTATTTTGTTTCTGTTAAGTGGTCTAAGCAAGGATGAAATACATCAGAGCAGTAAGTAAAATTAGAGAGAACATATGTATCACACAATAACTTTTTAATTTACTTGTTTAAAACTGAGCAGAAAGGATACAATTTTTTTAACGTGTCAAACATCGTATTAATACGGGGCTTATGATTTGACTTCCTTATCCGAGATGAAGACATACTTCGATTTTTATCTGTAATTAAAGCGCAACCGTCTCGACTGGGATATGAACCCGCGCCACTTTTACAGTGGTCAATTGGCAATTTCACCGGCCCAAAAACCATCTACTTGACAAGAATTCTTTTTAAACTTACTTATAAGCAATAATATTGATCTAATTAAGTAGTTCTAATTGGGAAAAATGATTTATACAGAAACAAAACATAAGAAATACCAGAAGAAAACAGAAACAACCGAAAGTATTATATGTGTATAGGGTTCAAAAAAATATAATAACAAGCACAACAAAACTAAATAAAACACCAAATTCAATTTAATTAATTTACCACAATCATAATAAATCGGCAAACTTACTTGCTAATTATTCAACAAATTATTCAACAAATTAGAGGCATCAGGATGTGAACTACTGTAAACTTGCATCATTGCATATGTTTCTACAGTTACTTCTTTAAACCTTATGCGTCGACAAGAAAAAAATATTCTTAAATACATGAAAACGATCCCTCCACATCTAAGGAAGTTACATTTGCATGTAGAAACTGTTTTTTCAAATCGCCAAAAGTTCACTATTCTTTTATAAGCTTATTATAAACGGCCTCAAGTATTAAAATCGGGATTTTCTGTTAAACATCTGCCAACTTTTGACTAGCGCATAATCCTGGCGTATCATTTAATGTGTGTAATTTATTTTCCTCTCCACTATGTCTAATAATTCCTGCAATGACAATTCAGTACATTGTAGTTTTTCTGATGGCATCTAGTAATACTGTATAATTGGTACATATTGTTGTTAAATCTTCTAAAAGTTGAGGAATTTGAAATTTCTCTTTGACTTTCTCTAATTGCTTTGGATTCATTCCGATTAAATCACGCATTATAACTGATTGAATTTGTTGAAAATGAATCAAATAGTAAGAAACTGCTGTTAGCCAGAAAATACCCTCGATTTAAATTGGTTCTAGGAGGTTCTGGAATACCTGGACAAAATTTACGAAATTCTTTTAAACGTTTAGGAGATTTACGAAACACTGCTTTAGTACTTCCAATCATCCGATCAACGTTTCCGTAATGTTGTCGAACAACTTCACCAACTAAATTTATTATTAAGTTAGGAAATATATGTTTTAAGGATCGTCCAACACTTAACATCGTTGCTGCATTATCTGTCATAATCATCACAACTTGATCTTGGGCAATTTAAAATTTTTCAAAGCGTTCGTTATCTTTTTGAATATTTTTCGCGGTACATTGTTGAACACGTTTGCAAGCTAACAAATATCGAGATGCTGTGTTCTCTCGCTAGATAAAACGCGACTATTACATTCACAATACTGTTTTTCTTTATATAGGTCGTCTGATCCACGGTAATCCCATATTTTTTGGAACACAAATCGCGTTTACACACATTTCTAGCATCTCTTTCATTCGCGGCAAATGATTCTGTAATTGTTTGTGAGGGTAATGGGTACTTTGGAGCTATTGTCGCCAAAACGTTTGCAAGAAGCTGCTTTTTTCACCAACGACAACGGACAACAAGGGTAAACATAATTAATAAATGTATGAGGAATACTGTATAAGGTATTTCCAGTTCTTGCATTTTTCATATGCTTAATACCATTGACATGCTTCAATCAGTTCTGTCAATGCAGCCAAACAAACATTGCATATTAAGCAAAAAAACTGCACTACCAATCATATTTTAAATGGGAAAAAGTGACACATACTTATGTACATTAGTAACAAATCTATTACGAGGCATTGTTTTCTTAAGAGTATGTAAATATTAGTTCTATGAAGCGTGCATAATTATGTACTTGAGCGTAATACTGCGCTTACACAAAAAACACCAGCTATGGCCACAAAAGCGACACGTAAGTACATAACTTGGCAACCGTTAATTAATCTGCTGCAACAGCTCAACCGGTACTAAAGCAAAATCTCTCTCAACGCGGTTTAAACGCTGATTTATATTCAAGGTCGACGCTACATGCCTGCTTCTCTACCGGTTTAGTTTATTTATGAATTTTTCGTATTCTTATATTATCCCGTAATACCGACGCCTATGCGAGTCCGCAAGTTTAGGTTACTCTAATGTAATTGAATAAAGAAAGCAAAAAATTATATTTACTTTTAATAAATAAAATTAAACGTTCGCCTATAAAGCTTAAAATCATGCAGCAGAACCAACAGAGGATTGATTTTTGAATGAAAGTGAACATATTCGTTATAAAATTCTAATTAACTTCACAAAATTTACATTTTAAATGATATCTTTAAGTATAATACGTAACAGTATCCAAGTTTCCAACCTAATACAAAAGTCTCGGTAACTCAACTTGCTAGAGCGCGTACCCAAACTTAATTAATCAATCTCTCTTCTGTTTGCCGCAGTTGCTCTTCCCAGACCGCTCGTGCAAATTTACAGCTTTCTCCGGAGTGCATTGCGATCTCGGCGAAGGCGAATTTATTTGACCTAATGCACCGCGAACAATAAACTAACCCAAAATTAAAGACAATTAAAACGGGACGTAAAACAAACGCCGAAGAGTAAACTCAACAACCATCGGTCCGTCGGTTTTCCGCTTTCGGGCTGTAACTGGACGAGAAGTGTTTGTTATTGTCACGGTTTCGTAGTGGCCGGGATTGTGGAAAACCTTTCTGCGAGATTAGGTTTCGTCTCCGCGGTAAATACGTGAGAGCAATGTTTCAAGTCCGACCCGGAATAGAAAAAGCTAGTTCTGGGAATGCATGATTCAGGTCAATAAATAAATTTGCGTTGTTCCGCAGGAGCGTTGGGGGAAAAGGAAGAAAAATGTTTATACGCTCGAGTTTTTGCGCTTACGGTTCCGGTTGTTTGCTTAGGTTTGATATTTAAGATATAGGACGTTTCCGGGAGTAAATCGGAAGAGATATAAGAAAGTTGTACTTAAAGTGTCCGTACACTTACCTAATGTTAAGAAACATCAAATCTTAATATTGCATTATGATGCAGACCATTTTTTATTTCTTTTTAATAAAATTAGCAAACACTAATTACAACATAAAAGCAATTATTATTTAAAATTACGACAGAATGCAGGGTGTTTGTAAAGTTTTGAACAGCTGATAGGTGATGTCATTGAGTTCGACAAACGAATGCAACGTTAGAGGCGTATCGCGCAAAAGTAGGTACCTGAAGATACAGTATTATTAAAAAATAATATATTCTTACCTTTTACTGATGTCTTGATGTCCACTGCGACAAAATACTACTGCCGCGGTAAACGGCGTAACTGCAACATAACTCTTCCATTGTCGATTCACTTAGCTTTCGATGTTGGTCTGAAAACGTTTTCGTATATTTGGAAAATGATCGTTCTACATCTAGCGAAGTAGGATTTGCGTAATTCGGATATTCCTTTATCTCTTCTGTGCACTCTTTATTTTCAGTAATAGACCGAACCTTTTGTAAATCGGGATTTTTACTTAAAACTGCACGAAATTTTTGAGAGATATCTAGTCCTATAGGAGCCGTCAAGCTTTCTAGAGCGGCTTGTAAATTATCTAACGTATTTAATCTCGTAAAGATAATTGACGGTTTTGTAACAGCGATATAGCTCGTACAACTGCAGAATAGTTCTGGAAATTTCATCTATTTGTAATTGAACGTCCGCATTGGAAAAAGTTGCTGACTTTCTCGGAGTCGGCAGATTCATTTGATTTTAAATTTTAAATCACATCCTTCACATTGCAAAATATTTTTGATAATAAAATACTGCCCGGAGCCATGTTCCCCAACGAGTTATTACAGGCGGGGTTGGTGATGGAAGTTTCGGATACAATTGTTTGAAAACGCGGATGTTTAGGAGATTTCACAAACACTTTTTTGGTAGATGCTATTAAATTATTCACTATCAGATACTTCTTTCGAATGGTTTCTGCAACGAGATGATACGCGTGTGTGAGACACGTTGTGTGAAGAAGAGTCGGAAAGCATATTTTCAACATCCTACCAACTTTCAGCATTATTCTAGCTCCATTAGTAACTAACATTGTGACTTGGGCTCCTGTGATACAAAATTTTCTTAACGAATCTTTTATTATCTTCAAAACAGTTTCAGCATCACTTTTTTCAATCTTTTTACTGGTTAAACAAGGAAGCTGCTGGATCATTACGTTTTAAAGGACGCGCTACAACATGAATCACGCTGTGTTTCTGTGCATCAGTTGTTTCATCCACGCTTACGCAAATGTTCTTATTTTTCTAACTCAATACTATACAGATTTTTACTGTACCCTGCAAATGTGGTAAATTGTATCGCAATTGTCTATTGGTTGGTAGTTTCCACGAGGGAACGTATTTATTTAAAAAAAGACGAAGGTACTCATTGTCTATTAGGTGTTATGGAATGTTGCACACACTTAGCATAAAAATAAAATCATACAGAAATACCTAGTGCGGAATATTGTTGCTTAAATTCAGTACATGACGTATACATTTAATATGTCTTCTACAGTGAAATGTATCGCGACCTATCAACCGTATATTGCAAATTTTACTGCTGAATGATAGTACCTGTATATTCCAGCAGGAAAACGGCTAATATATTTATTCACATGCGATGCTAAAGGTAAACCTCGCTTACGACGATCCATGTTTTAAAGGACGTACACCGATAAACCGATAATTATCGAACGACCATTCACTTCCACGCCTATCGAATGACTAAACTCTTCACCGGCTTCGCATCGACCTAAATCCTCTCTCGGCGCTTCTGCCGTAGCACGCGTTTGTCGAGCCTTAATCGTTAGGAATCATATTAACCGCATTTACCTTAGTTCAAAGTCTAATGGATCTTAAGATATTTGAACTTTCAGTAAATTTTGATTCTCCGGCAAAAATTCACTATTAATAACTCTTCTTATTTTTGTGAGATCCCGCGCTAAAAATTGTTTTTGTGGAAGTTCAATGGATCTTCCTTTGAAAAGAGGCAATAAATTAACGTTACGTATTTAGAAAAAAATATAGGCCTACATATCTCACTTAACGAGATAAATCTCAAGTTTGTTGTGATGTTTTTCTTTTATAATTAAACAATTCGAATGTTAAATTTACTTTAAAAACTTCCTTGCTTTATGCCTTTTGGAATAGTACCTCACTTGTAACACAAACTTTTAATAATACCAAGAAATTCAACATAAACTATGACAAAGCAATAACTCAGTATTGCGCGATAAGGGAATAGAAGTAGGGGATCACGTCCGACAGATACAATTTTGGCGATTCCTATTGCATGACTGATGAAAGCAGATTTATCAGAGAAGGATCAATCAATTTACAGAATTTACATTATTAGGTGAACAAAGGAGAGAATCCCAGGTCAAACGTTAGACATCGTTTTAACACAAATTTAGTACTTTGTTGGGCCGGCGTAACAATTATTCTCTTGCGTCGGCCCATATTGCACCTGATATCCCTAATGGAAGCTTATCTACAATTTGTAAATGAAATTTTTGTCAAAATGATGGTTGTCCGTTCCACTGTGCCAATATGTTTGAGATACTTTTTCCGAATTCAAAAAAATTGGAAGAGATGGTTTCATTCCGCGGCGCCACGCTCACCAGACTTGACTCCTCTCGATTTCTTTACGTTTAGGGACATGCTAAGAGTCTTGTCTACAATAAGCAAATTCAAAACTGGAGACTACCTGATTTAGAAAGATCAATGGTACATTCGATAGAATGAGGAGACATGGGACTGAAAATTGCCACGGTAAAGACGATGAAAAGATTAAGATCTTGTATAAGACATGAAGGAGAACACTTTGAGCAAGATATTTAAATAAATTAACTGTTAGTATTACTGTTTTATTAGGTTTACCTAACATAATAAATAGGCTTTAGGTTTTCTAGCGTTCTTTATTAATACAATATCTGATTTCCCTTGTAATATTAACGGTTATCTAAATAACTTCGGACTTTAATTTATTGCCTCTTTTCAAAGGAAGATGCAAATAAAAAAAAAACAATTTTTAGCGTAATTTCACAAAAATAAGAACAGTTATTAATGTTTAATGGTGATTTTTTGCCGGGAAATCAAAATTTACTGGGGGTTCAAATATTTTAAGATCCATTCGACCTTGGACTAAGGTAAATGTGGTAAATGTGGCTGTTCAAATCTTTACATCGCGCTTCCAAACACCATGTGTAATAAATATAAAATGGAATGTCACGAAAGTCATCGTATACTGCGTTTAACGCAGTGACTCTCCGTTGTTAGGGAATAAGTATGTTAGGAATTCGGAAAATACCCTTTATAGGTCCGCGTACTTGCGAAAAATAAGCATTCAATTCATTTGCAAAGATGGATCATGGATGGATTATAAAGAAAACACGTCCATTGATACGGGTGAGTAATAAAACTTCACAAAAAAGGAAATCATTTAGCAAATAGCTAAAATTATTGGTAAATCGCGCTCTACAGTGCAGAGTGTAATAGAAAAATTCAAAATATCGGAAACAGTTGACACTGTACGGCGAAGTGGACGTCCGAAGATTTTAGACAAGCCCGAGGAGAACTGTAGCACACACATTGAGATAAATCCCAAAATCTAGATTTTGTGATCTATCAACATAAATGTTTAATTTTAAGTACCATTCTATTGGTCGTCGAATACCGATCCACCTCCCAGGAAAGCAGCGGATTGTTTTTCTTTGAAAACGCTGCAGGTGATACCGTTACTGTTAGGGAACGATACCGTGACGCAACTTTCTTGAACCCTAATTGGAATGATATCTGAGAAGCATGTGGTTTCAACAGGATGGCGCCCCATCGCATACAAGTCGAGAAACCTTCAATCATTTACAGACCATGTTTCCAGGTCGCTTTATATCACCTGGTGGCAATATCGTTTGGCCACCAAGGCCTCTGGACTTGATTGCCCCAGACCTTTTTCTTTCGGGCAATCTAAAGGACAAAGTTTACAAAGGTAGACCAAAAACGTTGGAACATTTGAAAGTGAATATTCGTCGAGAAATAACAGACACAACGCCCGAGGTTTTGGATCCAGTTACGTTAAATGCGGTAAAAAACTGAATCTTGTCGTGATAATTACGGAGCTCACTTAAAAACATAATCTTCAAGTAATATGTAATAATTTACCTAAAGTCTTAATGAAAAGTAGATATTAACAATTACAAAATATTTTATTATTTGTCATAGTTGTAAGTGAAATAAATCGCTTAGTTATTTTTGCAGCATCCTGTATTGTTGAAAGATACTCTGAGGTGTGTTATGTCATCATAAAATTTTATCTTCCTACTATTTACTCAATAGGCGTAAGTTTACACTTCCGAAGGGCTGAGATACCCTGTAAATGGGTAAATAAAAACATATTTTTAATTTGATAATACTGAACAGTATCATAAAGAGAGATAAGCCCGTTAACTTTAAGCTACAACAATTTTCATTGAATTGCCAGTTTAGAACTGCATTAGGAACCTATGTTATAATTAACGCTGGCCACGAGCGGTACCGCGCATCGGCGTAGAATCAGTTCGGACCGAGAGGAACGGTAGTATTACTTCGTCTGCGGAGCTGTACGGACATTTTCGCTGCCGGTCATTTGCGCAATTGTTTATCTGTCCTAGAAAAATTATGATTTCGTCAACAAAACGACCACGGTCGGACAAACTTCGAAAATTTATTGCAGAAATTCCAGACTTAATATTATATGAAGGTGCTAAAAATTAAATGCTAATCTGTAAAATTGCGTTAATGTGTTGGTCCAGACAACGTGGGTACGACACGTAACTAGTGAAAAGCATGTCAAAGAAAGAAATTGTGCACGAGACAATGAAAAATTATATTTAATTTATGCGTTACGTTTTATCGCATGTAATATACCGTTTAATTTACTGGACAAGGAACCATTTTCATCTGCTTTTGGAATAACTATTTGGAGTGCAAATTGCAAGTCGAACATCGTTACGAAGAATTGTGCCATCTGCTCGAACATATTGAACAAAATAAAATCAGGGATTGAAAGATCAAAAATTGTGGTTATGTGCCGACGAAACAACAGATCGGAAGAAACATTCTATTCCTAGAGAAATGTAATGGCACGCAAATTGGAGCCTCATCAATCGGCACCTTCAATTCTATTAGTCTCCAAACGAATGCAACAGTGTACTGGCGAAGTAATTTCAAAGTTAATGTTAAATACATTGGACAAGTTTGAACTTTTCAACAAACCAACTCTTGATGTTAGTAGGTGATGGTACTTACCAAACATGCTTTCTGTAGGCCGGTCTCTTAAAAAGCATTCTGCTAATTTGTTACACATTACGTGTAAAGGCTCATGCTCTCAATCTTGTGGCGGATAGTGTTGTTATCTGAGGTAGACGCTTTAATAGCGCATACTAAAGCGATGTTGTCAAATCCACTAAACGTATTCGCGAATTTCACAGACTGTGCCCCCGTATACCAGAACCACCAGAACCTATTCTAACTCGTTGGGGAACATGGTTAAAGGCCGCATTTATTATCATAAATATTTTGACAATATTAAGAACGTGGTTTTACAATTCGATACAAAGGAAGCTGCCGCTAGCCAGAAAAGCCAGTCGAAATTTCAAGATAGTCAGGTTAAAATGGATTTAAAAATCATTCACGACAATTATTTCGGGCTAGTAGATGCAATAGAAAAAATTAGAAAATCCTACGGTGCCGTTAAGGAAGAATCTCTACAAATAGTACGCGACATGTTCCGCACAGCTATGCGCGATTAAAGACGCAAAAAACGTTTCTGTTCTAGAAAAATTTGAAAGTGTTTTTGAGAAAAATTCTGATTTTGGCACATTAAGACACATTTGTGAAGGTGCGTCAACAGAATCGTTAAGTTATTTGAAAGATTATTAATTTTACTTACGCAAATATTACGTCACTAGATGTAAACATTCGTTTCTCTGCATATAAACGCATTTTCCTCATGCCGTGCCGTTTGCCGAAACAACAGTTGAAACATATGTTAATGTTGCAGATATTTAACAGACATTATTCACTTTGTGATTTCTGGAGGACTCTTAAAATGGTAAGTGTTTGAGCACGTATTATTTAATTTTATTTAAAAGATGAGCGAAATTATTTGCGGCAGCAAACATCTCTATTAGCAGAATAACTCTAGTGGAACGCGAGGCCTGGTCGACTCTACGCTACTGCGCGGTACCGCTCGTGGCCAGCTTTAGTTATAATTCTCAAATTAAAGCGATTCTAAATCGTTATTATAACTATTACAAGCCTCTTGTAAGTACACTATGTATAAACAAACTTGGCGATCGTACGTAGGAATCTAGAATTTATTTCGTTTCCTTTTAAATGCGAGATACCGAGCGGCCAATAATAATTTACGATCGTTCGGCAAAAGGGCATTCGGAACGGGAGATCTTCGCCGATATGGCATCATCGATATTATCTCAATAGATGGACAATCAGATAGATTTTATTCCTTTTATACGTACCCACGGCTTATAACCTCTCCGGCGATGCACGTTCTCGGGGATTATATGTATGGACGCGGTGATTTTTTGTTTCTGGCTTCTGTTTCTGCTGCGGAGTGAGAGCTCTTCGCCGGTCCGCACGAAGCTGCCATCGACTTCTGTTCTGTGTACTCGTTTTTCTCCTCTTCTCCTTCTTCTCGTTGATGACTTTCAGTTCAGCGATGAATGAGTTGAATGCCGACTGAATGTGAACGGTGTAATGTATGGATTTTGCGACGTGAATCGACAAAGAGACCTCCTCAATTGAAGATATTGCTATGAATGTAAAAGGACGTTCTTTTTATCTTCTAAAATAGTTTAATATTGATGTACATACATCGCCGAGAGATAAAAGGGTTGGATGTTCTGAATTTTAACTTATTAATTCTTCCTTTAGTAATTATCCCGATTTTTTCTTTCTTTTTCTAGTTATGTAGAACTTGATAACTGTCAAAATTGTCAAATCAAAAGAAATCTAGTCGGAAAAAAGATACAGAAACCGGAATCTCAATAGAAAGTAGATATTTTCAAAACGAGACCAATTTTAGACAGCCAACAAAAGTATGTTTCCCAAAAGTAAGAGACGAAAGATACAATAAAAAATATACAGGGTGTTTGGCACAACGATGTAAAGTTTTGAATAGCCGATAGGCGAAGCCTTTAGGAATCATATTAACCACATTTATCTTAGTCCAAAGTCTAATGGATTTTAAGATATTTGAACTTTTAGTAAATTTTGATTTTCCAGCAAAAATTCTCCATTAAACATTAATAACTCTTCTTATTTTTGTGGGATCCCGCTAAAAGTTGTTTTTTATGAAAGCTTAATGCGTGTTCCTTTGAAAAGAGGCAATTAATGAAAGTCCGAAGTTATTTAGAAAAACATATAGGCCTAGATATCTCATTTAACGAGATAGAAAATTTATAATGCTCAAGTTTGTGGTGATTTTTTCTTTTTAAATAAAACAATTCGAATGTTAAAATTACTTTAAAAACTTCCTTACTTTATACCCTTTCGAATAATGGGGCATGCGTTAGATGGTCATTAATATTACAAGAGTAATGAGATATTGTGTTAGTAAAGAACGCTAAAAAACGTAAAGCGTATTTATTAGTGTCAGGTGTAAACCTAATAAAACAATAATTAATAGTCAATTTATTTAAATATCTTGCTCGAAGTGTCCTCCTTCATGCCTTAGAAGATCTTAATCTTCTCCTCATCTTTACCGTGGTAATTTTCAGTCTCATTTCTTCCCTTATTCTATCGAATGCACTATTGATTTTTCTAATTAAATGGTCCCGATTTTGAATATCCTCGTTGTAGACAAGGCTCTTAGCGCGCCCCCAAACAAAGAAATCGAGGGGAGTCAGGTCTGGTGAGCCTGGTAGCCACGGAGCGGGACCATCTCTTCCAACCCAAGCATTCGGAAAAGCGGTTAAAACGATGTTTGATGCTTGAAGTGAGGATTCTCTCCTTTGTTCGCCCAATAATGTATGTAAATTGTAAACGGATACTCTAAAACTGTGGCACTGGAACACTAAAACAGTTCACTAAAACCCTTACTACAACACTTAATTCGTACTGGACGCACGTTTCGATAGCCAAGCTATCATCATCAGCAGCAAGACTGAAACGTGCGTCCAGTACAGGCTCTGTGGGGGCCCCCGTCGATATTTTTAGTATGTAAATTGTGTAAATTAATTGATCCTTCTCTGGTAAATATGCTTTCATCAGTCACAGGATGCTGCGCAAAAAAAAAATTTTTCAATGTCCTCATGTAATAGGAATCGCGAAAATTGTATCCGTCGGACGTGATCTCCTACTTCTAAACCCTGCAATGGTGTATAGTGAAAGACGTGCTTCTTTTCCGTGCAGAATACAGACCAGACCTTCCACGGTGACACATTAAGGTTAGCGGCTACATCTCTAATACTAATAGAAGGGTCCTCTTCAAGTGCGGCTAAAATAAGTTCATCAACATTCACATTATGTTGTCAAACGGTAATTCGGGGTTCCTGGTGATGAACGCTTCTGGTTTCACGCCTACGTCGATACGTATTGCTAAAAACTTGGTGATTGGGTAATCTTCTCCCTGGATATAATTGTCCATACAGTCGTCGCGCTTCCACCGCAACGCAATTTGCACGACTATACGTTACGAGTATGTCGCTGTATTCTTCGTTGCTAAGTAACCACGCGTGATTAATAAATAACGAAAAAGAAACAAATAATAACAACGTAACGTAATAAAAACAACAATAATAACAGAAAAAACTTTTTAGCGTCGCGATCACACTGAATAGCAGACAGACAAAACTCGACAAATGTCAAAAAATTAGGTTACTAAGCCACTCATCGTCTAGGGGCGGATATAACGAATTAGATAGAAAGTAGTGGTCCCTGTTCCCTTATCCCGCAGTACTGATTTATTGCATTGTCATAGCTTATATTTAATTTCTTGGTATTATTAAAGTTTGTTACAAGTGGTGCTATTCGAAAGGGCACAAAGTATGGAAGTTTTTAAAGTAATTTAACATTCGAATTGTTTTATTTAAAAAGAAAAAAATCACCACAAACTTGAGAATTATAAATTTTCTATCTCGTTAAGTGAGATATCTAGCCAAAAAATGAATGCTAATATAGCTCATAGTATTGGTGGAATCATTTCCGGCAAAAAACAAAGTGAAGGATGGTAGGAGTCTGCATCCCGAGTTGTTGTCGATATTCTCTAGACAGTATATCTATGTTTCTCGACGCTAAGTGGCGTGGGGAGATATATCGTGCTTCTGTTCGCGGAGAATGGCAACATATACTCGAGAGGTGAAGAACAATAGTGAGGGAGAAGGACAGGTACGGAATCGCGCTGATGAAGCCGGGTAGGCAGAAACATGTTCGCGGGTTTACGCTGTCCTTTTTCCCTCGCTTTGTTTTTTGCCGGAAATGATTCCACCAATACCATGAGCTATATTAGCATTAATTTTTTGGTTATTTTTACTAGGAGATATCTAGGCCTATATTTTTTTTTTAATAACTTCGGACTTTAATTAATTGCCTTTTTTCAAAGGATGATGTATTAAGCTTCCATAAAAAACAACTTTTAGCGTGATCCCACAAAAATAAGAAGAGTTATTAATGTTTAATGGCGATTTTTTGCTGAAAATCAAAATTTACTAAAAGTTCAAATATCTTGAAATCAATTAGACTTTGGACTAAGGTAAATGTGGTTAATATGGTTCCTAAATACCTCGCCTACCAGCTGTTCAAAATATTACATCGTTGTGCCAAACATCCTTTATAATTCAGAAAATAATTCCATATGTATTGTAATGTTATATATTGAATTTTTGTATCTACTTATTTTATAGATAAACTTTGAGAGATGATAGTGCTAATAGCAGCGATTTTAATGCGGAATTTTAGCAATGTTGGGGCCACACTAACGTGAATGTTTAGCGTCCATTATCTCATTATCAATAATTAAGGCGTTAGAAAATATAAATTAAACATGGTAAATTGAATGGATACATTTGACATCTTAAAATCATTGCAAGACGGAGGTTGAGGCTGCTTTAATGGTATATTGTATGAGGCTCTGTTTGAAACACTTCTAAAATCGATTATTTTTTCATTAGACCACTCCACTTTGTATAATCGTATTTTTAAAATCATAAACTAAACTAAATGACGCGCTAAATCGCTTTGATGTGTCAAAAAAGACCACCACCCGAGCTATTGCTTAACGTCTGGGTATGTTTATAGTGAAGCTGTGATAGTCGATAAGAACTGTGATAAGAGCGTCGAAAAATATGAAGCTTCGGCATGTGCGTCAGTTTGACAGTTGTCAAAATATTGTCACTGGCGCCATTCTTGTTTGATTTGAGTGTTTTTGGTCCCGTATTGTGGGCCTAAGGTAAATTTCGCTTATTAAATTCTTGATATCCATTAAAACTAGACCTGATGATAGCGGATTAAATTTGACAGTTCGAGTATAAATGTTCTTATCTTTGCTCACCACCGCTATCCACAGATGTCGCGTAGTTCCAAGATAAACACCCGCATACAAACAATGTATCTCATCGCTTCGCTATTATTGCTGCTCTTATCGAGTATCACAGCTCGCTTCTGTAACCATGGTTACGCAAAGTTACAGCGCTTACTGATTGGCCCGTTTTGCTAACGCATCGCTCTTATCGACTACCACAGCTTCACTATAAACACACCATAATGCCATTAATAATGACGATAACAAGTTAGGGCGTCAAGTTGTGGATACACCTGTGTTTAATTTCAAATTTTGGGATAATTAAGGGCATTAGACATTAGTGCTACGCCAGTATTACAGTATATTCAAGTACAATATTATCATAAAAAACGTAATCGAGAGGGCCAGTTATATTGGTTACAGCCACATCTGACAGTTAAGTGATTGAAACTTCAAATTACGTTAGACATTTATAGACAAGTTTAACAATTGAAATTATATTTGATGTGTATTAACGTATCTCATACACTTTATAGCTTTAATGTTTACTACTGACCACCAAACATCTATCACTGAGAGTTATTTTCGTGATGGGCAATTCAGTTACCATATTTAGCATATGTATCTCGATTTATATCAACAAATTGTTCGCTGCGTTGCTAAATTTCGTGAAACTGATATAGTAAGTCGCAAATCCTGTAATGGTACATTAAAGAAGAGAATTGCTGAAACTATTGCGGACGAGAAGAGGTATGCGAATTATTTACTTAAAAGGTCAAATAGAAGGGTTTCACAGGAAACTAATTTGTCATATGGTTCTTGTCAGCATATTTTTAGAAAAGATCTCGAAAAATATAATAAAATTCGTGTTGCGTAAGAACACAATCCTATTAATCACGTAGTGAAAGTGCAATACTGCAATTGTTTCGTAAATCACATGAATGAAGATAATTTCCTCGACAAATCCTTCTTCTCAGACGAAGCTTGGTACCACTATAATGGGTTTATTAACAAACAAACCATGCGTATATGGCCCAATGAAAATCATTATGTCAATATACAAAAACCATTACATTCTGAAAAGGTTGGTGTTTGGATAGCAGCTTCATGGAGGAAAATGATTGGTCTAATATTTTTTCATGAAACGGTAAACGCAGAAAAATACTATAATAACTTATTGCAACCTTTTTTAAACCAGTTGCATGATGACGAACTGAGGGATGGATACTTCCAACAAGGCCATGCTACACCTCATAAAACACTACAAACAGTGATCTGCTTGGATGAATATTTTGGTGACCGTGTAAAGGGGAGAAACATATACGCGTTCACGACCACGATTGCGATAGCGTTTGCGATCAGATGCATCACACGAAAGAACCACAGCACAGCACACACTTGCGATCTGCTCTTTCGTGACCACGTTGGAATTATGGCGATTAACTGTTACATTTAAACAAAAATTTTCCTTGTCAGAAAATACTATATTAGTTGCAAAATGTTCGTCTACATGACAAATTTCCATCATGCTTTCGCAAAACTCCAACCATCGGTCGAAAGCATCATCTGATAATTCTTGAATCAAGTGTACTTTATACGGATGGTACTTTTTTCTTTTCAATATTTTCCCTACAGAACGACGACTATACCATGGTTTAGTGCCAATGCGTGCAAATTTACAAAAAAGAAATTTTTTCAATTAGTAAAATGTATTTTCAATAGGAAATACGATAATAGAATTATTAAAAAACAATGTTCAAAATAATAAGGCTGAAAATTCGACTCAATAGTTTCCTGTCTGCCCTACCTATCCATGCGTTAAACCAGGGACACACTAGCTTGGTTCCATACTTTATCTCAACCATGTTTATTACTTAATGAAACGGAAACTGTTCTTTGGGGGGTGCTTTGAGTACCACTCCACGCTCGTGAAATTCTCCTGCATCTTACTCTCACATATTTCTGGAAAGGGAAGTCAGGATAGTTGTTTACGTTATTGTTGACTTTTAGTGGTACAATTACCAGCGTTAAGACGGATATCCTCGACGAGGTTCTTTGCAACGGGGTCTTGTCTATCGTTTAGGGCATGTCACTCGCTGGTTAACTCGTTTACTGTACGTGTGTTTCTCCGACAGAGCCTGTTGGAGTAGCAACTACGACTCCTCGATTAAGGCCAATATCAGCCAAAATACACACTGGAGTCTGTGCAAGAATCTACTGTCGCAAGCCACTAATTGAACCGGCATGCAGTCTGGACGGATATGCGACGGTTTTTCAAGCAGAAATATTTGCTATCGATGTAGGGGCCAGGATGCTCCTAAGCAAAGGTGTTAAACCCAGTTCGATACAAATTTTCTCTTGCAGCCAGGCTGCACTGCGAGCACTTTCAGGCAAGGAAAACTTCCACCGGACTCGTAGCTGACAATCTTAATATTTTACAAATAATAAGACTACTCTCATTTGTACACCGGTACACACTGGCATTGATGGCAACGAAGTGGTCGATGCCTTTGTTAGAACGGCAGCTGAGCACTCGACTGAATCCGGAACATTTAGTTGGCATACCTTTCAACGGTACCAAAATGCATGTTACCCACTGGGCCGAACGGGTTTGGCGGGCTGAGTGGGCCGACCGGGCCGACCGTCCCATTTCCAGCCCGACTCGGCCCGGCCCATTCGCGGCATTGGTAGGTATTAATTCAAATCTAAGTTCCAATCGTACGCTTCCACAATCATCAATAGCGAGCATCTTAGATGGAGCAATAAGAATGAAATAAATATAAAAGGAATCGAAGATAAATGACGCAAAAAAGGATGAATATCGCATTGTTCTTGGGCGGCGAATATGTTGTTATGCGGAGGACTTTAAAATATACGCACGTCTCACTATATCATTCCTGCAGCGTTCTCTTTGACGGTGCACTTCTTTTTTCCCCAATCCTTCCCTCTCCTGTTTCTTCTCTCCTCTTCAATATCCATCCTACCTTATTACGGCGACGGCGACATTTCGTTTATTGAATTAATGCCCTTATTCGCCTTTTTTTTCTCTCTCCCCATCCATCCGCATCCTTTTATTCCATAGTATTCTATACCTACTACTATACCGTTGATGATGCTGATGCGTCTTCTTCTTCTGTATTGTTCTTATTCTTTATTCTTTTCGCTTTTTAAGTACTCACCATACGCGTACATATCTCTCTCGATATGTTTCGTATATATAATACCCAACATATATGAATTATAGATAATGTATTGTATTCGGTTTTTTAAGGGACGGGAAATGCGGCAAGTGGGGGGACCGCGCGGGGGAGAAAGGAACGAGTGAAAAATATGATGGGGTCAAATTTCGTAAATGAGGACCGAGGATTTCGTGCCTTTGTCTTGTCCTTTCGGACGCCGGCGGGATTCTTATTTATGATACAGGTGGCAAATTAAATTAAGGCAGTTATGCGAAAAATTCGACGGCATCGGCGAAGGTAGATAATCGCTCCAGATCGATTTATTTTGCGCCGGATCACTTATTATATGAAGATGTTTGAATTCTTTTTGCGCTGATCGTGGCCCGTTTCGGTACTACTTGCGGCATCGTATGAAATTTTTTGATGCCTAGATTATTAGGCAGATTAACACCAAAAGTGAGATGATTCACTATACTATCTTCATCCCAACTATTTTTTTTAGTTGTAATAAAATAGAAGTCTTATGCATAAGTTACATGTTCGAATAAATTTGAAAAAACAAAACAAGTTTTACATATCATTTTTGAGATAATAACAATTCAAGGAAACTATAAGAAATAAAGTGAATAATAAGCACTCTGTTTATATAATGTAAAGTTCTTTTGAAGAATTGTGGGTCACTAATAATGGGTGTGTCTGTCATTAGCATGAATTATTGATTGATACCTCCGAGACATTCTTCGCAGGCTTACGAACTCCTTGGGGTATATTCTTCGATTAGGATATTTTTTAGAGAGTCTTAGGTGGGTCTGGTTGCCTCCGAATATGTCTGTTTAACAAATTACTAACTATATCAAAAATGCCTATTTGCATTTAAAACGACTGTATCCGTTGAGGTCTGTTTTGAGTATTGATGTTAAAACTAAACTTTGCGAAGCGTTTGTCTTATCACTAGAGTTGCTCAATTGTCGCCAACAGCCAGTGGCGGGCGCATAAAAGTTTACACAAAATAAATTGTCAGAAATAAAATTTCTGCCACTGCGTCTTCTACCGCGCATAGCTGTGCGTGAACATGTTGCACTATTTACAGAGATTCCACTAACGACACCGAAGGATTTTATAATTTTTCTATTGCCTCCACTAATCCGAAGTAATTGTTCTGAATAGTTTCTAAATCCGTTTAACCTGACTATCTTGATATTTCGACTGGCTTTCCTTGATAGCGCAGTACTCCTTTGGATCGAATTGTAAAACCACGTTCTTAATATTCTCCAAATGTTATGATAATAGGACGCAGCCTGTTACCGTGTTCACCAACGTGTAAGAATAGTTCTGAGTGGCTCAAGCATACGAGGCACAGTCTGAAATTTGTGAATACGTTTTGGGGATTTTACAAACACTGCTTTTGTATGCACTATTAAAGCGTCTACCTCAGGATAACATTTTCTGATACTATCTGCCACATGACTGACAGCATGAATTTTACACGTAATATGTAACAAGTTAGCACAATGGTTTTAAAGACCAGCTTACACAGAAAGCTTTATGTTTGCGGCACCATCACTCATAAACATCAACAGTTGGTTTGTTGAAAGTTCAAACTTTTCCAATGTATTTAACACTAACTTTGAAATTACTTCGAGTACAATGTTGTACTTGGAAGCTAATAAATTGAAGGTGACGATTGATGTGGTTCCATTGTACGTACCATTACATTAGCCCAGAATGTTTTTCTGATCTGTTGTTTCGTCCACACATAACCACATGATTTTTTTATCTTTAAACTCCGATTTAATTCTTTTTTCAACATGTTCACGAGCAGATGGCACAATTCTTTGTAACGATGCCCGATTTGGTAATTTGCAGTCCGAATATTTATTCCAAAAGAAGACATATGCTTCCTTGTCTAATAAATTAAACGGTGGATTACATGCAATAAAGGTAACACGTAAATTAAATTAAAATTTGTCATAGTATCGTGTGCAATTTTTTTTTTTAAATGCTGTTTACTATTTACGTGACGTAAACAATCCCTTTTGGACCAGCATATTAAAGGGATATTACAAACTACATATTGAATTTTAACGCCATTATAATTTAGGTCAGGCATTTCTGCTATAAATTCTGTAACTTTGTCCAACATTGGTCGTTTTCGCGACGTAGGCAACATTTTTAAAACAAACGTAGAACTACGAAATAGTATTTACGGCAGCGTACATGTATACACAACAGATCTGGTTGAGACTCGCAGTTATGCTTGCATTTATTGCGCGTCCATTTAACATCCTGCTATTGATAAACACACCGAATTACAATTTAGAAAATTCAAAATACGTGTTTAAGACTTATATACGGACTTCGAAAATATGATCACATTTCCCATAAGTTAATGAATGCTAATTGGCTTAATATGTACGACAGAAGGAAAGTAAACACTGTATGCTTGATACATAAGGCTTTGTTAACCAAGACGCCACTCTATTTATATGAAATCATCAAATTTTTCGACTTCGTCTACGTCTAAAATTAAATCGGGTGGCCCACATCGACAATTTGGTTTCGAGGTTGTTATCGACTTTATACGTGCGAAATAGAGTAGGTGTTGTCATTACTAGGCCAGGCACAGAGAGTTTAGCGCTCGGTTAGAAGTGAGGTTGCCGCACCTACCACGCGACGTATGTCTGCAGATGAATCGGCACGGGCTACTTCACCGAATGAAATTATTGATTTATTGTAAGAGTTTCTCATCAACCCTTTGCAGCGTTAGTCGTAATCATAGAGGTAAATATATGTATGTAAGTATGTCTAACGTACACAAGGAAAATAAACGACCATTGGCTAATAAAGTCACTAAATTTATCGGTGAATTTCCCGATTTGAACTATAATGGAACTAAAGTATTGTGCAGAGTTTGCAAAATACCTTTAATGTGCTGGAACAAAGACGACTGTAAAAGTCATAAATAGTGTACAGTACAAAAATGAGAAAAGCGGCGTGCCACCTTAAACCTAATTTAAATTGGATTTACTTTTGATGTTTATTGTTTGTGGTCTACCGTTTCGCTTATTCGATAAAGAACCGTTTTGACAGTTTTGGCGTACATACAATCCCGAGTGTAACTTACCATCACGGGGAGCGTTACGGTAAGAGCTACCAAGTATACGTAAAGATATTGAAGCAGTGGCTATGTCTTGATGGGACGACAGATTGTAAAAAAATTCTATTTTGAATATTATAGTACGAGTACTAGATCATGTTAAACCACTTTGCAATCTTATTAGCTAGCAAAAGACTAAAGTGTACTGGCGAAGCAATTATACGGGCAGTGGGCGTTTATGAGCGATGGAGCAGCAACAATGTGTAATGTAGGCCGTTCTCTTAAAGAAAAGTGGGAGGGACTTTCGTATGCTACGAGTAAAGTCCATGCTTTACATGCTGTGGCACAAACTATTCGAGAATGTTACGTGGAGGTGTTTCTCAAATCTCCCAAACGGATTCGAGCATTTCACAGGCTTTGTCCCAGTATTCGTGAACCACCACAGCCGATTCTCACGCGTTGAGAAATGTGGTTGTAAACGGCTTTTTATTATTTTTAACATTTCCAAGAAGTAAAATCTGTGATTTTACAATTCGACCCTGACGAAGCTACAGCTATTAAGGAGTGCCAGAAAGGATTTCTAGATACTTCTGTTGAAACAGATTTAAAAAGTGTTAGCAACAATTGTAAACGATTACTAGACGCAATAGAAAAATTGCGAAATGCCGGGTTGTCCTTAGTAGAATCAGTGCAAATCGTGAACAAAGTTAATACATTGATACACGGTATAAGCGACGCAAAATACGGTCGCGTTATAGCAAAGTTCCACAGTGAAAAATTCCGATTATACGAGATTACAACAAATGTGTGGTGGTACATCTGCAGATTCATCAACTAACTCTAAGGATTGTTTTAATTATGCCTGTGTTACTTCCGTAGATGTTAAACGGTCTTTCTCGAAATATAAGAACATTTTTTCATTACAGCGAACATCCTTCACGGAGACAAATGTGGAAACATACCTGATGGTGGAAGTTTTTTAATAATCCTATCTACGCTGTTAAGACGTTCGTTTATTTATTATATTATTATTTATTGTTGTGGTATTAAATACAACAGATTTTTGAAGAAACTACGTTTTATATACAACAAATGCCGTTTTAATTACTAAACATTTTTATAGCGTCAGCTTTTATTTTTTACACTGGGGTATTGATTTCAAAATATCACTTCTGTCGGCTATACCCATACACTATTTATGATCCGCGGTCCATACGACTGCTCCGATTCTGTTGCCAAGACCGATTATGCCCGGCTTAGTCATTACAGTGCTCCGACTGTTTCAATTTGATATTTAACTTGGTTTTTGAATTGAATAATATTAATTGCTATGTGACATTTTCACTCATTTAATAAAGAAACAAAATCGACCTCTAATTTTAATAAACTTGTAGTACGTGATTAAAAGTTATCTAATTAGAGAACAGGTAATATTCATCTACTAACGATAATACATACATGTACGTAAGCCACATGATCATATATCATACGTTCCATTATACTAATTTCATGTTGAGACGTTTACCCTAACGTCAGCCATCTAATATATCCCGATTTTGACAGGGTTCATCAAGGATCTTATGTAGTTATTGATTAATTTATCTACCTATGTATGTACATAGTAGAGTTGTATGTATATAATATGTAGTACATTGTGTTCATTCTCGTTGGATGTCATTTACATTAAATTAAGTAATTACCAACATAAATAGGAACTTCATATTAACTTCATATGTGGTAAATATTAATATATTAGTGATCAATTCGAGGGTACAATTGTTTATTTGAAATAAGCGTCAAATTTAAAACCCCACCAAAGTATTAGCGGCTTGCTTGGTTTTAGTGGAAAAGTTAAATTTCCCTAATAGAATACGTATGTACTTGTTATTATATATACCATAGTCACTACAACATTACTAAGGTCTTTTCGGTTTAAACTGTTTTGAGGTAGCTAGAACGTGATACGAGGATGGTATGATAAATACCTGTATTAAGGAAGAGAACGCGATTGTTTTGCATTTAGTAAATTATATTCTCGACATAATCTCCTTGTTCTATACACTTAGTCCAGCGATGTTTCAACTTTTTTAAGCCATCCAAATAATAGAATTTATCGAACTCTGCAAAACAGACCTCTGTTTCGGCAATGACCTTTTCATTTGACGTGAGCCGCTATCCGCCAAGCCATTTCTTCACGTTTGGAAAAAGAAAGAAGTCATAGGGGGCTAAATTTGGCGAATATGGTGGACGGTGCGCCAATTCGTGCCGTAACCGGATTAGTTCTGCCTTCGCAATTGATCGGAACCGGGGCGTTATAATGAAAGAATTTTTTCTCCGCTAGGTGGGACCTTCTTCAAAGCAAACCTACATTTAAGAAAGCAACTAATTGCATAGGTAATAATTTTTTAAAGATTAGGCGAATATATGGATTCTAGCCCTGTCAGGGATTGGATCCAGGAATGTTGTTTTCTATTAGAGGTCAATTTATATTGAGTATTCTCAGGTAGAATTGTTTGTGTTCTGGTGCTCAAAAAAATCGATCGTCGAAATTAGGAAATTCCAGGAACTTGCTAGTTTTCAGAGATGGTTTTGGAAGCTGTGCCTCTTTTAAATTACCCAAGGTCTGTAACGTTGATTTCTTGATGGTGTTTGAGAGAGTTCATTTCTAGAATTGACACCCAGAACCTTTATAAGTGCAGATAACATTACATTTGCAATCTCTTCAGTGCAATAGCTTAATTTTATTAAAAATTAGCACTTTACCTTTTGTAGTAGATATTTTGTAAACATTTTTAGATAAACCGGTGTATGCCAATTTCTTGTAAAGAAAAAATAATTACATGTAATTAACTTTAAATGTGCTTAATATTCCAAAAAATTTACAAAAAATGTATGTATCGTCAGTTGTCGATTTGATTTGGATTTTCAATTATTATATTTCTACTACATTCTTAGAAGAGCTATTTAAAAAAGAAATAGTAACAGACAGAAGATACTTTAGCATTTTCGAAACAAAAATAAGCATATCTATGATATTATGCACAAGAGGTTGCCAAAAAGTACATAATGCAATAAACTTTTCAAATAATCGAATTGTTGTTTTCTCTTTTCTCATCTCATTTGTAGATTTCAAGGGAGTTTTCGGTATCTTGTTACTTTTAATTGTTCCCGTTCCCCTTATATTTCGCTCAGATAAGCATTGCATCAAAGTCAAACTAGAGACAAAATTGTCAAAAAACAAATGAAAATTTTCGTCTCCCCATTTATTTTTAAGGGCGTCGACATACGTAAGAATAACACCGACCTCTGCGCCGTACTCGTTGTATTCAGGCGATATGTGTTGATGCGCCTTGGTACGGTTCAAACCAATTTATGTAGCCACTACTGGCCAGTTGGTACTAGTTGTACCAGCCGACAGTCTGTAGCCTCATCTTATTGGCTTTCCCTTGATAAATTTTTGGAACCGTAGTGCCCAAAATATGGCACCATTGCTTCATCAACACTATGCGTTTCTTCAATTTTTGCATATTTCAAAAATTTTTTTCAGCAATTCAGGTATCTGTCTAATTTTTGCAAATTTATCAGAATTGTCTAAATGGTTATTATTCGCGATATAAAAAATCTTCATCATACAATCAAGTCTATCTCTTGAGATAGCCTGGGAAATAAGTAGTTTGTATGTATCCAAATCCTTTTCCCAATATAACCTTCTTCGGGGCATAGAAACATATCCCCGAACACCGATAAATGCTTTCATTCCCTCCATTGTACCAATTCGCCAATTTTATTTGATTTCATCGCGTAGTTGTTGGTTTCCTGTACCAACAACTTTAAAATATCGTTATCGAAAGAATTATAAATTAAGCTAATAGGACTTTCATCCTCACTTGCTTGATCATCATAATTTTCAATACCATTACCAACAAACTCTTCAGCTAAGCCATAAGATATAATATTATTACTCCAAAGATATACATAGCGAACTTTGATGGATTCTTTTTTACATTTCCAAAAATTTACCAGTGGTATATTATCTTCTTGGTCAAAGTTGTCTTCATCGTCAGTACGCGCCACAGGTATTTTAACCTGTGCATGTGCTTGCAATTGTCTTGATGGTAAATTATTGGGTAACATTTTCTCTTCATCACCTGTGTCCTTTTCTGTTTCTTCAGCATCACCTGGAGGTAACATTACTATATCTGTTTCTAAATATTCAAAAATTGTTATCTTCAATCAGAGCAAGGGCTTAAACCTCTAAAGGAGAAACTTGAAATTTTCGTTTGCAAGTAGTATAATTTCCTAACATCCTATAACTAGGACCATGATGTTTTCACCCAATAAATTGTGTATCGATCGATTGTGTGGTTAAAATAGATTATTCAAAATAAAAATTTACCCTACAAAATTTATGTCGTATTCTGCCATTTTTACAGATTTTTAAATAATCTCAGACAAAGTGAAGCAATAAACTGTAAACAGAAGCATTGTTTTACACGTTGTAGTAGGTTGATATAAGGTTATTATAAGCGATTCGTTAACAAAATAAAATAATACTAGGAGTACTACATGTAGGCCGTCAGGAATAACTGGGCTAATCAAAATCGCGCTCATATTTCACCATTTACTTCTGTTGCAGATATGGAAAAATCGACATAGTATTAAAGAGGACGCGTGACCACGGTTTCTTTGACCTTTCCGTCCTTATCCGTTGCTAGTTGCGGTGATCCTTTCAACGTTATATCTCGTCGGTATTGCAGTAGTTGCAAACCATCGGATTTTCGCAATGGTAGAGTAACTCTCTAAAAAGAGATTCAACGCCGCAATACTTGCCGCACTCGCATCGTTTCTAGTTAACGTCGTGTCGTCCCCACAGAGAAAAAGAGAACCGAAGGAAAGAACGGGCAGTGCCGGACGTTCTTATGAGCTTCCTTTAAGGCGGTAATTTAATTTAAGCGAAACTAGTTCTGAGGCGAAATTCGTTGTAGTGATACGTAGACGCGTAAGATTAATTAAAATTTAAATATTCATCAATTAAGCGGGAAAGTAGAGCAGTCTCTACGTGACCGTACTTGGGATGTTTAACGTTTATTTCGTTGGCAGATAAAGGAAGGAAAGATGCGGAGCGAAGATTGCTTTGCTAATTGTAATTAAATTTTTTGACCGGCAAAAATCCTTTCCAAGAGATACTTTTGGTATTACTTTTGTTCAAGCCGAAGGAGTTAGATTTAATATGATTATTTTTCTGGCAAAGATTCATCTGAAGAATAAATTGATTAGGATGCTGGGTTTTTAAGTTTTGATTACAGAACCATCTAAAGAAATATGTTATTACAAACAAGTTTTATATGATTTTTAACGCTTTTACTGTGGAAAGGCCGTCAAAGCTTGGAAAAGGAGCTAACAAAATGTTAATCAAAAAAAGGTCCTTATGGATGGGTTTCTGTTTGGCCTAGGAATGTAGGACGGGAATGCAAAAGAAGAAGATTGGTAAGAAATGTAAGGGAACTATTAAGAAACATGTTTGAAAATTACTAATAATTTGCGTCACTATTTCGGCAAAAACACATTTATGGGCTTATATTTGCACATTTGAAAATTCTGTTAATGTACTGTTTGAACAAGAATACGTGCGATTTGGTTTGAGAACATTTTGTGTTTTTATGTAATACAAAATCCTCCTCCAAAATGGTGCCGCCTACATTCATTAATAACTAGTCTGAGCAAACAGCGGTAACAGTCAATGTAGTAGATATGCGGAGTCGGCGATTATTTATTTCATGCGTTCACAGCGTCAGTACTAAATCGATGCTGTATGCGAGTAGTTCTGTGTATATGTAGGCTGTCGTAACTTATTTCGTAATTGTACGCTTGTGTTTGCTTTAAAAATGTCGCAGTTAGGTACGTCGGGGAAACGACCAATGGCAGACACAGTTAAAAACTTTATAATGGATATGCCGGACTTAATTTTTGATGGCGCTAAAATTCAATGTCTAATTTGTAAAATCCCTTTAATGTGTTGGTCCAGAAGCCATTGTCAACGTCACATCGAAAGCAAACAGCATTCTTCTGCAAAAAGTGGCATACGAGACCAAGAAAAATTTACATTTGATTTATGTGTTACTCTTATTTTATGTAATCTATCGTTTCGTTTACTAGACAAAGAAGCATTTGTCAAAGTTTATATTATCTTTAAAGAAAAGTTAAACGCATATGGATTTTTAGTTATTTTTAGACATACAGATAGCTGTTCTTGCAGAAAATTCCCTCAATACATTTCTCGCCATGACAGAACTTATTCCTTGTACTGTTTCCCTAATTATTCTCTCCAAATGGTCAATATTTTGAAATGGGTTTTGCAAATATACTTTCTCTTTCAAGTAGCCTCATAAAAAAATATCGAGTGGACTCCGGAGACCTAGCAGGCTAAAAAATGTCAGAAAACCGTTCAATTCATTTTCCAGTGAATAGGATATTTAAGTATTGTCTGACATCCCTTGTGTTATGACATGGTGCACCATCTCTCGTTTATGGAAGAAGAATAAAATCGTACAAGTAGTTATTCAAATTATGTCAGTAACGTTAATTATTTAAAGTTTGACGGAAAAATACTGGTCCAATTACTCGATCTTTAAAAATTGCGAACCAGACATTCATTTTAAACGAATATTGATCACGTATCTGTATCGTGAAATTGGGATTCACGTCACTCCAACACCAACAATCTTGTGCACTTAAATACCCTTGGAAGTGAACGTCGCTTCGTCAGAGAAAATAACTTTTCCCACAATGAAAGGATCATCTTCCGGTTCTCCTTATATCAAACAGCTAAACTCAAATCGTCGATCAAAATCTACTGGTTTTAAGGTATGCACAAGTTTTGGTTTGTAAGGTCAAAATTTGTTTCCTTTTAATATTTTTGGAATTATAGTTTTACATACAATATTTGTTAATGTTGCGTAGTGTTTTTTACCATCTTCTACGACAGACAGTAGTACTTGCTCAACAGTTTCTTCATTTGTAGTCCGTAACCTCCGTTTCTCGTTGAAGGTATTTTCTACAGTTCCAAAAATTTTGAATTTAGTTAGGATATTTCTTACTAAAATGTTTAGTCTTATCGAGATGTCTTTCGTTGAAAATCATTGCTGCTTCCCGAAACATCTTACAATTTCCGCCAATAATTAAAGTTACTTCAATCTAATCTTGCGTGCTCAATTTCAACGGTATTTTTATTTAATTCAGATATTCACATTGACGTTTTAATAAAATAACAGGGCTGACTGTGATAATGACGTTATCTTTATGATAATATTCATTACAAAAAATAATTTTTTAGAAGTAAAAAGAATAATTTTAACAGGCTTACCGCATACATACAATTTTTAGTCGAACAAGTTATTTACTTGTATCTGATTCGATATTTCTTCAGTAAAAAATTGGAAAAGCTGCATCAACTGATTTTTATTAATTTAATTTTTAATAATTTTCGATCAACCTGTACGTTGTAAACGAAGTTTGGGTAGCTTAATCATGTATTTTGAGAAAGCAGAACTTTTTGCAAAGAGTAACCTTTCTCCGTAAAATTGATAATAGAAAAGTTTCCCAAATGTAGAGAACTTAAGCGGACACACTGTATATTATCATTATTATTGTTATTGCCTTGTACTATATTGATAATATGAAAGATCCTCCATGTTACTGGAAGCTAATATAAAAAATGTATACAGATGCTACACGAACAGGATTTTAACCATTTTAACCAAACAAAATTATCAACATCAATATATATTGACCAATAATAATAACACTGTTACTGTATTTACAATAAGCAGTAACATACATTCTATTGTCATAATTTTTAGCACCTGCACGGTCACCAACACATGCTTAGCGTTCCACAGCGCGACTAAAATGCTGAACAGGCTTTCTCGGCATCGAGTAATTGCTGTACTAACGACGGGACGACACGCGGCAATAAATCCCTAAACTATAAGCGAAGTCGGCATGTCCGCGTCGTATATGTGTCTTAAAATTAAACACGTCGCAAGAACGCCATGTAAACGTTCCCGAAACTTACGCCAGCATCCAATAAATTATCTCCCTGGTTCCCCGGCGGGAAGGCCACTTCGACTGAATGGGTGGCGCGAACATAAGGCGGATATTATATCAAGGAAATGTATGGATAGATGGTTTCGGTATATTTGCTGCGTTACGCGTAGTACCTCCAACACGGCACAGCACGCGCTGGAGTCTGCGGAGCTTTATTGCTCGCCATTGCTTAATTAATGCCGGTAATATTTCGCAAAACAATGAGACCGAGATTCAAGTGAGCGTGGTACATACGAGAATAATTGAAATTAAACGGAAACATGTTCGAATGTAAATGTAGGTAATGAACATATGCGGATTTGAAAGAGGGTAATTTTATTTAGAAAATCGTGTTATAACGTAATATTTAAGTTTTGCTTTTATCAAATAATAACAAATAATTCTTGTAGTCATAAGTCAAAGATAAATTCAATTGGCATGGCAATTAAGAGTACAATAAGTTGCAAATGATATGAGTGGACCTCACTAGCATCTAGACGGCGCTTTCGATAGTACCTCTTTCGAAAACATAGAAAATGGAGAAAATGAACTAAAGCCATACTAAAATCGACGAATAAGGGTTACTTTTGAGATTCGAAACGATCACGTTTAGAGCTAGCAAAGGCTTCAATCCGCTAATAGCAAAGAGAACGTTCTTATAACATTTTCCTTACTCGAAATCCACGAACACCTAAAGGCTGCACCATTGATGTTATTTTCTTTGGAATTGTGAAAGTATTGATTAAGGTTTGAACATCATTCGGACAATGTTCACTTTATGAATCCAGCAACAAGGCATATAGGAGGTAGGCGCCATAAATTCTGGGCCTGACAGGCTAATACAGGTTTGAGCGTGTTCAAATCCCGTTGCATCATAGCTGCACGGCGTTTATGGTGATTTATCTCCTTCATATTCCACTGCAAAAAAGTGGAGAAACTGTTTCCGTTTGGTGCAAGAATCCATTGAAGACGATGAGTGCCTCGGTCGGCCAATTAAACTGCTAATGCCTCAAAACATTTCAATTATTGAAGAAATGAAAGTGAAGGAATTAGTAGTGATGTTTAACATTTCTGAAACAAGTATTCGCTGATTTTTCCATAACCATAACTGATTTTGGAGTCCATTGTCACAAGAGATGAAACGATGGTTCTGTATTATAATCCCCTATCCAAAAAGAAATCGATGAACGTCGTTTTAAGGACGGTAGTGAGTTGTAAACAGCTGTAATACAACATTTTGAGGGAAAACTTTAGATTATTTTTACAAGGGTATAGAATTATTAATTGATCGTTGTAATAAATGTATTGAAGTTAGGGGAGATTATATTGAAAAATAAAAATTGTTTATTTTACCAAGTATATATTTTTTCTATATCAGGCCGAGAATTTATGGCGCCTACCTCGTACATCTGAAAGCCAATCCTTAAAATGCTGAGAAGTTAGTTTTTTGGATGTTGAAGCAGAGATGTACGCATAGATAAGTCTAAAAAGTGTAAAAAAGTGTAGAAGCATGATAAAACAAGACAATGGGGCGATAACATTAAAGTATTTAACCTGGATTGAATTTTAATAATATCTTGTAACAATCATGGAGCCGAAACGTTCACGATCAAATAAATAAATTCAATAACAGTCTTGCAACTTTTAGTAAGTAAAATACTCCGTCACATCAATCGTCATATCTCTCCGGGAGGTCGTAGTAATGATTGTCTCTCCTCCGGACGCCCCATCGGCTCTGGTGTACCCTAGGAGTCCTTACTGGTCCGGATCTTTTCCTTTTGTACATCGGTGATGTCCCGAAAAGTCCCACATTCATTTTCGCAGTATACGCGGACGATTGCGCTGTATTTGTTAGTAACTGTAATGAAGTAATGACGGTGAAGAGTCTGTAACGTACGGCAGATGACCCTAGTAATTGTATTAACGAAGCCAAAAGTGTGGCAATTCGTTTGACTGGGGGACGTTTTTTATCTGCCGAGAATATTTATATCAACGGCACCCGTATTCGGTATTCCGAAGTGAAGCATCTTGAAGTCCTTTTCGATTGGAGACTCGCCAGGAGAAGACACGTAGAGGAACAAGTTTATCAGGGTCAAAAACCAATTGCTCTCCCTTGTTTCTCGGAATAGCCCTTTAGGCCTAGAGACAAAGCTACTTCTTTATAGGCAGTGCCTAAGTTCAATTCTTACGTATGGGTCTGTCATGGAGTACAGCCACGAATTCTGATCTGCAGCGGCTAGAATCACTACAAAATCAAGTTCTTAGCATTACTGTTAACGTCCGGGTCAGGAAGGACCTAGACCTTCCCGGTTTGATGGTGTAATCTAGGGAGTTGGCCAAGAAATCGTGAAAGTGAGCTCAGGATGTGGAGAACCACTTTATGAGAGTGATAGTATATATATGAATAAATTGCTGACGTTGACTTGGAGACCCAGGAAGTAGTCCTAGAAGCGAACCATATAATAACTTGAACCATCCAGGCGACTATTACCCATGCATTCTAGCAGTGTGGCGACATTGTATATGAGTGAATAAAAAGCTTAAAGGCCTAAAGGTCAATTGATAATTTTGGTTTGCTATTTTTTGACCTACACTACAACGTGGTAACACCTCCGGTTTGAGCAAAAATGGCAACAAGTCTAGAACATCGTATATACTTTGACGGATTTGAATAGAAAGTTGTATAAGCTTTTTAGTAGACGGTCCATACCCAGATTTATTATGAACAGTCTCTGAGCTATTAGCAAATACATAAATTAAATAGATGAAAACAAATAACAACTTGATAATTGTAAGTTGGAAAATAAACTGAAATACTTCTTAAAACAAATGCTGAAACCATCACTCATTGATCAGGATAAGTTAAATAAATTAACAACTTCTGCTTCAGTACGTAATTGATCTCCGAAGCCAATCATCATAAGAATCTCTATTCTTTCTTTTTCAGTTAAATGCATTTTGAATTTAATTAGATGTGAAAACTAATTAACAAACACTTGTAAACGTTTATAACAGTTTTAACATATGGCTACTATGACTTTATTTAACCGTCTATCTAAATCTATTAAAATATACAGGGTGCTACTTTAAATAACAAAGTTATGGCTACTCCCGCTCGAAAAGGAAGTGATTAAATTGTGGTATAAGTAAAAAAGAAAACACAAATCAAAGATATAAATCGACATGTTCGAGCATTTTTTGCTGCTAGAATTTTATCGAATTTATTTCTTTCATCTCACAGGGAGCGATGACGTTTAATAATAGACCTACGATATTTTTATTTCGTGAAGTGGATTGTTTTACGGCAAACTTAGAATATGGATTCAACGTAATTTTTATAGTTTTTAGCATATAACAATTTTTACATTTGAGAAAAATTAGGGGTTGGGGGGCTTGTCCCCATAAACTAGTAGTAGTTGGTGAAAAAACGACTACCATTTAAAACTAGTAAAACAGTTAATAGGTTGTCCAAAGAATTTTTTAATACTTTTAATACCCATAGTTTCATAGATATTAACCCAAGTAACGAGAAGTCGTCTTGCATTAAGGGTACCTTACATACTGAAAACGATTGGACACCTAAAAAAATTACTACTGTTCTTACACTAAATTGATCTATAGACCTACAAGTTTCATTTAAATCGGTGAGTATCATTAACTGGTGTTTTTTTTGTGATTTTCCTCTTATTTTGTTCGGTTTCATGTTCTTTTCCACATTAGTATTGCTCTTAGTGAAAGTGGAAGATGTCAAAATGATGTTTTGATTTTTGGATTTCACAATGTGTTAAGAGGTTTTTGATATGCTTAAAACGGTAATTCAGGGGATAAGTTGGAACAATCACTGATAGGTGCAGATTTCTTAGTTGTCGTGCCTTTGTTTCTAGATAATTATAATTACATGAAAATAAGTAAAAGTAACATGGTAAGTCCATTACTAGAGGTACAAGTTAAACGTTACGTTATGAGGATGACACTACTGTTGGCTGCCTGGTTTGGCGGCCTAAGATCACACAGAAGCATGTGATAACCAATCTATTGAGAATTTAGAGACTGGTAACCTTATGTATAACTGGCGCCATCGAAAGTACCTCAACGGCTGCTACGGAAACCATGTTAAACCTACCTCCTCTTGACATATAATTATTATCAGGGGAGAGGCTAGAATGGAAGCATACAGACCGAAAAACACTAATAACTGGAGAACCCACATCTCCAGGATCTCCTATGATAAACCTTTCAAAGTTTTCTTGTATTAGGAAGAATGGAGAAGTGGAGAGAGGAGAAAACCGAAAACCCAAATCTGGTACAGAGATGGGTCAAGAACGGGTACTAGTTCTGGCGTTGGTGTTTATGAGGAAAACCAGGGAAAAGTGCGTGGATTATTTAGGCGGTACACCACGATACTTCAAACAGGAAAAATATATGCTATACAAACCTGCGCGTGGGAGAGTCTGCGTCGACAACCACGAGGGGGGACGATCTGCATTCTCTTTGACACTCAAATTCACTATCATCTTATCATATAACCTCCAAACTAGTATGGAAGTGCATGCAGAACCTAATGGTTCTGTCTAAACACAACAAGGTGTTACCTTGGTGTGGGTGCTAGGACATAAAGGTGTAGCAGGCAATGAAATTGTAGACCAGCTAGCGAGAGAAGGTTCAAAAATTAATTTTACAGGATTTGAACCGGGTGTAGGTGTTACCAAGAGTGTAGTGTGTGGTGCAATTAATGGATTTATCATAAAACAACACCAATTAAATTGGAACAGCTGGACAAAAGCACAGCAAATGAATGATGAGAAGATCGTCGCAACATTTGACTGCTGACCTGTTTGCACTAAACAAGATTTAGCTTAGGGCAACAACATGTCACATGCAACACTTGCACAAGATGGGGATCTACAAAGATGATGTAGGCTTTGTAATATTATTTTCAAAATCAACGCAGATTCGCGGTGCAAAGCGAAATTGATCTACCATTGGAGAAAGATTTACTGCATAGGCTCTTAAACCTGATCGGGCGAATTAACCTGTTTAAGTAAAATGAAACCAAAGCAGAAATAATACAGCAGGCCCATTGAGCCGCAGTGTTAAGGATGTAAGGGTGTATGGCAACAATCAATCAATCACGACACTATTGTACTTCGTTGTATTGTTCGAGCAGAAACAATTTTAGAAACTGCGGATAGAGAAAATTATTTAGTAATGAATCGTGAATTGAGCACATTTATAATTTGCATTCGTAGCGAAGATTAATCTGTGTTTCACATTTCCTTTCTTGGCTACTAGGAAAAACGAAGTCAAATAGGGAGACACATCATTAGGTTTTACTACTGCATCGCGAAAAACGATTATTTTATTCTTATCCTGTACGGGATCTTCGAAGCTTGTGTAGTTACCAGGTACCATGCGATATTAGGAATATTTTTCTAGTGTGCATTCAATAAAACGTGTCGTCGCTAGCGTGAAAAATGTTGCCCTATATCGATATAGTGGTGATATATGTATACTTTCCAATTTGGTTCAAATATTCTATACCATTTCTTTATTTCGGGATTATAGTAATATACTAAGAAATATTTTCAACTTCACAGTGAACTGTGAGTGCAAAAGTAATTCCAAAATAGGAAGCAGTAAACCTGTAGTCAGGATGCTTTAGAGAGATACATATGTACTTATGTATACCTTTCATTAACGGACGCACGGAGGAATATTTTCACATTCGATCTACAAAACGTACAACATGTATTAAGCAAATTTATTGGCTTTCACTTTTTAATTGCATTAGAAATCTTATGCCAATGTGCATACAAGTACTGCATGTGTGTAGTATGCATGCAGTTGTACAAAGAAGGCATCTAATCTACTAAAAAAGAAAGCCCCCTTCTGAGAATTTAGTAAGCAATTTCTAATATATAGGGCTCTGTATAATATAATTAAAATAAGATCTCAAGGAAACGATTGTAGACAATAGCAGAACTAATGAGTTCACTGTTGGAATTAGATATTCAATATGGAAACAGTGGATAGTTATAAATATATCTTCAGTTTGGTGTTTCGTCTAGAAAATTGGACACCGAATGAAATATTGAATAGACGAAAATCGAATTGATAAAAAAAAATAGAAAACGAAGTTGTGGCTATGAATTTGTAATTGCCAGTAAAAAATAATATTTCGCCACATTTCATGAATCATTAATCGAAACTCCTGTAACATGCACAATGTTGTATTGACATCTGTTTCAAATTCAAAAGATTAGCTGTCTAATTATAAATCATTTATGATCCTGATGAAGCTTTGATTTTCTAAATCTTGATCGTCATCGCGATATTAAACGAGTTAGCCACCGACTGCCATACCCCTTCGTGTTTTAAGGTGTTTCTTTTTCCTCCTTTCCTTTCATATAATTTATTTTTTGGTTTATTTGCCACCATTCTTCCTTTTCATCTCTTCCAATCTCGTGCCCTTTCTCCTTCATCATCCAGCATTTCCTTTGTATTTTTCGAACTGGTGTCGCCAAGTTTCTTCCACCCTTCCATAAATGGAGCACATTCATTCCTCCTTACTAAATATAACCTCTTCGCTTTCTCTTGACTGCTACATGTGAATCCCACTATGATTCTTTTACTTTTTATTTCACGCCTATTTTGTTTCTTGTTACCCATTCAACTAACAATCTCATACTCTCGAGCATCTCATTTCTTTCTTTCTCCCATATTGTTGCTCTTGTTTGATCCTCGCTTCTCTCATCTACCAATCTCATGACTTCATTTAATTCATTCTTCCACACTTTTCTGCTCTAGTTTTTATTCAAGCTTAATCCACTTCTTCGCTGCACCCATTCAGACTTTCATCCTGTTATTCTCTTACAAAACGATATATTCTGGCGCGGCGTTGATTTTTCTACTTCCAGAATTCTCTTTACACATTCTACTTTTACTTTAACTTCAAAACAACAAAACGGCTATCGAAAAGGGCGTTCAACAAAAAGTGTTTTACGATGGTTAAAAAAAAACGTTTAATGGTGGAATCTTCATTGAAGTGAATATGCTAGACCTTACAAAGGCATTTCAAAGTATTATGGTGTTAGAGGGACACCATTGAAACTACTAAAATCTTACTTCGCCAACAGGGTACAGGTAACTGTATGGAATAGCACTCAATTCCAGCTCATGTAAATTGATTACGAAGTACCGCAGGGCTTTATCCTCGGCCCGTTACTATTCATCCTCTATACAAATGCTCTTGTCTCTAATATTACTGGCGCTGAAATATGCTTATATGCGGACGACACACTCTTTTTAGTTGGGGACGAAGATCTGGCAACTTCATCTGGCGACGACTTCTTTATAACATTCTCAACTGAATCTATAAAAGTATCTTCATTTATCTCTGTTGTTGTCGCAGAAACGTGTTTTCGGACGTTATTTCTATCGACAGGTGAAGGCTCAGATATTTCGAAACCCGCCACTATGTTGTTAGCAGTAACTTCAGTCAATTCTATCAAAGTTTTCTTTAGTAAACATGGAAATACTGATTTGGGAATACATCCTCTGTTTTTTAATTTCCACCGTCTCTGTTTTAGTGGTCAAAAAAATGAAACGTCAAGGGGCTGACATATGTGCGGTGTGAGGTGGTAGTAATACAAATTTAATGTTTTTTTCTTGACGCATTTGTAAAACGGACATGGATAATTGAGATGCCAGGTTATCGCCTATAATCACATTTTGGCCATCCTGCTTTTTAACATTAGAGCCGCCGAGAATTCCACATACCTCGTACCGTCGCCGATGAAAGACGGTCAGATTGACCGGTGCGGCGGTTCTAATGTTAAAATAAGGGATTGCAATTTTCTTTACTCAGCCTTCAAATATTGCAGCCCCGAACCCGCCTAATTTGGATCGGTTGTAAACTGCTTTGTTTGGTCCGTTTGCAATCCGCTCAGGGTATAAGTGCTTTGCTTTATATACGATATAGGGAAGAAATAATTTGCCGTCGCTACTAGCACAAAACATTACGGAAACGGAACTTTTCGAACTCTCTTACTCGATGTGTATGTTGAACATCTCCGTACAATAATTCGGATTTTCTTTGGATCGTCGCATAAGTTGCTCACGTTATAATTTAGGATACTAGAATTCCACACAAGGTCACTTCTAATTTATTAAAGTAATTGTTTATCACATTGCACACGTGCAGGCTTCAAATTGTCCGAAAGTCTAAAAAAGCTCTTTATTTCCCTTTAAAAAAACCGGGCCCCAATCCCAACCTGGCAAATTGTCTTAAATTTCTGAAACCCTTGATTCAGATACCCCCAAAATTTTGGTCAGTTTCTGTAAAAGGAATTTTACAGTTTGCTGCGTAGGTTAGTGTTTGAGTAATTCTTCCTTCCTGGATACGATTCAAAACAGGTGGGCAACTTTTCCTGCCATTTGGCTACGATATTTCCTAAACAATGTTGATTTTGGCACGCCGTACCTTTCCCTGGCTTCTCCAAGTGACATGCGGCCATCAAAAACACCTGCCAAAGCAAGTTCTATATTTTCCTCTGGATATTCTGAGTAACGTTTGACTCCTAATCTTCGTTTGTAATATCAAAGCATGATGTTCCAAACTACCCTAAAACGACAGATTTTTATTAAAATTTGGGTAATTTATTCAGTATTCAGAAATAAATTTATATAACCTCAGTAAATGACAGGTACATGTCTAACCTAAAATATTTTGAATAGCATTTGATTATATTTACTTTATTGTAAACGTCCCAGAACCAGCGAGTCTTAAAGCAGTGGTACAGTTCACTACTGTAGATAACACTTATTGATCTCTGTTTTTTACGTCGCAAAATTGAGCTCCAAAAAATTCTATTCAAATTTATGACCAGTTTCGAAAGCTCCATAAAGAAAATATACGACTTTACGCTGGCGCAACTAGGGTAACGCTGCGACGATTGCATCATGAGCGAACTCTAGGAGGAATATAATAAATTGTTCTGCTACAATGTCACTTCGACGGTACGATAACGCGACGATAAAAATGAGCTCAGTTTTTAAAATGGAGTGCAACCGTGTTTAAGTTTACCTCTGCGCGATAAATTCGCTGTCCGAGTTTATGCTGTCAACATCTGGCCCAGTTACGCCTGCATATTATGTATAGGGGAATATGAATCATTGTCATCAACAAGTGCACTAGATTTTGGTTTCGTATTTACCACATAGTACATGGGTAAAGTTGACGTAAATTAAAGCGAGACATCTAAAAACGTGGTAGTATGCAGGGTGTTCAATTTAAAAACTAAACTTATATCGTATGCAGTAAAAATTGAACATTTCGTAAGTACAGGGTGGGGCAGAACAATTTTCTTATTTGAATTTGGCGCCCTGAAGCGATGGTTGCTCCGAGGAGGGTGGGGGTAGGCACATTCGAGAAGGCGGGGTGTAAAGTTGTAGTTCTGCTTGGTTTAGTTAGCATCATGGTTTTTTGAAGAAAACGAACGGGCAGTTTGGGGACTTCTGACCGTTATATTCACATGTTTCCCGGATTTTTTCCTGCCAACACTCAACGAGATGGATGTAGGAGATGTATGGTTCCAGCAGGACGGTGTCACGGCACACACAGCGCGTGTGTCAATGACTGATTTGTTTTCTCCTTGAGGGGCGATCTGCACTGGCCAGCAGGACCGCCTGATTTAGCCCCCTGCGACTATTTTTTATGGGCCTGTCTAAAATCACTTGTTTACAACGATCATCCTAGGACCCTGACTCACGTGAAGAACAACATTCGTCAGGCTGTCGCTAATATACCCGTCGATATGCTGGAAAGAGTTGGACGAAACTTCCGTGTTCGATTAACGCAGTGTATTGAGAACAATGGACGCCATCTGCCTGTTTAAAACCGGGAAAGCAAAATTTAAATGTTGTACTTGATGCGGTTTTTTTAATTGAATTTCCAAACAAGCAAGTTGCTCTGCCCCATTCTGCATATTTGAGGATATAATTTCAAGTTATGTAGAGATTTTCTCCGAATAATTTTTATTTGAAAACTTTTTCAGTAATTTGTTCAGGAAACAAAATATCTTCCATCCATGCAAACATTAAAATATCGGCACACCCCACTCCATACAAGTAATTTGATTAATTCGGAACAATTGTTTCGCGAATTCGTGGATTCCCATTGTCAACCGTACGACTGAATGATGCGAGAACAGGATTTTTATTCATAATATACTTTGTTCTATTCCTACTGTAAAAGATATTTACAAGCACCTACACGCAGAGAAACGTTTCCTTGTATCAAGGCTGTTCGCCTCAATTCAAGACAATCACTGTTTCAATTATCCACAATGCAATAACTATTTTAAATTAAAAGAAACATTTTCTTAGTGTTTTTTTCTTCCCTTAAGAGAAGTATATAGGGGAGCGGTGGGTACAGTGGAACACTTTTCTTTTCTGGCTATTTATTTGTGCAGTTTTAATGAAAAAAACTATTGCATTTAATAGAGGATACGTAGTAGGGACTTAGGTAGGAATCTGACTACTCAAAACATAAGAAAACGCAACTGTATTAAAAAAAAAGAAACAAAAACTAAACTGGTGATTTTGTTTCACTGTACCATTTGACCTGGGTACAGTGAAACATGTGAAGGGGTACAATGGAACATAAAATATAATTCTATAAAAATGTAAAAAATTTATAAAATTATATTTGTCAAAATTAACGGGAAAAGAGAATGCTTCTTTGGTGCGTTTAATACCACCGCAATGATTTGGCATTGGCAATATTTTTACGATATCTTTTTTATCAAATGTATAGTTTTCCTCCGTTTTTATAAATTTAAAGTATGGTTTAAGTATTTTGAAATAGTTCATAACAATTTCATTTTGTATTATAGCTGTTGTTTGTCCTACACTATATGTAGTCAAAGATTGTTTATTTTCGACAAGAAGAAGAAATTAATCGAGTTTAACATCATCCTGCGGAGGAAAATCATCTTCATCGAGATCCTCTGGACCTATACTATCGTCTGACTCTTCATATTATCTGGTCTTCATCTTTTGATGAATCACTAGTTCTTTGCATAACCTTTCGTTTCACTTGCGATATATTTTTGGCCTTACGTTTTTTTTCATAGCTCTCTTCTAACCTTCTAACAAATATTGAAGTATCGGTCAGAACTTCGCTCCTTTTACGTCGATTTGTGCGTGTTGCTTTCCTTGCTTCCGCCTTTGGTAGAAGCTTCACTTCAAATGGCGGAGTATAATATGTTGATGATTTTGAAGTACAAGGCTTCGGTGATATAGAACTTCTATTTCCGCCAGCTGGCGACGGAGTTCGATCGGCCCTGAAAGTCGTAGGTGGTAGTGAATTTTGTTGCTCTTCTGATATTGTTTGTCCCATTGGTCTATCCGTTACATAGGAACTTAATCGTCATCACTGAATATATTTCTGTTAAAAATCCAAATTCTAGTACTCTTAAAGCCGTTTATAATATTTTCGTGGCTAATAGTTTTGGGATAGGCCAAACAGTGATGCCACGTTGTATATCGTAATGGTGTTTGGTGAATTATGCACAGTGGTGGAAGCTGTTTCATCTACATTATATATCATATTTCCGTTTAGGTTCTTATTTTCAAGGTTCTTGTACAATCTCTACATTATTTAAAAAAATTTTTGACGGTGGTTCTTAAAGAGGGGGTCTTCCCAAAAACCCTTGGG
>JAROYC020000010.1:16821006-16887806 GCA_029619255.2 Dynastes hyllus | reverse complement strand
GTTGCGCCTGATTCCGATTCTGTTGGATGGCGCAATTTGGCCCGCTCTATTTATCATTATTGAAGCAGGGCCACGGTATTGGCGCCTGTAGTTATTCTCACCCAACTATTGTACTGTGTGTTAGAATAGCGGGAGGCGTCTGATAAACCTTAGTACTAGTGTAAGATCGTCTTGTTTCGGTTTAGTATGTATTAAGAGTGGCATATTAAGTTGCTTATCTCATTTGCGACTGACGAGGTGATTTGATTTCCAGCTTTTCCTAATTTATGTAAGTGACGTTTTAAAGCTGCATGATTTGTTGATAACTTTTCCAGTATTCTGACTGTTATCATTATAATTTTGACTACTTAATTATAATCTGAGCAACATGCAAATATATTTTGCTTATCACTCAGTTAACAATTTAATTTATTTTTGCAGATGTTAAGGAACATTCTCATTGACCAGAAATAAGGTAAGAAGCTATTTTCTTTTATTTTTCAACTGTATTTTATATACCATCTTGTCCGGAACTGTATATCCTTTGCTCCCATTTTTAAATGAAAAACCGTAGATCTATTTTTGGAAGTATTTTTTTTTAATACGTAAGAAACTGAAGCGTGAATGTTTGTTTACAATTTTTTTATTCTACGCACTAAACAAATATGGAAATAAGTTAGGTAGTATAATATATAAATATATTAGAAAGCGAATTTGTTTTATTTGTATCTATTTCTCAGCTATGCTCTGTTTAAAGTGGAATTTTGCAAAAGTTTGAGCCACTATTAACGGAAATACTAACGTTGCTTCAGCATAAATTTTCACTGGCGTTGCACTTCCTTTAATTTTACCCCAAGAAACAGCTTCATCTGATCGTGCTCCAGAATCACTACCATCAAATTCTCAAGAAGTGTTTATGTAAACGGCATAATCAGCGCCATTTCTCTAAAACGTTAAATTAATAAACAATCACCTTTTACAGCAACCGGCGTATATCTTGGCAAGCGATGGTGGTGCGCTTTGAACAAATTTAGACCTAAGGTTTGTTCGCTCGGGCTGCACTTTTTACTCGGTGTAGTGCGAAATTACGTCACTGGTGTGGTCAGTGCAAGTAGGTGTATGGTTGTGTCCTATCTTAACTTACTCTTGTGTACGCTGGTGCAGTTAATGTAGGCCGAACGAACAAAGCTCTAGCGTTTTCGGTTAGTGCAGCGTAGTGTAATATAACAAACTTCTTCACAGTCGATGGCGTGAAATTGTGTTTAATGTGTACACGTACTTTTGTGAGCATAAAACTGAAGAACAAACACTATAAGATCTTAAACAATGTGGTTCTCAAAGCAACGAGGGTGTCCGTAAAAACGATAAAGAGGATTGTTCAAGAAATGAACGTAGAAACAAATCCTGGAGAAAAGAAATTTCGTAGTCGTGGAAAAAAACTACAACCAACAAGTTCAGTAACTAATTTCGGAATATAATTTATAACTTCCACGGCACGGAAGACATGTAAATGTGCCACGCTAAGTGCGAAAATGAAAAACGAATTCGGATGGAACGGGTCAAACAGATCGTTGCAAGGAATTTGAAAAACACATCGGTTTAAAATGCAAGCGTGCAAAATAATAGAAAACAATAGTCAGGAGTACATTCCAGAACTTTTCTTTTCCCACCCTAGAGATCCTACAAGGACTCATGACCATGGTGCGAAGACGGAACTAAAATTTAGGCAGTGGAGGTAGAGGTGGAATTATACCAACCAAACTAAAAACGTTTGCTCTAGCATAAAATGTTCAAATAGACGTGAATTTGAATTTTGTAGCATTCCTACTTTAATAGCAGATTTAATAATTATTTAAGATATAATTATTCAACAGCGGATTACTTCAAAAAAATAACAAAATGTGTATATACATTCTATCATTGAAAACTTTATTATTTTATAAATTAATAATTGTCACCAAGTTGTAGACATATTTTTCATGCATTGCTAAAACATATAACCTCAAAACAACACATGCTTTCAACATTTCATAATGTAATAACTACAAATTTAACTACGTGATAAATATTAATTTTATAAATCTTACCTTTTAAATGGTTTATATTAAATGAATGTGGTCTTGAAAAAGACAGTTTTTTAGAAATTCAAGCAAACGCAAACAATAACGGGAGTTATACCACGAAGGTAGTCCACAATGCGAATGACGAGCGAACCGGTTGATGCTTTTTGAGTTGGCGAATGCATCTTACTTAGCGTGGAAGGGGTAAAAGAAAAAGAATTTTCGTCTTCTGCGCCGTGGTCATGAGTCTTTGATTTTAGTATGATTTATTCTCAAAATAAAACGAATTGAACTTAAAGAAAAATGGTTCTGCAAACAAGAATAAGTTTAGTATAATGCTATTATGGTGGTAGAAATTACGTAAAAATTCTTACGAGAATGAGTTTGAGAGCAAGACCCTGTAAAACGAAGGCGTACCGTAATTTAATTAGCAAATTTGAAAGAACAGGGTCACAAACTAAACCTCCCGAGATTAACTAAGGACTAGTGATGTCTAAGTTATAGAAATTCTTCAGGAAAATCAAAACATATCAATACTAATCCGCCAGAAATCAATATTGGTAATGCAATCAAAACGACCGCAAATGGTTTGGAAAATTTTACGTAAAATCCTCAAAATGTATTCTTATAAACAAAACTGCAACGACTGTTTGATTTGAAGGAGGCAGGTAATCAAGTACGATTTTTCCTTGCGAATAATGGCTCAGATTGAAATTGAACCCGAATGGTTATCCCGTATTTTATTGAGAGATGAGGCCCATTTTATCTTAATGGTGGAATCGATACTCAAAACTACCGCATATGGTCAACAAAGAATCCACAGTCATTCAGCAAGGTCTTCATGACAAGAAAAAGTCACTGTTTGCTACGATTTCATCATTGCATACCTCCAAATACCTGCAAATGTTAAGAGATTATGCAATTCCACAGTTGCAAAACGCAATTGAAAACATAATTTTTATACAGTGTGGAACACCCTTGCACATTTACGGACCAATTAAAGACTTGTTAACTGCTGTTTTGCAAGATCTTGTTATAAGCAGCCATTTTGAAAATTCATGACCACCAATTATGTGGGTTATTAAAAAACTTGTGTTTAAAATACGACCAAAAACGTTGGAAGAATTAAAAGACAGTATTGGTAAAAGCTGGTACTTTCATAGCACCAAAATGGAGCTCAGATTGAACAGATGTGGGAAAGACTGTTGGACATAAGAAATCCTATTTTTTCAGTTTCTATTGATTTTTTTTGTTGGCTTAGTTTGTTGAAACTGTATAATACCTTACGTTAACCTTGAATAACAAAGGCCGCATTTAAAAATTCACTTTTAAAGGATATAATAAGAATAAAAATGTCCCTTAAATCACTTGACTTTTTTGGTGTTCCATTTGATGACTTCTAGTTTAAACTGAAGTCGTGGGTAAGAGAAAATTCCGTAGGAAAAAGCAAGACGATTACTTGAGAAAACGGAAGTCGAGTCTTTGAATAAAAGAACTGTATATTCCTCCGAAATATCTGGGGATATGAATACCGCTTTTTTTGCATAATGTAATACAATGTTTTTCGATATATCTGCCCTATGCAAACAAAATGGGAACGACCGGGTGTTAAAAGTGGTTTTGGATGGGAAAGAAACAGCTTTCGAGAGGTAACGGTGCTATATCATTTCCAAACACTGGTATGTAATTTGGGGATATAACTTTATACATCTCGAAAAACGTGAATGGATAGACACATCGAGATTGTCTTTCCTTTATAAACTCTTTTAACTTAAAACTTCAATATTCAAATAAATTTTAATCCCAGTCAAGAAATCTTATCGCAAGACATTAGATTTCCAAAAGACTTTATTCAAATATTCCAAAACTTTTACGCGATTTTATTTTATCTACAACCGAAAAAGTTCCTTTTACATCTAGATGAAGCTATTGGCTGAAATTTAAAACCCAGCCATCTAACCGAAATGGTTCATCGAACGCGAGAAAACCGCTTAACCCTTTGGAATTCGGACCCACGACGTTAAAACGTGAAACGACGTCGGGTACGCCGGCGATTGCCTTCGTGACGTCCTTTGACGAACTTTTAGTCTCTTCTCTACTCGAAATTAAAATTACCTTTTCGAAAATGTCTTCGTGATGGACGCAATGGTATGAGTTCATTTCACGCGATTCCGTGTACGAATTCTCAATGCCCGTGATGGGGGAGAGGTCAGCGTGACGTATAGTCGTTGGGGAATTTTTGGGAGGCACGAGGTTTGAATTATGTATAATTTCAGGTGATGTAAATATGCTACCTTAGAAAAGAATTTCATAAGAAATTACTAACGAAGCAATTTTAAACATTCAATTAGTGCGGTGGTAAATTCTACAATATACGAGGTAGGCGCCATAAATTCTTGACCAGACAGGCTTATGCAGGTTCGAGCTTGTTCAAACTCCGTTGCGTCATAGATGCACATGTGCGAGACCTACACTATATATATTACAGCTCGAAGAGTAGTAGTTTTTAGTAGCCAGCCAGACAACGTAACTAGTCCATGAAAATGTCTCAGGTAACGAAAATTGAGTACTGCGTGGTCATTAAATTTTTAACAAAAGGAGAGCTACGCCTAATTACATTAAACAACGTTTGTGGTGATTTATCTTCTTTATATACCACTGCAAAAAAAATTGATAAATTTTTTCGTTTGGGGCAAGAATTCCTTGAAGATGATGAGCACCCCGGCCAATTGAACTGACAGCTCCATAACCATTTGGGTTTGAATAAGATTAGTGAAAGATGGGTACCGCATCTTCTTTCTGCTCTCCAACGTGAACGCCGGGTCGAATGTGTGCGCTCATTTTTAAACATCTGTGGAGACGACCCGAAATTGATTTTGGAGTCCATTGTTAGAGGAGATGAAACAATGGTTTTGTATTATGATCCTCTATCCAAAAGGGAATCGATGGAACGGCGGCGACTCAATGAACCTCGTCCCAGAAAGGCGAAAGTCGTTCAATCAACGTAAAAGGTGATGGTCACAATATTCTGGAATTGTGAGGGTATTTTACTCATTGACTTTAAAAAGCGCAACTGTCAACAGCGCGTATTATGCATCTTTGTTACATAAATTGAGAGGCAAGATTCGTGCAAAACGCCGAGAAAAATTGACAAGAGGTGTTCGATTTTATTGCACGATAATGCACCCGTCCATATTGCCGACATTTCACAAGCTGCTATCCGCGAATGCGGCTTTCAAGAATTGGAACATCCACCATATAATCCGGACGTGGCTCCAAGTAATTAGTATTTATTTTCTAACTTAAAGAAAGACCATAGGGGACGTCGTTTTAAGGATAATAGTGGTTTGCAAGCAGCTGTAATACAACAATTTGAGGAAAAAACTTAAGACTATTTTTAGAAGGGTATAGAATTATTAATTGATTTATTAATTGATCATTGTAATAAATGTGTTGAAACTAGGGGAGATTATATTGAAAAATAAAGATTGTTTATTTTACCAAGTTAATTTTTTCTATATCAGGCTGAGAATTTATGGCGCCTACCTCGTATAAGTAAGTGTGTGTTTGTAGTCAAATCTGAATATGCTCTTGGACATTCTGAGGAAAATGGACATTTTTATAAATAACTGTTTTCCAGTAAAACGCATATTGGAAAGGTTTTTCCTCTTTGTAACCCCATCCATTAATTAATTGGTTACAATAAAGTTCAATAAAGTAAAGGAGAAACAACAATTAACAGAATAAGCTAAAATTAGATAAAATAATAACGAGCACAATGAACGAAGATGTGACAAGTGCAGGTTATAATAATAGGCTTTTGAAATCGTGATTTGACAGTTTGGCAATTGTTATGATTACTTTGCTTAGCAACGAGCTCTTTAAATCAGTCTGGTATCATAAAACCTTTATTACTGCATGCCATATTTCTCAAGTTAAAGTATAACATATATGGTATTGTTGGTTTCCCCTTTCGATTATTTTTCCAAAGACGTAAAAATACACAGAGTGTTCTATTTAATTTAAAATAAGAAAGTCACTTGCGGTGATATCAGAAATGCAATTGAACTGCCGATAACGGCAAAAGATCGCTTACAAAAAATATAAATCAACCTAATTTTATTTAAAAACGCCAGCTTCTGTCGTTAAAAAAAGCTGATATGGGGGGGATACTTTATAACCTCACTATATGTTCAAATTTGAGTCAAGATATCTAAAATTTATTTTTATATGCTTCAGTTAGGAATTATTTGCTGTTAGAAGGTTTTATTGACGACAAATCTTTGTCCACATGTCTCGTGTCCACTAAATCGAATTTGTTTGCACATCCTCGCTTACAAGTGCTACTACCATTTCAGTTCATTATCCACCAGTCGTCACAACTCACCGCACTTACATTCAAACATATACGAATTTCTTTCGGTTAGCGGCGTTTGTCGGTGGCATTTCGAAAGAGCAGCTCGTGTCTTATCTGCCGACTTAAGAAGCAGAAAACCAGCAGCAACCGCAACAACAAAATGCATATATACGATTACCAGTCCTGCCGAGGACATGTCCAAATACAGCAGGACGCGCACGAAGAACCTGTGCGCGTATGTTTGTGTTAGTGCGAGTATGAGTGGTACGTTGGCGCTGCTGACCTCCTCTCTACTTCGCCTCTCTTCCCCTCGGCGTCCGGCTCTTATGGAGCGACCACATCTCGTTATGCTGCAACCGCGCTCGGCCCAAACGACGACGATCTTCCTCTCGTTTCGATGCGAAAAGCGTGTGGTATCCCGGGTGATTCCTGCACTCCAGAGGCCACTATACCGTCCTATTATCTTCTGCCTAGTGCGGTTGTAACGCGTCCTCTAACGTCCTCTATCGTTTGCATAATTTTATTAAGGACACACACTTTAAAGACGTTTTAAGGGCGTCCTTCTGTTCCTTATTACGTCATCGCAATAAAAAATAATATTCTAGACGAGTCCCTGCGGTTATTTCGACGCTCGAGAAAGATGCAGAATTCTTCTTTAATTCTGCTTTTCAAAAATAATTATGGTCTTGTAAAAATAGAAATTTGAGTATAATTTAGGGGCACAAATTGGCTTCTAGTGACTTTTAAGCAAGGTATTTATCGTTTTTTACCGTTTACTGTAAACGCGCAAATAAGAATTCTGAAAAATGGTTCAGCATTACTGGTTATTACGATTGCTAATAATTGAGATTCGACAAACGAGGGCAACGTCAGAGGCGTATCGCGCAAAAGTAGGTACGTGAGATACAGTTTTATTAAAAAATAATATATTCTTACCTTTTATTGACGTCTTGATGTCCACTGCGATAAAATACTACTGCCGCGATAAGCCGTGTAAAACTGCAATACAGGCAACGTTTCCATTGTCGATTCACTTAGCCTTCGACATTGGCCTGAAAACGTTTTCATGTATTTCGAAAATGATTGTTCTACATCTAGCGAAATAGGATTGCGTAATTCAGATATTCCTTTATTTCTTCTGTGCACTCTTTATTTTCAGTAATTGACCGAACCTTTTGTAAATCGGGATTTTTATTTAAAGCTGCATGAAATTTTTGAGCGACATCTAGTCCTATTGGATCCGTCAAGCTTTCTAGAGCGGCTTATAAATTGTCTAAGGTAATGAGTCCCGTAAAGATAAGTGACTGTTTTGTAACAGCGATATAGCTTGTACAACTGCAGAATAGTTTATGGAAAGTTCATCTATTTGTAATTGAACGTCCGAATGGGAAAAAAGTTGCTGACTCTCTTCAATCGCTGCGGATTCATTTGATTTAAATTTTGAAATCACATCCTTCACATTTGCGAAATATTTATGCCTGGAACCATGTTCATGACACAATTGTTTGACAACGCGGATATGTTTGGGAGATTTCACAAAGATGCTATTAAATTATTCACCATCGGATACTTTCGAATGGTTTCTGCAACGAGATGATACACGTATATGAGACATGTTATGTGAAGAAGAGTTGGAAAGCATATTTTCAACATCCTATCAACTGTCAGCATTGTTGCAGCTCCATCAATAACTAACTTTGTGACTTGGGCTCCTGTGATACAAAATTCTCTTAACGAATCTTTTGTTATCTTCACAACGGTTTCAGTATCACTTTTTTCAACCCTTTTACTGGTTAGTAACAAGGAAGCTGCTGGATCATTACGTTTTAGAGGACGCGCTACAACATGAATTACGCTGTGTTTCTGTACATCAGTTTTTCATCCCACACTTACGCAAATTTTCTTTTTTTCAACTCGTCACTATACAGTTTTTTACTGTACCCTCAAATGGGGTAAATTGTATCGCAATTGTTTATTGGTTGGTAATTTCGCAGGGAACATATTTATCCCAAAGAAACGAAAGAGTTCATTCACTAGGTGTTGTGGGATGTTGCACCCCAAGCATAAAATAAAAATCATACAGAAATTCCTAGTACGGAGTATTGTTGCTTAAATTCAGTACATGACGTTTACTTTCAATATATCTTCTACAGTGAAATGTATCGCGATCTATCAACCGTATATTGCAAATTTTGTACTGAATGATAATATCTGTATATTCCAACCCAGGGAAAATGACTAATATATTTATTCACATGCGGTGCTAAAGGTAAACCTCGTTCACGACGATCCATGTTTTAAAAGACGCACACCGATAAACCAATAATTATCGAACGACCGTTACTTCCACGCCTATCGTATGACTAAACTCTCCAATGGCTTCGTATCGACCTAAATCCCCTTTCGGCGCTTCTGCCGTAGCACGCATTTGTCGAACCTTACTACTAATCACCAAATTTAATTCGTGAATAAGTACTATATGATCATAAAAAAGACGGTCATGCTTCTTTTAAATAATTTTTTATGTTGGCTACAACTGCCTTTGACTGTTAAATCTTGCCTAAATCATATTAAGATTGAAACTTCAAATTACGTCTGGCATATTTGACAGTAATGTTGCAAAATGTTTCTGTTAAAAACGTAAATGACTAATGTGGTAATATAAGGCAAAATGAGAAAATTATTTGTAGAATATGTAAAAGGTATTTGGTGTGTGGCATCAAATTAATTAATAATATCTTCCAAATTTAACTTCTCTTTCTTATTTGTGCATTTTTTCCCATACCTGATTATCAATTTTTAGTAAGAAAAAATTGATTTTCTTTATCAGAGCCTAGTTCTTTGCATTGGATTTCACATTTTGTTGGCTTTAAAATCCATTATTTTTGCCTTTTTTAGATCTCTTATTACAAATTTCTTCGAAGAGAACGTTAATAGGAGGACGCGCATGCCAGAAAAAGCAGCATATAAAATATGCTAGACAAGAGAATAGTTGTAATTAGAGTTGCTCACTAGCGCCAACGGGCAGTGGCGGAGGTTCGATATAACCCTCAGTATAACTGCGAGTCTCAACCAGATCTGTTGTGTATACATGTACGCTGCCGTAAATACTATTTCGTAGTTCTACGTTTGTTTTCAAAATGTTGCTTACGTCTCGAAAACGACCAATGTTGGACAAACTTACAGAATTTATAGCAGAAATGCCTGACCTAAATTGTGATGGCGTTAAAATTCAATGTGTAGTTTCTAATATCCCTTTAATGGTTGGTCCAAAAGTGATTGTCTACGTCAAGTAAATAGTAAACAGCATTCTTAAAAATAAAATTGCATACGACATTATGACAAATTTAAATATAATTTATGTGTTACTTTTATTGCATGTAATCTACCGTTTAATTTACGTGACAAAGAAGCATATGTCTTCTTTTGGAATAAATATTCGGACTGCAAATTACCAAGTCGGGCATCGTTACAAAGAATTGTGCTATCTGCTCGTGAACATGTTGAAAAAAGAATTAAATAATACAAAAACTGTGGTTATGTGCGGACGAAACAACAGATCGTAAAAAACATTCTGTGGTTAATGTAATGGTACGTACAATGGAACCACATCAATCGTCACCTTCAATCCTATTAGCTTCCAGACGAGTACAACAGTGTACTGCCGAAGTAATTTCAAAGTTAGTGTTAAATACATTGGAAAAGTTTGAACTTTCAACAAACCAACTGTTGATGTTTATGAGTGATGGTGCTGCAAACATGCTTTCTGTAGGTCGGTCTCTTAAAAAACATTGTGCTTACTTGTTACATATTACGTGTAAAATTCATGCTTTCAGTCATGTGGCAGATAGTATTAGAAAATGTTATCCTGAGGTAGACGCTTTAATAGCGCATACAAAAGCAGCGTTTGTCAAATCCCCAAAACGTATTCGCAAATTTCACAGACTGTGCCTGTATGCCTGAGCCACCAGAACCTATTCTTACACGTTAGGGAACATGGTTACAGGCCGCGTTTTATTGTCATAAATATTTTGAGAATATTAAGAACGTGGTTTTACAGTTCGATCCAAAGGAAGCTGTGGCTATCAAGGAAAGCCAGTCGAAATTTCAAGATACTCAGGTTAAAACGGATTTAAAAACTATTCAGAACAATTACTTCGGATTAGTGGAGGCAATAGAAAAATTACAAAATCCTTAGGTGTCGTTAGTGGAATCTCTGCAAATAGTGCAACATGTTTACGTACAGCTATGCGCGTTAGAAGACGCAAAAATGTTTGTGTTCTAGAAAGGTTTGAAAATGTTTTAGAGAAAGATTTTGATTTTGGCGCATTCAGACAAATTTGTGAAGGTGCGTCAATAGAACCGTTAAGTTGTTCCAAAAATTATTTTAATTACGCAAGTATAACGTCACTAGATGTAGAACGTTCGTTTTCTGCATATAAACACACTTTTTCCTCACACCGTACTCGGTTTGCCGAAACAACTGTGAAAACATATCTAATGTTGCAGATATTTAACAAACATTATTCACTTTGTGATTTCACGGAAGACTCTTAGACGGTGTTTGAGCACGTATTATATTGTATTTCTGACCATTTAATTTGTGTAAACTTTTATACGCCCGCCACTGGCTGTTGGCGCAAATTGAGCAACTCTGGTTATAATGCAAGAGAAAAAAAGAAATGCACAAAATAGAAACAAAATCTTGATTGTGAGCTTCCATATAGCGATAATCAAGATGTTAGGTATAAAATTAGCACAGGCTTTGGAAAACAATATCTTAATCAAACAAAATTATGTATAATACGCAGCAAAAGGCAATAATATTAACCACTTCTTAGGACACTGACAGCATGGTTACCGGAACGTGAAACTTAACAAGATTATATACTAAATCGTGGTCATGAACCTCCATAAAAGATGCTGCCAAAACACTATAGAACGATCCAATAGCTATACGAACCTACAGTCCCTGGCCATATTACTTGAAACATGTCATAAATCAACCCTTTTACCTGGAAACTCCCATCCTATTATAGTGATATTCTTTTGCTTTGAATCCGATCGTTTATAGGGGAACTAGATTATTGTATCAATAAATAAAAATACCAGAGAAATGATATTTAGAAGAGTAAAGTACGTATATATATATACATATGCATCGATATTTTTTAAAATATTTCGTCATAACCGTATAGAAGCTAAGTTGTGGAGTATCGTTAAGTATTTTGTGATGATATATCGTTATTGCAAAGGTAAAATTGTTATTCTATCTCTCTCTTAATAATTAATTATTTGGAATTTGAAAAAAAAATGAAATATTTGGGTTTTTTTTGTAGAAAATGCCCGGGAAAGATTTAGTAAGTGAACAAAAAGCCACTATACAAGCTCTTCTACAATCAAACGAACATTCACAACGAGAAATTGAAAAATTACAGAAAGTATCTCCTTCTTCTGTATCGCGTTTAGCTAGAAACTTAAACGAAGGAGCTAGCACATCGACACAAAGACGGGCAAAGTGCGGTCGGAAATTGTTCATCAGGCTTTGAGCAATAGACTTGCTACAATTAAAATGTTTCAAAAAAATTTACAAGAGAGAGGAATAGAGATTTCGAGCAGAACTGTCAGACGCCGATTGCGCGAAAATCGCCTAATGGGCCGAAGACCTGTAAAAGGGCCGCGTTTAACAGAAAAAATTAAATCTGCTCGTCTCAACTTTGCAAGAGAATATCGACATTTCACAGACGAGAATTGGAAAAATGTGAATAACTTAACAACATAATTTTTATTGAATTGGTGTTTGCATTATTTAATAGGTTTTCTTTAGTGACGAGTGCTCGCTCTGTGTGTTAGTGCAGCGAGCACAATTTGTTCGTAGACGACCTGGCGAACGTCCCGCAGAGTCCACGGTTCTTCGAACTGTAGAACACCCTCCGCGGCCCTTTGTATTTTGTGGAAGGTACAATGCGTTAAGAGCAGTACATAAATGTGTTAAAAAACACGTTATTACCGTATTTTAAACCAGGACGTCGCATACCGACAGGGCGTATATTTATGCAAGATAATGCTCCTTGCCATGTGGCAAAAAAGCTTAAGAAATTCTTTGAAGACAATCACATACCTTTTTTACGTTGGCCCGGAAATTCACGGGACCTCAATCCCATCGAGAACGTATGGAATCGACTAAAAAGTAAGGTATATGAAAGAGAAAACCCTACAAAGGAAATATTAACGAAGAATATAAAGGATGTATGGAAAGAGACAATCATATCTTGCATTGAAAGTATGTCCCGAAGAATTAAGGGTGTTATTAAAAATCATGGGTTATGGACTAAATATTAATTACTTATTTAATATTTACATATGTTACATATTTTTACAATATATTTTATAAATAAAAAATATAATACATGTATAGTTTATATTTTATTATGAAGAAATTACAAAATATTGAGTGTTTCAAGTAATTTAGCCAGAGACTGTATACTTTAAATACATTTTGATCTTTAAGTACTATATGTATAACGTGATTTCCGGCTGCAGCTTCTATTGTTCATTAGGAGATTTAAAGAGTAAATAGGATAAAGCAGCTAGCTGCCGTTACAATCGATAAAGCTGCAAATTAATATTGCGTTAAATTCAATTCCGGTTCGAAAAGCGGACGAGCATGGTGCGATTCCATTTGACAGAATGAGATTCCATTGGGAAATAGGCGCACGAAACGCGTACGAATGTACGTGCATTTCGCAGATGTTTCAAACCGCGACAAACAATGCCGTACCATTGTTGCCGTAATAATAATAATAGCGAAAGCATCGCTGTTGGTGATGTAACGAATGACAACAACGTAACAACAATAACAACAGCAATCGGTAACTGTGATACAATGGATCTCTTCGAACGTAAACAGATGTTTGTCCGTTGATGTGTCAATTGAAAGCGAGATAACAATTAGGGAAGTCGTTTGGGATTAAACGTCAATTGCGTTCGCAAACTGTAATGATGGAAAAGCGAGAAATTTTGATTGGTGCAATGGTTTGCTTTATTTCTTTGAAAGATAATGATTTGTTAGCTAGTTTTAAGAGGAAATTAAAACTACTTGCAGTATGAACGGAGGCAATTTTGTTGTAATTTTTTTGTAAAAGTTTGTGGCTCTAAAACCATTATATCTTGGTTTAGTTGAAGGTGTTTCAATGAAAATAAGTGATTTGGTATCAGGTAAAATGGTAATCAATAGACAATATAATCTGGTTATGGTTATAGGTTTAAAGTCAAATACATCGCAACCTTCAATTTTTAGTCAAACAGTTAACTGATTGTCATCTGGCACCGATTGTGATCTGAGTTTTCTTATAAGTTGTTGTATTGGCCTGGTATTCTGATGAACGCGGCCATTGTTAAAAACACGCTTCAAGGACGTTTGGTTATTATCCAAAAGTAGACGTTCTTTTGCGAATGCTCAACGTGTACTTCGCGAAAACTATTGTCCACATAATCCCCCTTCTGTGCTTCCTATTCCTCGAATCGAAAAGGATTTTACTCTTCATGATGAGAAAACGCCAACATTGCATGGTTTTAATGTTGCAGAGGTTCCAAATTTATTGATTCCTAGTCGTGCTAGAGAATTAGGGCTTAGAAGAACGATAACTGAGTTTACATCCACTGATCCAAGAACTGAAGTCACTGGAACATCGTAGGCACTGTGATTTGTGGCGGATCGTGGTCTTTATAGCAACTTCAAACGGATTAAGTCAGATGAAGCTCATTTTTAGTTAAGTGAATATGTTAACAAACAAAATTGCTGCGTTTGGTGAGACTAATCCACAAAAGATTTGGAAAGTTTGAATAGAATCACTGTATGATGTGGTTTATAGCGTGGTGGCATCATTCGACCATACTTTTTCCAAAACGAGGTAGAAGATGCCGTTAGGTGACCAAATTTAAAGGACATGTGGTTCTAACTAGACCGTGGCACATGTAACACTCCTAACACCACTATCAACAAATTGCAAGAACTGTTTAGTAAAAGAATAATTTTAAGAAATGCATTTGTTAGTTGGCTTTCAAGATGTGACTTAACTCCTTTAGATTACTTTGTGTGCCGTTACTTGAAATCCATGGTGTATACAAAGAAACCACGAACCTTTGATGTATTAAGATTAAACGTAATAAACTGTGCTTAAAAACAAAAATATAAAAAATTTGGTTGTAGCTGAAACAGTTTTTGTTTTATTTAACTATAAAATCATATCGTTATGTATAAGCAATTCTACCATACTATCCCCTAAAGGTGCGTTCACATAGGGTAGCGCGAAATTATCGTTAGGATTAGCACGAAATTATTTGCAATATTCCGCCGTAATTCTCAAAATATTTTCGTGACATAATGACAACTGACGTCTCGGTTGTATAATAATTTTAATTTATCTGTTAATAATTTCTTTTGTAGTGGATGAAATTACACAGAAACATATGCTGTGTGTATTAGTAGTTTCTGCAATAATCATGACGACCAAATTTTAAAATAGACGTTGGCAAATACGCCCCATCAACACTCAAAGGAAACAACAAGGGGACTATTTAAATTTAATTTAGGAAATCTTAAATCATGATCCTGATTTCTTTCTCTCATATACAGAAATGAATGTTGATTTATTTGAGAATTTATTGAAAATAGAAAAGGGGAAATTTAAAGAGGTAAAAATTTCGGGAAACATTTGAAGCGCTATGGACTGTACTATAACCCACAAACTACAGCCTGTCTACTCACCAACACGAGGCATGCATACATGCATATACGTACAGGGTGAGTCAATGATAGAGTAAAGAAGTTTATGTTTTTTTAAATCGAAAAAAATTTGCGATAAAACTATATCGTATGTTATGGTTAGTAAGTCCCCACATTTTAAAAATATATTAAAGTATACAGGGTGCGATAAAGAAGTAGAGTAACCAAAAGTTGCATTTTTTAAACTTGACGCCCTATATGAATTAATTTTTTAATTCTACGGCTAATTCTAAAATTTTTTTTTATGTATTTGTTATGTTGAAACCTTGCATTTTTCCAAGATTTTTAAAAAAAAAACTCACATTTTAAAGCACCCATTTAACAAAAAATTTTACCCGTCGTTTCTATAAGAAAAAGTTTATATTTGGTAAAGTGGAAAAACCAAAAGTTAAGTTAATAGGGGACTAAATAAAACTTTTTTAATATCCCAATAATGTTGAATATAATTGTCCAAACAAGAAAAAATGAAAAAGTTAAAAAAACACTTTTTCAAATGGAAAACCCTTTTCATATTTTTTATTTTATCTTATAGAACCTTCTAATTTTTGTTGAATATGTCCTATATCTATCTTCAATTCTTTTTGAGATTTTTTCTTTTTTTTGTTTTTCTAGTTTATTATTGTTTCAATCGAAGTCAGATTAAAAATCCATGAAATGTCAATATAGAGAAGCGTAGTGTTCTGACAGTAATATACGCTCACAGATAAAAATATTGCATGTTTTATTTTCGGCCTTTATTGTTTTTCTCTTTAAAACTTTTGTGATTCTTGTTGCTAAATCGTGTACACTGGGCTGTTTTACGTTATTGATAATGAAATAAATTACATACGGAGGATTTATAGCAAATTCGTGGAGGAATTATTAAAAGAACTTGTTTTTGGCCAAAAACGTTTAATTATTAAACATAATAACAACGCACCATAATAACACTTTAATACTTAGTACTTCCTCCTCTTGCTCTAACGATATCCTGCATCCTCCTAATCGTGCTGCGCAAAAGATTTCTTGAGGAATTCGATTCCATTCTTGCAGTGCAGTAATTCTCAATTCTGCAATTGAGTTAGGAGCTGGATTTCGTGGTAGTATATTTCTTTTTAGAATGTCCCATAGATGTTCTATGGGATTTGCGTCAGGACTATTTGCTGGCCACTCAAGCGCCGCAACGCCGATATCCTCAAGGTACTGGATCACTGTCCTTGCGGCATGGGCTCGGGCATTATCATGCATTAGCATAAAATTATCACAGCCAATAAAGCCCGTATAAGGTTCATTCTTAAATTTACATCAATGAGTTCCGTGCGACACTCCCAACTAATGCCGTCTCATAACATAATGGAACCGCCACCAAAGCTAAGATTTTGTGCAAGATTACATTCTCCGAAACGTTCTCCTGACTTTCTGTTTACACGACTACGTCCATCAGGCTTCTTGTTTCGTCTGTAAAAAGAATCTTTCCCCATTGATGTTCATTCCAGTTAGCATGAGCTCTTGCAAATTCTAGAAGTCGAATTTTGTGACGTGGCAGAAGCCGAGGAACTCGGGCGGGACGATCTGGATTTAAGCCGACCTTCTTAAGTCTCCTTATTACTGTTTTGATAGATATATTGACTTGTCTTGTATTCAATAATTCATTTCTAAGTGCGATTTTGTAAAGATTGAAGTCTCAAATATTGGTAATGTCTTGGCGTTGTACATCTTTTACGTCTTTGGCCACGCCGCCTTTTGTATTCTCCAGTCTCATTGTGTCGTCTTACTATACGACTGACAGTCGATTGATGGATAAGTTTTGCGAAGGCCTAATTGCTAGTTCACAACGATTGATGAAATTTTGCCAGAATTTGGTAAAACAAAAGTTTTCTCTACAGCTGATACAACCAAGGGTTTTTGGCAGTTAAAATTAACTGAAGCAAATAGTAAACTGACATGCTTTTGGACACCATTTGGGAGATATAGATGGACTAAATTACCATTTGGATTGGCGCTAAGTCTAGAAATTTTCCAGATGAGATTGTATGAACTGACACATAATTTGAAAGGTATAGAGGTAATGGCGGACGATAGTTTAATTTATGGATCTGGCAATACTATGGAAGAGGCGTTAATCGATCATAATTTAAATCTAAAGAATAAAGAATTTATTCGAAAAATTTAGACTTTACGATTGTAAGTTAAATAAGGCTAAGAATCTATGCAAAAGTTCTGTAAAATTTTATGGTTTTATTTTAACTAGTGAAGGTCTTAAGCCAGATAATGCAAAGGTTGACATTATTCAGAATATGCCTCCACCCAAAGATAAATCAGAGTTGCAAAGATTTCTTGGTCTCTGCACATACTTAGGTCCTTTTCTAAAAAATTTAAGTATAGAATCAGAACGCTTAAGGGAATTAGCACTTAAAATGATTTGGTGTGACGTGGAGGATCGAGAATTTAGTAAATTAAAAAGCATGGTTTTGGACTGTCAAATTTTAAAATATTACGATATTAATCAATCGATAACTATGGAATATGATTCTAGTTTAGAGAGTTTGGATGCAGTCATCTACCAGAATCAACAAGCTGTATCAATGACATCCAGCGTTTTGACGAGATCTGAACAAAACTACGCTATGATTGAAAAAGAATTATTGTCAATAGTTTTTGGTTGCACAAGGTTTGATCAATTTCTAGTTGGTAATGCTAATGTAATTGTTAAAACTGATCATAAACACGAATGAATATTAACCGCCAGAATAAAGATTTTGAATGTGAGATAAATACATTTAACATTTATAGAATTGATAGTTCAGAGAGAATTATTTTTAATAGTATAAACAAGATCGCATTAGTAAAATCAGTTAACATAGCTAAAAACGGATTAGATAATATTCAGGCAGAAACCACTAAAGATACAGCTTTGCAAAAGTTAATTCATATGATAGCTAATGGTTGGCCAAAATATATATGTGACACACCGGATGATTTAAAGATATATTTTAAACATAGAAATGATCTTACAGTACAGGAGTGACTTATTTTCAAAGGTGGCCGAGTACTGATACCGTATAGTTTAAGAAAACTAATGACGGAAAAAGTTCGTGTAAGTCACAATGCAATTGAAAATACTTTAAAGCTAGCAAAACAGAATATATTTTGGCCAGGCATGACTTCGCAAATTTAAGAAAAAGTGCAGGCATGTTCTATATGTGCATGCTGATTCACAACAATGCTTACCAATGATGTCACACGAAATCACTAAATATCCTTGGCAGATTATTTCGATTGATGTTTTCTGCAGTAAGTATAGAGGAAAGAAATGCAAGGTCTTAGTAACCGTAGATCATTACTCGGATTATGTTGAAGTAAATTTTTTGAGTGATCTGACCCCATTATCAGTCATTCAAGCTATGAAGGAAAATTTTAGCAGATTTGGAGTACCCGAATTTGTTTGTACTGACAATGGAACAAATTTCGTCAGTCGAGAAATGGAACACTTTGCCCAAAAATTACAATTCACACATGTCACAAGTTCTCCTTATCACACTAAAGGCAATGGAAAAGCAGAAGCTGTGGTGAAAATAGCTAAACATTTGATGAAGAAAACAGAAGGCAGCAAAGAAGATTTTTGGTGGTCTCTATTGCATTGGCGTAATACGCCTAATAAAATAGGACCCAGTCCAGTTCAAAAACTTATGTCCAGAATTAGACGCAGTGGTATACCAACATCCGTAAGGCAGTAATTGCCAAAGATAATCGCACAGGTACCAGATAAAATGGAAGAGAATTGCAAAAACGCTAAGTTCTAGTATGATCGAAATACAAAAGAATTGCCTAGTCTAGAAGCAGGGCAAAAAGTATACGTGCAGTTAAGACCGAAAACCGATAAAGGTTGGTCACTAGCGGAGATTGAAGAGCAGGTATCGGATAGATCATATTTGGTTAAAGTTGAAGGCGTTACATATAGAAGAGATCGAGTGTATATGAAGCCAAATCCAATGCAAAATACGGAGGCTACGGAGCAAAAATCAGCGCCAGTGAGCAGGAAAAGTCGGGTAGAACAAAACGAAGATAATGGTAAGCCTTATAGCGTTCCAATTAGTGAAGAAAGTGCGGTCGGAGACAAGTCGGATAGTGTTTCGATAAAGGACGAACCAAGTGATAAAATCAAGGTATCAGAACAAGGATTAAAAACGATGCATCAGCCCTCCGAAGAGATACGAACACCGCTATGTGACCAATCCTATTGAATTGCATTGTGCGAACTTTTTTAATTTCTACTTTCATTTCTACTTTAATTTCGTACGATCCAATGTGAACGCTACTTAAGACTTAGATACTTGACGCGGAAATCTCAAAAATCTCAAAAATTAATTTCTAATCGACTTTATTAGAAACTCAAAGAATGTCCTAGACAGTTCACAGCTTATCTCTTTGCGTACTTCGACATAAACAAACCTGCGTTTAGCGTTCGCGACGTTCCTCTTCAACGAGGTACATAAACGCAACACGAAGGACCCTGAAGATGTAGAGAACATGTGGCGGAGGCATCTTTTAAGAGGACGCGCGTTTTGCACGTTGAATTATTGACGCTTTACAAATTCTATCCTATTTATCTATCTGGCTATCGGCGGACCGACTGACAGTGACAGTAAACCTTTCAGCGCTCGCTCTTTTTACCGGAGCGAAGCGCGATCCGATCGCTGAGAGATATGACGGCGGTACGCAGCGTTCGCCGGCATCATCGACACACGGCCGCGCTGAAAAAAGCTCCGTCGGAGAAATATGGCAGTCCTAATATGTGTAAAACTAGTGAAACGTGCCGGGAATTTATCGACACTTATTTCATTGTGTTCTTCTCTCAGATGTAACGTATCTACACATACATGCGTACCTACAAGCTATTTGGTTGGTGATGGAGAAGTTGCGTATTTATAAAAGGGAACCGTTTGAATTATCGCGTCCGGTGTATATTGTGCGGACCAAGTGCTGTGTGCTGTGTTACCATATTGGAGTATACGCGAAAGATGGTGGTTATTGATGGACTTATTTGATTCCAGATACAACTAGATTGTATTTGGATTATGTTTTACATGCGCGTTTATTCATACGTAACACAATTGGTGTTATTTTACTTGTATCAAGACTACCCACCCCAATTCAAGACAATTGCCGTTTCAGTTATCCACAATACAACTACTGTTTTAAATTCAAATAAATATTTTCTTAGCGTCTTTTTTTCTCCACTTAAGAGAAGTATACTTGCAATTAAATAATTGTACTTCCTTGTTTAAGACATTTGTTGATTTGATTCAAGAAAATCTTGCAGAAAATTTCAAGAAAGGGATTCTTAGTGTAAGTAAATGGCCGTTATAACACAAGACAATATTTTCTTAAGGATAGTAAATAGTTTTCTTAATTCAAAAACGCGTTTAGGTATTGTTCATAAATCAATAGTTTCATTTTCTTAAAGTTTATTTATTTGCGTATTATTTATTTGCTTAGAATTCTTTAAATGCGTACTTTAATATTCACATTATTAATTGCACATATCTGATTTAAAACAGTGCGACATATTAAATTAAAATTCCTACCTTAATGTGATAGTGACACCTTTGCTGTCGAAATCATATGACGTGATTTTGTTTGATATCAATAAGAATACAAAATAGGGCTATCTATGTTGTTAAGTAAACATTGCGGCTGGTCGTGACGTATGACTAGATCGATGTGTTGCAGAGGTTCTTGATGAAGTTGAATCAATCGGTAAGTGAAGCATAAATGCACTGGTCGCGTGTTAAATTTCAATACTATATTCAAGAAAAAGATGTACCCTTTTCTTTTTGTAACAAGCCGCGGCTTATAATGGAAAATAAGCCGCGGCTTGTTACAAAAAAAGTGTTTTACAACTACGGCTTATAATGGAATGCGGCTTATAAAAGGGTGCGGTTTACAGGCTTTCACAAAAGTATTTTTCAGACAATCCATCCAAGTTTAAACAATTTTTTTTTAAGTAAAAGTGTTTTGTCAAATATATAATTACGGAATTTACACACATACAGTTGAAAAATAATTATGATCATTAAAGTTATAAAATATATAAAACCTACTTCATTAACACATATTGGCTTCCGTCGGTGAAATATGAAAATCCATGATTTCCTTAGTATTTCCGACGTAATTAAATATCTCAAAAATAATCTCAACCCCGGTAAGGAATCGAATCTGACGCGTCCCTGTTGGACAAGCGTGCTAACCACTACAACATGGGGTCTATGCCAGGAACGAAATCACTTTTTAAAAGACATGGACCCCGTGGTGTAGTGGTTAGTACGCCTGTCCGGTAAACGAAAGATGCCAGGTTCGATTCCTTACCGAGGTCGAGATTTTTTCAAATATTACGTTGGAAATACCAAGGAAATCGTGGATTTTCTACCTACTTCATCTTTCTATAATTCTATGTCGCATTAATAAATTATCTAAAATTTAAATATTGGTGTACGTTTATTATTTGTAATTTTATTCTGCTGCTCAGTATATATACGTTGGTCCAGATGCGAACGAATTGGTTTTGTGAATGGCAATTCGAGTCTCACTCAGAGATCCGATCCAGTCGTAGTATATCATAAAGCGAGCAGCGGTACGCACGCATTTTATAAACACGCATTTAAGCTTAATCACGTAATATTATAATTCAACGCCTTCTGACAAAATGTGTTAATACAGAATTACTGCGTAATTTTTCTATATTCTCAGATTATGTTAGAAAGTACAGTTCCTTATATTCATTTTGTTGCTGCTATGCGATGTAAGAGAACGAAAAAATAAGGAAACTAAACAACGATTCTTATGAAATTAAACTAAAGAAGAATAAATTTGATAATTATACAAAATAAATTAAAATTCTAACTTGTTACTTTATTAAAGGGAAAAATCTCCCGGCAATTTTGAACTTTGTAACTTTTGTATTTATTGCGTTTCAAAATACGTTTCACAGTACTTCTACTAACACCGATTTCATCTGCAATTTGCCGGCTAGAGCAAGGTTCGCCCATTTCAACTAACGAACAAATCTCACTTCTCCTACTGCTCAGGATGCAATAGAGGGATTTGGGGCTGTTCGTCTATTTGTTGGTATCTACGGCAATTCCCGACCACGCAGTCAAGTTTCCCAAACGCTTTGACGATCATTTCAATCGTCGAATGCGAAGGAATAGGATGATCCACGTACTCTACGGCAAATAGATCGGCCGTGCTTTGGTATCGGCCAAATACCATTTAATGATCTGTATCTTCTCTGCGGTTGTAAAACTAACATAGTGTATTCGAAATCCACGATCACTTATTAGAATCTTACGAGCGCATAGACAAACAAAGAGTGCGTGAGATAGGCTTCTCAGAGCTACGACAGTTGCGCGCGGCAAGGCTAGCCGGCGGGCATAAATGCAGGGATGCCAAATCTGAGCCAACGTGTATAAACACTGTAAATGTTCTGCTTGTGCCGACTGTCGGAAAGCAAATGAGGCGATGAATAATAAAAAAAACAAAACAAAAAATGTATGGCCGCAGCTTATAGAGAGTGCGGCTTCCGGGGGGAAAATAGGGTACTTAATCCAAAGGACTTTTTCTCTAATATAAATAAAATTTCAAAAATTTGCTTTTATTTTACCAAGAAAACGTAATAACTTTTACCATGAAAATAATCCTACATTTCTAGTCAAGATAAAACTGAGATAACAGAAATACAACAAATACTAGAATCGATTTTTATTTTCTTCCCGAGAAGATGAAAATTCAAACTAAGAAACGTAATATTTTTTGATGCACCTGTAGTTATAAACTAGTAACGTAGACGTTACAAATTGTTATTATTTTGTGTTCAATTTACTTGCCAAAGATCTTAACAGAGATGACCTTTGTTAAAATATGTAATTAAAATTTTACTCGGTTAAAAACATAAAAAACAGATTAAATTTTACATTCGTCCAATTAGGTAACCATCACCGGAATGAAAGCAAATTTCACGTAGCCTTTGAAGCGACCGGTGAAAATCGTGAATTTTTAAATTTCGGAGATAATTTATTTAATGTCAACTGCTTTACATACCTGCATCATAAAAAGCAGATACTGTAGGCGAATATCCTTGAGTATATGCTTAAAAAACTCTTGATTTAAAAAGCCTTTTTCCTTATAAATAAGCATTACAAGATTTGTAATTAGTGAAATATGAGTTATTATCGTGAAGTTAATCATACTTCCATTAACACAGAAGAGATAAATCTCACAGAATCGGACTGTATTTTGTTGTAAGGACTCACTTCCCTCCATTGTCTTCTGGGTTTGTCCCCTTTCTTTCTGCCTTTCGGTATCTTTCATGCTATGTTCTTAACAACTCTATCTGTCTCTAGCCTTTTTAGGTTATCTAGCCATCTGTCTTTAGTTAAAGGGAAATTAAGTAACCGATGTACCAAAAAGCTAATTGCTGAAAGTATACACTCAGTTTCATACCAAACGCGATTTAATTGCAGCTATCACAGAAGGTTGGCAGAGGATACCAGTTAATCACATTTAACATTTGTATAAATCATTACCGAAACCTATTCTTGAAGTAATTAAGCAAGTTGGACGCCATACTCATTATTAATAAATTGTTTTCTAAGTAGGGTGTTTGTTTTTATGCAATGCGTATAATCAAATGTCGCAATATAATTATTATGCGTTTTAGTAAACTAATAATAAGCAAATTCTTCTGAATAAGTTATTTTCTGCACATCATTCCCCTACACGGAAAAAATATTATGAAGAATCAAACAATTGTAGAGCAATTTACTACAATTTGTTTGAGAACATACGACTGGATACAACTTGCGTAAATCCCTACTACTCGATTGTGGTTAACGGATTGTATTTCTATTAATACATTATTGTTCCAAAAATGTAGTCAATAATCTGTTGCAAAGGTTGCTACAATAGTGTACAAGTTTTAGTTACACACGTTGTAAAAAAATGCAACAATATTATAAAATACGTATAGTGTTTGTATAATTATAATGGTTGGAAGAACAAGTAAAACTCAATAACAATAACTACTCTTACGTTTTCGTATCTCCAATAGCTTTCCAATTTACAAGTAGCATTGGTCAGCCACGAGAATGTTACCAACACACAAAAAAAAAGGTTTTGACTGAAACAAATATGCATTCAGTCAACCAAATCGTAATTTTAAATAGTGGCAAAGATATATTTTTTTAATTTAAAGAAATAATTTTTTTTTACGTCATTATTTGATTCAAACATATGATCTCTTGAAACAAATAACCTGTTTGATTTGAAAATACATCTGTTTGATTTAATATACGTAATATGTTTGATTCAACAATACAGTTCTTTCTTTTAGAGAGCTTCGTCATTTTGAAACAAATATATTTTTCTTTGCCATTTATTTGACTTCACCTTTTAATGGCGAACGTTCCCAAAATGGGAACATACTAAAAAATCTAATTTTTATTGATGAACTAATATTATTTGCATACATTTTTATGTTTTAAAATAGATCTTTGATTACATTTATTTTAGACAGAGTTTGGTTTTCAATTGAGTAAGAAAATTGATAAGGCTTAGTTTTCCTTGTAAAGGACATGTAATAGCATTCCTATCAAACGCGTGAGAGAAGTCAATGTATACGGTATCCACTTGTCCTTAATTATTCAAGATTCCACTAACATACTGAGTAAAGGAGCACAAATTTGTCCTTGTACAACGGCCAGTCATGAATCCATGAAGATGTGGCGATATGTATTGTTTATATTGAAAAATATAGTACAGTACAAGTATTGCTCAAGAACCTCCGAGAAGTTATTTAAGATAGAGGTCGGCCGATAATTAGTGATTAAAGCTTTGTCGCCTTTCTTGTAGATTGGAACAATTCTTGCTCGCTTCCATCTTTGAGGGAAGGTAGATGTACTAATTGCCAAATTAATAATTTTGACAATAAGCTTGTTTAATACGAAGCGAGCATCTCTAATCAAAAAACTTGGTACAAGGTCTTCACCTGCAGCTAATTTGTTCTGAAACGAGGCCGTAATATTAGCTACATCATTTTCACAGATCGGGCGAATGTTGGAAGTTGTTGGAGGTTCTCAGGCAAATCCAATGTACCAGTCGGCAAATAGGTTTCGGCGAAACAATAAGCAAACGCGTCTACAATTTCTTTAGGATCATCTAAGTTAACTGCGTTAAATGAAAGTCCATAACTGCTTAGGGTTAAATTTCATTGATGTTTCTACACATGCAATGTAGGGCTTGTAGGCATTGGGGATTTGGTTTTTTGTTAGAGATCTTAATCTACAATACTTTTGATAAAATTTAGAGTTTTTAGTAGCGATCCACTTCTGTCTATAGAAACCTTTGGTCTTTAAATTCCTCTTAACTTCAGGTGAGAACCACGATGGAAAAGAAGATTTTTTGGGTATTGATGCATCAAATATGGTGTAAAGTAATATATAAAATGTATCAACCGCAGTGTTAACATCAACACAGGAATCCAGAAAATTCCAGTTAGTTACCAAGATATCTTTATATAGATTGTGAAAATCAGCTCTGCGAAAATTAAATCGTAATGCCATACTATTGGGAGGAAAATTAGTAGGCTTTTTAGGTGTTCTTGTACTGTTGTATTGTTGTATTGTTCAAAATTAAGTGCTTGACGAAAATCAAGAAAGAAGGTAATCAAAAAATTGCGAACATCGCGGTATACGTAATCAAAATAGCGAACAGAATTGATTTATTTGTGAAATAAATTTCCAAGGTGTCTAGAAATATTTCATATTCTTAACGAGGTATCTATAAAAACAATAATTATCCATGTATACATAATTTTGTAATTGTATACGTACATAATTATTTTGATGAAGATGACATAACCACAAAATAACTTGTGTGTTGTGTGTACAACAGATACATAAAGATTAAAACTGATACTTATATTACAAAACTTATTACCTCGGTAATCTCGTAAGAGTCCTGAGAATAGCGAACGAGTGACAGGGATAACCGTATGGTTAGGTGCTAGAAGGGTGCTAGGTATTATGATAAAAAGTAGGAGATGAACAACAGATACCTCCCAAAGGATTTATACTCGGGGATATCTTATTCTTGCCCTTTTGAAATACCTGTTATATCAAAAAAGGAGAAAATATACTAACAATTAGTTACGAATATGAAAATGGAAAGATCAGAGTATTGTTAAATGTATGGTGAATTGAATCGCAATTTATTTAAACTGCTAACATCGGTGTTACTGACCTTTAAAACGATATAGGTGAGATTTTTGGAATTTTCGCTAATCCGTAATACAAACAGGAACTCTGATATTTACCAATCTGTGGCAACTATTTTATTTTTTTTTATACAGAAATTCTAACATTAGTTATCTAATGGTAAAAATAAATTATTCTTTAGTTCCATTTGCAACCACAAATATGTGATGGGCAAGTACAGATACAAACACGACTATTACATCAATTAACACATAGTTTATAACAACGCTTTAAACACCAACTCACAGATACCTACGAGCTCATTTAATCGATTTGATTAAGACTGTTTAGTAAACTGTTAGCGATTAATCAAATTCCTATTTCTAATATGAACATGTTTACGTTATTAAATCCATTATCCTACTTACCTATTATTTTATTTATTTACATCTCACCGCTTACGAACCATCTCACATAACCTAAATCAGGACTACGATTGCACACGATTCTAACATATATTTGTTTGACTCAACAAAATGATGTAAAATAAAAACGTTTATATATTCAAATAAATTCAATCTGCTGTTCTTAAAAAAATTGCTTTCTCTCAAATAAACCTTTGTTGAATTAAATAAATAATTTCAAAGGTATGTATGTATTTGTTTGATTCAAAAACGTTTTGTCTGTGCATCTGTGCTGTTTCGCAGGTACGTGATACCATTCCTTCAAACATTGAACAAACCCGGAGTAAAAAGGTAAACTACGGAAGGCTATTCTGAAAGAATTGTGAACCTGTGACTTTACAAAACCAGATGTTTTATTAGAAAAAAATTAAGTTTTCGTTGCGATATCTATTGGTGAGTAACCAACACTCTCTGCGTCTAATCCTAAGGCAGGAAACATTTGGTTCATGCATTTAAATAGGCTTCGATAATAAAAACGTCTGTACAAATAAGTGATGATTTATTTATAAACTCACTCATTCTCTATTATTTATGTTGAAAAAAATTAGAAAATTTTATGTCCAAAATTGCCACAATCTTGTCCTGTACGCCTCAACATAAAGATCGTTGGAAAGAATGACATTTATGTGAAATAATACAGTAGAAACTTGACTATAACTTTGAACTATTATCTGTGGCAACATGTAATAATTAACAAAAATCTGGGATCGAGTTACATAATTGTGTTAATGACTGCCATAATATTCGAGTACATTTTATCAACTGATTTTTTCCATGTAATATTACCGTAAGAATTACATATTGAAGAACTGAGTTTAAAATATTCCCTGAGAAGTTCGATGTACGAGTTGTGTACATGCATAGAAGCGTTTACTTGTGTCAAGACTGTCCACTTCAATTCAAGACAATTACTGTTTCAATTATCTACAATACAGTAACTGTTTAAAATCAAAAGAAATATTTTCTTAACGTTTTTCTTTCTCCGCTTAAGAGAAGTATATACTTGTAATGAAATAACGGTGTTTCTTTGCTTAAGACATTTGTTAACTTGATTCAAGAACATCTTGTAGAAAATTTTAAGAAAACGATTCTTAGTACAAGTAAATGGCCGTTATAACTAGAGCAACGCAAATTGCGCTGAAAGCCAGTGGCGGACGCATAAAAGTTTACACAAAATAAACACGGCCGGGACAATTCGGTATAAGCGTCAATATAACTGCGACTCGAAAGCCGATCTGTTGTGTATGCATCTACGCTGTCGTATACTATATCGTAGTTCCACGTTTGTTTTGAAAATGTTTCCTACGTCGCGAAAACGACCAAAGTTGGACACAATAAGAGAATTTATTGCAGAAATGCCTGATTTAAAGTGTGATTGCGCCAAAATTCAACGTGTAGTATGTAAAATAGATTTAATGTGTTGGTCGAAAAGTGATTGTCTACGGCACGTAAATAGTGCAGGGCATGTTTCCAAAAATGCTACACGAGACGCATAAATTTAAATTTAATTTATGTGTTTATTGTATGTAATTTACCATTTCATTTACTAAGGAAGAAAGCATACGTCTCGTTTTGGAATGAATATTCGGACTTTAAGTTACCAAGTGAGAGAACATTACAGAGAGTTGTGCCGTCTGATCGTGAGCATGCCGAGAAAAGAATTAAATCGGAGTTGCAAGATAAAAAACCGTGGTTACGTGTGGACGAAACAACAGATCGTAAAAAACATTCCGTGGTTATTGTAATGGTACGCAATACGGAATACATCGACCGTCACCCTCAATTTTACTAGCTTCCAGACGAATACAACAATGCACTGCCGAAGAATTTCAATGTTAGTGTTAAATACATTGGAAAAGTTTGAACTTTCAACAAATCAACTGTTGATATTTATGAGTGATGGTGCCGCAAACATGCTTGCTGTAGGTCGATCTCTTAAAACGTTGTGCTAACTTGTTGCATATTACATGTAAAATTCATACTCTCTCAGTCTCGTAGCAGATAGTATCAGAAAATGTTATCCTGAAGTAGACGCTCTAATAGCACATACAAAAGCTGTGTTTGTAAAATCCCCAAAACGTATTCGGAATTTCATAGACTATGCCCCGGTATTTCTGAACCAATTAATGACCTATTCTTACTCGTTGGGGAATGGTTAGAGGCTGCATTTTATTATCTTAAATATTTTGAGAATATAAAGAACGTGGATTTTAAAATTCGACCCAAAGGAAGTTGCGGCTGTTTAAGGTAAGCCGCTTGAAATTTCAGGATAGTCAAGTTAAAACAGATTTGGAAATTATTCAGAACAATTACGTGCGACTAGCGAATGCGATAGAAAAACTACAAAATTCGCGGAATTTTGACGAATAAAGCTATTTTTAGAAGTTGCACTATCGAATGACCATAGGGACGCTACTAGATGACTCAAAATGGACGACTCCGTGATCTAAAACACAACTGACAACATAATGACAAATTTCACTGACGTTCTACTTAATTACTTTATGATAGATATTTAATTGACGAAACCCTGCTAGAAATACCTCTGAATTTAGCATGTTGCTTGTTGTAGGAGAATTTTACATTAATTTTGAAGATTTACAAAAATAGGAGGATGAATTAAAGAGGAATAACTTCACCGTTTCTACACGTTTGTCGTGAGCTGGACTTAAAATAAATGTGTAGTACTCCTACTCCAAGGCCAGTCGGCCTGGGGGGAAATTGTAGCTATGGAACAGATCTAATAGCCGCCGGAGGGAATTTGGCATTCTTATCACACTCCATAATTGAACACACTCACGTGCCCACGATTGACAGCTGCGTTTGACGATTTAAAATTTCATCATAACAGAATATTTTCTTAACATAAAACTAAATGATTTACTTGGAAGGAACATTTTTCTGTCTTGGATTTTCTTGATTTTCTAACCTTAAGAAAATATTTGTTTAATCCAAATAAAATTTAAAGAAAATTATTTTGTGGTATTATATATTTTTCTAGTCTTGAAATAAAAATATTTTCTTGAATAGTGACTGATTTTTGCAAGGAAATCTATTTTCTTGATGCAAGAAACCATTTCTCTGCATGTATAATCAAATATCGCGAAGCGTATGTTCCCAAGAATGCTGTAAGATTGTAAATTCTGTAAAATGAATCTATTATTACTGGTAGATCTTCTATATGCGTACGTCTACGTCTAACTTATTTCTATTTCTTGTTACCAACATATCGACAAAAGGGATCCTATGTACTGTCTATTTCCCCTTCGTGGGTGAATTTAACAGAAGTAAATTTTGTATTAGTTACTGATTAAAACATAATCCTGTGCACGGAATAACCAGTCACGACTGGTTAGACTAACAGCACGAACTACTCCTAAACTAAATAGAATCTTTCGGATTATTATTACTTTTCTATGAATATTATGATTTATAGTTTTGATCCTTTTCAGTTTTGAAGTGTGATTCCTTTACTGCTTCTACATTGAAAATTGATGAAATTCATGCCCATGTAAGGACATAGATTAGTACTAAAGCAATTTATAATTTTTAATTAATAGCACAACTGAGATAAGAAACAGTCTTGACAGTTGTTACCGACCGATTCAATCTGATTTGAAAGAAAATCTAATTACCTACTAGATTTTTTCCCATGCAACTCTCAGTATAGACAACGTATGGAGACGCGCTCGTTTTTTTCTCCACATGCCAAAAGTGGAGAGCATTGCTCATGATACGCCACTGCATCAAAGGAGTACAAGGCTACGTGGGTGGTCGCTCCATTCACATTTCGCGAATGAACGGGAGGAAGATGATGGTCATAAAAAAAGGGGAATTGTAGATTAACGGCTCTCGTTTTTGGAGATCGTATGTTTTTTCTCCTTTTTCCGATGTAAACTATTATGTAGGAACGACAAGTTTCCTTTAAGTTGTGAAGATTTATTGGCAACGGCCGCTGGTTACTAAACGTCCGATTCCGAGGTATCTTACCGTATAACGATCGTGGGTATCGTGATTTTAAACAATATTCCGTTCCATTTTGTACGAATATGGCTACTAACCTATTTTTTGTATAGAAAATAATACTAATCATCGTAACTAACTTTTTTTATGAAGACTATATGGAAGTATTTTTTTAATTTTTCGGGATATATTTGCTCGATCAATTGCTACTGTTGTTATCTATCCAGCAACACAAAGACAAAATGGCGACAATTTGTTTCTCTATGTTCCTTCAATGAATAACTTATATTAGAGCTAACATATTTTGACACAACCATGTCTTTTACCGGTCAATTTTCTTATAGGATCCCAAAAACACATCAAAAACTGGTTACATGTTACAGTTTCACTTCTATTTGAACACAATATGAGACAGTGATGATAAGGTACTTGCCATTTTACTGAACAAACCGAAGTATGATGTACTACTTATATTTGACAAAAATTATTTATTTATTTCACTTGATTTTATGTAGATTAGCCCATGTTAATCGAACCCAGCGAAGAAAAAAATTCTCTACCATTATGATAATGCCCCAACCCAGTCATCGACAATTGCGACAGCAAAACTAGTCCAGTTATGGTGCGAATTAGTGCATTATCTACCATATTCACCAGATTTGGCCCCCTGTGGCTACCTTCTTTTTCAAAACTTTGTATATACGCACGGGCATTGTCGTGCAGCAACACAATGCCCGACGACAACAGGCCTCGCCGCCGATTTTGAATTGCCCGCCGCAACTTCTGTAGCGTGGCACAATATGCCTGCATTAATGGCGGCCCCTCGAGGCATGAAGACCAAAAGCAAGAGACCATGTCTGTCCCTGAAGACGATTGCCATGAGTTTAACGAGTCGATTCTGCTGTCTGAACTTTCTGGTCTGGTCGGTGAATGAGAGTGATGCCATTCCCGGACTGGCGTTTGTTTTGGGGTTATAACCAACCCATGTTTCATCGCCCGTAAAAGGGGAAAAAATCTACCTTCATTTGCGTAACGCCCAAACATTAAAGGCCGCACCCATACGCTTTTTTTTGCCCTTTTCGAAAGCATGCGCGGCACCCATTTTTTTTAAAAGGTGATTTTACGACTGCGTTTTTGGGGCGCGAAATCTGTGGAAAACGGGATGATGTCAAGTAACCCCATCCTGCTGTTGAAGTCGTCGACTGCACTCAGCAACGCATCAGTAATGACGGAGGGGCCCCTACGCCTTCATTAGAACGTTGTCTCCCCCCTGCATTGAAACTGCGACCCCATCCCAACCGATGATGCGTCCACGCATCGTTGCCGTACACTTTTGAATTTGAGGGGAATGTCACATGGCTTCACATTTCTGGCGTTCAGGAATTTTATTACAGACCGACTTCACAACTGGCGGTATTGTCGAGTGTCTTAAACATTTCAAATCACAACGGATATTATTGTAGATAATCAACCAAATCTCAGTTGACAGCTGAAGATCAGGGTCACAGAAACCATTTCCGCAACTGTGCCCCACACGGCGCGAACGGACTAGTTTGGAGACCCTCGATATAGAGCTACGAGGGTTTATGTCGAGAAATAAATTTACTAAATGCAAAATAATTGCGTTCTCTTCCTTAACACAGGTATTTATTTTACCGTCCTCGTATATTTTCAGAATCGAGTCATAAAAACCATAATATAATAGATCTGTAAAATTTTTTTAACATTTTTTTTATTTCCCACAGATTTGCAAAATTTGAGCTGTATGGTTCTTGCACCAACCCCCCGTTTAAAATTATTTTTTCATTTGACAATTAATTATAAATACTAATTTGGAGGTTGTGAATGTAGCTTTACTCTTGAACTCATTCAATGCCATTAATTGGTGTTATACATACATCTAACGGAATTTTTGAAACTTGAAAATATTTTTACGTAATCTCACTTCCTTAAAATAAGGTTAGCAACCTCCGCAGGACTGCGGCAGATTTTCTTAATGATACTCATTTGGCAACTACACGGAACTTAATTTGATTGCTTTTTTCTTATATCCATTAGCCTTGAGCAACGACAAAATTCGTAATAGGATTGTCTTTCGTCCCGGTCTGTTTCCCCTTTTTTTTATGGAAATTTTCAAATTAAAACAAAGATTTTTCTTAAAAATTTCCCCAATAAGTACTTCAAGGAAGCCTCTTTTTGGTCGCTCTTTTTTTTTCCCCTTCCCCTTTTTCCATTTTCCCCGGTTTGCAAAATCGGTTGGTTCTAAGCCTTTTCCCCCGGGGGGTCATAAATTTATAGCCGCTTTGTCGCCGTTTTGTTGTTTAAATTCGGGTTTATAAAAAGGGGGAGAGGACCCTTCGCCGGCGAGTCAAATTTGACTGTTTAAACTTTCCCTTTTTTTCAATTACCGTTTAAAAACGTAAATTTTTGGGTTATGTTCACCAGATGTGTTGAATTTTTTTGTTTGTTTTTTAAAAGTGCATGAGTTTAAAAAGTGATGTAAAAGAAGTCGTTGTTTCGCACTTTTCCCGTTGTGTCTTATAAAAAAGGGGAATCACTGGATAGTGAATCGAGGCCCCAAAAAAAATTTTTGGGAAAGGGGACAAAGTAAAAAAAAAATCCAAAAAGTAAATGTTTAAGTTAAATAAAGCTTCGATAAATAGAATTTGACTTTTAAGTAAGATATTTTTGTAGAATGGAATGCTAAGAAAAAAATTTTACTTTTTGTTTTTGAACCTAAATGTCTGTCAGGGTTTTTTTGGGGACCCTTTCCTAAAAGCATGTACAGAACTTAAAATTGGGACTATTTTTCAAAATTATTTATTACAGAAACACTTAGTGTCCCATGAACAGCGTCTTTGTTAATTTTTGTACGATTGTTCTGCAACAGCCTCTTAAAATAATCTTGACCAAACTCTTTAATTTTCTTATTGGTTCGTTGTTTCAATTGCCTAAATGTCGAAGCTGACCAGTTTTCATCGTACACTTTATCTTTTAAATGAGACCAAAAGCGCTCCATTGGTCGTAACTGTGGAACATTTGGGAGATTCTAATTTTTTTGCATAATTTATGTAATTCTTCCAACTTAGCAACCGTCTAGTTGGCATAATGGCATGACGCTCCATTAGGTCAAAATATATATCTACCTGTTTGATAATTTTTGTCTATAAATGGCTTCAATCTTCGTTCCACACATTCTGTCGAATACCTTTTTGTATTTAAAGGCAATTTGCTTCTACAAAATAAGATTCACTGGTACCTCTTGCTGAAATTGCCATCCATACGCACAATTTTTTATCAAATTTTGTGTTTTTTGCACCTTTGGGTTAGGATATCTCGAAAACCTGATGTGATAAAGCAATTCTGATGTCCGATTCGGATTCAACGCGTCAAAAGCCTTCCGAAAAGGATAGTCTGGTTTCTGGTTTAAAATGTTGTCGGTCGGTGTTATTCTTATTGTTTAATTTTTTATTAATAAAAAAATAACTGTAGCAGTTACAGTAAAAGTAAAATGTATTTTGGGAGTTTCACAACAAGCAGGGCAATTCATTAAGTACAAATTTTGAGAAATCAAAAATAAAAAACTTTTCTCAATCCGGGGACATACGATATATGAAGGATTCGAGAGATTCGAGAACCTTTTAGGATTCGGATTCGAGAAAATTTAGGATTCGTCCCACCTCTAATTAAAACAGATTTCACCTAAACTGGTATTTAGACCCTTATGTGGTCTTAAACCATTCTTCCACTCAAATGTCTTTCAACCACTTTTTGTATTATTTTTTTTATTAATATGCTATAAATACAGAATATGTCAACAAAACTCAAAACAGTTGCTGTGGAGGTAAATATACACATGAAGAATATAGAAACTTAACATTTTATAAAACCAAGAAAAAGTCTTGGGAAATGCAGTTTAGTCGTTTTCGTCGACACACTGATAGAAATATTCTAGCTGTTCCCTACTGATATACTGCAGTATTTTTCTTCAGATCTTCAATTCTTTTATTGTTTATAGGCACAGGTTCATTATAAGCCCTTTTGGTTGGCAAAATCGGGTTTACGTCAAGATTTAGAAGTTTAAAGGTGTGAGCAACGAATATATCTCTAAACTCTGAAACTGTGTAAAGATTTCGTATTTTTGAACCGATTTGCATGCTTTTTTATAGTACTTGGGCCACCAATTTTTATAATCGACAATATCATGATAAGAAAAATGTCTTATCTAAAAACGGTTTTTGGTTTCGGTTTTCGATAATCATTTACTTGTATTCTTGTGGAATATAGACGACATTTTTTCTCACGCATCTTTTCAATGTTATGGAAATTGCTATACTTGCTTGATAGTTATCAGTGTCCCAAATTTTAACAAAAACAGTCAAATAGTCCTATTGCTTTTGGTATTCAAACTTGGCTGTAGCGACAAAAGAAATCCCAACTTCTGGGAAGTCTTCATTCCAGGGAAATCAATGTGGAAAGCTCATCTTCTGTGGAACTAGTGAAAAAATAGTTGTTTTTAACTGTTTAAAATCTTAAGCTTCTTTGACAAATAGTTTCTGAGATACTTGAAGATGAACACGATCCCCAAAAATTTTGATGCAAATTTAGCATATCTTTGAGGGTCTATATTTCAACTGGAAAACCTAAAAGCTTCTTGACTCAACAACCATTTAAAAGAGCTCGTTCATCTCTACAACATACTTGGTTTCTGTGTTGGTTTTTTTTCTTATAAGACTAAAAAAAGGAGACAAAGTAACTGCTTGAAAGGACTGCGCGCATTACTTAAAACTTTTTCTACGTCTTTGTCATCATGCAATCCAGTAAGCAATAAGATATTCTACTGAAAATTAGTGAAGCTGTTTAAAATTGTGTAGAGTATGAGCGCTGAAAAGTTTAAGGAACTACGTATATTAAAATCCCTTCTTACCACATGCACTCAAAGTTTGTGGAAAATGCAGTTTCGACAATGTTGAAATCTCAGCAGACGCCCTGGTCGTGGTTCTTTTTAATACTTTTATAGCTTGCGTTGTCCCATGATGACTTTTTATCACTACCATTTTAGAAATAGCCCCATCACCAAGGGGCCACGCCCGTTAGCCAGGCAAGTCTAGCCACGGGTAGGGTACTTTCACCGAGGTTCCTAAGCCTCAAATTGGGTAGCTTAGTCAAAGTTCCTAAGCCTGAAGTGGGCAGCTTAGCAAAGAATCCCAAGCCGTATTTGGTGAGCAGCTTAGTCGAGGTTCCCAAACGTTAGGTGGACTGTTTCTGTTGGTTCCCAAGCCAAACAACTAACTACACAACAATAAAAACAAGCAGAAAACTACTGCAAAGAGCTGAACTTCTTGTTAATGTTTTAAACAACCGCATCTGGAAAACAGTACTGCCGCCCCAACGCTGTTGCTACTGAGGGGGCTTCCAGGTTTTCAAGTATGTGCTGCATAGGAACCCAACAACTGTCTTTTCTTGACGGCCAATGAAATGCATGTGATGGACCATATGGATGCATAAAATTTATCAGTACATCACACTGTTCGAACGAAATGTCACAAATGTTGCCCACCCACCAGTTTTTATTGTAGATACATGCTATGTACTTACGTAGCATGTATCTAGAAAAGACCCCAACACAGAAACCAACTATGTTGTAGAGAAAAACAAGCTCTTTTAAATGGTTGTTGAATCAAGAAGCTTTTAGGTATTCCAGTTGAGATATAGACGCTCAAAGATATGCTAAATTTGCATTAAAATTTTTTAGTCATGTTGAGGTCAAACTATTTGTCAAAGAAGCTTAAAATTTGAAACTAGTTACACAGAAAGCGACCTTCCTGCATTGATTTCCCTGGAATACAGACTTCCCAGAAATTAGGTTTTTTTTTTTTGTTTAAATTACACTTTTATCCAAGTTACATGAAAGGTCTTTTCTAAAGTTGACCGGAAAATTGTTTTTCCTTCATACAGTAACCTTAAAAAACATCTTAGGAAGTTCTAAAGATCCAGTAGATAACATGGATAAATCTGGAATTTACAAGATTTCATGTAAAGATTGTGATCAAGTGGGCAGACTAATATATCAATCAGAGTTAGGTACAAAGAGCATTTGGCTCATCTCAAATTCAGAAGATTTGATAAATCTAGTGTCGCCCAACATCTGCTGCAAAGTAATTATAAGGTTGATAATATGAAGTTAATTAAGAACGTAAACAATATTGTTCAATTAAATTGTTATGAAGGCATGGAAATTTACAAAAACAAACGTAACTTAATGAATTCAGATTTAGGACCACTTAATTCCCGTCTTTATCCTTTGTTATGCCTTGTATAGTTACTTAATCGCAACTAATTTGGGATTAGTATATTTAATTTTAAAATTGTTCGTTTTTAAAATTGCTTATTTCAGATTTGTATGTTGCATAATTAATTTTACTGTATAAGGTTAGTTTTTCGCTTAGTCTGTTAGTTTACTTTTAATGCTGCGTCCAGCGTGAGTGACGTATTGTGGTAAGGATTTTTAGTGAAATATTTCACTGTTCCAGTGCCCCAGAGGTCGAGTACTTGATTACACACCTAGAAATTTTCAAGCAAATATCCTAAATGGTTCTCCATATACTTTTAACCGACCATCGTCATAGCGCACCAGACCTATGTATATAGTGTGTGGTTTAACAGTATCTTAAAAACCTCAATACCCTGAAATCCTTCCTACATAACGTATAAACAGTAGAAAGTCAGGCTTTGTAAGTCACCAAATCATTTTAATCATTTCTAACTGACGGGCTTAAATCACATTCCATAACAAAATTACGGAAAAGTTTTCTTTGGAAACTTTCTAAAAATACTCCTGACTAGAACACCTTAAACAACTTCCGAGACCTTCCGAAGGGTAACGCACTTTGAAAAGCGAATAGACCCTCTCAGACGTTGAATGCAAATGTAATTAGTTCCAAATAATAGATAATTCCTTTTTCTCTTTCCATTCTTATTTCCTTTTAACGCGTTCGACAAGCTCCGGAAAACATATCTCATTTCGCCGCTCGCTCGGACCTTCTCGCGCAGGGCAGTTTATCTCTCTCCCTCGCTCTCTAAGGCAATTTACTCTCCTCGACGCGGCAATTAGGTTTTAGCCGGATTCAAAATCTAATTGAAATGGGATGCAGTTTGTCGCTGCCTCGGATTCGGAGCTGATTGCCAGATACCAAAACGCGTCGTGTTGTCCACATTTAGTCGGCCTCCTTGTATGTAGATTACATCGAAAGAGCGTTTAAAGTCTTCGCCGAAGTGAAATTGTATTGGTACGAAGAGAAATGCTAACTCTGGTGGGAAGACGACGTAAGTTAGTGGTGTAGCATATTTCATCTGGATTAGGGTACTAGTCTTGTTTAATCGCCGATTTTAATTGTACAAATTCGGCTATGTTATTTTAAGCGTTTGTAATGAATTTAGGTTGTAATGGACTAAGTGCAGATTAGATTTAATGTTTGTTGCTATGTTGAGGGAAGAAAATCACTGGTCCTAATTGTTTGTTGTTATCGAATAAAGAAACTTGGAGTTATTGATACAGGAAATTAAAGAAAGCTTGTACCATATTGAGGATTCATTCGTATAAAACAATATTCATGTAAATGTTTCTAAAATGTAATTAATGACCTTTTCCCGTAAAATATCGAAAATATCGAAAGTATGTCCCGTGTTTAAAAGTGGGGATGCTGCTTATGTGGGAAGTTACCGTCCTACCTTGATTTTGTGCAATTTTTCAAAGGCGTTTGAGTCAATACTATGCATTAATATATGCATCCGTGAAAACGGTACTGTCTCCAAACCAGCATGGTTTCATTCGTGGTAGATCAACGACCACAAATCTAAGCTGTTTCTCGCAATACGTTTCCGGAGCTGTTGATGGTCAGGGTCAGGTAGACGTAATATATACCGATTTTCACAAAGCCTTCGATCAAATAGATCATTGCGTTCTCTTGGCCAAACTGGGCAAATGGGATTTTCACGGAGTCTATGCAACCTTTTTAGATCTTACCTCACAGACAGACAATATTATGTGGAGTATCATGGTGCCGCTTCTAATAGCTACATCTCTACCTCGGGCGTCGTCCAAGGATCTAATCTGTGTCCCATTTTGTTCCTGATTTTTATAAATGACATCGTCGACTGTTTGCGTTGTGAATATCTTCTATTTGCTGATGATTTAAAGATCTTCTATAGAATAAACAGTAGAAGTGATTGTTCTTTACTTCAAAACGATCTCAACAGCATAGGAACCTGGTGTCAAAAAATTATTTATATCTTAATATTAGCAAGTCTAAAATTACAACATATACAAAGAAGTTGAAACCATTGTACTTTGACTATGTTTTCGATGGGAAGGCGCTTGTGAGATGCAGTGAAGTGAAAGATCTTGGAGTTACTTTTGATAGCAAACTTACATTCATCTCTCACATCAACAACATGGTTGCGTCAGCTTACCGCATGTATGGTTTTATATACAGAAATTATCGCGACTTTAGGAATATGAGTTGCTTGATTTCATTGTATAACGCCTTTATACGATCCAAACTAGAGTATGGAGCATTTATATGGTACCCGATCTATCAAACGCACATAAGAAATATTGAGAATATCTAGAGGCGGTACTTGAATTTTTTGATTTTTCTATCCAGAGAGAGGCTATGACTATGGCATTATGCAAAATCGTTTCGATATGGTATCTCTAGAGCTACGAAGGAAGGTCATAAGCACAAAATTTCTATATGGCATCTTGATTAATCGAATTGATTGCTCTTTGCTGCTTAATCAAATAAGTGTCAACATACCCCGTCTGGAATCGCGGAATCACTCTACCTTCTATGTTCAAGCAAGTAGAACTAATACAATGTTAAAGTCACTCATAAACATTATGTGTACAAATTATAACTCTATTTCTGTCAATGCTGATATAAATTTTGGTTCCTTAGCAGATATACTTTCACAACTGAAATAGCGGAAGAGGTGGTACTAAGAATACGTTATCTACTTAGTTATTTTTTTCCTTTTCCTTGTTTTACACGTGCAACAGTCATGTATTTACCCCAGCAAAAAGAAGTAAAGTCCTGGGCCTAATCGTAGGTACTCAATTGAGCTAGAAAAATCATAAAGAGGTTCCTGCTTCTAAATTGTCTGACTTTGTATACGTACTTTGTAGAATAAGAAGAGTGGTTAATGAAGAGGCAGTATTATCTAGTTATTATGCTTACAGGAATACGATATTGTATCATATTCTAGCGAAGGTCAACGCGAAACTTCTTCTGAAGATTCTAGAGTCCAGGTTGGCTGGTATTCATAGAGAAGTAGACATCCAATCTTTGAAGGTTTACAATCACCTGCCGGCTAGCTACAAGAACGCAGTCTATAATCAGTTTAAAAATAAATTAAAATAACCGGCCCAAAATATTTTTTATTAAATGTAGGATTATTACACACGCAAATTATTTACTTGATGTATTTATCTTTCGGTTTTCTTTGGATCCTAAAAGAAAGTTACTTATCTTTGTAGAACAAAACTGCGAAAAGTGCATGATATAATAACAATAAATGACAAGAATAATCTACGATTTTAAAATTACAGGCTATCTAACATAAAACGCTAACAATACTAGGAACCAGAAAGTGATGTAGAAACGAACCTTTCTCTTTTTAAAACCTGTAATACCAATCTTTTTAGTATGGAGTAGAAATATTTTACGTTGCGAACGTTTTACGTCTGTAAAGAAGTTGTTTTAAACACAGAGTATCATTGATTCTTCCATTTTATTTTCGTGTTGGCTTAATTTTGTGAGTTTAGTACTTAACGTACAGAATTGCAATTCCACTCTGTGTAAGTGTAAATAAACAGGCCCAAGCTTTATTAATCTTAAATAAATATAGGAACAACGAATTCAAACAGCTTACTGGATTATGGGCGCATACTTTTCAACGATTATTGTTTGCTTCTTATTTTTTTAGCAAATAAACAAATATCGTATATGAAGTAATTCTTGTGTGGATACGCTTTACCCAATGTTCGGTACGATACTAAACTAATTTATTATTTGACTTTCGTAGAAGTGTATTTATATTGTCATTTTTGACATCAAAGCTAATTTAACGTAAAATATATGACGTTTTGTATCCTTGACATAATAACTTGACATTCACATGACAGTTCAACGCAGAGCGAAAGAGTATACAGACATTGAGGAGTTCGGTCGTTAGGTTATTTATCGGATTCTCATTGTGTGTTTTCGAAAATATGAAACGTAAGCCTGGTGTACCTCTTGCATCGCATGTGAAGAAATATATTTGGCGTTTCCCTGGTTTGGAATTTACAGGTTCGCACATTCATTGCAAATTTTGCGGTATAGGGTTGCTAGGTCGCACGACATTTAAGAAACAATATTCCGTACTGACAATTTTTGTATGACTCTATTTTCATGTTGAGCACGTGCAACATCCCACAACACCTAGTAGATAATGAAAACTTTCGTCGTTTTTGGGATAAATATGTTCCATCATGGAAGCTACCAACAAAAAGACAATTGCGGTACAATTTACCACATGTGCAAAGTACAGTAAAAGACTATAAAAGACGAGTTGAGAAATCAAAAAATCTGGCTCACTGTGAACGAAACTACTGATGCTCAGAAACACAGCGTGATTCATATTGTGGCGTGTTCTTTAAAATGTAATGGTCTATCAGCTTCCTTGTTGTTAGCCAGTAAAAGGATTGAAGGAACTGATGCCGAAACCGCTGTAAACATAGTAAAAAATATGTTTAGAGAATTGCGTATCGTAGAAGCCCAAATCACCATGTTAGTTTCTGACGAAAGTATGCTCTCCGACTCTTCTTCACATAACATGCCTCATGCACGCATGTCACCTCGTAGCGGAATCAATTCGAAGCAAGTATCCTAGGGTGTATGTTTTAATATCATCTACCAAAAAAGTGTTTGTGAAATCTCCCAAACATATCCACGTATTCAAGCAATTGTATCCGCAATTTCCGCTACCACCTCAGCCTGTATTGACGCGATGGGGAACATGGATCGAGGCAGAATTTTACCATCGCATATATTATTCCCAAGTGAAAGATGTCATTTTCAAACTCAATTCTTCTAATTCTTAAGCGGCTCGCGAGAGTCAACAACTTTTTTCCGATTCGGACGTTCAAAAAGAAATAGATGACATTTCCATAAACTATTCTGTAGTGATACAAACTATTTCGCAGTTAGAAAATACTCACTTATCTATACAAGACTCGTTAAATAAGATCAACAATTTAGCAGCCGCTCTAGAAAGCTTGACGGATCCTATAGGACTAGATGTCGCGCAAAAATTTCTTGCAGTTTTAAATAAAAATCCGGATTTACAAAAGGTTCGACCGACATCTGGAATTGAATACTGCACAGAAGAGATACAGGAGTATTTGAATTTCGCAAATCTTACTTCATTAGATGCTGAACGATCATTTGCAAAGTATACGAGAACGTTTTCAGAACGTCGTCGAGGCCTGACCGAATCGACAATGGAAGCATTGCTTATGTTGCAGTGCTACGCGGCGTACCATGGCAGTTGCACATTACCGCAGTGGTCATCGGTACGTCAATAAAAGGTAAGAATCAATTATTTTTTTATTAATACTGTGTCTACTTTTGCGCGGTAGGCCCCGGACGGTTCCATTAGTTTCTCGAACATTATAAATAGTACACGCACACCGATCAACCGATAATAACCGAACGTCCACTCGATTCCTTGTATGTACATAGTAAACACAGCTACTTTCACGGCGCCTCTGCGGGTGCAACCGATTGTCACGCTTTAATTATTATAGATGTAATTAAATGGAATCGTAATGCTGAAATCGCTATTATTTAGCGCTGCGGTAGTATTTGAAAGGAAAGGAAGAGCTAAATAATTTCATTTTATATTTAAGGGAACATACTGAACGCGTCGTCCTTTTAAACGGATATTTATTGATTTAAAATCACCATATATCACTTTGAGGCTGTTAGCGTTCCATTTTTCGTGCAAAATTTCGTGCAACTTCACTATTTGTAACGCTGTAAAGCGAAAAAAAAAAATCTTATTCTTTGTTAAATACTCTCTTATACAACAGACTACTAACATTAAATAAAAAAAACAATGTAATGCGTCCTCGATTTTTAGATATTTCAGTAACAATTATCCAGCTAAATAGTTTCTCAGAAAAAGTAACAGAACGAGGTATCTCACAATACTATTGAATAATTTTGTAATTAAAAACTGATTAAGTCGATATTTTAATGATCACATAAAGAAGGATTTGAAATTCACCAGACTTAATATTTTTACTGCTATGGGGTATTTGACAACCTCTAAAACAGTGCTTCTGCTTTTTCACATGCCGGCAAGTTTTCTCAACAAGATTTATTGACGAATATTACGTATAGGAAATAAAACAGAATATATTTTGTTCCTTAACGCTCAGAAAAAGAATATAGTGCGGTGAGAATATAACTTGTCTTGCTTCGTTCTTACGTACTAAAGTGTTCGTGTACTCTCGCCAACTTCAGACGAGTTTTTCTCATTTCCATTAGCGATTTTAACTCTCTTGGCGGGTGTTCGCACACCGTACATATTTGCGAACCACAGTGTTGGTTTTGACGTTTCAATACTTTGTAGAGGTAATAAATCAGTAAGTTAATTTAATGACGTCTGCGTTTATCATTTTAAGTATAGTCGTAATAGCAGGTTATTCTGTATTTTACTTCTTTTATCTTCCTTGCATTATATGTATATTAGTTATATTGTTCAATTCTACTTATCGGTGTGACTGGTTGGATTGTGCATGTAACAAGTCTCTGCAAACTGGTAGTAGCTGCGGGAAAACTACTGATGCTACCATTTCACACTAGTAAAACAGTTAAAAAATTGTCCGTAGAATATTTCAATACTTCCTACACTTTTAGAGATATTGATGCAAATAGTTAGGAGTTGTGTTGCGTTTAGGGTGCCCTATGCCCTGAAAACGTGCGCACCTAAAAAAGTACCACTCTTGTTACACTAAATTGGTCTATAAACCTACAAAGTTTAATTTAAATTGGTGAAGATCAATTACCAGTGTTCTATTATGTCATTTTAAACAGCATCTGCCTCGTCCTCTTCTTCTAATTGACTCCATAATAGTAGTAGTAGTAACATGGTTTTTACTGTTGTTTACCATTTCACACTAGTAAAACAGTAAAAATTGTCCTAAATATTCAATACTTGCCTCTTTTATATTGATCAAATATTAGAGTTGTGTTGCTTTAGGGTCTATCCCTGAAAACGTGCACCTAAAAGTACTCTTGTTACACTAAATTGGTCTATAAACCTACAAAGTTTAATTTAAACCACGCAAAACGTGGTAAGTTAAAAATTTTTAGAATATATGTACGTTTTGTAATGGTTTTGTATACGGAAAAGGTACCATACTTTACTTGTATAATTTTACTAAAAAAACTCTGTTGTATTATAGTATATTATCACAATCAAATAAAGCTTTTTTAAATAAAGTGCAATAGTTAAAAAATACATTTTATATTTCTATTCTAACATGTTATTTTACCCCTTGAGTGCATATAACAAGTCATAGTAAACTGGAGTAACAAATAAACTATAAAAATATTGAAAAAAAGAAGCTCTAATGGTGAACAAAGCTCAAAAGAACAAATTAAATATTCATCGTTATAGTAGGACGTATTACGAGGGCGACTCGTAAAGCAAGCTCCCTTTCCGTCTAATGAACAGAGGAGTGGGGATATCGGCGCGATCGCAGCGCTGCGGTATAATCTGGTTCAATGTGAGTCTGGCAGTGCTACTGAAAGAATCGTTTAGATATTCTTTCGTGCTATTTTGGTCGCTTAAAATGGCTGATGCAATTGAAAATCTCGCCGACTGTGAACTACGTGGTGTTATCCGATTTCTGTGTGCAAAAAACATGAAGGCTGCTGTGATTCATCGTGAACTTTGTTCCGTTTATGGTGAAAATGTCATGAGTGGCAATGTGATTAGAAAATGGTGCCGTATGTTTTAAGAAGGACGAACTAATATCCGTGATGAAGAACGGAGTGGAAGACCAACTGCTTTTGGGTAATGTCGAAGAGAAAATTCGTGAAAATCGGTGATTCACAATCACAGAACTTAGTGCCTGTTTCCCTCAAGCTTCACCTTCAGTTCACAACAGGATCACAATGGTTTGAGGGCGATGAAGAGCTGCAGAACAGTGTTACAGCATGGCGTAATTCATATGCGGCAGAGTTCTATGAAGAGGGCATAAAAAACTGGTTCATTGCTATGAAAAATGTTTCAATCTTAATGGAAACTATGTAGCAAAATAGCTGAAAGTAGTAGCTTTAAGTCGTATATAATAAAAACCTCTTCATGTATTGGTGTTTTCGTTTTAATTACCAAACGGAACTTACTTTACGAATCGCCCTCGTAGCTAGTAAGAGTGCTGTTACGTTCTCCTGGTTTGAAGAACTATGCCGCTAGTCGTCTGCTTCGGCTTATCTTCCTTGTGAAGAAGGAGGACCAATTGCTTATGTTTAGATGTAATGATACTTGCATATTTGTTCGCTTACTCGGTTGCTATCTAAATTTAACACAGCACGTAGGTATAAAAAATTTATTCAATAAACAGTTCCCTTTCTAACATAAAAAATAAAAACGTGCTATTTCTCATATATAAAAAATGTAAATACATAAATATTGCGCAATATATTAATTACATAATTCAGTTCCTTTTCGTGCATCACAACGTTTGTAAATGCGCAATACTACGGCCACCACTAAACCCTACCGGAGCTTGAGCATCTGCTCGGGCGAACGCAGCAAATAGCCGATCACTACCGCAAAAATATGGTTTACAACTCACGGCTATCCAGACGCTCGCGTTATTTCATTTATTTATTTGATACATCACCTCTAGTATCTATTGCTCCTGCTGCAATCCCCTGCAGAAGTGAGAAAGATGGAAACCAAAAATTCTGTGTTGAATAAAGGCTATGTTATGTGTAAGCAAAGGAGCGACGGATATCAATAGTGGTATTACGTGTTCTTCTTCGGCGGCAACTGCATATGTATCTAGCGCTCGTTCCTAGTACATACGCTAGTGGTAGCTGCACCGTACAGATATTTAAATGACTATTAGGCAGTTTTTAGTTTGGGCGTTGACTATTTTGAAATATTTGCGTACATTATAAGAAATTAAATCAATTTTTACATTGAATACGTACACGTTAAAGTTTTAATGAATACGAGGGTTGCCTTTTATATTTCGGGAATAGAAAACAAAAAAAGGAATTAATTATCGCAATTGGCTTTATTGTTTTGCAAAATAGTCCCCATTAAGATCTATACACTTTTGCATGCGCTTGAACCAATTTTCGAAGCACTTTTGCCACTCTGACGAAGGTGCCCTCCAAAACATCCATTTTAAACGCATCAACCGCTTCTTCAGGCGTTGAAAAACGTTGACCTCATAATTTATTTTTGATGTGCGGGAATAAAAAGAAGGGGGAAATGCTGTGCCATTTATCAGAGCTGGTGTTGGCCCAGATGGACTTTGGTGGAGAACGATGCGTCTTCGGTGGTTGGTTTCCCTTATTTTTCCGAAGATATCTGGCAAACAAATGGTTGTGTACCATTCAGAATTGACCGCCCGACGTTGCACTAACGGTACAGTTGCCACATGGCCGGTTTTTCCGAAAAAACAGGCGAAGTGCTTCGTGCACGAACAACTTTTGTTGGATTCGGCTCGTCTCTGAAGACCCATACTATCGACTGCTGTTTAGTCTTCGGGCTCATATTCATAGATCCATGATTCGTCGCCTGTAACGATGTCATAGACGTGTTTGGAAACACCACAATCGTATTTCTTACGCATTTCTTTCGACCAATCGACACGAGCCCTTTTTTATGCGGGTGTTAAATTATGTGGTATGCAACGTGAACAAATTTTTTTGGTGGCCAAATGTTCATGCAGTATTGAATGTTTGCTGGTCCCACTAATGCCCAAGGATGCCTCTATCTCACGATAAGTCACATGACGATCCTGCAATATGAGTTCATGCACAGCATCGATGTTTTCTGGAACAACAACCGATTTAGGACGACCTTCACGAAATTCATCACTGAGCGAAGCACGGCCACGATTGAATTCCTTATACTACCGATATATGGTGGTTTTTGATGGTGCTTCGTCGCCAAAAGTCGAATTCAGTTCATCGTTGCACTGTTGTTGCGATATTCCACGTCGAAAGTTGTAAAAAATTATCGCAGAATTAAGTCGTGAACATTTCGACTTAATTTCATGTTTTTATCGAGATGAGTTTTTTAACTCACTGTAAACAACACAGATGACGCCTGTACGTCAAAACGTTCTGAGTAAAGTATATCGACAAAAACTCGAACTTTACGATAGGGACGCCGGCTGGTAGATGGCAGCACCAGGATAGTCCAGTCCCGAAATATAAAAGGCAACCCTCGTACACACAGTCAAATGCCTTCTCATTATGGCAAAAGATTCCTATAGGAACAGTTCGTTGTTGCACATAATTTCCAACGATTTACAAAAGCATAGAAAATGGTCCAAAGAAACACAAAATACAAACAGGAGTACTACAATAACAGAAACATTTAGTAAGCCTGCAATTGCAAAAGCAATAATATAAGGTGATCGGGCGGAGCGCTTAAACTTTAGACAACATACTTTTAAATTTGTATTACGGCAAATTTTCATTCCCAACTACGGTATGGTATTGTTCAGTGGGGAAATTCTGCCGAGGTGAACAGATTTTTAATTATGCAGAAGCGCGCTGTTAGGGTCCTGACGAGTATTGGTTTTCACTATTCGTGTCGTGAAGAATTTAAAAAATTAAGAATGTTAACCGTCAGAGATACCTACATTTATGAAGTGTGTGTATATATTTACAAAAATAATCATTATTTCCATAAAAATGACTTAACACATGAATACGAAACGCGTAGCAAACATAAATTACCACCCGACAAACATCGTGCGGCAAAATATAGCAAGTGCTTCTACAACATAGGGTGCAAACTCTTCAATGCGTTGCCCGAGGAAGTAAGGTGCAGTATCAATTTGAATATTTTTAAGAGGAAACTTAAAAATTTACTTCTCGTTAAAAGCTGCTATACCCTGACTGAATTTTTTTCTTAAATTTAAAGAGAGTATGCCTGTTGAACAGTTTTCATTTAACTTTAGTAGTAGTGTATATTGAGACTTTTACATTTTGACTTGTTTTTGTCATCTCAGTTATCTAGCATTTATATGTCTGATCTGTGATGAGGAATTAATATACTATATTATTATTATTATTATTATTATTATTATTATTATTATATATTTTTTGTTGTTGTATCTTTTAGATACAACTAAAATTAAGTAACATTATATGTTAAAAATTCTTGTAGTGAATAAAAGTCGTTTCTAAGCAACATATGATGTATGTACTTGCTGTTTAAATTTAACTAAATTGAATTCTTTCCAGTGTGAAGGTAGTCTGTTGTAAATCCTAATAGTTAGAATTTCGGGCGACTACTGATACATAGTCAACCTGGAAATTCTCCCCGAATCTAGTTTGGTAGTCCTGAATCTCGATGTGATCTTTATAAACATAAATCGCCAATTCTTGAATGAGTATACAAGGTAATGTCAGGATGCCTTAGCTTACAAAAGAATTCCTGCATGAATTTTTTGGTTTAATCCCAGCAATACAATGAATAATCTTTTTTTGGCTTATAAAAATATTGTTTGCCAATGTTGAGTTTCCCCATAAGCTAGTGTACTTACTACATGAGAGTGCTAAATGTATAGCCACTGTTGAGTTGTTAAAATATTCTTTAAAAATAATTCTCTTTTTTAAAGAATATTTTAACAACTTTGACAAAAGGTTTTCGCAGTGAACTTTCCAGTTAAGTAGCTCATCAAACCATACCCCTAAGACTTTATAGTAACTTGGCCTTGCTAATTGAGGAATGTTGGCAGATGAAGGATCGGTTTAAGAAATTTAAGAAATCCTCCAGCCTATTTAGAAAGCAATATTCAAAAATTTTAGAAAAGCAAGAAGCAAGAGCAACAGGACGATAATTTTCGATTAAAGTACTTCATTGTAAAAATTAATTGAAGCTGACAACGTAGATTTACCTTTCTTAAGCCCGTGCTGTGATTTCGTAATCAATTCATATTTGTCAAAGAAAACAGTGAGCCGGTCTAACATACAATATTCTAAAATCTTAGAAATAGTTAGTAACAAAAGCAACAGGTCGATAGCCGGCAATGTTCCATGTGCCTTTTCCGTTTGCATATGGCACGCTTCATTTATTCTCTTTCTGTAAACCACCTTTTGAGACTTTTGCTCTACTTAATATAGCCGTCAATGTCTTCCGTTCTAATAATACAATACTCAAACAAGAAAGTGGAATCGATCCCCTTAAAATTTTAATAACAATAATAAATGATCAGGACTGGAAATGCATACTTAAACATTTAAAATGCACCTGACAAGGAAAAACAAGAAGACACTGTAAATATGCGCTTTAAAACAAAAGAAACAGTATTGTAATCAAAATATAAGATCACAATAAATAATTCAGGCTTCCTTTTCTTTATCGTAAATGAAAAACGAGCACCATTCGTTTTGCTTCTGTGATATAACAAAGCTCTCGTCTTTTATCGCCTTCCGATATCGCTGATGTCTCGAACATGCCCATACATACGCTCATACCCGTACGGAACATGTATCTGCCGATACGTATGTACTTTACCAAACGGGAAACGTCTTAAAAATCGCATGACATACATTTTGCTGCTACAGCGATAGCGCATTGCATAACAATATTCATCCGAGGTAAGTCCATATCTACTCATGTGTGGCAAATGCTGCCAGATAAGGCAGCGACGTCGTTCTTTTCGAGAAATTTTCATTACGGAAAACTGCCGACGGCGTATCGACGATGTTCTTTCAAAATCGATTCCTGTTTACTGAAAGTACGTTAGAATTTACAACATCTGCTTGCTTAGAAGCACGAATACACGTACATCATCGTTCAAAAGTTTGGTATTGCTTTATTCAAAGATCAATATTTCTTTACTACAAAAATTCATATATTTTATTTTCTCTGTAAGGCGTTATTAGATTTAGACAAAAACGTTGGCGTCTCTACCTGGATTTAGTAACTTATAACGTAATTTTTTCCGGCAATTTTTTATAGCTTTCTACAGCGTGTCCATTTACTGCGTGAGTGGAAGATAATTCTTTCCTAGAGTAATATAGATCAAAAGTGTTCAAATAAAAAATATTCAGAAACCAGTGGCGCACAACATAAAATTATACTTAAGTATGCAGCGAATCCAGAATCATTTTGGATTTATTTTACTATTTATTATTTCGTCAACAAGCACCTTACAAGGCAGGCGCCATAAATTCTCGGCCTAATATAGAAAAAATAAACTTGGTAAAATATAACAATTTTTATTTTTCAATGTATCTAACTTCAATACATTTGTTACAACGATCAATTAATAATTCTATACCCTTGTAAAAATAATCTAAAGTTTTTCTCTCAAAATATTGTATTGTAGCTGCTTGCAACTCGCTATCGTCCTTAAAACGATTCCTCATCATCATCATAATACAGAACCATTGTCTCATCTCCTGTGACAACGGACTCCAAAATCGGTTTCGGGTCGTTTCCATACATGTTTAAAAATGAGCGTGCACATTCGATCCGACGTTCACGTTGAAAAGCAGAAAGAAGATGCGGTACCCATCTTGCACTAATCTTATTCATACCCAAATGGTTATGGAGAATTCGGCGAATACTTGTTTCAGAAATGTTAGACATCACTGCTAACTCCTTCACTTTCAAACGGCGATCTGCTAATACCATTTCTTCAATAATTGAAGTGTTTTGAGGCGTTATCAGTTCAATTGGCCGACCGGGGCGCTCATCATCTTCAAGGGATTCTTGCCCCAAACGGAAATATTTTCCCACTTTTTTACAGTGGAATATGAAGGAGATAAATCACCATAAACGCCGTCTAAACGTTGTTTAATGTGATTAGGCGTGAGCCCCTCTTTTCTTAAAAATTGAATGACCGAGCGGTACTCAATTTTCATTACCTGAGACATTTTCATGTACTAGTCACGTTAATGAAGGGAAATAAAAAGCAGGTCCAATTTTCTCACAAATTCTATTAACTATCAGGCGACCGGTTTCGTGTTCGAAAACACATCATCAGGCCAGCTATGGGGACCACCATGAAATAAAACAAGCAAATAACAAGTGACCAGCAAATTGTAAAGATAATTGTAAAATTGCACCAAAGTGACATGTCAACCAATTAAAATACGTTATGTAGTCACTAGTCACGTTGTCTGGCTGGCTACTAAAAACTACTACTCTTCGAGCCGTAATACATATAGTGTAGGCTTCGCACATGTGTAACTATCACGCAACGGAGTTCGAACACGCTCGCACCTGTATAAGCCTGTCGGATTGCAAACTACTCTTATTGTTGCTTTTACATTCTTTTGAATACTAACAAACAACGGCAGTCTCGAGGTACCGGGTTCGAACCTCGGGCCCGTCACTCTCAGAGTAAGGTTTTCCGTTGTTTTCCTTACTCCAAATTTGTCGAATGTTGAGGGTGAACATCTTAAGACGCTCTACGGGCGCATATCTCATGGCTGGCCGTTGCCCCCTGTAATTGGCGAAAGCTGTTGGGGGATGTGAAGGCATCAATTATTATTATTATTATTAAATTCAATAAACGTAACCCAAAATGTCTAAGAATGTTCATAAATTAGTTACGAAAGCTGCTCGAAACACTCTTTTGAATAAATGAATGGAAATCAAGCAAAGTTACATGCTCTGTGTTCTCTAGAACGCACCTAATAATCTCTGTTGGTGGGCTCACTGTTCACTAAAATAACATGCCACGTGTTACGTGTAGTCTAGATGCGCACTACATAATGAGTAGCGCGACTCTCGGGTGTATATTTTTCAAACTAGTCGCAAATGCATGTCATGCAACTGGTGTGTTTTATTCAGTGTGATAATAATGTCATCAGGTGAAGGTCTTAATCTGCGTGTAAACGCGAACTAAACACAGTATGCGCCAAAATGTACAGTACTGGAGCAATATACAGTATTGGAGCTGTTATTTATTAACCTTCCGGAACTCGCACTTAATTTGTAACAAATAAATTCGCCGCGGGTCACACTCTGCATTTCCTGGAACAATGATTTCTATGTTGAAATTAATTTTTAATCATCGAATTAAATACAGTTTGTGTTTGTAACTAATATCTTTATTTAAAAAATGAATTACATCGAGCATTAAACGTAATTAGATAACTGAAACTCAATATTCTCCTTCTTCTACGTCTTCGGATTGCTTAGATTGTAAACAAATACAATTGCAATGCTGTAAACACATCCACTTTCCACAAAGTCCGCAAGAATCCCGTGAAGGTCGATTCTTTTTTTAGTCACAATAGTAACATCGTCCAACGGTGTTTGAAGTAGTCGCCACCATTTGCGGTTCTGCAATTTGCAAGACCTGCCTTATTCTTGATGCAATTAGTTTTGGTGTTTCGGGGTTCTCTGCACGTCTTCGCAAGTGACTATCAATAAGTTGATAACCTAGCTCACGTAAGAATATCCTTCTCTTTCTGTTTTCATCAGGATTGTTCATAGCAAAAATCACGTACTAGTTTATGCCAGCCATGTTCAATAAAGAATAGAATATAACCATAGGCCACCTTTTTGTGTTTCTTGCACAGTTATAAGTTGCACATAACTTATCTAGAGTATCTACACCGCCTTTGGTGTTATTATAGTCTAGGACATGTCTGGTTTGCTAGTAGTTGCATCTATTTTATCGTCACGATGTAAGCTGGATATAAGAAGAACACATCTATTTTTTCTGGGAATATAAGAAACGAGAGTAGGAACTTTATGGAAGGCAAATATGCTAGAATTAACAGGACGTGGGACGGGATTAGAGAATTCTTTAGCAATTTCTTTTCTATTCTTCCTGATTGTGCCAAGCAAAGTAAGTTATTTTTCAAGTAAAACTTCTAGCAGTTGCAAATTTGAACACCAATTATCAGTAGTAATGTTACGACTACTACCATAGACAGGTTTGCAAAGTCTTAACACAACATCAGTTGGTGAGTTACTAACAGCATTTAGAGCATGTGGTTGTCGTCCTACATATACTTCTAAATTTAACGCGTAAAAGGTTTTCGCATCTACCAGTGCATATATTTTTAGTCCATATTTATTTGGCTTTTTTGGTATATATTGCAAGAATATTTCCGCGAAATGCTTCCAATTTCCCGTCAACCATAAGATTCTCAAAAGGTGTATATGCACTTTGACAATTTTCTACAAACTGATTAAACACTTCTCTTGTAGGAGCTAATTTATCAATAGCCTTCCTTTCCTCACGAGTATCAATATCGTCAAATCTAAGATAATAATAATAATAATAATAATAATAATAATAATAATAATAATAATAATAATAATAATAATAATGTTTATTGTCCAACAGGTAAACCCAATTACAGGACAAATATACACATTGTGAACACAATACATATTGATTTAAAAACTGACATAACTATACGGGAAAACTTTTAATGTTTCGTGTATCATGGCGCCAACTCTCCGGTGAAAAATCACTAAATATCTTTTTGCGTTCCTGATCATGTTGATAGTTTGGGGCGACCGCAAACGAAGATTGGTCCTCGGTGTCGGCATAGTAAAGGTTGGGGGTTAACAGGATGTTATTCGGGGTACGTTGAATCCTATGTGGAGACCAGCTGAAAAGTCGATCCTATCATTTAATAAATTGTGAAAAAAACCCGGGCGCTATGGTAATCACGACGGGATGACAATGAACGAAATTGATGCGATTCGAGAAGGGTGTTGAAAGAAGTATGCCAAGGCGGATATTCGCCTTTAAACCCCGAACGACAAAATTTGAGGAATCGACGCTGAACATGTTCAACTGGGCTTGATGGGACATATAAAAAGGATACTAAACAATAGAGGCATACCCCAATTTCAAAGTACAAATGCAAAAAAAAGGGTTTTTAGCACTAGTGCGTCATTAAAATTTGGACGTTCTCATAAGAAAACCCATCATTTTAGAGGCAGATGAACAAATTTGTTCAATATGTATGTTAAACGATAAAGTTGGATCAAAAGTACACCTAGATTTTTAAAGTTGGTAATCTTGCCCAAATGGAAATATCGTTGATTTGATAAGGGGAGATATATGGATTTTTTTTTTCTGTGAAGCAAAAAATTACATTTACTAAAATTTTTAATGTCAGTGTATTGGATTTTGACCACTGGTCAGTATATTAATGTTTTCGTCTAAAAGACTCTCGATATCTTGTTGGCGTTAAAAACAAAACAGTTTAACATCATCGGCATAAGCGAGGACTTGGCAAGATAAGGATTTTAAAGGGATCGTTTATTTAAAAGAATGAACATCAATGGCCCAAAATTTGATCCTTGGGGAAAATACTGCTGCTAGATACAAACCAAACAAATTTAAAAATCCATTTAAAATACATAGTTAGTTTTTTTTCCAAAGTAAGATTTAATTAACAAGGAGAATTTGGGGAGCTAAACCAAACGAGTCCAGTTTATATAAAGTAATTCATGACTGAGAGTATCAAATGCATGTGAGAAGTTTGAAAATAACGTCAACTTTTCCCCAGTCATCTAAAATTTCGCTTATAAATTGTTTGAAACAGGCCGGGGTTTTTTACTGTCGGAAAAATTCCCCTTTACAAAGCCGTGGTTTGGAAGTTGGGTATGTGAGCGAGTATTCCTGTATATCGTAGTATTTTAATATGTTCAAAAAAAACTTCGCAAAATTATTTAGTATAGCGTGGGCCTTTAAATTTGAATTTGAGTAGAATTTTTCTTTAAGACAGGTACAATTGTGCACGTTTCCTCTATCCGGAAAAGTGGAGGGCTGATGGCAAGATTAATAATCTGGCATAAAAAGGGATCGCAAAAGCATTACATAAATTCCTAACCCCAGAAGCTCGGCACCAAGTCATCGCCCCCGGGGGCCCTATCTGGGAAAGGGAACCATAATTTTAACCCAAATTTGTCTTCTGTTGTCGGGGCCCAAAATAAACGGGGTTGTAGTTGTGGAAGATTGGGCGGAGGGTCGGGGGAACGTTGGACAAAATATAAAAATTGAGAAAATACTGTTGCAAAAACGTCAACAATTTGTTGAGGATCGTCGAGGGCTACTCCATCGAGCACCAATCTACCGGGTTTTGCGTGTAGTTCCCTTCCTAAATTGTACAAAAGACCATAGGCGTTTTGATTCTACTTTGATAAACACCTTCCGTTTGAGAAAAAATAAGCTTCCAAAACGGGATATTTGCGTTTTTGTTAAGAGCAAGTCTTCAAATTCATGAAGAAAAAATAGGGGGTCTTTCGTTATTTTCCATTTTTTTTGATAGTAGTCTTTTAGTTTCAGGGTTTGGGCGAATTTCCAAAAAGGGAAAAAGGTGGAAATTCTGAGTTATTGACAGGATACTTGGGTACACACTATCAAACATTTTGTACAGCACGGAAAAAAACTGGTCAAAAAGGGAAAATTTACATCGGAACGGGTTTTAAAAAATCCCAAACATAGTTAAGAAGGTGATCGTAAAGTTTATCAAAAATTTGCTTTTCGAAAAGGGTTTTAAATTTGGGAAATTACCATGTGATGGAAATTTTGTACACTTCGGGGAACTTAAAAAATTTTAAAACTAATACACAAACGGGGTGGTATGGATCTTCTGGTACAAAAGGATGCTCATCTCTTGCGATTTCTAAAGTAGAATGGAAATTACATAAAACTAAGTGTAGAAGTCGATGGTCAACATTTAGGACATCATTAAATTGATGTAGAAGAAGATGTAGAAGATGTAGATGAAGAATAAAGTGAAATCTAGTTCTTTTACATTTACACGACCAGATCTTAAGACAGAGGTTAGATACAATAATCCAATAATTGCTTGCAATTCCAGAATGTCAGTAGGCTTTGCATCCCTTCTTCTTTCGTATTTGTATCTGTATTTTTCAATGTGTTTGTTGGTCTTATTTACAATTTTGTTTATAAAATTATCTGTAAGAAAATGTTTCCATATTTCAATAGCGGTCTTCAAACCTCGTACTGGTGCTTTCACACCTGGAAAATGTCCCATTTCGTTTCTTTATCACGTCCAAGAAAGTGAGGCACGTATTTTTGCGCATATACATTATTTTTATCCTCAGTCCTTTCATTAGGAACTTGAACTTCCATTATCTCCATGTCGCCATCGTTACTGCCTTCTTCTATTTCTTATTCCGTTTCGGTATTCGTGTCCCAAGTTTCTATATTTTCTGTTACGCCTTCGTCCTCTTCTTCACTTTCATTACTATCAACGTATTGTCTATCACTTTCCCCATTACTTTCATTCAAACACCCTTCCGTCAACTTTGCCAACCTTTCCTGTTCTTTTTCATAAGATCACATGCTAAAAAAATACATTTTAATCAAAATAACAAAAAAAGAAAGGAAAGTAAATTTACCTGCTCTTAGACAATTTCGCTTTTGAAGGACTCGCACGCAAATTTGGTTATTTTATAAGATACAAGAGCGATCAGCACACTGTCACACTCCAGTCAAGACTGATCATATTTAGGCTAGTATCTTCCTAAATATGATCAGTCTTGACTGGAATGTAGGTTGCTGTAGATTCCTGAAAAATGAGACGACGCGCATGAGAGCGGCGCGAAATCCAGTACTGTATATTTTGGCGAATACCGTATAATCTGTACATATTTCTCACCGATAGTAGATTATCATTAAACAGTATTAATAACACCGACATAATATAGATACAGGGTGAGCCGGGAGGAACGGACCAAACTCCAAGAGTGATTTGTACACGAAAGTAATGTAGAGAACCTCATATGTTCTTACCATATTTTCATTTTTCAAGTTATTTATGTTCTTTTAATAAATGTCCAAAAATACCGGCATTTACCTAAACATTTTATGCTTCGTCTACAAAGGTGCCTGTTGCTCTTCTGGTTGCTTCACGTCTTTCTTTAATATTGGCTGTAGTATTTCTAATACGTAGAATTAGTGCATCTCGAGAGCCGACTTTTACCTTGTAAACTTCATTTTTGAACCAGACCCACAAATAGTAGTCTAGTGGTGCGAGATGTGGAGATTTTGGACGCCAATTAATAGGACCGCCGCGACCAATCCAAAGCCCTGGAAACCTATCATCTAAATGTTGCTTAATCTGACGGGCAAAATGCGCAGGAGCTCCATCATGTTGATAATATTTTGCATTCTGATGCTTAAAAGAACATCCTCTAGTAGTCTTTGTAATTCATTTTGTAAAAAAATTAGGTAGTGCTCTCCTGTGAGGCGATCCTCCAAAATGAAAGGGCCATTTAAATAACTATGGACTATACCATACTGCACGTTTACCAAAAATTTGTGCTAAAAATTACTTTCAACTGACCATACATGAAAGTTCCGAGTATTATTAATGCCACGACGATTATTATTTACCCATCGACGAAGATCCATACGCTTAGCATAGTCTTCCGGTTGTAGATGCTATATACGCTGAATATGATAACAAAATTATTAACATGATTTTGAGCCTCGAAGGGATTGATTTAGATAGCCGGTACGTCGTATGTGATAAGACTGATAAATAAGGTTCGACAAACGAGTGCAACGTCAGAGGGATTCGCAAAAGTAGGTACGTGAGATATAATATATTAAAAAAAAATATATTGATACCTTTTTTTGACGTCCTGATGTCCACTGCGACAAAAAACTACTGCCCCAAGACCCCTCAATAAAAGGTAAAAAAATTATTTTTTTAAAATACATATTTAAAGTACCTACTTTTTTCGCGATACCCTCTTTTTGGGAAACCCTTTGTGATAAGAAGCGAAAAAAGTTTTAATGTCCAATGTACCTGACTTTTTGTTTTACATGGGGAGTCATTGCAAGGATTTTTTATTTTATTTAAGGCGTACTCCAAAACAAGCGAAAATTTGGACCATTTAAAACAACGCTAGTTAAAAATTTTATGCTATAATAAGAGTTTTTTACATTATTTTCACGTGTATAAAACACTCCTGGAGTTTGGTCTGTTCCTCCCGACTCACCCTGTATACGCATATCTGTCTAATTGTATCTCGTTTTTTCATCAAAAATTATGCAGGAAATGCATTTGTTGTAGCTGTAAGAAAACTATTTTTACAAAACAAGATTGAATAGACACCTGTTTTAGCATACTTCAACGCGAATTCCAAAGAGGTCAAGTGGATCTCTTACTCGAAGGGTCATCGTTTCGAACATGATAAGAGGCCGAGTGAATCTTAGCTCCATAAATAACAGCCTTCCTATCATCCTTTGAACTAGTCTTCACCATTTAGTAAAGCATCGGAGAATGCTTTCGAAAATAGCCTTTTTCTCACTCTAATTTAACAGATACAACGTAACCTTTTTCAACTTGTGGCACATCGGAATGAATGTACCCTTTAATTTCGCAATACTTATGCCGAACCGTTTCACCGTAAATCTAATAGGATTCGGGCATTAATTAGACAGGTTCACTTGTACGGAGTCAGTCACGTTATATTGAGAGAAGAACGAAGGGAATAAGATGATAATAGCGATGGTTACGTGATGGTGCGGAGTGCGCTTAAAGAGACAAAGGTGTGTTTTGTGAAAAAGGTGCTCAAAAGAAGTAATAATGTTTTAAGAAATGGGTAATAGGTAGAGCGAGGTAATCGTCTCTGCGATACATAGGTGTTTCACCGGAGTAGCGGGCTGTGTGCAAAAATCTATTCTCACTTTGTCAGCGTCCCCTTGTTTATTTTTGGTTCAGTTTAGGAAACGAGAGCGTGCGTTGTGTTTTGTGTTACGTGCTATTCGTTATAAATATATAATTATTAATTTAAAATGTGTAATATGAACAACGCTAAAAAACGACCCTTTGCTGGCACAGTAAATAAGTTTATCTGTGACTTTCCGGATTCGTCAATCAGATCTACATTTAAAAAATCAGTTGTTTTGGTTGTGTTGACGAGACGACAGTTTGTAAAAGAAATTCTATTCTAAATGTTATATCACGTATACTGGAACCGACATTTCCATTGTTATTAGCTATCAAAAGATTGGAAAAGTGTACTGGTGCAGCAATTGTGAAGGTGATACTTAGTACGTTAAAAAACGTCCAAGTCTCACCACGTCAAGTATTGATGTCTATGATCGATGGTGCTGCGACAATGCGTTCGGTAAGCCTTTCTCTTCTTGAACACGGTTGGAAGTGTTTACATGTTATGTGTAAAGCGCATGTTTTACATCTTGTGGCAGAAACTATTCGACAATATTCACCCGAGGTAGATGCATTAATAGCAAGTACAAAAAGTATTTCTTCTCAAATCTCCGAAACTTCTTCGATCATTTCACGCACAGTGTCCTGGTATTCGTGAACTACCCCAGCCGATTCTTAGACGTTGAGGAACATGGTTAGGCGCTCTTTATTATGCTGAATATTTCAAACAAGAAAAAGCTGTTATTCACAATTCAATCCTGCCGAAGCTGCAGCTATTAAGAAGAACCGAAAAAATTTTTTAAGATTTTTGTTGAAATGAGTTAAAAATTGTAAAACTATAAAGGATTAACCCAATAGAACAATTACAAAATAGAGCGTTGTCGTTAGTGGAGTCACTGTAGAAAGTTCGAGAGTGCGTTAGAGGAAGATTCCGATTTTATCATATTAAAATTTGTGATGGTTCATCGACTAATCCATTAACTGAATTCAAAGAGTGTTCATGCATGTATTACATTCGTTTTTTCACCACGGCAAACATTGTTCAGCGAGACAACTGTTTAAGACTCTTATCCAGTGAGTAATACTGATAATGGTGCTTCTACTTTTAATGTTTGCTATTTCCGCTGCAGCCCGCCAACCTGCTTGATAACGCTGCTTAAAAGGAAGAGCGTTTCACCACTTTTCAAATATATTTCTTGATTGGTTCTGTTTTTATTATTCGATTTATTACTTATTTCTTGGTATTGTATTTACTGAAGGAAGCATTACCTCGTTTTGATTATAAATCGTATACATCAATATCGGAATAACATAGACCAAAGATACGTAAAGATATTTAATTTTATTAAATGGTTCAAATTGTGCTTTGATGTAGCAGCTTATGCCGCCCTCTTACGGTGCCGTCTGATGCGGCCGCCTCTCTGTATCATAGCACGCCACGATCCTGTTGCTATCATTATTTGTTTGTACAAAGTGAACATCTTAAATGGCCGGCTAAAGACTTTCCTTAGTTAGAACATCAAGTATACATGAGAAAATCTGGTACATTGTGTGTGCATAGGTACATCCAATCTAAAATCGCACGCTTTTAAGGTAAACAGAAGCGCGTACGCGGAGTTACTCAAAGTCAACGTCGGCTCATCAGTGTAAAGCAAACAGAACGCGATGCGCCTTCCAGATACACCAGAGGGTACGTACATATCGGCATATTCACACACATTTAACCGGCGTATATACGCACGTATAGCTTGAACTATATACCATCCACGTATCTACTCAATGATAGTGCCATCAGCAGCTAGAAACACATATATACCCATGCAGGATTCTACGGGTACGAAACGACTCTGCGCGTACTATCCCATGCAAATCACGTCACTTCTAAACGGGCGAAATCGAATCGACAAACGAAACTCGCTAGATCTCCACAGCGTGAACATGTCTTCTCTGTTCATGTTTATACTTCTATAGAAGAATGGAAGAGACCCTTCGATTCTTCGACTCGATTGAAGATTGGAACGTTTGATCTAAGCCACGGTTGACACGTTCATAGGGAATTGCATCGTGTATAGGTATTACAAGCAGTAGTAAAGGTTCTTGCCCTTTTCTAATAGATTTACCTATCTTTTTTTTTGCCAATGAACACAGAAAAAGATTACGAAACAAAGAGGAAGTCTTGTACTTGCTCTCAAGTTTAGTTAAATTGCTTATGTTAAAGTATTCCCATAATGTTATTGATATTTAAAGCGATATACAAGGGGTGATCGTAAAATAAGGTTCCCATGTTTTTTAAAAATAGACAGCATTCTTTATTTCCTTAACATTACACATCGTTTTAAAGGTAAAAACTTAAGCTATTTTTCGACATAATCGCCATTTCTATCCAAGCATTTTTGCAGACGGTGCTCCAGCTTCTGTATCCCTATGTCGTAAAATTAATTTATAATTAATATATGAATTTCGTTTTATTACATTTATAAAAACTTAACGTCTGAAATATACAACATACACTTAGTGCGTCTCTGTATCATGTTTACTATGCGCGGCTCTGAGTCATACCCCTTGCGATTTTGCCGTTCACTGGTAATTATAAATAGGAGGCAAGTCAGAATTGATAAGTTTGTTGTTGTATTTTCTCATATAAATTGCCTCTAATATACCTAAGTTATGATTTGTACAGGAATACATAACCTCTGAATCAATTTGATTGATGAGATTGTGTGATAAGGCCAACTACTTCCATTCTTGACCTGTCCCTATAACAAAAGTTTCCAAATATTTTGACTCTTTCAGAACAGATTTTTAACAGAATTACACTATTGTGTGTGTTTCTAGCATTTACCAACAAAAAGTTAAGGATGGTAATAGTGACTAAAAATATAATAATATAATGGATGCAGCAACATGGGAAGTGGTTTTATATAATTTTATTTCTAGTCAATCTATCGAACACCCTACATATTTAATTCAATAGTTGGGTACAGCTTGCTATCATGTGATAGTGTTTCCTCTAATAGGTACCTTAAACTAACAATATGTACAAAATCAGTTTGTGGCCTGTAATAACAAATAAATGTGAGCGAACAAAAAATAATTGGAATATAAATAAAAGTAGCAGGTGTGCAGATGCGTTAATCCACTTGTTTAATACCCTTGAAGGTGTTGCCCTTATAAAATAAATAATTATTTATTGAAAAATGGTGGAGTTCATAAATTAATTTGTTGAACATATCTCCAAAATTAATTAAAATATCGCTTGAAATTTTGGTGCACATAATCTATTGCCCGCCATGATACTTGGCAAATCACTAATAAAGAGAATAAACAACAAAGGACCCATTACGTACCCATGCTATATTCCTCTCACATTAGTAAGGATGTTAGAAATTCGCCCATCAATTTCGGCAATGTGTTGCCGATTAGAACTATACGAGGCAATCCAATTATGAGTGGTTCGACGAATGCCATAAGCTTGAAGTTTAGTGAATAGTATGCTGTGATCTGTCGAAAGCTTTGTTTAAATTCATGAAAATTCCATGATATAATTGATCAATAGGCTGTAAAATAGCCGATTTAGTGGATCTTTCTCTAAACTGTGTTGCAAGGAACTGAGTATGTTGTGATGGCCTAGAAATGTCGTTATTCTCTCACAAATAATCTTCTGCATGTTCTTAGAAATGGAGGGTACCAAAGAAATTTATTTGTAATTCTGCATTATATTTCTTTCTCTCATTTTATGAAATGGTATTACGTTTGTCGTTTTTAGTATTTTCGGAAAAACATCATCTATTATGGATCCATTAGTTATAGGAGCAATGAAGTGAATATTTTGTTTCAAAATGTTGTTATTAATGGTGTCAATACTAGCAGATTTTGACAAATTGAGTCGAGTATAACCTGATCCTTTTTATTGCCTTATACACTCCTAAATGTAAGTTCATTGATGTATGTATATTATGAATCTAGCAAGTACCAAATTTACCTTTTTCTGAACATGTTGACAGATGGAAAATTCTATTTAAAGATTTGATATTTTATTTGACTTAATAATAGTGATGTACATCACTTTTGAAATTCTTATCGATGACGAATGACTATAAACCTTAACTAACATAAAAAATGAAATTGCATTTTATACATGTAAAGCCTAGTTCGAATAAAAAAATGTGCTACTCTTCTTCTCTGATTGAAATTTTGACTTGTCCAAAAGCAACACCTATTTTTGCCCAAAATCTCGTATTCTACTCCAAAAAAATATAAGTAAAATACATCTTACTTACTATACATAAATTCACGCCTTATCGTTTTTTTAAAAAATGAAGAAATCGATTTCCCAATAGAAAAATCTTTGCTAGATTTATTTTCTGCGTGTTTATTGTGACTCAAAGACTAATTACTTTGACACAACGCGTTGTTCAATTCTTTTTTTGTTGTTTGCATCAACAATAGTTATTACTACTTGCCTAATTTAACCTATCGTTTAGCGTAATATGTAATAATGGAAGCGATTGTACAGGCTTAATTTGGATCACCTTGTACATTAACTTATAGAAAGGAGAATATATTGCAGCAGTTACAGTGGCCCAGGCACTCAGTTTAAATGAAGAAGTTGCACGGAGAAAAACCTAAAAGCAACAAAAAAAGAGAAAATTGATGGGAAGGAAATGAAAACATGTAATTAGATAAAATCTGGTAGAAAGGGATTTCACGCTGAAAGTTATTTTTGCTTGATATTAATAGTTATATCTTTGTGCATAGTTTGCGAAAAATTTTAATAATTTTAATTGTTGGTAAATAATATAAAAAGAATTGGGATAAGGCTTGAACCTTATGGCATACCCGATTTTGAGAACTCAAATTTTAAACGATGCACGTGGATTCTTGTCATTGCTTCTAGAACTAATCATTTTTTCTCAGCTATTCATTGCAGTCCTTTTCCCAAGCATTAGCAACAGTTGAAAGTTTCCTATTCTTGACTAATAAATTTTCGTACTCTTCTTCTTCGCTACGAATTTCTTCAAAAACTTATCGAATTCCTTTCGCTAGCTTTATTTCATGGTATGGTATTCGAATCGGCATTTTCGACACAAGCCGTCCCTCATCCGGTTCTTTCCAAAAATATCCTCCTCTTCAGAAATTGAATTATTTACATAAGAATCCTTCGGAGGGATAAACAAATATGCGAACGGCAAATTCGTCCCTAAACGTCTACTATGGGACTTTTTTCCGATACAGCGGCGGGCTCGTTCGCATCCCGAAAGCCGTTTTACGAGCCTCTGACAAGACAGGAAAAGATTCTATTGGCGCTATTTACGCCCGGGATGGGAACACGCGTCGGAAATGGAATGCGAATTCAATAATGGAAAAAGAGAAATGGAGGAAATTGCATATTATTTACTTCGGTATTTTCTTTTTTCCTGGGTTGTGGAGATGTGAAGATTGGGATGCAGTACCAGAATGAAAGCTTATGTTGCGTAATCGTCGTAAATGGAACGTGTAGTGGGAAGAAGTTTATCGCATTTGTTATTCTCTAGATTCAAATCGCCTCTCTAGCCCGAGGATTGTTCGTTAATGAGAATTCGTTGACAAGAACGTGACTTTCAAATGAAAAACTATTTTCGGACTGTTTTGTTGGTGATTAAGAGAAATATACTAAATTGCTAGTGAAGTCATTGACAATAACCGGACACATCAATAGAATAGGCCACAACTGACGTATCACTCGCATTTATTACTAATTTTTCTGAACTAAAGAATTTGGTAGGTTATTGGCGTATACCAAAAATATAAGCGGACCCAAAATAGACCCCTGCGGCATGTCTAAGGCAGTGTTACTCTGGCCTGAACAACCCAATCCAACAACGCAAAGAGATCTATTGCTATTACAAATGACATAACTCAATCCAACAAATAACCTCTTATTCCAACCGCATGGAGTTTTTCTTTAAGGTGACATAGATCTAGGTTATCGAAAGCCTAAGATAAAAAAAAAAAAAACTCCCGCATTATATTTACCCTGCTAGGTATCGCAAAATATATTGGATTTAGTAAAAATTCTTCCGACTTATTATACACTATTACCTCAAAAACTGGAAAAAACACTCAATATTGAAACAGATCTACAATTATTGGGGTCATGCGGATCTCCTCTTTCTAAAATTGGAACAGGTTTAGCTATTTTAAAAGTATTTGGAAAAATTCCCGTGGTTATTGATTTGTTCAATATTGTAAATGGTAGATCCAACAACTATTCGCAACATGCTTGACAACTTCTGCATAAATACCATCAATAGCAGTGGTATTTTTATTTGTTTAAAACATTAGGGCACTAAATATTTCTTCGTGACTAATCTCACTAAACGTGATTGTATTTGCCACAAAAGCTGACAGGCTATACCCACTGGCTCTTGGCGTACCAAACCTAGCGGAAACCCTACACATTGGGGCTTGTAGAAAAGTGTGTGCAAAAAGTTCTATATACATCTTCATATATGTACGAAAATTTCAAATACATCTACCAACTTCCACGGGGTATGCTAATGAATCGGTACGCGGCGAAACGCACCTCCGTACATGGTGGTTGTTGGTAGTTGATTTCATTATTATTTAATTACCTCTGGCAGGTTAAGCCATCAGTCGAGTTGCTACCCTCACAGAAAAGTAGATCATTGCGAGTTGCCCACTTCTGTAGAGGTCGACATAGCTATTATTTTCGACATTTTCGACGCATCTACACTAATATGCTGCATACATCGTTTGGATCAGGTACCTTAGCTTCATCTATCAGAAGCGAACTACTGTTGCTTCTTTTAAATCTGTTGAGGTTGAGAATTTATACACCAATGAAACCAAATTTCTGAATTCTAGGACATATAAGAGTATGTAATTCACCAAAAATAAATATAATATCTGCCATAGTAATAGAACCGTCCTACAAATTAGAAAAGGCTGCCTCCCAAGATACCAATTGAAGCTGGAATTTGAGTTGATTCATGCTTTCTTCATGCAAATTACGAATGGTTACAATTGACCGATCCTTCATCAGAAGTGAAACTTCATACCCACACAAATGCATCACCTTTCACATGGTCAGTCACTGGCGCACCATACAGTCAACTACCGATTCACTCAAGACTGTATCCGAAATCAATATATTCACCTGATTTTGGTTCTTTTTCATATACTTAGTTGCATAGCCGTCAATATAGGCTTTACCATAGTCTCTACATGTTTGCCACTTTACCTAGTTACCATTAGTGGACTAAATTCTCAAAATGTTGTTCATTTACTTGCTGACAACAACATTAGAAATAAAATTCTTTCCAAACGTTTTATAAAATCTCTGAAATATCTCCAATTCCTTTCTAATTCTTTCACAAAATCAGTTTTTAGCCTGCATTCTAAATGCATGCATGTTGCAAGTTTTTATAGGTATTCAAACTTGTTTGAAGTTTTGGAATAAGTTTACTTTAAATCTTCTCAAAAAAATAAGTTGCCAACGTTAGAAAGTAGGGTAAAAGTCATTGTCATTTAGATGATGATGAAATTCATCCAACAACGATGACGACACGAATAATTGTTTTACGAGGAAAAACGGGATCTAGAAGGACCAAATCGACCTGCCCAAACCATTTTCTCGAAAGCAACAATGTATTTATGGATTTTATTCCATAAATTGGCTAAGGCTGTGCAAATTTTATCTACCCAATACATTAATATTCTAACAATATACTACTAAATCTTCACGAGATTCATTACTCTATAAATACACGTCTATTTATGCATATATTGTGTTGCATGTAGATGTAGTAAATTGAAATTCAGTTAGTTTTTCGAACTATATTTATTGTATTTTATTTTACCTCGTCGACCGTGAAAGCGTACGCTACCATTAATATCAGTGGTATTTTTACTTTTTAAAAACATCAGTGCATTAAATATTTCTTTGCGACCAAACTCCAAAGCGATTGCATTTTCTAAAAAGGTGACAGGCTACCCCATTGGCGGC
>JAROYC020000010.1:16674213-16820906 GCA_029619255.2 Dynastes hyllus | reverse complement strand
CAAAAAAAAACACTCAATATTGAAACAGATCTACAATTATTGGGATCATGGGATCCCCTTTTCAAAAATTTGGGAACAGGTTTACTTTTTAAAAGTTTTTAAAAAAATTTCCCGGGGAAAAATTGATTTGTTCAATATTGTAAATGGTAGATCCAACAACTATTCGCAACATGCTTGACAATTTTTGCATAAATACCATCAATAGCAGTGGTATTTTTATTTGTTTAAAATATTAGGGCACTAAACATTTTTTCGGACTGACCACTAAACGCGATTGTTTTTTGTTTAAAAAAGTTTTAAGGGGCCCATCCCGCCCCGGCCCCTTTAAAAAAACCCCAGGGAAACCCTACACATTGGGGCTTGTAGAAAAGTGTGTGCAAAAAAGTTCTATATACATCTTCATATATGAAAAGAAAATTTCAAATACATCTACACTGAAAAAAAATGCATTGATCCAACAAAATTTTGGAAAACCCAAAACCAAAAAAATTTTTAGGTTAAATACAGTCGACCGATATTTTTGGTTCAATCAACATTTAACGTTGCTTAAAAATATATTTGTTAAATCAAACGTAACAGAGGCGTTAACCAACAGTGCGCTTAAACTCAGTTTAAGAAATTTTTTAGGGGGTTGGTGTAACATATTCATTTGATTGAATTAAACTTACCCCTTTGTTCATTCTTTCCCGAATTTTTCGCCGGGGTCAACAAAATTTATAGTGTTGGTAAACAAAAAAACTTGTTGCGTGTAGAATATAAAAGTGTTAGCTCAACCATTTTTCTTATTCTTTTTAACAAATCTCTTTGTTGTTTTAAAAAACCTTCATTTGTTAAAAAATCTTAATGAATATGAATGTAAAACTATTTTTTAAAATTTTTGAATTTTTTTTGAACAAATTCAAGTTCAAAAGAATTCAAGTTTGTAAAAAAAAATAGTATTTATAAATTCAAATTTTGCAACAAAATATTTAGTATTTCACGTTGACATGTAGAATTTACTCCCTGGGAAAAATTTTTTTTCTTAAAAACACAAATTTAAGTGTGGAAGAAAGAAATAAAAAAGGGAATATTCCATCCTAACTAATATATTCAGAATTTATATACAAAAGACAATACATTAGATATGTAATAATAAACCCGGCCCAAAATTAATCTGAAACTACAAAGTTATATAATAAACACAAAATACGAATAAGTACTTCCTAATGTTTTTTTTCCCAAGAATGGGATAGGGTTTGATTTGTTTTTATTCCCGTGGGGGGTGTGCCGACGTTGTTCCAAATTGGGAATACTGGAGCTTGCTTTTGGGGTTCTGTGACTGGACTTAAAATAAGTGTGTCAGTAGACATATTATCTGCGGGGGAGTAAACCTTTTGGGCCCCTTGGGGACAACTTTCAATAAACGTGTATTGTGCGTGTATTGAAAGTTGTGCCCGGCTATATCCAAATCTTGCAGCAAACAATACAGTCAATTACTGATTCACTCAAGATTGTATCCGAAATCGAAAACACACGTGTGTAGGTTCCTTTCAGTTTCCAACAAGACTGTGAGAGGCAAAAACATACAACAATTTACTTTGACGACATTTAAATCACCACATAATATTATATAAAAAATTGTGGTTATGTGTGGACGAAACAACAGATCCTAAAAAACATTCTGCGGTTAATGTGATGGTACGTACAATGGAACCACATAAATCGTCACCTTCAAATTTAAGTTTTCCCCGACGAGTACAACAGTGTACTGCCGAAGTAATTTTAAAGTTAGTATTAAATACATTGGAAAAGTTTGAAACCCAAAAAACGAACTTTTATGTTTATGAGTGATGGTGCCGCAAACATGCTTTCTGTAGGCCGATCTCTTAAAAACATTGTGCTAACTTGTTACATATTACGTGTAAACTTCGTGCTTTCAGTAATGTGGCAGATAGTATTAGAAAATGTTATCCTGAGGTAGACGCTTTAATAGCGCATACAAAAGCGGTGTTTGTCAAATCCCCAAAACGTATTGGCAAATTTCCACAGACTGTGCCCTGCATGCCTGAGCCACCGTGAACGTATTCTTTACACGTTGGGTAACATGGTTACAGTCATGTTTTTATTATCATAAATATTTTGAGAATATTAAGAACGTGGTTTTACAATTCGATCCAAAAGAAGCTGCGGCTATCAAGGAAAGCCAGTCGAAATTTCAAGATAGGTTAAAATGGATTTAAAAACTATTCACAACAATTACTTCGGACTAGTGAATCCAAGAAAATTACAAAATCCTCCGGTGTCGTTAGTGGAATCTCTGCAAATAGTGCAACATGTTCATGCACAGTTATGCGGGGTGTAGAAGATGCAAAAAATGTTTGTGTTCTAGAAAGGTTTCGGAAAGTGTTTTAGAGCAAGATTTGATGTTGGCTATTAAGACAAATTTGTGAAGGTGCGTCGACAGAACCGTTGTTGTTCCAGATTATTTTAATTACGCAAATATATCGTCACTAGATGTAGAACGTTCGTTTTCTGCATATAAGCACTTTTTCCTCACGCCGCACTCGGTTTGCCGAAACAACCGTGGAAGCATATTCCATTGCCAGATATTTATCAGACATTATTCACTTTGTGATTTCACGGAAGACCCTTAAGACGGTAAGTGTTTGAGCACGTATTATATTTTATTTTTGACCATTTATTTTGTGTAAACTTTTATGCCCCCGCCACTGGCTGTTGGCGCAAATTGAGCAACGCTAATAATCAGTTCTAAATACAACATGCGTTAGCGATTCAACCAGGCGTTCAAGAAACATACCGAGATTAGCCCTAGGAGATCTGTAAACCACTAAATGACCATGGTTTTTTCTACTTAGGGTAAAAATATTGTAACTTAACACTCTTGATTTCCGGGTTGGAACAGCATGTTACTGCACACTGGCTGGGAACTATTCATTCCGAGGGGTGTTGTATCGGGTCAATAGAGGGGAAAAGTTATGGATCAATGAAACGTGGCAGTTGCTGGGAGGTTTAATCAGTTGGGATTTCCACGTGTGATGCAAGGAGTAGCCATCTTCGCAATTTTAATTGTTGGGATGTTCGAAGATCTATTTCATCGGCCCCTAACTTTTCCGCTCCATTGACCCGAAGCAAGCCCTATATAAACCCCTCCGGAATGAATAGTCCCCAGTTAGTGTGCACTAATAGCCCTTAAGGTGTCCCATAAGAGTGTGGACGAAACGTCGGCGGAAGCTACGACGCAGTTCCAACCCGGAAACCAAGAGTTGTTACACCCTAATTTACAAATTTCTTAAATCTATATTTAAAATACTTCAAATATTTCATTTCGCGCCGATTCCTCTATTTTAGTATATATCGAAACTGAACACCTGCAAAGGATGACATCACCGCGTCTACAAGTAGTAATTGTGTGTACATGTTCTAGTTAAATTCATTCCCCTAATTTGTCCTGTGATTTGATCTTTATTATTTAAGAAAACTATTAATATTAATAATTTCAAAATTCTACACCGTCAATAATCTTTATTTTGAACTCTGCTTGCATATGATAACAATAAATTTGAGTTATATTCTTAAACTAATGAGATATTTAATAATTAACTGTTTAGGAACCAGTCAATCCCGTTTGTTTCAATTCTTTAAGCCCCGTAGCTTCTTTGTTTATCAAAGAACATAGATGAAATTTTGTCAACAAATAGTATAACTTCCGCTTTATATTTTGGTATCAGTTAAATTAGATTTCATCCGTAGCTAATTGTTGTAATTAGCAATTATCCAGTTCAATAGACACGCAAATACGTCGCTAAACACCCATCTCGCATACGTCACCATATCTTTGCTTCCGCATTGGTTGAATCAGATCTCGCGATCCCCCATTGGATTTTCGTAAAATACATAAATAGAGGCGTTCTGACGCCAAGAAGGAATTTATGAAGAATTAGTCACGAGATCGAAGTTACACATTAGTTGGCAGCAGCAGTTAGTGTGGCCATAAATGGCCAAATGTGTTAGAAACCTGGTTTTCTCTGAGGTACCACAATTTGTCGTCTGACATAACCCTACTGGGGGATATATGGTACCCGAGGTCCTGTTTTCCCAACGACTTTTGTTTTGCGTTTACATTTGTCGAATTGAGTCGTACGGAACATCGCAGAAGTTGCGGATCTGCGCGCTGGTTGTCAACCACCGTTTCCTCGATCTGCGAACCCGGTGCCCGTTCTTTCAACTTCACCGCCGCTAGAACACCTGTACCACCGTATCTTGCGGGCAAACCTCCTTCCCTCTGCGTGTCTCTCCGAACCCAGTCTTATGTAAGTTAATTTAAGATATTTTATGTAACGTTGCGAATCACAATTCACATTTCATTTTGATTAAACTATTTGGTGCATTTAATAGTCATTCTTTTGGTTAATTATGATTCGTACCTAAGATTCAAGAGCTGCGCTTAACGCTATTACTACTGCCCGTTCTAGAAACTTGCAAATTTAATTATTAACCTTGTTGTTTAGATTAGTATTAATTTTTAAATATTTTCTTTGACGCTTTTATTCATTTCTTTCTTTGTTAATATTTATAGTAATTGTTTTGACCCTGAGGTATTAGTCTTTTTGTAACATTTTGTCTATATTTTTTTTTCATTCAATATACAGTTTGTTCAAATATTTACTACGTTTCGAATTTTCTTTTGTATACATCCTTTCCTTCCTTCCCGAAAACTCTGAATGGTTTTTTAAAGGGAGTATCGGCCATCAGCCAGGCGACGAAGCTAAACAAGACATTCAGTGGCGCCCCAATTAACATCGGAATTCTTGCCAAAGAATTCCAACAACGGGTCGTCATCTCGGCGAGAAAATACAAAAAACCTTCGACTTCCGCAACAAGAATAAATTTTGAACGCCGTTGCATTATTATCTCACTCCTTGTAACTCTACGTTAAATAGCAAACTGAGCAGCACCATTCTTTAATTAAATCTATCTTTCTTTCTCATTAATTTCATCATTATTTTTTTTTGTTTAACCGTAACAGAGTATAGTGTTACCTTAGAATCCTACGTACTGTAACATAATTTCAAAATCCAAGTCAGTACGTAAATCTGCGAAGCCTAGTGACCTGCATATCTTCCCGGCAGAAAATTGCCACACTACCATGCAGGCGGTTTTGGCGACAATAATTTGATAACATTCTTTAATCTGCTAATTTTATATTTTCCAACTCTCCCAATTGTATCCAATATTCAGAGAAACAGAACAAATGAAATTTTATTCATTAAATATTGCACATTGACATACATTGTACTGAGGTACTTCCTGTTATCTCTGTTAGAGTGTTTTAGTTTACATACTTGTGCGCTTTTATTGCTGTCCTCGCATCTATGGTTCTGTTATGATCTTGGTATTATTTGTTTGTGAAATAAAGTCAGTATTATTATTATTATTATTAGAGTAAATCAAGGACTTTTAAATTTAGCTTTAAAAGTTACTTTCTAAACCAAAGAAATTGAATACAGTTATAAGGGTATAAGTTACATCTCATGAATCGCCACGAATCACCACAGCTGTTTAACTTGTCAGCAAAACATCAAGTTTTTTTATGTACCTGAAATATAAATTGTGACCAGATGCACATTGCCAAAATTAATTAAATGCGAATAAATCCTCGGCTAAAGCTTGCATAATCAATGAAACGTTAAAAATCCATTCGTTCGCGAAAGAGACGACTATCGCGGCGGCGGTTATCTGCTTAAAAATTGTCAGGTCAGCAAATTCCCGCCTGCCACCATTCATTCCAATAAACATTTCCACCTTCTCCTCGCTCCTCCGCCTCATTCTCGAACTTGCTCATTCGTTTCGATTCTCCGAATGGGCTCGTTAAGACGTAAAAATCCGAAATGATGTATCCAGAAGGAAGTAAACCGAGCGAGTTCTGCCCATAAACGTAGAAAACGACTCGCTTAACTCGTGCTCGGTTTGCCTTCTACATAGTCTTTGTGTGCCGATACTGCTGCTGCTGCTGTTGCTGCTACTGCCGCTTTTGCCAATCGTACAAGTTCCGAATATAGGCAGGGAGACCCGGTACGACTGCACTTATACGTCGGGCTATTGCGGCAACTACTTGCCCGACAACGACGCGGCCAATCGGGCAGATTTAATAAAGACATAATTCAGGAACCGATGATAGTTCGTATTGTCTATTATGGTATAGAGAGCAGATGTTCTACGTTCGCATTCGAACTAGATATCCTCGAATCGTCTAATGGGTTTTATGTGAGAGGAACAAGTGCATATGGCTCTTGTTATACAACTTTTCCGAGGAGGATCAAATTATACAGCTTCGCTGGTTTCAATTTTCATACCAATACATAATAAAATTTCTCTTTTTATAACCTATATTAAAATTACCTTAGTTGAATAGGCATGATGGATGTCTCTCATATCGTGCGTTTTCCAAACGTATGTAATTAACTGACGGATTTCCACAGATCTGTCTCCAATGTCGTTCCAACACTAAATTTTGTAATTCATTGGAGAAGCAACAGAAAACCGCTAGAAGACAGGTTCCTTGCTCTATTTAAATTTTGAGTTTCTTTCTTAATAAGAACACAAGGTATATGTTGATATACGCTTTTAGAGTGTCTTTGGAGTAAAATGACAATCAATTACATACGAGATATGTAATTTACAACCCAGATTCGTTAATACAATTGTTATGTCAAGTGAGTTGTTGAAAGATATTAATTGTATTAATGGATGTACTCTGTTAAACCAAGAAATCTTCATTCTAAATCGAATGCTGCAATTGTAGCTGTTTTATTTCTAATTGATAATCTAAACAAAAGAAAAGACGGTTGCATAATTCTTTTTCAAAATGTCTTTTTCTATATTGAAGTAAATCTAAAAATCCACAAGCCAACATGGTTTCTGGCACATGGAGAGAAATCTGTATTTGTAGTGAAGACCATCACACTAAATTTAAACGTGTAGTCAGAATTTTTTGATCACTCAGCTTTTCGGTGAAGCTTGGTTTCATTATCACATATAGATACAATAGACAATGGTGTAAGACGATGAACATTTACCTCATATAGGGCTACTAGACCTGGAAAGGATTGATGCGCAGGTAGCCTCTGCCGTTAGGGAAAGGGGAGAACCGACCGCAACTCTCTCGGGCCCCTTTAGTATCAAAAGAAACTATGAGCGAGAAGGAAGTGCATGTCTCCGTGGAGCAGCGGATTATCATCAACTTTTTGGCCAAGGAGGTAGTGAACCCAACCGAAATTTTGCGGTGATTACAGACACAGTTCCGGGACAACACCCTGTAAAAAACCCGTGGGTTTGCATGGCACAAAAAATTTTCTGGAGGGCGTGAAAAGGTCGAGAACGAGAGCCATGATCGCCCCCCAAGGGCAAGTGTGACCGAGGCCAACATCGAGGCGGTCCGAAATCTCATAGAGGGAAATCGGCGCATAACTCTCTTCGAAATCGTGGAAGTAAACATCAGTTACGGGAGTATCGAATGGATCGTAAGAGATGATTTGGAATTTTGCAAAGTGGCTGCTAGATGGTTTCCACTGTTATTGGAGAATCACAAGCGACATTGATTGGAGATTTCGCAGCAACTCTTCAATCGATACCAGCAAGAGGGTGAGCCCTTTTTGAGTATGGAGTGGAGAAAGAGCGGCGAGAGGGCACCGGTGAAGGCAAAGACGCGGTTGTCAGCGGTTTTTTTTGATCGGCAAGGTGCTTTTCACGTTGATTTTCTCCATGATCGACGCACAATTAAGGTGCAATATTATTGTGAAGTACTGGATGCCGCGAAATTGTCATTTCCAAGGAAAATGAAGAAGCAATCGGCCAGAAGTGTCATTCTTCGGCATGACAACGCCAGGCCTCATGTGGCTAACGCCACGATGCAAAAAGTGGATACATTAGGATGGGAAATGCTGGAACATCCACTCTATAGTCTAGACTTGTCATCTTGTGACTTCCATCTTTTTGGACCCCTCAAAGAAGCGCTTGGAGGCCAGCGTTTCGACGAAGCGGTGGAAGCGTTTGTGCTCCATACGATGATGGAATAAAAAAGCTTCCAATCCGATGGAAAAAATGTATTCCTAGGGCGGGAGGGTATGTAGAAAAATAATATATATATGTAAGCTTGGTTAAATGAAGTTAGAATTTTTTAAAAAACGTGTCCCGTTTATATTTGATTCACCCTCGCATATCAAGAAATTGTGTAAATCACCCTAATAGCGTACGTGGGAGATCCTAACATGATTCACGCCCTTCCACTTCGAAAAAAATAGGCCTTAAAAATAATTGAAACAAACTATCGAAAGACTGTGAACTATCTTTTGCTGTCATTCAGAAACCTGGACCAACGATACTAGAAACAAATGAGTGGAAGAATGCTCCCAGATTACTGCTTGTTACGCTTGTTATTGCTTGTTACGCAAAGGAGATGTGGAATATAAAGCTTCTACATCTTTCGACAGTGAAATAATTTGAAAGTTTATAAATATACAGACACCAATAAAATTTAATACCTTAAATTTTGCAAAACTTAAAACTTTATTGAAATTAATGGTAACTGCTTTATAAAATTCTACAGGTAAATTAATGTCGGTATGATCTCTTCGAGCTTTGCAATGCGCCAGGGAAATATTTTTTCACACTTTTGTTATTTTGGCATTAAGTAGTGTTTTTGAAGAGTGTTTGTACCTTTTTGTTGAGTTTTTGTAAAGTGTTACAAATACTCGATAAGATTTAGGTCTGGAGACTGGGCCGGCTAATCTAGAAGATGGAATCCATGTCTATCCAATTTTTAGTTTTTCGACCTATTTAGTAGGGAGCGCTATCTTGTTGGAAGCTAATGTTTTCTAAAAGCTCCTCCGAAAAAAGTTTTGCGTACAACGGCCTTAATGTCGTGTTCAGCATTTTTATGTACGTTTGGTTATTGACGCGGTCCTGATATGCGAACATTTCGCTCTATTACATGCACCCATGCTGGAGGATACCAAAAAGCTGAAACAGAAACTATGGATGTACTCTATTTATCAAAGGCAGTGTTTATCACGATAATAACATTCAGTTTGTAAGCAATATCTTATGATTAATTACTTCTAGATTTCTTTCGTAGGACCACAATACACAACACCCTTTTCTAGTTTTCAGTTGTTCAATGTTGGCGTCCTTTTTCCCATTCTAAACGGTTTTGTTCCGTCGATCTCGGACAATAAGCGCCTTTTTCTAGCTTCATAACCTTTTTATCCTACACTGCTTAAGCGTCTTCGAACCGTTCTAACCGAAATTTTTGGACCACCTTCTGCAGTAATTTCTGTAGAGAGCTGAAAAGAAGTTTTCTTCCTAATCCGAAGGGAAAGTCGCTTTAATAGATGGACCTCTTTGGTTGTTGAACACTTTAACTTTTGAACAGTTTTAGAGTGCGAGATTCCTGTAGAACTCAAAATCACAATTTGTGCCCTCTTAATTTTACTTAACTGTCGCTTTTTTGCCATAATAATTGCAAATATTTATAGAAAAACACTTACTCTTTGCCAGTGCCTGATTTAACAGCCCATAATAATAACATTTTGTTTTTTTTTTTCACCAATACTGAAACAACGAGTACGTTTTACAGGGCTGTAGATATTGTCCTATTTCATGCAACTGCCATAAAAAAGCTGTTGGTGATGGGAAAATAATTTCGTATACGAATTCAGTAAAAATTAATCGATTAGAATCAGATACTCTTCCTTTTCTTTCGTGTGCAAAAAAAATCGTCTTATTTCTCAATATTACGATTACGATTTAACATTAACAAGTAAATTCAGAATACAATACTCCCTTATTTCATTCCCCTCTCTCCAAATAATGCAAGGTTGTATAAACAAAAGTAATCATTTCTCGTTCTCCAAATACAATAAAACAGCTCGTACAATCTTTGTACGTACGTTTCATTTCATTTCAAATATAAAATGTACGAAGCACAACTGGTTGCCTATTTCGAATCCGCAACAGCACGCATCCGATTCAATCGCGTTTCTCTTATTACTCTCGTATATAGCGCATTTCTTGCTCGTTCGTAAAAATGAGTTATTCCTCGCCGGCACAATGGATAGTGAAATGGAACGGAAGTGCGGGGTGAAATGAAAATGAGCTTTGTCGATGGAGCTTGGAAGGGAAGTGTGTGGCACGCGAGAAAAACCTCAACGATACGAGAAAGCGTTAGAGCAAGGGAGAGAAGATGTAGGCGACTGGAATTGCTCACCTTATCTTAGAAAATATGTGCACATAAATTACGATTTTTATTTCACAGCAGAGAAACTGATTTGATAACATTAGGGCGTAATGGTATAATTAGGCACCCCATAAATGTTCGAATGAATGTAAAATTTGCTGCGAACACTTGAACGACTTTTTCCTTCTTAATAAGCGTTTCATGTATTATAATATGTTTTAGGAATAAATTTAAGGGTGACAGAAATTTTTCGTACAATATCTGAACATGAAGTAGGTTTATGAATGTTGTGTTAAGTTAATATGTTTATCGAAGAATTGGTAACAAAGAGTAACCAACTGTAAGTAGTTACACAGAAAAAAAGTTACAGTAACTTTTACATTTGTACCAAATAGTTATAGGATCCGTGACGCGGACAATTCGTAGCAATTACTGAAACAATATTGTAGGAAACAGAACTGGCGTAAAACTTGCAACGTTAAGCTACATATTTTACTTACTTGCATATTTTTCAACAATTGTGCAAGTGTATGAATCGTACGTATTGAAATGCTAATATAACAAATGTTAACGGTTCTAACTACATTAGATTAGACAAATTACTGCAATTACTTGAATAATTAAAGGATTATATATTAAACTCCCGCAAATTATGCAGTAACAACAAGTAAACTAAATAGTAATAACTATTCCATGTTCCCGCATCTCCAAAAGCTTTCGCCATTTTACGGTTTTTTTCTTTAATTGAATGGACTTATTTCTTTCTCTTTCCCATTGTTTTTCTTCCAAAGCATTATTTTCTGGAGTATCAGTAGCTACAATACCTTTAGATTTTCCTCTTTTCTTTCTTACAGTTTTCCTTTCCTTAGCCTTTGGGTAGCCTTTAAATTCAATGTCTGGTGTGTAAAATCCCTTTAATGTGTTGGTCCAGAAGCCATTGTCAATGTCACATCGAAAGCAAACAGCATTCTTCTGCAAAAAGTGGCATACGAGACCAAGAAAAATTTACATTTGATTTATGTGTTACTCTTATTTTATGTAATCTATCGTTTCGTTTACTAGACACAGAAGAATTTGTCTCCTTCTCGAATAAATATGCGGACTGTAAATTACCTAATCGGACATGATACGAAATGTAGTGCCATTTTCTCGTGAACATGTAGAAAAAAGAATGAAAACGGAATTGAAAGATAAAAAACTGTGGTTGTGTGTGGACGAAACAACAGATCGTCAAAAACATTCTGTGGTAAATGTAATGATAATAATAATGATACGTACAATGGAACCACATCGACCCGTCACCCTCCTCCTTATTTGCTTCCAAAAGAGTTATAAATTGTACTGCCGATGAGATTTTAAAGGTGGTGTTGAACTCATTGAACAAATTTGAAGTTTCAACTAAGCAGCTTTTAATGTTTATGAGTGATGGTGCCGCAAACATGCGTTCTTTGGGCCGATCTCTTAAAGAACACAGTGGTAACTTCTCATATGTAACGTGTAAAATCCATACTCTAAATCTTGCGGCACGAACGATTCCTACATGTTTTCCACTAGTAAATGCATTGATTGCTAGTACAAAGGCAGTGTTTCTAAAGTCCCCGAAACGTACCCGACTATTTCACAAACTGTGTTCTAATTTACCTGAACCACTACAGCCGATTGTTATACGTTGGGGAACATGGTTGCAGGCTGCGTTTTACTACAACAAATATTTTGATCAAGTAAAAAAGGTAGTTTTAAAATTCGATCCGATAGAAGCTGCAGCAATCAAGAGAAGCCAGGAACTATTTCAAGATAGTCAGGTTAAAGAATTACAAACTATTCAACAATTACTTCGGACTAGTGGATGGAATAAAAAAATTACAAAATGTTTCGATGTCGCTAGTGGATTCTGTCCAAATTGTGAATGATGTTCACGCACAGTTATGCGCTGTAGAAAGCGAAACAAGTTGGTGTGTAATACGAAAATTTGAAAGTGTTTTAGAGAAAGACTCCGATTTTTTTATATTAAGACAAATTTGGAAGGTGGGGAAGGTGCATTAAGTTGTTTCAAAGATTACTTTAAATATGCAAATATAACATCGCTAGATGTCGAACGGTCGTTTTCGGCATTAAAAAACATTTATTTCGTACGTCGTACTATTGACTAAAAACAGCTGTGGAAACATATCTAATGTTTCAAATATTTAACAGATGTTACCCAGTTTGTGATTTCATGGAAGACTTTTAAAACGGTAAGTGTTTCAGTACTTTTTATAATTTATTTCTTACCTTCTATTTTATGTGTAAATAACTTCATTATTAGAGCAGCTATTGAAATAATCGAAATATCAAAAATATGTAATTTATTTCGTCCATTAAAATGATGTAATCAAAACAAAAAATTGCGCATCGTATTTCAGCGTTTGGTTACATTTTTATTAAACACTAAATATATTTTTTCACAAATTGATAGAGTGACGTTTCAAATAGGTTATTATTTCAACGCTAAGGCGCCAAAATGAAAGGCAAACGAGATTTGATAGATTTCAAGATGAAAGATTTAAAATATTAATCAAAGCAGGCAAGCGTTGCTTTTTTTAACCCTTTGCAAATCTTGTTCGACATTGCCATCAATTAGAGATTTTATTAATAAGAATAATTGCTTTTTGCCTCCGGTTTTTTTTAGTTTTGTGTTGATCATGTGTTTTGTAGTTGTTATTACTGTTATAACAACTACAAAACATAATCAACACAAAAGTACAAAAAAAATAATAAAAAACCAGAGGCAGAAAGCAATTATTATCACTGATCTTTCATCTTGAAATTTATCAAATCTCTTTCGTCTCTCATTTTGGGACCTTACCGTTATAAGAGTAATTTATTTGAAATGTCACTCTCTATTGATTTGTGAAAAAATATACAGGCTGTTTAATAAGAAAGCGAGTTATTTAGCCAAACGTTGAAATACGATACGCAATTTTTTTATTTGATTACACCATTTTATTGGGCGGAATAAATGACATATTTTACGCAGAATTAAATTTCCTTTCGAATAATTGAAAAATATATAAGGCGTTCGATTTAAAAAATATATATAATTCAAGTTATCGCTGAAATGCGATGCGCAATTGTTTATTTCCCAACACCATTGTGATCAGCGGAAAAATCACTACAATCTTTTGCAGTTTAACCAACATCGTAGCTATAATAATAACAAAGTTAGCAATAGTGGCCCGATAACTTTGAACAACCTGTACATTTTATCCAACGCGTAAACTAGAAATTCGTGAAAAATGAAGTACATACATTATTAAAACACGTGTTCTGCGAAATCATATATTTCCGTTTTTTACCGTGTTTTTTTTTCTCGCTTCTGTCATCTAACGTAACCGTTTCTACTGTAATAATCTCGTTGCCCCAGCAGTTTCCACGTCCTTCTTATTTATTTATTTGGCAAGCAGCGCCTTTGCGTCCAAAGCTCCCGCGCTAAATTATCGGAGCTGGAAAAAGAACGGCAGGACCTCGAAGAATTGCCAACTGCCGAACAATAAGATCTAGTGAAATATGCATGTATGCTTACACACACTACGTACATATACCGAAATCGCATGCTTACTTGTTGAAATGAAGCAACTGTATACAGTTATAACATGCTTTTATTGCAAAAGGTCGTTGTTAGAATCTTGATTTTGATCTGATTCTCCTGTTCATTATTTCCCATAGGTTTTCGATGGAATTCAGATCGGGGAATTGCGATGGCCATTTTAAAACTGGAATTTTCTCCTCTTCAAAAAAGGGTTTTATTAATTTTGAGGAGTACTTTGGGTCGTTATCGTGTTGAAAATGGAATCTAAGGGCTAAATTGTCTTCAACATAAGGAATCATAACATTTTTGAGGATATCCCTATACATAATTCTATAAAAAGGACCCATTCCAAAGCCGGAGGAGCAACCCCGAACCATAACGGAACCTCCGCCGTGTTTTACTGTAGACCTGGTGTTTGGAAACAAATGCTTACCACTGGGCCTTGTAACATACTGCACACCATCCGAATTAAAAAGGATGAACTTTGATTCGTCATTCCAACATATACTTTTCCAATCATACATTGTCCTGTTGATATGGCAAATTCTAGTCGAGCCTTCCTATTTTTCTCGGAAACCAAAGGTTTTTTTGGCTGACCTACAAGCAAACAGTTTACTTTCGACTAATCTTCTCTTAATTGTTCTGGAGGATAAATTACAGAATCCCTGCTCGTTTAATTCAACCATTATCTCTCTTAAAGACATGAATGGATTATTTGAACTAATATTTTAATTTTCATATTACCCTTTGGTTAATTTTTCTGGGATGTCCAGTTTTGTTTCGGTGTTCAATGGAACCAGTTCTTTGGAAATTTTTTATAATTGCCCATACCGTAGTTCTTTTAACTTCACATCTTCTAGCAATATCAGTTTGGCGGTCTCCTCCCAGGGCTCAACAATACGTTGCTTAAGGTCCACTAAAATTTTTATTCCACGCGGCATACTTAACAGTTTCAGGTCTCAACCCAAAATAAACTTTATTTAAAATATTACTAAATATTTCAGAACCAATATAAAAAAATGCTGACTGGAACGTTTTGTATATCTATTTTTGTCCAGACATATTTTTCGTTTTGTTTATTTATAAGAGAAAATTACACTGAATTTATTTAGTTGCTTTATCTCACAAATTAGTAAGAAAATCATATACCGGGTGGTGACTTGGCCGACGCAGCATAGCAATTATAATAGTAGATCTGGAATGTCCAATTATTTGCTTCCCTAATTATTTTACAGGAAGTGTATTTAGGTTTTTTGTAGAGAAAAAAGTTCTACATCCATACATACCATTGCTTTTTAGTTTTTAGAATTCTGAAACCGAAAAATGCGGAAAATGTAAATGCCAGTTTTAGAAAAATCATTGATGCCATGGAATTATGAAATCAAACAAACGTGCTTGCACTTGTCATTCCTGTTTGACGTTTGTAATTTACGATAGTCAATATTAAATTCTGTTCTTTGCCACGTGTATTCAACGGTAGAAAAGATTGAAATCGTAAAATGGTATTATATGGGCAATAGTGCGCGTCAAGTAGGTGCGTTGTTTAGCGTATAATATCCCTATCGGCCAATCCCAAGCAGTACGACGATTGAGAGAATAGTACACAAATTTGAAGCTACAGGCACAGTGTTAAATAATTGTAAGTGTACTAATAACGTTCCAAACTTACATGAAAATGAAGAAAATGAAAACACTTTGTATGTTTTGGCGGCAGTGGCTGAAAATCCCAACGTAAGTTTACGGCAAATCGCAAACAACGTCGGCTTGCATCATTCCCCAGTCCTGAAAATTTTAAGAAAGCATAAGTTCCACTCTTACAAATACCAGTTTCACCAAGAGTTGGGTGAAGGTGATGCGGAGAGGAGGAGTGCATTCTGCTTCCAAATGCAACGAAGTCAGGGAGTTTATAAAAAAACATTCTTTTTACGGATGAAGCGACGTTCACCCTGAATAATGAGCCAAATGTGCAAAATTGCAGAATATGGGCACGCGAGAATCCACGCAACGTTTTACAAACCAGAACCCAATATCCTCAAAAGATTAATGATTGGTAGGGGTTATTAGGTCATCACATTGTAGGACCGTTTTTCTTGCATGAAAACTTAACAGGAGAACGCTTCTTACAGCTCTTGCAAGAAGAAATAGCTCCGGCAGCGACTGAAGTTACTAGGGAAGACCAAGAGATTTGGTTTCAGATGGACGGTTGTCCTGAACACAACAGCCGTGATGTGCGTGAATTTTTAAATGACAGTTTTTCCCATAACATAATCGGTCTAAATTATGCAATTAACTGGCCTGCCAGGTCCGCCGATCTTTCACTTATAGACTTTTTTCTTTGGGGACATTTAAAATCAAAAATTTATTGTGGACAAACATTTCAGAATTTGGAATAATTAAAAAATCGAATTCAAGCCGAATGTGGCAAAATATCTAGGTATCAACTGGCAAACGTTAGACAACAGTTTTATCACAGGCTAGGCCATTGTCTAGTAGTTAATGGTGATCTGTTCGAACATTTGTTGTAATCTGTCTTTTTTGTTTTGTTGTAATATTATGTGTTCCCATTGTTAAAATAAATAAAATTACCGCTTCTGTTATGTTTTTCATGGTTTTATTATAAGTCGAATTTAATGTCGGAGGTGGCAGAAAATCATAGCGCGCTTGTTTGATTTTATAATGCCAAAGGTATCACTGATTTTTCTAGAAGTGACATTTTTAATTTTCCAGTTTTTCCGATCTCAGAATTCTAAACATTAAAAAGCGATATTAAAAAGCGATATTGCTTATCGTAAATTAAAGACGTCAAACAGGAATGACAAGTGCAAGCGCGTTTGTTTGATTTCATAATTCCATGGCATCAATGATTTTTCTAAAACTGGCATTTACATTTTCCGGATTTTTCGGTTTCAGAATTCTAAAAACTAAAAAGCAATGGTATGTATGGATGTAGATTTTTTTTCTCTACATAAAACCTAAATACACTTTTCCTGTAAAATAATTAGCGAAGCAAATAATTGGACATTCCAAATCTACCATTATTATTGCTATGCTACGTCGGCCAAGTCACCACCCGGTATATCTGTTAAATTTTGATTAAATTGATGTTTTTTTCGTATAAGAGAATTAATTTGTCTATCTACTTTTGGCAGTTACTGTACGTAATTTAGATATATTACGAAACATTTTCCGTCTTCTGCTCAAATCCAGCTTATACACAGAAGCAACTCGAGCATGGATAATGCATTAATAACAAAGTTAAAGACAATCTTGTAGCTATTATTAATACGTTCATAGCCAGAGGGTGCGTGATTATCTCGATACTACATTGCTGCCTTGCGTGATATATCTGCAATCTTCGCAATATAACTACGTATCTTCCTTCTATATAATTGAGAAACCTGGATTCTGGACATCTTCTATGTACAATAATCAAATAAAAAAAATTGAGAAAGTGTTCTACTGTTCTTGTATCTATATTTATTTGCAAAAATATTAACAATAAAAAACGAACAATATTTACATGTTATATTTGGTGGCATAGCTTCTACATTAACTACATATACAGATATGTAACAATTTGCATGCAGATTGGTATCCGAAATTGGATCTTAACACAGAGGAATTGGGATTATTCTCGCGTAGCAATTCCTCTTCCATCCATCCCATTGTTTAAATCCAACCTCATGGAAGATTTTCTTTGCACAAATAGAGTCGTCACTGATATCATCATCTAGCAATTCTAAACAGAAGAAAGTATTACGTAACTTGCATTAAAATTTATGTATTGATTTTGCCGCTCTTAGGTGAAGTGTTTGCCCACTTAAATGATGAACATGCACAGCATATGTAGGTTTGCTATAAGTAGTGATCGATTAATTCAATAGATCGTAGGTATTGACCAGATGGTGCTTATAGTGTAAGTGCACAGAGACTGCGAAAATAAATTGATCAGACGATATAGCTAAGAGTCGATTTCAAACTTTAATTTCGTGAAGTAATAATGTGAATGTAAGTAAGTTTCAACAACAATAAATGTTTATTTTGCTTATTTGTAGTTGGTGTAACTTTCACCCCCGCACCCCCATAGTCACATCTTCCCTTTTTTTTGATTGATTCTACTCTGACAATAGATTCCAAAAGTTTATAATATTTGGGGGTTAATGTGAATCATTTAAGGGGTTTTGACGTCAATTTTTGGTGGAACGTGACTTCCATTGGTTTCCATAAAATCGAGTTTCAAATGCTTTTGTTATGTAACATTTTGGGAGATAATTGCCGACATTCTTGAATAATTCGTTGTCGTAAATCATTTGCAGATTCTCGCTGAATTGCATTGATTTTTCATTTTAAGTATCACCACAAAAAGAAGTCTAGCGGGGTTAAATCCGGTGACCTAACTGGTCACTCCATTATTGGTCCTCTTCTATCTATCAACGAGCAGGAAATTCTTGCAGTAATTTAATTTTATATAGATGGAATTGGCGTTTATGTAAAATTTTCGAAACATTGCTGCGAGAAACACCCACTGCACTAGATATTTGTCATATTGATTGCTGATTTTGCTACTTGTTCTAAAACTACCACTTCCATAGCTTCGTTGTTAACTACTCGTTGTGGTTGATATTTTTTATTGGTAACTGATCTAGTTTCTGAATATTTTTGAATTAATTCATTTACGTACTTGCTACTACTCCTACTTGCTTTTTTCCAGAATGAGCATTGTTAAAAAGTCTAGCTGCAGCTCTTGCACAATTTTCAACCCTTTTTTGTATACTGTACACGATTGAAAAAAATTGTAACGGCTGGGGTACTAGGTACTTAACTAACTAAATTTAGAAAACGTCAAATAATTATTTTTAGCTGAGTATGTTTTGTTTCTGAAGCAAACACATGACATTCTTGGTTTTCGTTGATAGATTCATTAGAGGCATCAAAATGATCTATAACCCTCAAATAATCCACTTTAACCCCTAATGATCAGTTGGATCGACACGAATGAGAATTTAATTTAGAACTAAGTTAAAGTAACAGGTGGAATGCGACAATTGCGGTCAGTTAAGTAGAAAGACTGTAATTCTCCTTGACTTAACCTGAGATTAAATTTTAACTTATTTTTGAAATCTATTGTTGGAGGAGAATCCAAACATGAAAAAAATATACAGTATATCTATCTAAGTTGACTGCACATGGAAAACCTTTTTAATATTAATTTTAGGGAAAAAGTAATTCTATAGACATTTCTGCTTTCTGAGAAAATAATATTAACACATTCATATTTGAGGTGGCGCGTGCAGGCTAGTCAAAAGTGGGTATGTCGCGTCGCGGCATAAATTCCGACATTACGCTTCAGTTTAGGACGTTGACGCCAAGGTTAAAAAAATGCAGTGGGTGTTATTGAGTAACGCAAATCTATGCAACAAGTTGCGAATAATTTACGCTTTTGGAATTGAAATTTGACAGTTTGGCAATTGTTAGATTACTTTGCTTAGCAACGAGCTCTTTAGATCAGTCTGGTATCACAAGAAACAATTTGGCGCTCTTTTCTAGCGAACTTTGCGTAACAACAAAAACAGATTACCAAATCCTATATTGCTGCACATCGTCATATTTCTTTAGTCAAAATATAACATGTGTGGTATCGTTGGATTCGCCTTTCGATTATCTTTCCAAAAACGTAAAAATATATAGGGTGTTCTATTAAAAAAAAGAAAATTGACGTCACTTCCGGTTAAACCGGAAATACAGTTTAAATACTGATAACGGCAAAAGTTAGTTTATAAAAAATAGAAATCAATCAATTTTTTCTAAAAACGCTAGCTTCTGTCGTTTAAAAATTAGCATGGGGGGACACTTTAGGTCTGCACTGTATAAGACAGACTGTATTCATTTTACCCATTAACGTCTTAGTTTTCAAATTAGTCTTTTTGAATGTTGTTAAACTTTTTTTTTCACAACATTGCTTCTATTCAAGTTCTAGTAAAAACCACAGAAACGTTGCGAATAAAAAGTATTCTAACTGAATGACATTAGATTGCCACTGTCAACATTTATAACTATGTACTATGATTTCAAAATCTATTTACAATTTTTGTCCTCCCGGCATACATTAGACGAACCACTGGGCGTCGCATCGGTACGTTGCCAAAAATTTTCGAATTTTGAAATTTTGATTTTTGATTATTAAAGATAAAAATAGGTAAAAATTACAAAATCGTATTTTTTACAACAAATAGATATTACTGTATATTTGAACCTTGTTTTAATTCTAAACAACTTTTACTATGAATAATTTTTGAAATTGACTAAAATAAAACTGTTGTCATTGTGCAAAATTCATATTTTATGACAAACGTCGTATATGACTGATAAATCTTAATGTATGATTATTAGAGCAACGCAAACTGCGCTGAAAGCCAGTGGCTGACGCATAAAAGTTTACACAAAATAAACACGGCCGGGACAATTCGGTATAAGCGTCAGTATAACTGCGACTCGAAAGCCGATCTGTTGTGTATGCATCTACGCTGTCGTATACTATATCGTAGTTATACGTTTGTTTTGAAAATGTTTCCTACGTCGCGAAAACGACCAAAGTTATAATAAGAGAATTTATTGCAGAAATGCCTGATTTAAAGTGTGAAGGTGCTAAAATTCAATGTGTAGTGTGTAAAATAGATGTAATGTGTTGGTTGAAAAGTGATTGTCTACGGCACGTAAATAGTGCAGGGCATGTTTCAAAAAAAAATTCCACACGAGATTATGACAAATTTAAATTTAATGTATGTGTTTATTGCATGTAATTTACCATTTCATTTACTAAGGAAGAAAGCATACGTCTCGATTTGGAATGAATATTCGGACTTTAAGTTACCGAGTGAGAGAACATTACAGAGAGTTGTGTCGTCTGCTCGTGAGCATGTCGAGAAAAGAATTAAATCGGAGTTGCAAGATAAAAAACTGTGGTTATGTGTGGATGAAACAACAGATCGTAAAAAACATTCTGTGGTTAATGTAATGGTACGGACAATGGAACCACATCGACCGTCACCCTCAATTTTACTAGCTTCCAGACGAATACAACAATGCACTGCCGAAGTAATTTCAATGTTGGTGTTAAATACATTGGAAAAGTTTGAACTTTCAACAAATCAACTGTTGGTGTTTATGAGTGATGGTGCCGCAAATATGCTTGCTGTAGGTCGATTTCTTAAAAAACATTGTGCTAACTTGTTGCATATTACATGTAAAATTCATACTCTCAGTCTCGTAGCAGATAGTATCAGAAAATGTTATCCCGAGGTAGACGTTCTAATAGCACATACAAAAGCTGTGTTTGTAAAATCCCCAAAACGTATTCGGGAATTTCATAGACTATGCCCGGGTAGTCCTAAACACTACAACCTATTCTTACCTGTTGGGGAACATGGTTAGAGGCTGCATTTTATTATCTTAAATATTTTGAGAATATAAAGAACGTGATTTTAGAATTCGACCCAAAGGAAGCTGCGGCTGTCAAGGTAAGCCGCTTGAAATTTCAGGATAGTCAAGTTAAAACAGATTTGGAAATTATTCAGAACAATTACGTGGGACTAGCGGATGCGATAGAAAAACTTTCCCAAAATTTTTCGGTGTCGTTGGGGGAATCTTCGCAAATAGTGCAACATGTTCACGCACGGCTATGCGCGATAGAAGACGCAAGAAATGTTTGTGTTTTAGAATGGTTTGAAAGTGTTTTAGATAAAGACTCTGATTTTGGCACATTAAGATAAATTTGTGAAGGCGCGTCAACAGAACCGTTAAGTTATTTGAAAGATTATTTTACTTACGCAAATATAACGTCACTAGATGTAGAACGTTCTTTTTCGGCATAAAAAAAACACTTTTTCTTCACCCCCACTCCTTTCCGAAACAACTTTGGAAACTTTCTAATGAAAAATTAAATAATTAACTTTGTGATTTCACGGAGGACTTAAAACGGTAAGTGTTTGAGACGATCACATTTAATTTTTTTTAAACCTTTATGCGTCCGCCACTGGTTTTCAGCGCAGTTGCGTTTGTCTAATGATTATTCCTTTATGGGTTTTAGACTAGGCAGAATTAAAAAAAAAAAATTCTAAACGTAACTAATTTCTAGTTTTTTTAGAGCAAGATTTGATCATAAAATGCACGTTTCAATATATTATATATATAGATTGTGGTCTGTATGGATGAAATTCATTCTTAATTTTTGCAGTTGTATCTTTACCTTACTTTATCTGACATCAAAAATGCCCTTGTGTGCATAGAACATTTAGGATTTTCTACTATAAATTACATTTAACATCGTCTCCTCACTGGGCACGCGTTTTCGACGTTTTTTTTAACATCTCGATATGTTTTGATTTCTTTTAGTATTTTCAGTACTGTTGTATTGCGTATATTTTGCCTGGATGTCTGTTGTTAATTATTTCTGTTGCTTCCCGACAACTTTTACCCCAGAATTAGCACAATTTCATTTTATTTTAAATAATGTCCCCGGTTTTCTTAGTATTTAGATTTTCAAACTAATATTTGACATTCAGTAGAGTATAGATGAAATTACAAAATGATATTTTAACAATAGATAGACATGATTGTATATTTGAACTTAGTTTGTAACTATAAACAAAGTTCTAAACAAACTAGGTTCAAATGTACATTTATTGTTAAAAATATGATTTTGTAATTTTTACCTGTACGAACTTCGAATCTACCTCCTGACCTAAAATCGAAATTGATCTCGAAAATTATTCGACATGTTGGAAAACGAAAACCACTTCACAGGACTACTTAATTATGATCTTTAAGAATGTGAGTTAAAATTTTAAAATTCGAAAATTTTTATCAACGACGCGACGTACTCTTTTTTGACTACTCTGTACATGGTACCTCAAATTTGAATGTGTTAATATTATTTTCTCAGAAAGCAGAACTTTTTATAAAATTTTTTTTTCCAAAATTAAAAATAAAAAAGTTTTCCATACTGTATAAGGTATTCAAATAAAAAAAAAATTAAGAGGTGTATATGGGGATGCGAGGGTTAAAGTTACATCGATTATAAATAAGCAAGAAGAGAATGTGCTATTTTATATGGTTTTTGACGTATTTTTGCGTTTCTCCTGAAAATCAACCAATTTATAATAATTTAAAATGGATAATTTTCATTTCAATATATTCACAAATGTTTTATTTTCGTTTGATTTTGTGACTTTTAGGAATTATTTCATTATGTAATAGTCTAATTTACAAACGAATTTGTTGTAATAAGTTTATTAGCAAATAATGCGTTTTACATATTCAGTTAATTATGAGAATGTCGTTAACAATAACTAACTTTCATTTTGATTCATTTTAAATGTTAAAAATAAAACTAGTGTAACACATTAACAATTGACAACAATACATATTTGTTATAGATTTCTTTATCGTTAATGAATAATGTTACATAATGGATCCTTCTTTCCAAGATGTAAAGGGTAGGCCTGAAAATCACTGACAAACTCTTAAGGACGCTAGAGAAATATAAAGGTATTTTCTTAATTATTTTCTTCCAAAAATGTCTTATTTAAGAATCAAATGCTCTTTGGGTATTACTTTACAGTAACAGTTCAAATTCATACGTGTTAACATAAATCCATACATGTTAACAAAGTTGCATAATGGCAGTCTGGGAACCATTTATCTTCTCTAGTAACACATTTTTGAAAAAACAATATTAAAGAAGAATATTATTTTCATTTACAGAATTAGGCAGTAGACGTGTTATTTTTTCTACCAACACAGAAAAATTCAATTTTGAAATTTCACTTTATTTATAGATAAAGAATCAAGAAAAAGAATTTACAAAATATATTTAATATATTTCGTAGTAGAATTGATATAAATTGAAAGTAGGATAAGAAATCTTAACACTGGGGAATTGGAAGTACTTTGCCGTAGCAATTTCTCTGCCATCCGTCCCACTCTTTGAAGCCACCGTCATCGAAAATTTTCTTCGCACACCGAGCATCATCGGAGATATCATCGTCTAAGAATTCTAAACAAAAGAAAGCAAATTGGGTAATTGTGAAATTATGTTTGCTTATTTCATGTTATTTATTTAATTGGTTGATTATTTTATTAGAAGAAAGAAATTATAAAATATTTACATTATGCTCCTCCACCATAATTAGTATCACCCCTTGAATTAATAACATTTAAAATTATAAATGGTAATTTTGACTTCGCCACTTAGTAGCTAACAAGGGAACACCGGCAACCCGGTCTCCCAAAAAAAAAAAAAAAAAAAAAGTGGATTTGTAGGGGGGCCCAAGGAAAGAACACCCCCTTTTTTTTGGGGCGAATCCTCCGTAGGGGGTGGGGGGCGCTTTTTAAAAAAACTACCGTTTATATTTGGAAAACTCAAAACTATTGGAATAGAAAAAAGTTGGTTTTAATTTTTTGAAGAGGATAAATAATAGCATAACCCTTTTTCAAATAGTATTAATTTTAATAGAAAAATTACCCCCCCCCAACCTTTGAAAACTTTATAATTTTATCATTGAGTTTCCTTTTTCAATCCAAAGAAAAAGTATTTTGTCATATGAAAGGTCCCAAGGGACTTACTATACTATACTATAATTGAAAAAAACATATGAAATAATACTTTTGTAAAAAGATTTCTAATAATTTATCTAAACGTCTAGACGTCTGATAAAAAACGATCTGATCTGCTAGTATGAGTATTATTATTTGCTAAATTTATAAAAAAAACAAAAAAGAGTTTTTATCGGAAAGTGTTTATAGAAAAGTCATTTTCGTATGCAATTTAATAAATATTGGAATAATTTCAAACACAATAACCTATTTTTACTCTTACTGTCTAGTATTAAAACCCTTTATTAAAATCAGAAAAATCCTGATATATAAATTGTTTTAAATGATATTTTAAAAGATAATAAAAATGTTGTCAGTAGTTGCTGATAAGTTCAATATTTTGCATGAATCAAATGTTTAAAATTTAAAATTTAAAGTAATCATTTTGAGAACTCCAATCAGAAAAAACGCGACAAAAAGAATGGCACAAGTTAACATTGCCAATTTTCTGTACATGTTAAAATAACTTTAAAATTAAAATTTTGAAGAACCCCAGACACCAGACGAAAAGAGTTACGACGCCTTAAAAGATTTATTGTTAGAGCTTCTGAAGGGTGTTTAGTTTCAAAAATGAAATGATTTTGGGAATTTGAATCGCCTTCAAAACCCAATGAACCACAGTTTGTTGAATCACTATCTCAAGAAGAAGCTAATGAAAATTGGGAAGAATTGCCAAAAAGGGAGGTAGGTTGTAGATGAACTAAAAAATTGAAGTGTAGAATTTTGGAGAAGTAAAAAGCAAGACGAACATTAGAAATGTTAAACAGAAGTTTAAAAGGTAAAATCATTTTCAGTTTATAGATAAAAAGAGAGGGGGAAACCCAACAGTAAAAAGGCAAGATATACCCGGGAAGAAGTACCCCAAAATTTCAAGACCCCAAACCCGGGGAAATTAGTACATGATATGAATATTCGACGTTGGGCTTTAGGGGAAAAAGCAAAGTTGGTTCGTTTTCGGCTTGGGATCGGGCTTTTTAAAAGGTGCATGGTCTTGTACCCCTAAAATAAAAAAAATTTGTTACACATGCTGTTATTGATACAACTGAATTACGCGATAGATTTATAAATCAAGTAAAACCGTTTGTTCTCGCAAAAACTATTTTTTAATGAATGAGAGGGGTTTTTAAATAGGAAATCCCTTTCGGTCGTCATTGTTTAATAAAAAGCACTTGAAGTCACTGAAAATCTCTGCATTCTTTACTCATAGTTATACCAATGCCTACTATTTCCGCAAATGGAAGATTATTGTTTCGTTTTAGTTTTGAAAGAGGTGGGTATTTTTAGGTCCTCGCGTACAGGAAAACCTTTCCCCAAATTAAAGAAAAATCTGCATCTACATTAAAAAATTTAAAATCCGCGCATTTCAAAAAGGGGATGATGTTTTCTTGCCAAATTTTGGGCCCAATTTTACTACTAGATTCATGGGGGCACTGTCCAGGGGAAATATCTACACGACACCAAAAGACAAAAAAGTAATATTTTGACCATTCCAAAGAAGACGCACATTTAAATTTAACCCGATGTTTATGGTTTTTTTGGAAAAATTTTGTAAGAACTTTTTTTGACCGGGGTTTTTTTGAGGGCCACGAAAAACTTGCATCTAGAAATACAATTATTGTTATCTTTAACCCCTAATCGTTCGTCTCCGAGATTTTTTTTGTGTTTTTAAGTATTTTGGTAAAAAAAGGGTACTTGGGGGGACCAAGTGCCTTTGAAAACAAAATTTCTGCGCCAAAAATGCCCAAACCCCCCCACTTTGGGACTATTTGTGGAAAGCCGACTCTTGTACGTTGTTCTTGGTGTAAGCAAAATCTGTGTTTTAGACATTTTTTTTAGATTACCATTATTTAACCATTGTATTGAATAGCATTTGTATAAGTATGTTATGCATGTAATGTACTATATAAGAGTATGATAATTTGGGGTCCTGTATATATATATGTATATATATAATATATGTTATATTATTTAATAAATGTACTAATTTTTGTATACCACTGTACAATAAATATAAGGCATTTTTATCTTTTAAGGTTATACATTATAATTTTGTTAACGCTGCAACTTTGAAAGAATAAAATATGAAAAGTATGTATGTCTAAAATTTTATGTTTGCAGATACAAATTGCAATGTAAACTTTGTCATTCTGCAAAACAACTAGTTACTTGTTATTTTAGTTCCGGGATTTAGTTCCAGGGATTTATAAAAAATTCAATTTATAGATGATTATTTTTTCCTCTAACCCAAATTTCCCCAAATCCCCAAAATTTGGGAGTTTTTTACATCATAAAAAAAGTTTTAAAATTTGTTGATATTAAAGTAACACAATCGGATGTTAGTATGGTTAGATAACTAACTTGAACATCCTACTGCAAAAATGTTATTACATATTCTTTTAAAAAATCGTAGTCCCCTGGTACACATTTCACATGACAAAATATTTTTTTTTGGAATGAAAGGAAAACTCAAAGTCACTGTATAAGGTTGAATTCAGTAGAAAAAGCTCCTCTTTTCCGATATTTAAAAATTTTGGGCTTTTTAAAAGGGTTGGTGGGGGAATTTTTCTATTAAAATTAATACTATTTGAAATAAGGGTTTTGCATTATTTAGTTTTTCAAACAATTAAAACTTGTCTTAACTTTTTTTTAAATCTCCAATAGTTTTAGAATAAAAAATAAACGGGAGTTTTTTTAAGAGGCCCTCCACCCCACCTAGGGATTCGCCGATAAAAAAAAAGGGGTGGTTTTACCGACCCCCCATAAATCCCCAAATCATTTTTTAAGTCCCCGGGGGATGTTCCTTGTAAGTACATTACTCATTCAATTGATACACAAATTTGTTGGATATTTTATGGAAACAAGTGCGAACACTTAGAAATTAATAGTTTATCTTTATTTTGGTTAAAAGCTTGTTATACCAGCAGATTTACTCAAGGTCGTTATTTACAAAATTAAAAATGTGGTAACTGTGTATATAAAAAATATAAAATTTTTGTTCCTTAATTTCGTTTCTTATCTTAAATAAAAACAAAAAATAAAACAACAAAAGTAGATAAAACAAACAAACTAATTTCCTTGGTATTTCCGACAAAAAGAATTTAAAAAATCTCGCCCGGAAAGGAATTTTAAACCCCGGATATCTCTCTTTTTTTGGGGGCGGGGTTTTAAAACCACTACACCATTGGGGTTTATTGTAAATGAAATCACGTTTTAATACCTAGTTTTTTTTAAATCGGGACTTGCTTAATTGAAGTGTGATAGTCATGAAAAACGGTTTTTGACAATAAGAGCGGGAAAAGCGACGATACTTGCAGCGAAAAAAACGTCAAAATTCCATCACGGATGACGCATAGGCTTGGGAATCGCGTCAGTTTGAGGTTGTCAAAATTTTTTCTTGGCGCCTCCGTTTTATTCGGGTGTGTTTGGGTCTGTTTTGGGGGACCAAAAATTTGGCCATTAAATTCTGTTACCCTTTAAAAACTAGAACTGACGAAAGCAGAAAAAATTTTAAAAGATCGTTTTAAAATGCTTTATTTTTGTTCACCATCGTTTTTCCAAAACCCCTAGGTTCCACCATAAACACCTGCATACAAACAATGTCCCCGATCGCTTCCCCATTATCGCCCTTTGTCGACTATCCGGCTTCACTATAAACACACCCCCACACAAAGAGCGGCGATAATAAAAAGTTGAGATCCTTGTTTGTATGCATTGTTTTTTTTGGGAACTACGCGACATCTGGGGAACGATGGTGAGCAAAAATGGGAGGTTTTATAATCGAACTGTAAAATTTTTTATCTGCTTCCATCAGGATATCGAAAATTTTAAATTAAGAAAATTTTTAACTTGGGCCCCCAAAATACGGGCCCAAAAACCCCCAAATCAAAACGAGAAGGGCCAAATAAATATATTTTGATGACGGGGAAAACGACCCGTTTTTAAACCCTTGATAAACGTAATCCGTGACGGATATTTTTCGACCTTTTTAGTTTACTAGCTTTATCGACTATCACTGTTTTACATAAAACACCCTTCTTTTTAAAATGATTTCGTTCCCGGCGTAGACCCCGTGGTTAAAAGGTTAACACGCCTGTCTGGAAATGGGGGTGTCGGGTTGATTTCCGCCAAATTTCCTCAAATATTTAATTACGTCGGAAATGCCAAGGAAATTATGAATTTTCAAATTTCACCGACGGTACATTGTTTGGAGCAGAAATTTATTTAATATTGCAAGAGTTACAACACATTTTCCAATAAAAATATAGGCCTTTTTGGAAATATTTCTCTAATTAGTTCTTTAGTATTATACAATCTTGTGATCAGAAAAAATAAGCTATTCAATTAGATGAGAAGGAGTGCCCATTAAAAATTTTCCATGCTGTCAACATAGTATTAATTTTGTAATAATTAATCTAATCTAGGGAACTAATTCCATCTAATTAACTTCTTTTATACAACAAAAATTTTTTCAACCAACAACAACAAAATAAATCAAATTTCTCAATTAAAACGTTATTATTCAACATAACAAAGATATGTTGATAACAAGGGAGCACTTTCAAGTCGAAAAATTCCCAAAGAATTTTTAAAACCCGGAGAAAAGAGTCCCAACAGGCAGGGAAAAGGATTTAATTTGAAAAAGGGTCAAAATCGTTTTTTAAAGGGCGGAAAACCCCTTTTCCCAAATTTTTCGTGATCTTTCGATGTGGCGAAATAACTCTGTAATAATTAGAATAAAAAATTATGGTTATATATCAAAATATCAATTAAATTGTTTATTTTTGATTAAACTATAATTTTTCTGAGCAAGATAAAGCAGAGTATTTATAGATACTGTGGAATTTAACTTTGAAGAAATAAACATTAAAAAGGCAATTTGTTTATTCATTCCAAAAACGAATTTCAAATGTTAAAATTGCAAACACCCGAAAAAAAGAGATGACGGGCGTATTTCTTAAGAACTTTAAGAAAGCTTGAGGTGCTTATTAAAAGCGACCTACAAACGTCAAGCAAAAGAACAACTTAACAATTCAAGCTTTCGAAACTTTCGTCTTAACGTCGTTCTTAAAGGCGTTATACGACCTTTTTACGTTCTTTTTCCAAAATACCTTATTAATAACTGATATCTGAGCACGGCCAGACGAACCGAGCAGAACTTTCTGCATCTTAATTTTTTTCCTACTTTTCGCCGGTATCAAAAGTTTCTCGCGATGAAGATGGAGATCGATTTAACTTTTCGCGTTAAGACGCGCTGCTTACATAAAAAAAGTTCATCTGTCATTTATGGCCTTGAACCTTGATAAAAGGTAGTTTGTTCGGGCGGTTAACTTTCCCGTCAGAGGATGTCGAGTGAGGGGATGAGGAACAGCAGAACCTGCTTACCGCCAATGTTTATCGGGTAATCTTCAAAGGGAATATAAATTTTATTTGCCCGCAAACTTCTTTCATGTTCGAAAGAAGTAGTGATTTCAGAGAATGTAAAGAGAGCGATGTCACGTATAGGAAGGGTAATAGGAGGTTATTTAAGGTCAATTTAATTTCTTATTGATACAAGAAAGGATGGCAGAAAGTCAGCTAAGGAAGGAAATTGCCCTTTCACAACAACAAACTTTCCAATTTAGAAAGGCAGAAGGGCTGTATATATGTACTTAATTGAAAGACGAAAGTCTCAAAGTATGCTTTCTTTCAAAACAGAAAAAAGTTTTGGTTGAATTTATTGTTACATCCTTTGACGTTACATCCTTCTCCTTACTCTCGTTATTTTTTTGTACTGAGTGTTATGATTCTCTAAAGAGTCTAGAGTATTATCGTGCTTGCGGTTTTGTCTTTTCTGGGGTAGTATTTTTTCTTTTTATGCTGTGGATAAACTTTCGGTTCTAATTTTTTTCTTGGAGATTTTAATATTTGTTTGGGTGATATGCAGGGTACTCTGAAAAGTTTCCAGCCTAACACAGAAACAAGTATCTTTTTGTCAAATTCAGTTTTATTTCTCAAGTTCTCAGTTTTATTTCCATGTAAGTCTACACACTTTCCCCAGCGATGCTCCCATCTCTTTAATCCGTTCAAATAGTAGTTGGCATCTTGTTCTGCAAAATAGGCGTTTATGAATGTAATGGCCTCCTCATTCAATGAAAGTCTCTGTTCTCCGAACGACACTTTGAGCCTAGGAAGCAGAACAAGCCGCTAGGGGCCAGATCTGGTGAATAGGGTGGGTGGTCTATCAATTTCAAAGTCCTTTCCTTACTTTTTGTCATGGCGACCACTGAAGTGAAACGGTGCATTGTCTTGATGGGACAAAACCTTCATTCTTTTCAAATGCGGTCGTTTTCCCGCAATTTCTGCCTCCAGCTTGTCAAGTAATGATGCGTAATATGTCCTAGTTATAGTTTTTATTTTTTCAAGATAATCAATTAAGACAACATGACAATCCCAAAGAACAGTCACCATCATTTTTCCGGCCGTTAGCCTTCACCGTTTTCGTAGTACACTGTTTGGATTGTGCCTTGGCTTCAGGAGTCTACTGTTGTATCCAAGTTCCAATTGCAGTTATTAATCGATGCCAAAACTCCGACTCCTTTAAGATGCTTGAACAGGGCTTTGGAAGTATTCATTCGAATGCGTTTTTGGTCCTGAACGAGCAAATGCGGCACCCAATGCACGGTTAGCTTTTTCATGCCAAAAATTTCAGTCAAGATATGAGAAACACGTTCTTTCGAGATGCCCACAGAACTATTTGGTAAACTTTGTCGATGTTATTGGTAACGGTTGCAATTTTTGGCCGTCCCGAACATTCATTATCAATGAAGCGGGTTAGACCACATTTAAATTCAGCTACCTAAAATTTTACTGTTGCAAATGATGGTGTCGTAAATAGTGGGGGAGGTGGTTTCTTTAGGACCCCACTGTATCATATGCCTTTTTGATTTTGTTTTTTATTCTTACTTTCCATTTCAAAGCGAAAGGGTATATACAGGATCAATCAATCAGTACATATGGAACTGTAGCTTAAGAGAAGCTAAGTTTACATTAAACTTAATCAACATCTTCGATACAATTCTCTTAAAAATTTACAGAACGGTTCCAACACTCTTACTGTGTCTGGAAAGTTTTCTGAGAGGATGAAAGCTGTAAATCCAACGAATAAGTAGAACAATAAGGCAGTGAAAGAAACTGCGATCGCTAAGACTAAAGAAAATACAAGTGCTGTTAGAAAATACAATGTAGCATTTGGTTATTACATTATAAATGTACCACTTCACATTCCTCTTAAAAGAATTATATGATTAGAGAATTAAAATCAAATTAATTGCCACATTAACTTCAATTAGAAGTCTTTCAAAAAGTTTCTAAATATAGTAGAAATGTTAGAGTCGTTGTATACATTCCTAAGCTGACTGCTTTGTAGACGATGGAGGGCAAGTTTAAATCTGGTAATCGTTTGAGAACATATTGATATCCTATACCGGGTGTTCGGTAATTGGCGGAAAATGGATTCGTAGCGATATTGTCCGCATAATTTTGAATTGAAAATCCTAATATAAAAATCTTATAAAAATCCTCGTTTGGTTACACCGGGCTCATCAAAGTTCAAATTTCGAATATTAGAAGTGGGTTTTTTCAATGTTTGGGATTTTATGTCAATTATTGACATAAGACATTAGAATTTTTTTTTAGGGAAAATTATAAAAAAATAGATCTGACAACAATGTAATATATATTTATGAAGATTGACGTAACTATTTTTGATTGATTTTTGTAAGTGTCAAAGTAGAACATTACATCCATTGTACTTCACTTTTGCTACAATTAAATTATTGCTTTTGTGTTGCTATTACAATGGATTTTACTTTTAATGAATATGCCGACATGTACATGGTATTTGGCTTCTGTAATGGAAACGCTTATGCAGCCGCAGAGGAATATCGAGTGAGATATCCAAATGTCGGGGTGCCTTTTTACAATACAATTAGAAGACTGGATACTGGTCAAGAGAAACAGGTACATTTGTACCTATGCGTAATAATGCAGGGGCACCAAGGATTCGATGAAAGTGGATGTTGAAGAACGTATTTTGGAAGCTGTGTGGGAGACCCTCAACTTAGCACGGGGGAAAAATTGGGAGAACTTTTAATATGTCCAAAAAGCACTGTACATTCTGTACTTACTGAGAATCCCCTTTGGGCCATACCATTCAACGAAAGTGAAAACCGTTATATCTCGAAGATAACGTTGCTAGAATAAATTTCTGCAATAGAATGATGGCATTAATAGACAGCCAGATTTTTACAAAAAATATTATGACAGATGAATGCCCTTTACAAAAGATGGTTGTTTTAACCCTTTACAATACGCATTTTTGGGCAGACGAAAATCCTCATGCAATTCATGAATTTGGACATCAACGTAAATTCTCTGTTAATGTTTGGGGTCGGAATTTTAAATTTCGGGGTTTTTGGTCCAATATTTATTTAAAATAGATTAAATGCTGAAGCCTACATAAATGTCTTAGAAGAAATGTTAGACAATTTACCTTTAGTGCTAAGACCAAACATGTATTACATGCATGACAAAACTCCTGCTCATAATGCACGTGCCGTACGCATCTAGCTGCAGGAACATTTTTGGGACAGAAATTCCAAAATGGCCCTATTGCATGGCCTGCGAGATCTTCAGATCTTAATCCCCCCAATTTCTTTCTTTTTGGGGGTTTCTAAAAATAAAATTTATGCGACACCAGCAATAAATCAACAAGACGTGAGGAACAAAATTAACGCAGCCGTCCCGCTAATTACTCCTAAAAAGTTAACAATCAGTCAAAGATGCTATTCCTCGGAGACTTCAACGCTGTGTCGAAGTTAATGGTTTTCATTTTGAAAATTTGTCATAATAATTCCTTAAAATGTTTACTATCTTTCTTTTAATTTACTTTGTTGAATCAATAAATAGTCTTATTTAATTAAACGTCATGTAACGTTCCCAAAATTCTGAATTACAAAAATTTATCCTGTGGCCAAACAAAGACATTTACGAAAATTTCATATTAAGATGTTCAACTCACAATATCGCTACGAGTCCATTTTCCGCCAATTAGTTAACACCCTGTTAATATACGCTTTGCTATTATTGATGTTATAATTACAATTCGGAAGAGGAAAAATAATAACCAAATTTACACTATACAGAAATCTGTTAGGAAATCTACTGTGGAAGTGGCTTTCGAATATTATTGTGGTCTTCTTCTTATACTGCCTTGCTCTTTACCAAAAGATAACGTCTTCCTGTTTGTGCTATCAATTCTTTCAATAATTTTCTAAAGATAATCAGTAGGAAGAAGATCATGACAACATTCGAAAAGTGTTTCAACACTTAACAACTGCTACGAAAGTCTACAGTTAGAATTAGTGTATGTAGTGAAGTATTAGTATATTTATTGTAAACTCTTATATTTTTGAAGTATAAGAAACTATGACTAACATTTACTTCATCGAAGTATTAAGATTGTACCTACTTTTGAGTAATTTAATTTTTTTATCTAGGAATGGTACTAAATTTCATTTATTATGCATCAATTTTGCCAAATTAATGATATTTTTGGTTTGGAAAGACCGAGCTACAGTTGACTAACTTGAAGATCTATTAAAGCTGTGCAATGATAAGTATAGGTGGACGTATTTTTTTCCATATCACTTTTTTCATACCAAACCAAATCTTACTAAAAACTGTGCAATTACATATATTAATTATAGTCATTAATACATTTCTATTAGTATAGCAAAAGCACAGATTACGAAATTGTTTAAATGTTACGTGCTTCATTAACAAAACAAAACATATGAAGCCTTATTACCAAAAACATCATCAACTCGAATACTTAAAAGTGTCCAAATGTAACCCGACCTCCCCGAAAACAATCCAAAAGCTCATCTAGATTTCATTACCCAAATAAATAGATAACACTCTTAACCCTTCCGTGTAAACTACCCAAATACTCACTTTCACACATCATCTTGCATTTACCGCCGGGCCTCTCGAACGTGCACCAAATATTGCTTCTTATCTGCAACAAAAAGACAAGCAAACAATCAAGTGGTATTCCATGAGGGTTGCCGTATGAACGTCGGGCGCTTGTAGTTTACACGGTTAGAGAAAGCTGCGAAAGCTACAAGGCACTACAAGGGAGGTCAGCATGAGAAGCGGCGTGAAACGCTCAGCGGTCCACTTTAAACTTTCTGGAGCGGAAGCTACGTGGCGAAACTTACAAATTGAGAAAGTGGGAATTGTTTTAGTGGTGTCGCACTTTGTTTTCGTTGCGCTCGGGAATCGATGATGCAAACAATTGGTTTTTTAGGGAGTCATGGTAAAGAAATGTGTGAAACGAAGTGGAGTGCTTTAGGATTTATGCAAAAAGCAAGAGAGATAAGATCTTTTACTTTCTCCAAAAACGTTTGCTGTAAGATAGCTAGATAATGAAGTACTTCAAAGAACGCTAGTTCAATTTTAGATTTTTATTGAACGTAAAGCTCTTGAAAATTGTTCTTTAACCTTGCAAATTCATATTTCGCATAGGTATGGTTTTCAAACATTAAATCGAGGGAGCCATGTTACTTTAAATAATTTCTTATGTTGGTTACAACTACATTTGGCAGTTAAATCTCATATCAAGATTGAAACGTCAAATTATGTTTGACATATTTGACAGTAATTATGCAAATCAGTTTCTGTTTAAAGCGTAATTGGGCAATAAAGCTAATAGAACTATTTCCTAGTAAAAGTAATAGAAGAATTTAGTAAACATTTATAGTAAATGCTAAAAGTGACCTCCTTCTCTTTCAATACAAATCCTTACTTGTCGTTTCATGTTGTTAAATGCGTTAACGAAGTGTTGAGGCGTTATCTTATATTTTGAATTGCTTCGGTAAGTTCTAGTATTGTATGTGGAGTATTTTTAAAAAATGTATAAACATTACTGTAGAACCCAGCTTCGTCCGAGAAGAAGGATTCGTGAAGGAATTTATCATCATTCATATGATTTTCAAACCAATTGCAGTATTGCAGTCTCACTACGTGACCAGTGGATTTGAGTTTTTACACAACACGAATTTCAAGTGGATATTTTTCGAGATTTTTCTAAGAATATGCTGACAAGCCCCATATAACAAATTACTGTCCCGTGAAAGCTTTTTAATTGACGCCCCTCCACACCCGCAATAGTTTCAGCAGTTTTTTTTTTGAGTCTACCACTAGCGGGTTTGTGACTTACTTGCACGCAAATTTAGCAACGCAGAGAGCAATTTGTTGTTATAAACCAAGATATAATACTGCAAAATGTGGAAACTGAAGATGATGGTGTGTCCGTAGTTGTAGCGAACATAAACAATAATTCAAGAAAAAACATGGTCTTCTCGATTACGTTATTTTATGGTCAAGTTGTATTTTTAGAACTGGCCCTATAGTAATAAAATTAAGAAGACTAAAACACAATTTCATTCCATTGTTGATTTCCCTAAACTTGTTTCTGTGATTTAACTTCTACATTGTGTAGAAAATACGATTGTACAGCGTAGAGCTAGCAGCATCTGGTGTGAAATATTCGGGAATGCATACATGATAAAGTTGTGAGAAACTTTTTCTAATGGGTGTGGGAGATTATCGTTTGCATTTATTTTGCTAACAATGCTGTCAGATTTTTTATTCTAAATTCTCCCAAATCCAAATTTTTGTCGTAAAAATATGTAAGGTGTTTTATATATTTTACGAAAATCTGAGAAAAAATATCATCTAGAATCACCCGCCTATTCCTAAAGTACTTTTTACATTAGTAAATTGCATATGAAATTTTACAGTCAAGCTTTTCGTTTCAAAAAGTTATTGATACATTCCGTTCCATATTTATTAAAAGTAAGTCAAGTAATATATCAAATCTAGGTACTTTGTTTCCACTTCACTCAAATTTTAGGAAATATTTGAGGTTGGAATATGAAAGTGTTGCTTTCAAAAAGTCATCACTATTACTTTACTTTGTTTCTTCAAAATTAAACTGGTATTCATGCAATACACAACAGCCGAAATCCCCTAGTAAACTATGTTCTTTTTGTGACCAAAGGTATTATATTATCTTTTGCAGTTATAGCAAATAATTCAAAGAATAGCTCAAACAAAATGAAATATTTAAATTTTATAGATCTTATAAACGAAAAAAATCATATTCGGAAACGTTGAAGATGAAAAGAAAACTATAGACTAATGCAATATATCAACACGGTCAAAGCAAAATCAAGTGTAATAATAATGTACTAATGACAAAATAGTCAAACACAAACACCCGGTATCCAGTAAATAAGGTACAACACTAATTATTAACCTTTTACTTTAACGTTAAAGTAAAATAACTTTTTTCAACCTTCTTTAACTGTGAAAGAAATGCTTACGGTCTTTACGCTCCAGAATTAATTAAAAATAAAAATTAAGATCCCCTCTAAAGAACTTTTGTGCACAAAAATAAAATCAACAGATGTCATTTATGCATGAAAGCTCCTGTTAAGCTACAATTTTACTTACTTACCTGAAACAAACCGACGTATTTTCCCTTAGCTCTGTTCGTGACTTTTCCCGTGTCCTTACCGCTCTCGCTTTCGACGAGGCAGACCCCTGCAAGTAAAAAAGAAACGGATGCGAAAATAAGGAAAAACGTCGGGTGATAAAGAAATTTTGACAAAAATCGCTTCCTTTGTTTTTTTGCGCTCGTTGCTCGAGGCTCAAGTTGTTGGGGGGAAAAGGCATTGTGTTGCCGGAAAGGGTGTAGGGCATTTTACAAATTGCAAAATCGATGGTCTAAACGGTGGCGCGGTGTAGTCACGTCCGTGATATACTACTCGAAGCAAGTTGGTCGGAATTATGAGGAATAAGGCGAGATTTATTGGGCGAACTTAATTTTAGGCATCTTGTTAGAGACGCCGTCGACTGAAAATGAGAGGACGTAATGAAAGTAATGAACTTTTATGACAGCTAATTTAGGAAAGAAGGTCGGTAGTCTACTTAAGTGTTTCGCGATAAAATTAACTTCAGTTTTGGACAGATTGAATTTCAATAAATAATGCCATCAGGAAATTATTGGTTTTCGGTTTTACATATTCAATTTTTTTTCCAATTTATTCTGGCATTAAGTTAGTTTCGCTAATAGGCCCTTCAAAACAAAGTAAATTCTGAAATGTGATACTAAAGTGTAAAAACTATGTTGAGTTTTGGTGTCAGCATAGTGTGGAATTTTTGTATTGTATTCTACATGCAATAAGAATGATTCTATAGTATGATATAGAAATATTTCTAAGCATGTTTATTGACTTTTAAGGGTACTTTAAGCTGGTAAAACAATCGCAAAAAGGAGTAAGCTGTGATAATTGGATTTTATTCAGAAAGGACGGAAATGATTGCCATTTCAAGTCAAGTATTGGCGAGTCATCAAGGTCGCTTAAACATTGGGTCAATGGATCATCGCAATCAAGTCACCCTGTTAACGTGATCCCAATTTTAATGCCTACCTTAAGCGAAAACATGCGAAATACCAGGAACTAAAGGAAAAATGCTAACCGCAAGACTAGAATCATGAGTACGTTTTACCGTAAAAAATCTATCAATACCGACTGATTAAAAGACCCTTCTTTTTGGTTTAACAGATTTTTATTCTTTTTCATATAAATGATTTCATAAGCATCTAATTCTCGCGGCGAAATTACGTTCTTAATTAATTTGAGGTTTTCTAATTTAATATTATGCCCGGTTTCGTTTATGTGTTGTGTTACACTTGACGATTCAATCCTCCTATAGCGGTAATGTGCTATGTGTCCTTCGTACCCGGTGCCAATGGCCCGTCTCGTTTGTTCAATACACGCTTTATCACGGTCTCCGCATGCAGTTTTATAAATTCTCGACCTTTCTTGCACATCCCGTTTATCTTGCGAAGTGAAATTTCACAAATTTCTTATCGCGGCTTTCTGTCGGAATTGGTCATGGAATTTCTCTTATAATGCCTATATCGAACTTTGTTAAGGATACGATAAACATTTGTCGAACATTTGCCATTATAAATCACTACGTTTTTCAATTAATCGGCACCATTTTGTGTTGTCCACTGTCACTTGGATATACCATATTGTATCTATTAGTTTTAATTTTTTTTCTAAAGATATCTACTTCCAATTTTGACATTTATTACTGGAGATGAAACACATTACTTCATTATCATGAATCTGATTTGAAACAAGAGTCAGTGCAGTTCTTTCCAAAGGTTTTCTTTTTTTACTGTCAAAGAATATTGCGAAATGATTATATAAATCAGGATATTTCGTCAGCCGGAGACTATTATGAAAGCTTAATGTGTCGTCTAAGAGAATATTAAATTACCAATTACTAGAGTTTGTTAAAAAGGTGGTACCGCATGGCAGTAGCGTAGCGGTAGCGGCGTGGGTAGGGGTAATATTCAACTCGTAGTCCATCTCGACAGAACCGCGAGAGAGTTCAAAGCGACAGTAGGGTGTAACGTTCCCTTCGAATGTGAATAAGTATCTCAAGCATTTCCCTGGATTAGAATATAGAAGTCCACATATTTATTGCACAATATGCAATAGCGGATTGCTAAGTCGCGATAGATTTGAATGTAGAAAACATTGTAAAAGTAAACGTCATGTATTGAATTTAAGAAACAGTATTCCATACTGGCAATTTTTATATGACTTTATTTTTATGTTAAGTGTGTGCAACATCCCACAACATCTAGTATCTAATGAACACTTTCGTCTTTTTTAGGCTAAGTACGTTCCCTCATGGAAGCTGCCAACATCTATGCAATTACGATACAATTTGCCACGTGTGCAAGGTACAATAAAGGAATGTATAAAAGACGAGTTGAGAAATAAGAAAATCTGCCTATGTGTGGATGAAACAACTGATGCTCAGAAACACAGCGTCATTCATGTTGTAGCGCGTCCTTTAAAACGTGATGGTCCACCAGCTTCATTGTTGTCATCCAGTAAAAGGATTCAGAAAATTAATGCAGAAACCGTTGTCGAGATAATAAAAGATTCGTTGAGAGAATTTTGTATCACAACCCAAGTCACAATGTTCGTTACTGACGGAGCCGCAACAATGCTAAGAGTTGGTAGGATGTTGAAAATATGCTTTCCGACTCTCTCATGCCTCATACACGCATGTCACCTCGTAGCAGAAACCATTCGAAAGAAGTATCCCATGGTTGAGAAGTTAATAGCATCTACCAAAAAAGTGTTCATCAAATCTCCCAAACACATCCGTGTATTCAAACAATTGTGTCCGAAATTACCACCACCACCTCAGCCTGTAATAACGCGATGGGAAACATGGCTCCAGGCAGTATCTTACTATCAAAAATATTTTTCACAAGTGAAAAATGTCATTTTGAAACTTGATTCAAATGATTCTGCAGTAGTTCGAGGTAGTCAGCAACTTTTTTCCAATTCGGACGTTCAGCAACAAATAGATGAAATTTCCATGAACTATTCTGAAGTTGCACAAGCTATTGAGCAATTAGAAAACAGTCACTTATCTGCACGAAACGCATTAAATTGCATAAGCAATTTACAAGCCGCTCTAGAAAACTTGACGAACAAAATTTGGTGCAATTTTAACGAAAAATCCCGATTTACAAAAGGTTCGGTCTATAACAGAAAATCAAGAGTGCCTATATGAGGAAAAGGAATATCTGACATTTGCAAACGTCGACGGCGGAATGAATCGACAATGGAAGCGTTGCTGATGTTGCAATTCTACGCAGCTTACCAGGGCGGTTGTCAATTGCCACAGTGGACATCAAGACGACAGGAAAATATAACAATATTATTTTTCACTAATGCTGTATATTACGTACCTACTTTTATGCGGTGCGCCACTGCCGGTACCACTTTTTTAACAAACTCTACCAATTACATTGTGATAATCTATTTAATGTGTTTATAAACAATTTGCAAATAACGCTCTTCACGATTACAGTACTAGATCAGTTGCGTACTTAGTTCTCGCACCACTCACCACAGCTCTTTCTCAAGAAGTTATTGTTTATGGGCTGCAAGTTGTTTAATAAGCTTCAAGACGAAATTAAGACTATATTTCGTTTATCGTTCTTTAAACTTGAAGTAAAAGCCCTATTGTTGAGCCTAAGTTGTTATTCAATTGAAGACTATTTAAATTATTAGATGGCTTATTTTCTAAGGGTTTATCTTTTTTTAGCATTTTCTTCTTATGATCTGTTACTTCCAACATGTTTCGGTCATGCATTCTCGTATGTTGTTATATATTCGAAATAAAGCTGTATGGGTATGTGTTCGAAATAAAGCTGTTTTATTATAAGTTTTATGTTCTTGTAATTTTTTGTTGTAATTGTCTACCGGTTTGGCCTATTTACCCAGAATTACAAACGGAACAACTGATTAAATAAACTCCACTCCTCTCCATTATAATGGTATTACTTTTGTAATTATTTAAAAGCTGCAAATTGGCTTTATATGCAGGTGTGATGTTAAATTTAGAAATGATGTTTTTAACTTCTAGGGAGATGTTATTAAACGGAAGGGGTTTGTAAAATGTGTTAGGCTTTTTATCTTTGTAGTACACTCACAGACAAAAATATTGCATATGTTGTTTTAGGTTTTTATTATTTTTTTCTTTAATACTTTTGTGATTTCTATTGCTAAATCTTTTACGTTGGAGTGTTCTACGCATTTTGCAATTTGTTACAGAAAAAAAGAGCATTCTAATATAGCTTTTTATGAGTGAATAAGATAATTATAAAACGTTATAAATTAGCATAATGTGCATTGGAGACTAAAACACTGATTGATCTCCATTCAATGTTGTCAGAATGACATTTCCAGAGCTTTAGTGTACAAGTGTGTAGTTTCGGTTAGCGAGATGCCTCATTTCTCTTCTTCTTCTTCTCCGTATTCCTTATGCCCTTTAGAGCGTCGGATCGAATTGCATATTACTCGTCTCCCTTATCCATGTTTTCCATCCCTTCCGGTCCCTTGCACATATTTTCATCTCACCCAAGGTTTTTCCGCGTCCTGCACCTATTTCTTTTATTCCTTCAATCCATGTCTTTCTTGGCCTGCCCCGCTTTCTCCTCCCCATCCTTCCTGCCTTAGTCACCCTTCGCACCAGTCTGTCTTGATCTATTCTTGTTATGTGGCCAAACCAATTTAATTGCCTATTTTCTAGTTTGATTCTAATTGGTTCTTGCTTCGTCATCTGCCTTATTTGTATGTTCCTGATTCTGTCGTATTTTGTTTTCCCGGCTATCCTTCTGAGGCATTTCATTTCCATAGTATTTATTTGTTGGTGGTGTCCAGGGGTACCCAAGTCCCACTTGCATATAATACTGATTGTAGAGCGATGGTATTGTATACCTTAGTTTTTATGTTTATGTCTATTTCCTTTTTACTGAGTATTGTTTTATTCAATGCATGGTATATATTTGTGGTCTTCTGTTTTCTTTTTGCTATTTCCAGATCAAGTTTTCCATCATTTGAGATGACACTGCCTAAATATTCGTAGACCGTTACTACCTCTAGTTTTTGTTGATTGCATGTTATTGTTCTTTCCTCTTCTGTTAATATTGCATCATTTATTATCATTTATTATCATTATTTTACTTTTTTCTATATTTACTTCCATCTTCAGTTGTTCTAATTCATTTGTCCATATATCTATTATTGATTGTAGGTTTCTGTATTGAATTGTGGTTTTTTCAGTTTTTCTTCTAGTGTTTTTCATTATTCTTTCCATCAGTATGATGAATAATAGTGGGCTCATACTATCCCCTTGCTTCACTCCTCTGTCCATTTAGAAAGTTCACGGTTTTAGCCCCCCAATCTCCACTTTTCCATTCACCTTCTGTTAGGTACTTCTTATTACATTTATTAATTTATTATTTACTTGCAACTCATGTAAGCATCTCCAAACTGATTTTCTCTCTACCATATCAAAAGCTGCCTTTAGATCAATGAAAGCCAGGTAAAGTCGTTTCCCACTGTCTATAGCTCTTTCAATTATATTTCTTATAATACTTATATTGTCATTTGTTTGCTTGTTTGTACTAAATGCAGCTTGCTCGTCTTCTAGTTTTCCTTCTATACTTTTCCTTAATTTTTTCTCTAAAATTCGGGTATAAATTTTAAATTCTACGGAGGATAGACAGATCGCTCTGAAATTCTCACATTGTGTCGAATCTCCTTTTTTATGTATAGGGAGGATTAGATTATTTTCCCAATCTTTGGGGATTTTTTCCGTTTTCCACGCTTCATTGCATATTCTATACATCCACCTTATACCTTCCTTACCCATCCATTTCATCATCTCTGGGGCGACATTATCTTCTCCACTTGCTTTTCCCACTTTAATATTTCTAAGCGCATTCTTGACTTCTTCACATGTTTTTCTTTTTTTATTTTTCTTTTTGATTTCTTCATCCATTTCTACCCCTTTCCCATTCTGATTTTTTTTGTCTTTTTTTAATTTTTGAAATTCTTTATTTTTAATTCCTTTTATTTCTTTTCTTGTTCCCCCCTTCATTTTTTTACCTTTTCCCAAAAACTGTATTTTTTTTTTTTTGTAGTTTTCACCCAGTTTTTGCCAAATTTTTCCCCAGCTTTTTCTTTTTGTTTTCCCTTATCATTATCTTAACCTTTCCCAATTTCTATGTACTCCAGTCTATTTGTCTCCTCCTTCGTTTTATTGCACTTTTCCTCGGCTTCTTCCATGTCACAAAATTGACGAAATTTGAAACTCATCCCCTGGAATGAAAATAAATGGGGAAAGAGTTTTTTTACAGACAAACAAAAATAAAATTTTGGGAAAAGCCTGATGGAGAGCCCTTTATACAGAAGATCAGGAGAACTTTCGCAGAAAATTTTGACAAAATCTTAGCTTTCCGGTTCCTTATTTTTGGGGCGGCATTAGTTGGGAGAGTCACACGGAACCCATTGATGTAAATTTAAGAATGAATGCTGACTGGTAAATACACAACATCCTTGAAGAACATGTTTTACCTTATTCCGGCTTTATTGGCTACGATAATTTTATGCTAATGCATGACAATGCCCGAGCCCATGTCGCAAAGGCAATGATCCAGTACCTTGAGGATGTCGGGGTTGCGGCGCTTGAGTGGTCAGCAAATAGTCCTGACGCAAATCCCATAGAACATCAATGGGAGATTCTAAAAAGAAATATACGAGCACGAAATCCAGCTCCTAACTCAATTGCAGAATTAAGAATTGCTGCACAGGAAGAATGGAATCGAATTCCTCAAGAAATCATCAAAGATCTTTTGCGCAGTTTGCCTAGGAGGATGCAGGATATCGTTAGAGCAAGAAGAGGAAGTACTAAGTATTAAAGTGTTATTATGTTGCGTTGCTATTATGTTTATGGGTAATTAATGTTGCTTTCTTCAATTAAACGTTTTTGGCCAAAAACAAGTTGTTTTATAATTCTTCCACGAATTTGCTGTAAGTCCTCCAGATGTAATTTATTTGATTATCAATAATGTAAAACACTCCAGTGCTCAAGATTTGGCAGCAAAAATCACAAAAGCTTTAAAGAGAAAAACAATAAAGGCCGAAAATGAAAAATGCAATATTTTTGTCTGTAAGTGTATACTGGGTCTAATTTTTTAAGTGAAAATATGAGAATTTTATCTAAAGTTTGTGGAGAGAAATTGTTTAGTGAAGCCAAATTTTATAATTTGATTCATTGATAGTTACTGTGGTGTGGGGTATGTCAATGATTTTCTTCTATTTCAATTGTAAATTTTAAGCTATGATGTATTCGATTAAGATATTTGCGAAAGTTTTGTAATTTAAGATTATTTACACTCCATACACGTATTACATCATCCACATATCTTATCCATTTTACGATGTTTTTACTGTGGAAGTTATTTTATTGATGATATTGTTAGTTTATATGTAGTTCAAAAATTAAATAAGAAACGCTGGGAAGAGGAATAAGCCATGTGAGCGCAAATGTATCGTTGACGCATAAAATTGATAGGAGAAGCAACAAAACGCAAAACCGAAAAGTTATTACCTAATTATCCCGCTCAATTGTTTCCTGAATACAAAGAAAACAGAACGCTTCTGTTATTCGATTTACCAATAAACCTTTTTATTTAACCTCGAAACCGTATTTTCTCCCTTTCAGTTGATGTTTAATTCAATTCGTCCTTTTATCCGTCTTGTCGCCGTTTAGGAAAGAAGTCACGTTCGGTAATAGTAATCATGTACGGCGAAGTACAAACAACCGTGTAAAACGGAGGTTTTCCCCGGCACCATCGATAAATCACGGGGTTATTAATGTTTAGCGCGCGAGAGAAAGTCTTCCGGAAGCGTTCCATAATTCATCGTTCACCCCATAGCGCACGGTGCGGCGCCTAGTTTTGGGACACGGCCGCGCCTTACGTGCAGGTACCACTAGAGACGCACACGCTCCGTTTTATTGGGTCAAATAAGCGGAACCGTTCGAGTGTGTATATCTTAAGTATGTAGGTATATAAATGGAAGAACTCGAAGTTCTTCCTCTTCTCGTCGATGGCGCTATACGATGGTTTATGACACCTAGCTTTAGAGATATTCACCTGTCCGAAATGGGTTTTACTATATCTCTGTTCGAGAATTGATTCCACTATTTATGATCATATCCTGTTCATTTTTGCGGAAGATCTATTCTATATACGAGGATGGTATGATAAATACCTGTGTTAAGGAAGATAACGCAATTATTTTGCATTTAATAAATTTATTTCTCGACATAATCTCTGTATACATAGCTCTATAGTCAGTCCAGCGATGTTCTAACTTTTTAAAGCCACTCAAATAACAGGTTTTGTCGAACTTTGCAAAATGGGCGTCTGTATTGGCAATGACCTCTCCATTTGACGTGAATCGTTTTCCAACAAGCTATTTTTTAAAGTTTTGAAAAAGGAAGAAGTCACAAGAGGCCAAATCTGGCGAATATGATGGATGGGGCACCAATTCGTACCGTAACTGGACTAGTCTTGCTGTCGCAATTGCCAGTGAATGGGCCGGGGCGTTATCATTAATTTTCCTCTTCTCTAGGTGGGGCCTTTTCTCTTTTCCAGCTGATGGAATCGTCTTCGCCTTCTCTGGCGCACGTTCACCATGGAAAATCCATTTTGCCGACTGACCTTTAGTTTCTGACGTGTAGTGATGTATCAATGTCTCATCTATAGTGACATAACGCTACAGAAACTCACTTGTATTCGGTTTAAACATGTCCAAACATTGCTTTGAAGTTATCACGCGATTCCGTTTTTGTTCCGATTATCAGGAGATACGGCAGCCATCTCGTCGATAGCTTTCTCATACTCAATTTTTCGTGAAGGATGTCTTTCACACGTTCAATTGAGATATCATATCGTCCGTACCTCATCATATCACCTCAACGGAACGACCTGGCCGCTCCTCATCAAAGACAGTTGTTCGGCCACGCTTAAATTCATTAAACCATTATCTAATGATGGTCATCGAAGGCGCATGGTCCTTATGAACTGCATCCAACTTCTCTCTGATTTCTGAACACGTTTTCCCATCCAAGAAAAGAAATCGAATTACTGGCCGGTATTGCTGTTTTTCCATGTTTCCACAAATGCGTAAACTTGCTCACTTTCAACAGCTCTCAGAACAATACTGCTCAATGAATCTCTCGGAAATTTTGACAGACGTCAACTAAAGAATAGCACTTACAGTAGGTAATGTAGATTTTGACACAAAGCGCCATCTATCTCCAAACGGTTACTTCTCATACCATCCTCGCATTTATGTTGCAGTTCTAGAATACGATAGAAAGAAATTTTACAATTTATTTTTTTAATAGATGACGGCTGCAGGAGTATTTTAAGGACAATCTAGACATAATCTCAGGAATTTAAAATCTCGAGGTAACATTGAACACGGATACTTCAAGTACCACACAAGGGCTGGCTTTTGAAATTCTCTTGGATCTCCTTGACATACTTCTGTGGAAAGGAAAACTATACTGACATCTTGCGGTGCAATTACCACAGAACATGGCCTGCGCGTAAACAGAAACCCTCGACAAGATTCTCGATGACGAGGTCTTGCTTATGCTTTCGGACATGTGCACCGTAACACCGATGGACAATTCCTTCGATGTATGTCACTCCGACAGGGATTGTCAGAGTAGCAGCAACGACTACCTGATTAACGCTTGAGTTGGCCTATACACCCGACGCGACGGTTCCAAAATGCATACGGCAGTCGGTGCAGAAATCTGCTGTTACAAACCTCTAATTGAACGAAGAAAACGATTTCTACCAAAAATGTTTTTCTTTCATTGTCTTTGTACAAACTTGAGAGGTATTCCTCTTACTTGATTTAGACTCTACATATACGCATATGAAGCAAGGAAGTTGATTAACATCTCAAACCCCCCTCCAATAACAAAGGAATACACTTATTTGTGTAATTTTTCACTTAAAATATGAATTTCTAAACAATTTTGAACCTCACCGAAAATTTTGATTTCATTCGAACTACATACCGAATATGCTACATCTAGCGCGATGCGAACGCTTCTTAAGAAACAAAGGTCAAGTTCATTATGTAAAAACAGAGTCATGCAACTTTTGTTTTGAATATATTTCTATGAAACTTTAATTTCAAGGCGAATTAAAAGATTTCTTTTTTCAGTGATAATATTCCTTCTTTGAATTTGATTGTTGATAAGATTATTTCTAGAACATTCTATTCGATTAATAAGACCAAAATGTAATAGGAATGGTGAATAGTTAGCTGGTGAATCGTATGATGCTTAAATGTTTAGATTAGATTTTGAGTAAGGCCTTGGAAAACATTGTAGTCTAGGATAAAGTAAGGAGTAGCATTCAAAATGATATTATCTTTTTAAGTAAAATATAGAGACAGTTAGTCTAAGTAAAGAGATACTTTTGGAAACCAAATTTAACTTCTAAACAATTAAATTATCAAGACCACTTCCCAAAGAAGCAATATTTAGCAATACATAGTTTCTTAGTGCGAAAATTATCAGATTTTAGCGTTTACAGGAATAGTAGCGGCAAATTAAATTATGTATGAGTTTAAAATAAATCATTCAGAGAAAGGGAAAGCTTCTGTTGGATAAGCGAACATTTAAATTTCCAAAATCCTCAAACTTAAAACTTCCTCGCACAAGCCTTATACTTCTTACTTTGAAAAGTTTTGAAGATGAACTTCATGAAGTATTACCATAAATAAAACTAACAAAAAAATTTTCATGATTTTAATGGTATTTTACGTTGTTAGCGATATACAGGCTGGCGCGTTTACATACGAAAAGCTGCAAAATATTTTTAAAATATTTTTGTTAAAAGCCATGTAGGTTCATTGGGAGCAAATTTTAAAATTGTTTTGATATATACAGAATGGCAGAAGTTACACACCAAAGTTGTGAGAATTTAAATGGAATATCTTGTATATTATTGCATATTTCGATAGTGCGGGATAAATAAAGGCAAGTTACTGTTATGTTTTCTATACCTAATTCAGGGCGTTTTTGAGACATTTAATTATTATTGAGAATGTAGACCAAAATTTAAGAGACGCGGCTGTCTTACGTGTTAAAGCTAGAATTTTCTAATTGCATTTATTTTTAGTCGAAGTATTATACTTAATGATAAAATAAAAACTATTCCCAAAAATTATACAGCTTGGACGAAAATACACTTTTAATTTGAACTATCATTAAAGTTAAATAACTTTCTTATATTAAATGGAATATCCTGTATTCATTATTATATTTAGATTCTAATTTTAACCATTTATAAAATTGTATTAGGATTTACTGTATTTATATCTTATATTTTCTTAGTAATTTAGCATTTTCAATTTGGAATATTCATTTCTCGCCATTTATCTTACGATAGTAGGCTTTGACGGAACTGACATTATTACTGCTCCAAGTCTCGAAGGACAGGTTGCGACCAACGATCCGAATTTTGTTTATGGGTTTTAGAAAAGTTAGGAGATGATGAACATTTCTTAGATTTTTTACTCTTTTCAGATGGGCCAACTTTCCATAATAACGGATTAGTTAACGGACAATTTTCATTATTACAGTCATGAAAATGCCAATTTTTTTAGAACCCTCGATCGTTAGCACAGATAACCCGCTAAAGCTTGGGGTGGAATAATGGAACGCGAATGGTAGATCCATACTTTTTGACGACCACTTAAATGGCGCCATGTTTCTTGGATTTATAAAAAGCAATTTACCTGTACTTTTGGAAAATACACCACTTAATGTCCAAAAGAGAATTAAGTGGACAACATCCCAATAGATGGATAGGACGCGGAGGTCCACAAAATTGGCCAGCAAGGTCCCCAGACCTAACGAGTCTCAATTTTTTTCTTATTATGGGGATATATCAAAAATATTGTTTATGATATACCGCCAATCATATCCAACGATATGAAAGAACGAATAAGAACAGCGTTTCGTTCTGTATTGCCAGATAATTTGTTTAAAGTGAAATAATAATGTGACATCATTTGGACATCATTTTAAACACTTGTTCAAACATTAGTTTTTTTTTACATTTAAGTTTGTTATTTGTTCAATAAAGTATGTATTTACTATCTATAGTTTGCCTCTTTTTAATTAGTATGAAAGAAAAACCAATTGAAGGGTTAGACTGATAAATAGTCGGAGTCGGCGATTTTCTTTTTCACGCGTTCACAGCGTCAGTACTAAATCGATGCTGTATGTGAGTAGTTCTGTGTATATGTAGGCTGTCGTAACTTATTTCGTAATTGTACGTTATGTTTGCTTTAAAAATGTCGCAGTTAGGTACGTCGCGAAAACGACCAATGGCAGACACAGTTAAAAACCTTATAGTGGACATGCCGGACTTAATTTTTGATGGCGCTAAAATTCAATGTCTAGTTTGTAAAATCCCTTTAATGTATTGGTTCAGAAGCCGTTGTCAACGTCACATCGAAAGTAAACAGCATTCTTCTGTAAAAAGTGGCATACGAGACCAAGAAAAATTTACATTTGTCTCGTTCTGGAATAAATATGCGGACTGTAAATTACCTAGTCGGACATCGATACGAAATGTAGTGCCATTTGCTCGTGAACATATAGAAAAAAGAATGAAAACGGAATTGAAAGGTAAAAAACTGTGGTTGTGTGTGGACGAAACAACAGATCGTCAAAAACATTCTGTGGTTAATGTAATGGTACGTACAATGGAGCCACATCGACCGTCATCTGCCTTCTTACTTGCTTCCAAAAGTTATAAATTGTACTGCCGATGGGTTTTAAAGGTGGTGTTGAACTCATTGAACAAATTTGAAGTTTCAACTAAGCAACTTTTAATGTTTATGAGTGATGGTGCCGCAAACATGCGTCCTTTGGGCCGAACTCTTAAAGAACGCAGTGGTAACTTACTTACATGTAACGTGTAAAATCCATACTCTAAACCTTGCGGCACAAACGATTCCTACATGTTTTCCACTAGTAAATGCATTGCTAGTACAAAGGCAGTGTTTCTAAAGTCCCCGAAACGTACCCAACTATTTCGGAAACTGTGTCCTGATTTACCTGAACCACCACAGCCGATTGTTACACGTTGGAGAACATGGTTGCAGGTTGCGTTTTACTACAAAAAATATTTTGGTCAAGTAAAGAAGGTAGTTTTAAAATTCAATCCGACAGAAGCTGCAGCAATCAAGAAAAGCCATGGAAATATTTCAAGATAGTCAGGTTAAAAGAGATTTACAAACTATTCACAACAATCACTTCGGACTAGCGGAGGGAATAGAAAAATTACAAAATGTTTCGATGTCGTTAGTGGATTCTGTTCAAATTGTGAATGATGTTCACGCACAGTTATGCGCTGTAGAAGGCGAAACAAATTGGTGTGTAATACGAAAATTTGGAAGTGTTTTAGAGAAAGACTCCGATTTTCTTATATTAAGACAAATTTGTTAAGGTGCGTGTGAAGATGCATTAAGTTGTTTCAAAGATTGTTTTAAATATCCAGATATGCAAATATAACATCGCTAGATATCGAGCGGTCGTTTTCGGCATTAAAAAACATTTATTCCGCACGTCGTACTCACTTGACTGAAACAGCTGTGGAAACATATCTAATGATTGAAATATTTAACAGATGTTAGCCAGTTTGTAATTTCACGGAAGACTTTTAAAATGGTAAGTGTTTCAGCGCGTTTTATAATTTATTTCTTACTTTCTATTTTATGTGTAAACTTCTATGCGCTCGCTACGCCTCCGGCTGTTACCGCATATTTGCCCAGGTTACTGATAGATATAATCTATTTGTGAACAATAGTCACGTCAGTTCCTTCAAAATCTACTTTCGTAAAATAGATGACAAGAAATGAATATTCGAAATTGAAAATGCTGAATTACTAAGAAAATATAAATATAGGAAACTTTAATACAATTTTATAAATGGTTAAAATGAGAATCTAAATACGATAATGAATACAGGGTGTTCGATTTAATATAAGAAAGTTATTTGGCTTTAATAATAGGCCAAAGCAAAGGTATATTTTCGTCCACCTTGTATAATTTCTAGGGATAATTTTTATTTAGTCATCAAGTCTGATACTTAGAAAATAAATGCACTTAGAAAATTCTAGCTTAAACACGTAAGACAGGCGCAGGCGTGTCTCTTAAGTTTTGGTCTACATTTTCAAGAATAGTTAAATGTCTCAAAAACGGCTTGATTTAGGTATAGGAAACAGAACAGTAACTTGCCTTTATTTCGTCCACACTATCAAAATATGTAATAATATACAAGGTATTCTATTTAAATTTTCACAACTTTGGTGTGTAATCTCTTTTCGAGTTAATAGTTAATAGAAAAAAAGTATAAAAGTAGTAATTTATATGAAAATTTAATTCTTATTTTACCTGATTTGTACGAATTTGGGAACTTATTAGAAGTACTAACAACTTTATCTGAACAATTTTTTGGTATCTATAATAACGGTTTCCAATTTTTTACTCCACCCTGTATATATACATAAATATGGTCTTCCAAGAAGAAAGAGGGGCGCTATGCTAAATATACAACGTTCTTGAATGCGTGATATTTATTAAAAACTCTAATGTGACAACTCATATATAATTCCCGGAAAAAAAGAATTTGAAGGTTATAATTGTTATCGCATAAATATTTTGATCTGAAGATATTTATTTATATAATGCGTATATATAAAGTTATAAGCCATGTATAATTTTACGAAATATTTTGATCCCGCAGACGCCTAATCAATTAATATCATTACATAACACGATAACCTTTTGCCTTTCGCTCATGGGGGAAAATTCGGTAACCCGTGATATACCAAAATTAACGAAACACTTTCCAAACTAACGCTTTCAATTGTAAATTAAAAACTAGCACCGGAAACACTTTACGGAAATGTATGTAAAATGTCGATACCTGTCACCTGTTATTGTTTATGTCCCGTCTGTTTTTGTAGGAAAACATCGAGGTCAATCGGTTATAACAAGTTCCGTGCATATTTTGGGAAAATATATTTACGTAGGTTATTGTTTTGAAGTAAATATTTTGCATGCCTTTTTTTGTATGTCATTTAACATTTAATTGTGCTGTAACATGACAAACATGTTATACAAATCTGGATATTTATACATGAACATATTATCTTTCTGTATTATTAACAGTTCGTTATAATAATTATTGGGAATCTAATACTTATTTATTAATTTTTTTTTTGTTTCTAGATATTTTCACAATACTAAAAGGTAAAATACAATATAATCATTATTATGATTATTGGTCCCGACTAGCGCCATTGAGCCATTTGCCACATGGGTTACAATATGACCATAAAAGAACAATCGAGAGGGTCATAAATTTTCTTTTGGATTATTTTTTTTTTGGGTCAAATAATCTGACAGTTAAATCGCTTAAAACATGTTTGAAACTTTAAAATTTCGTTTTCATATTTAACTAATGATGCAAATAAGTTTCCGTCATAGGGTGTGTTTATGATGAAACTGTGATAGTCGATAAGAGCTGCGATAAGAGCGACGACACTAGCTGTGATAAAAGCGTCGAAAAATATGAAGCTTCCAGATGCTGCGTAGTTCCAACATAAACACCCGCATACAAACAATGTATCTCATCGCTTCACTATTATCGCCACTCTTAGGGCGTGTTTATAGTGAAGCTGTGATAATCGATAAGAGCTGTGATAAGAGCGATGATAAGAGCCGTGATAAGAGCAGATATAAAAAATAAGAGCGACGAATACAGTGATAAAAGCATCGAAAACCACGCATCGCGGATGGGGTTTAAAACTACGACAACCGTCATTTTACATTGTCAAAAATTTTCATTGGTTTTTTTTTTATTTGGGGTTTTTTTGTTCCGCATAGGGACCTGGGAAATTTCGCTTTTAAATTCTCGATATCCCTTAAAACTAAAGGATAAAAACCGATAAAAATTTTACAGTTAATTATAAATGCTCTTGTCTTTGCTCACCGTCGCTGTCCACAGATGTCGCGTGGTTCCAACATAAACACCCGCATATAAACAATGTATCTCATTGCTTCGCTATTATCGTCGCTCTTATCGAGTATCACAGCTCGCTTCTGTTACCATAGTTACGCAAACTTACAGCGCTCATTGATTGGCCCGTTTTACTAACGCATCGCTCTTATCGACTATCACAGCTTCACTATAAACACATCCTAAAGCGTAAGCCTAAAGCTAGCTGAATAAAAAAAGTATTTCCTAATAAAAGTTAAAGAAGAATTTAGAAAACATTTTTACAATTATAGTAAATGCTGAAAGTGATCCTCGGTTTCAATATAAATCCTTACTCGTCGTTTCATATTGGTGTTGACGAGGTGTTGATGCGTTTTCGTATCACAAACATTTTGAATTGCTTTGATAAGTTCTTGTATTATGCGTGAGGTATTTGTAAAAGCTGATATTTTTTAGGTGTCTAAAAATAGTTAGATCAGGAGAATGTGGAAGAAAATCTACTACACAGTTATCAAAATATTCGTATAAGAGGTTCGTTGTTTGTAGTGTTTTATGAGCTGTGGTATTGTTTTGTTAGAAGTATCCATTCATTAGTTCGTCATCATGCAATTGGTTTAGAAAAGGTTGCAATAAGTTATTACGGTGTCTTTCTACGTTTACCGATTCATGAAGAAATAATGGACCAATAATTCTTCTTCGTAAAGCTGCTATCCAAACACCAACCTTTTCAGGTTCTGTATTATGACATACGGGTTTTCACTGAGCCATATTTTCACTGAACCATTGTTTGTTAACAAAACCATTAAGGTGGAACCAAGCTTCGTCTGAGGAGTATCTGTCAGGGATATTATCATCATTCATGTGATTTTTAAACCAATTGCAGCATTGCACTCTCAATACGTGATCAATGAGCTTGAGTTCTTCCCACAACACGAATTTTATATAGATATTTTTCGAGATCTCTTCTAAGAATATGCTGACAACTACCATATGACAAATTAGTTTCCTGTAAAAGTTTTTTGGTTGATTTTTTAAGCGGATGAGCAGTTCCCTTTTTGAGTCTATCACTACCGGGCTTGCGACTTGCTACACCAATTACACGAAATTTAGCAACGCAGCGAACAATTTGTTGATATAAATCAACATATGATATTGTAAAATGTGAAAATTATGTTGCTTTTATGCATTACGAAAATAGCTTTCAATGATAAATGTTTGGTGATCCGTAGTAAACATTATTTAAAATTTAAAATTTTTAAGATCGTCAATTAATGTAAAATGTAATTTGAATTGGTAAACTTGTCAATTAATGTCAAACATAATTTGAAGTTTCAATCTTGGGGTGCGTTCGAAAAAATTCGGTAAAGGTAAGGTACTGGTAATAATAGAGGGAATGGTCACGTAACTTCTGTTAGCCTTTTTATTCGAACGCAAATGGGTAATGGCTCTTGGAGTGGGGTGAAGTTTGAAATATTGCTAGTTAGATTAAATTTGAATGTTTCGAAATTCGCTATTTGTATGTCCTCTATAATTTAATATAATATGGATTTACAAAGAAAAAGTTGCATGTTTTTTCTGTTTCTTTAAAAATAAAAGTGAAGCCATTAACTATAACGAGAATAGATGTCATACTTGTAATATTTTTTGTTAATTTGATTCCTAGATTATTTAAGAATTTAAAGTAATATATATGTATATCCAACATATGATGTTTATTTGTATTGAATTCTAAATTTACATAATTTCGTGTCATAACATTTTTGTATACATATGCGACAACATCATAAGATAACCTCGCTCAATATAATTTCGAACATCTGATCGATCATAAGTTGTCAGCGTTGTCATAAGAAACATTCAAAATCTTGTCTGTGTAAATTGCTCTGCGCCTACAACGTCACCTACTGCATTCTTAAAAGAAATGAAATATAGTCACAAACGACATCGACATTTCAGTAGGTCATTCTTAAAAATAATTAAATCTCCTTAGAGGTGAAGTTGTTTCTCTTCTGACAAATTTATATTCAAATGTAATAGATCCCAAACATTTTCCACTACCAAGTGAAAATGTTTGACCTCAGCAAGATAAGGCAACACTGCATTTTGCTGCATTTGTGAGACACTACTTAAATGAAACTTTTCCTAATAAACGGAAAACATCAGAATATAAGACAAAAAAAGGACGACCAAGGAATAACAGAATGGAAAAGGAAAGTCCAAGATAGAAGAAGCTGGAGAAGAATAACAATGCTCTGGGCCTAAACGGCAAAAAGCTATATATATTTAGATGTTTTAAAACAATTAAAAAAGTATTAAATTGAGTGACAATCTGTTCCATTTATTATTTCTGGTATTTGCTTACAAAGATAATAATACTTTTAATTTTGATGTTGTGATGTTCGTTTTCGGTACTGTAGATGACGTAAAGGATTGCGTTGCTTGGATTCCAAATATAGTGTGTTTCGTATGTGTGTTTATGTCATTTTTACAAATTATATTGCCAAAGTGTAAATTACTCAAAATAATTCGGAACTTTGATTATCCTCTGTAAACGTTAATGGAGTCTCTTTCTTTTTAATGAAAGATCAATAATATAAATCATCAAAATGCCAGAATTCGAATAATAACCCAAAATAATCCGAATTCTGCAAATGCTACGTTAAATTCTAATATTTTACGAATATTAATATGAAATTGATTAAAATTAATGTATTCACGTGTGAACGCATGCACTTTCAGGTGGGGTGTCCCACTACAATATAATTAAGTAATCAACCAGTTAGATCATAAGTAATATAGGTAGTTTCTATGGAAATTCGCCATGCAATATTTTTGCTTCAACGTTGATATATTGAAAAATGCCTTACATCGAAAGACACTTATGTACTCTACGAGTACTGTGTCATATCTAGTCTTGAATCCCCCTAACAAATGTGTGAGCACAGAACACAAGTGAAAACTTGTGCTTTGTGCTCTAATGTTTGTATTAAATACAGAACTTAACAAAAATTGATGAAAATTTAAGAAATAGACCGCGTATTCTGCTGATAATTTCTGTTAATGTTGCTCTTTAAATTCTAAAACATGGTAAAATGCCATCAAAATGATGCCTATTTTGCCATGAGTAACCTGGGCAAATATGCGGTAACAGCCAGAGGCGTGGCGAGCACATAAAAGTTTACACATAAAATAGAAGGTAAGAAATAAATTATAAAACGCGCTGAAACACTTACCATTTTAAAAGTCTTCCGTGAAATCACAAACTGGGTAACATCTGTTAAATATTTGAATCATTAGATATGCTTCCACAGCTGTTTCAGTCAAGTGAGTATGACGTGCGGAATAAAAGTTTTTAATGCCGAAAACGACCGTTCGACATCTAGCGATGTTATATTTGCATATTTGAAATAATCTTTGAAACAACTTAATGCATCTTCGCACGCATCTTCACAAATTTGTCTTAATATAAGTAAATCGGAGTCTTTCTCTAGAATACTTTCAAATTTTCGTATTACACACCAATTTGTTTCGCTTTCTACAGCGCATAACTGTGCGTGAACATCATTCACAATTTTAACAGAATCCACTAGCGACATCGAAACATTTTGTAGTTTTTCTATTCCCTCCGCTAGTCCGAAGTAATTGTTGTGAATAGTTTGTAAATCTCTTTTAACCTGACTATCTTGAAATATTTCCTGGTTTCTCTTGATTGCTGCAGCTTCTGTCGGATTAAATTTTAAAACTACCTTCTTTACTTGATCAAAATATCTGTTGTAGTAAAACGCAGCCTGCAACCATGTTCTTCAACGTGTAACAATCAGCTGAGGTGGTTCAGGTAAATCAGGACACAGTTTGTGAAATAGTCGGGTACGTTTCGGGGACTGCTTTTATACTAGCAATCAATGCATTTACTTGTAGAAAACATGTAGGAATCGTTTTTTGCCACAAGATTTAGAGTATGGATTTTACACGTTACATGTAAGAAGTTACCACTGTGTTCTTTAAGAGATCGGCCCAAAGAACGCATGTTTGCGGCACCATCACTCATAAACATTAAAAGTTGCTTAGTTGAAACTTCTAATTTGTTCAATGAGTTCAACACCACCTTTAAAATCTCATCGGCACTACAATTTATAACTCTTTTGGAAGCAAGTAAGAGGGAGGATGACGGTCGATGTGGTTCCATTGTATGTACCATTACATTAACTACAGAATGTTTTTGACGATCTATTATTTCGTCCACACACAACCACAGTTTTTTATCATTCAATTCTGTTTTCATTTTTTTTTCTGTGTGTTCACGAGCAAATGGCACTACATTTCGTATCGATGTCCGACTAGGTAATTTACAGTCCGCATATTTGTTCCAGAAGGCGACAAATGCTCCTTTGTCTAGTAATCGAAACGATAGATTACATAAAATAAGAGTAACACATAAATCAAATGTAAATTTTTCTTGGTCTCGTATGCCACTTTTTGCAGAGGAATGCTGTTTATTTTCGATGTGACGTTGACAATGGCTTCTGGACCAACACATTAAAGGGATTTTACAAACTAGACATTGAATTTTAGCGCCATCAAAAGCTAAGTTCCGCATGTCAACTATAAAGTTTTTAACTGTGTCTGCCATTGGTCGTTTACGCGACATATCAAACTGCGACATTTTTAAAGCAAACATAACCGTACAATTACGAAATAAGTTACGACAGCCTACATATACACAGAACTACTCGCATACAGCATCGATTTAGTACTGACGCTGTGAACGCGTGAAATAAATAATCGCCGACTCCACACCACATATCTACTACACTGACTGTTACCGCTGTTTCTCCAGACTAGTCACGAGACTTACAAATGATAGGTAATGTGAATAAATTAGTAATAGAAGAAAGAATCATTTTCTATATACCTGTATCGAGACGTCTAAAAACGTTTGGTTTATTTTTAATTTCTCAAAATTAGATTCCTGGTAGTTTAAGCAAAAATATGTTTAATAGGTTTGCTAATAATCGTTAAAATGATTTAATTGACAATTTATATTTTACCAAGTAAATAGTCTCAATGATATATCATATTAGATAATAATTACTTCTTTGAACTTGGTTGGGAAATACTGGTCTGTAGGAAGTTACCTAACCGGAAAGTATAAAGATGAAAAAATCCAATTTAATTCTATTATAATTGATATTGTGTATTGCAAATATAACATTTTTATGTATAATAGCATCTATAAATCACTTCAAAAGTACAAATTATCACTTACTGCATTAGTTATATAAGATTATAATAACTAACGCTGGCCACGAGCGGTGCCGCGCATCGGCGTAGAATCAGTTCGGACCGAGAGGAACGGTAGTATTACTTCGTCTGCGGAGCAGTGTGGACATTTTCGCTGCCGGTCATTTGCGCAATTGTTTATCTGTCCTAGAAAAATTATGATTTCGTCAGCAAAACGACCGCGGTCGGACAAACTTTGAAAATTTATTGCAGAAATTCCAGACTTAATATATGAAGGTGCTAAAATTAAATGTGTAATCTGTAAAATCCCGTTAATGTGTTGGTCCAGACAACATTGTCTACGACACGTAAATAGTGAAAAGCATGTCTCAAAAAAGACAATGAAAAATGTATATTTAATTTATGCGTTACGTTTATCACATGTAATATACCGTTTAATTTACTAGACAAGGAACCATTTATCTGCTTTTGGAATAACTATTCGGAGTGCAAATTACCAAGTCGAACATCGTTACGAAGAATTGTGCCATCTGCGCGCGAACATATTGAACAAAAAATAAAATCGGAGTTGAAAGATCAAAAATTGTGGTTATGTGTCGACAAAACAACAGATCGGAAAAAACATTCTGTTCTTAATGTAATGGCACGCAAATTGGAACCTCATCAATCGGCACCTTCAATTCTATTAGTCTTCAACCGAATACAACAGTGTACTGCCGAAGTAATTTCAAAGTTAGTGTTAAATACATTGGACAGGTTTGAATTTTCAACAAACCAACCCTTGATGTTAGTGAGTGATGGTGCTGCAAACATGCTTTCTGTAGGCCGGTCTCTTAAAAAGCATTCTGCTAATTTGTTACACATTACGTGTAAAATTCATGCTCTCAATCTTGTGGCGGATAGTATCAGAAAATGTTATCCTGAGGTAGACGCTTTAATAGCGCATACCAAAGCAGTATTTGTCAAATCACCGAAACGTATTCGCGAATTTCACAGACTGTGCCCCGTATACCAGAGCCACCAGAACCTATTCTAACTCGTTGGGGAACATGGTTGCAGGCCGCGTTTTATTATCATAAATATTTTGACAATATTAAGAACGTGGTTTTACAATTCGATACAAAGGAAGCTGCCGCTATCCAGAAAAGCCAGTCGAAATTTCAAGATAGTCAGGTTAAAATGGATTTAAAAATCATTCACGACAATTACTTCGGGCTAGCAGATGCAATAGAAACATTACAAAATCCTGCGGTGCCGTTAGAAGAATCTCTACAAATAGTGCAACATGTTCACGCACAGCTATGCGCGATTGAAGACGCAAAAATGTTTCTGTTCTAGAAAAATTTGAAAGTGTTTTTGAGAAAAATTCTGATTTTGGCACATTAAGACACATTTGTGAAGGTGCGTCAACAGAATCGTTAAGTTATTTGGAAGATTATTTTACTTACGCAAATATTACGTCACTAGATGTAGAACGTTCGTTCTCTGTATATAAACGCATTTTTTCCTCATGCCGTACTAGTTTTGCCGAAACAACAGTTGAAACATATCTAATGTTGCAGATATTTAACAGACACTATTCACTTTGTGATTTCACGGAGGACTCTTAAAATGGTAAGTGTTTGAGCACGTGTTGTTTAATTTTTATTTAAAAGATGAGCGAAATTATTTGCGGCAGCAAACATCTCTATTAGCAGAATAACTCTAGTGGAACGCGAGGCCTGGTCGACTCTACGCTACTGCGCGGTACCGCTCGTGGCCAGCTTTAATCACCAGTATAGCACCTAAGGCGTTCAACATATCAGGTGTTAAAGGAACATCATTCCGCAAAAATCTCAAATCATTTCAATTACCTTAAAAGCTAAACATAATGGATATAGGGAATGTTGAAGAAAAATGACATGAATTCAAGGGGGACATCCAAAAACATAGTAATATACTGAGTGCCTCTCGGAATAAATTTAACCAGTATCGTGTGTAGCGTATACTGGACATCCTGCACTCAAAGAAAAATAGGTATGACAAATATATTACTTTTTAATATAGTTTATTATACCTTTTATTACCTAGGGAAAGCCAGATTTTTTAATAAGAGACACAATAATATGTTGTAGTGAGATGTTGGTTTGAAATGCGCGCTTGCATTTAATACTATTAATTTATACAGTGAGGTCTTAAAGACCACCTACTCTAACCTTTGAACGACAGAAGCTAGCGTTTTTAAAAAAAAAATAGGTCGGCTTCTATTTTCTGTAATTTAACTTTTGCCGTTATCGGTAGTTCAATTACATTTCCGATGTCATCGGAAGTAACATCAATTTTCTTATTTTAAATTGAAGAGCCTATATCTTTTTATGTTTTTTGGAGGAACTATCGAAAGGTGAAAAAAGACGTACCTAATATTAAAAAGTAACATAATCGTAATAAAGCTTATTAACATGGCAATAAAGATTATTAGCTCATTTTCATTATCTAGGTTCTATTATCTATTTTTTTTAGGGTGTATGGTTGAATAGAATTTTATGTTGTACAGGAGTCGGCTCCGAATAATTTTTATTTGAAAACTTCTTATCTAAATTACTCAAGGAAGTGATCATCTTCCACATAGGCGCTAGATAGGCAGGCTGCGTAGATTACCATTCTGACCATTCCATAAATCAAATGATCAAAATCATTAATGCTTTAACAAACCGAATTTTAAAAATTTGTAATTCCTGTTTTCACAAAGGAAATTTTAAGGCACTTATTATTAAACTTATAGTTTTCAAAATTTAAGCGGTAGGGTATTTAAAGTGGAATGTTCGGTAATATTAAATTCAAACATGAAAATTATTTTTTTTGGTAGGCCTAATTGACGGTAGATAAACCGACTTATGATATTTCCAATCCTAGTTCATTATATTCAACTTTTTCATTTAGTATTTTCTAACAAACTTACAGTGTCCTATAAAGGATCTGGGGAATTTCAATCGGTTTAATTCCTGAGTTAATCCGCATCTGGTAAATACCTTGCAATATGCCTCATTCGCCGCGCACAAAACTACCAAAATCACCGCAAATTTCGTAATGCACTTCATGATTTCGCGCCTTATAACTTATAACACCTTGCGTTTGACGGCACCTATGTGTGTAGTGACCGACACTGCAGAAACGTTAATGCGCCGAGAGAAACACTGAAATATCAACCTCAACAGATCAGATATGGCTCCAGCGAGCACACCGTGTGTATTTAAACGTATGCAGATGTGTACTTATGCGAATTATGGTCACCGTATATATGTACATTTTATGCATAATTCATGCAAGTCGACCATTGTTCTTCCCGGTATTATTATTCTAATTATATGAAGTTAGCGTTTATTTAAACGATAAAATTCGGTTCTGTGTGAGTTACGTTTCGAAATATCTGTCTAGGCTGGATATTACAAAGTGTACTGTCACCGATCTCGATTATTTGTTAGTCGCGAGTAGGTACCTATCTCGTTTGTGAATTGCGATGACCTTCCAAGGTATTTCGTTACACCATCGTAGAATTAACACTTTAACCGGTCTAAGTAATGAGTGTTTACCTTACGTAACTAAATAGGTCGAATTGGAGATGGAGAATTGTTATGGTAGTTCCTTCTTTGAATGTCTAAACGAAGTAATATCGGGATTTACACAATGATTATTTAATCGCAATTACAAGTGTATTGAACTTGTAATTACGTAATTATGTAATATCTTTCTGAAACATTACTATAATTAGATGCATTAATACTATTTAAATGTAAAGAGGATCTTTAGGAAATATACAGGATATTTCACAAAACTCCTTAGTTATAATCTTTGCGGATGTTATTATGAATGGAACTATAAAATTTCGGAATAGGTAGTTTGTATTGTTTCACATAAATGTATCATTTCTTCCAACAATCTTTGTGCCGAAACGTACAGGACAAGATTGTGGCAATTTTTTAAATAAAAACTTCCTAATTTTTTCAAAATAAATAATAGGAAATGAGTGAGTTTATAAATAAATCAGAACTTGTCTGTACAGATAATTTTATTATAGAAGCCTACCTAAATGCATGAACCAAATGTTTCTTGCCTTAGGATCAGACTCAGATAGTATTGGTTATTCACCAATAGATGTCGCAACGAAAACTGTTTTTTTTTTCTAATAAATCATCTGGTTTTATATAGTCAAATCATTTTCATCGCATTCACAATTCTTTCGGAATAAAATCTTTGTACTCCAAATTTGTCGAATGTTTGGAGGAACAGATTAGAGCACTGCGCGGGCTAGGAAAAGCCTGGCCCGCTCGGCCCGCCCGGGCCCATTCTCCTCATTATAATGTAATAATTAAAAAATGATTAGAAATAGACGGTGCAGATATAATTACTTAAACAGGCTAAAATAATTTAGAGTCCAAACGGGCCTAAATTTCCTAACGGGCCGGGCCGGGTCGGCTTTGTGCCGAGGTAATGAACGCAACGGGCGGGCCTACTCCATGCTGTAACGGGCAACGGGCGGGCCGGGCCGTGAAAAATTGGCCCGTGCAGTGCTCTAGGACAGATCACATACCTGCGAAACAGCACAGATGTTGATAACGTTCTCGTGGCTGACCAATGCTACCTGTAAATTGGGAAACTGTTGGAGATACGAAAACATAAGAATAGTTATCGTTATCGCGTTTTACTTGTTCTTTGAACTATTGTAATTATAAGAACACTACATACATATTGCATTCTGCATTGCAATCATTAGAACAATATTGTTGCATTTTTTACGTGTGTAACTAAACCTTGTACACTATTGTAGCAACCTTTGTAACAGATCATTGACTAAATTTTTACAACAATAATGTATCTAATAGAAGTACAATCTGTTAACCGCATTTGAGTATTAGGGATTTGCGCAGGTTACAACCAGTCGTATATTCTCAAAAAAATTGTAGTAAATTGTTCCACAATTGTTTATTGTTAACATTTTTTTCCGTGTAGATAATCGTCCTTCGTAAATACAAATGTTTTAGGTTATGCACTGATAGTTACTCTATATGTTAAATTTTAATTTTTACGTTTGTTTAAAGAATAAATGGACTTTGTCTAACCATTAACTCATCCTTTATACCGTGTTTGAAAGTTAGGTATTACAATGCATCCTTTGTTGACATTTATTTGTCTGTTTCTTCTATCTCTAAACAAATGTAATAATCCTTTCTATTTTGTAGAGGAGAATTGATATTTGATATTAGTTTGATACGCAAAAGTCATCTCAACTCAAGGAACACAATGCACATTTAGAAAAAATTGAAGAATCTCAAATAACAGATTTACATTGAAACTACAGTCAACCTTTCTATAACGCGGTACTCTTATAACACGGTTTCCATATAATGCGGAGCTAAAACTGCGACAGCCCTCCTATAACGCGGTACTCTTATAACGCGGGAATTCCCCTATAAGTGAAGAAACAAACCATATGATTGGCTGTTGCATATTTGTGTGAATTTCTTTATCCAATAGCGCTGCCGAACTGCCGCAGTCACAGCTACTCTCTTTGTCATTTGTTTTAAGTGCAATCTGGTTTGTACCAGGTTAAATCTGCGTTTCTTATAGCGCAGTTTCTATATAGCGCGGTACGAATTAATAGCGTTATAAGAGGGTTGAATGTAATTATTCAGAAGATAATAAAAACAATATAAAAGGGCCACTCGTTTTTCGCTAGGAAGGAATAGACAAACCTGGAGGCACTTAAAAGTGTAAAATATTAAAAAAATTATATTGGAATATGCATTAACAGTTGACTTGAAAATTAGCTATAAGTAATGAAAGCCTGGGATGTCGAAAGCAAAACAACAATTCATTTTGAGTTCATCTTTATTTAATGTGGTTTGGACAAAGTGGTTAAAGGATGTAAACATTCGTTTAAGAAGCGCTTAGAAACTGAAGAAAAGCAAAAGGTAAGAGGATAAAACGTTCGGAATGCAACCTAAAACATGTAAAAATTCTTGGAAGAACCTATGAATTATGCTAAATAACTCAATAATTAAATTAGGAATCCAGGGAATCCAAATTAAGGGGCCACTATAACTATTTCCGTTATTATTAATCCGAAGAAATCGGTTAAATTGATAAACTAGTAATATTGTTAAAGACGATTAACACTGAGTTAATAAAGAAATATTAAATAATGTATTAATTTGCAAAAAAAATGATTTGATGTTTTTTTATTGGGCATCCTGTGGGCTTTTAAAAATTTTGAATAGTATAAAGTATACGGAATGAAATAAATTTTATATGAAAGACAACTCATCTTACTTGCTAATACAGTGGCTGGGAAATACCGACAATTAGGTCGTATGCATACATCTCAGTAGTAATTTGCCAGGCTTCTAAAACAGCTGCCTCTGTTTCGAAGTGCCGCGAACGTGCGTTTTCTGTTGTCTAGTAAATCTACTAGCCAATTTTTGAAAACCTAGACGGAGGTTTCTCCGACCCATTTGCACCAGAGTCTGGTCAGACTACGTCCCAGTATCTTGCACGGTCTTCCAGAAACTCGTCCATGCTCCATTCCGGGTCTAGGACATTTGGGGGCGACTGTCCGGGCGCCGCCGAATGGTCGCGAGGACATCCGGGCGCGAGAATAAAAAAAGATTCCGAAATATATGAACATATATTCAAAAATGTATAAACCTATATTACAAAAAATATAAGGTCATGGATTCATTTCATAATTGTATGATATCCCGCGAAGAAATTCAACAATATTTCTTCGGTGATACGTCTGAATTAAATATTTCATCCGGTTGTCTGCATCTGTGAACTTTTGCGTTTTAATTGGCGAATTATTTCCAGCTACTAACTGTTCAAAAAATAAGTCTCTCCTTAGCTGGACGCCTATGCCTTATTGCCAGATAAGCAGACTCAGATATATTCTAATATACGTTTATTACAAAATGTTGAACCCACTTTAAATCCACGAATGATTTCATGTGATTTTGAGCTCGCGGCCATAAATGCTTTCAAGGAAGCATTTCCAAACGCCACAATACTAGGGTGCTTGTTTCATTTAACAAGAAACCTTAGGAAGCATTTAGTAGAGCACCCAACTATATGGAAGTTGATTAACAGCTTAAAAACAGTTCAACGAGGGAGAGACTTATTTTTCGAACAGTTAGTAGCTGGAAATAATCCGCCAATTAAAAAGCGAAAGTTCACAGATGCAGACAACCGGATTAAACATTTAATTCAGACGTATCACCGAAGAAATATTGTTGAATTTCTTCGCGGGATATCATACGAGGGATGATCGTAAAATAAGGTTCCCATATTTTTTAAAAGTAGACAGCATTCTTTATTTCCTTAACATTACACATTGTTTTAAAGGTAAAAACTTAAGCTATTTTTCGACATAATCGCCATTTCTGTCCAAGCATTTTTGCAGACGGTGCTCCAACTTCTGTATTCCCATGTCGTGAAATTCTGCCGCCAGTCAAAATCTTTTCAATTGTAGTGTTGGAAATCTCAGGAATCCGAAGAGCGAGTTGACGAATGGTGACCCTCCGATCTTCAAGCATTATGCTCTCGACCTTTTCAAGGATTTCGTCTGAAACTGATGGTCTTCCGCTCCGCTCTTCATCGTGAATTTCCGTCCGACCTTCGGTGAATTCCCTACATCATTTGCGGACGTGTTGAACATCTATACACTTTTCTCCATAAACTTCGGTTAATTGACGATGAATGTCTAGAGGTGAAACCCCTTTCGCGTTTAAAAAACGTATCACAGCGCGAATTTCGCATCTGACGGTAGCGGCGATCGGTAGTTCCATCTCGGACGGCTGCTTAGCCAACACCGAGCGGCGTAGCGAGACGGGAGTGGTACCTGTATAGAGTGGGAGAACTGCTGCACACGCCAATGTTGTCGGATTTCACCTAACGCGTCTTATTGCTGCTGTAGGGCTTTGGGAACCTTATTTTACGATCATCCCTCGTACAATTATGAAATTAATCCATGACCCTATATTTTTTTGAATATATGTTCATGTATTTCTGAACCTTTTTTTATTTTCGCGCCCATTAGGCGGGGTCCAAACGGTCGCGCCCTAATGTCCAGCACCCTGCCATTCCTTATCTGCTTTAATCCGCTGTATACAGCGGACTTGCACAACCTTGTGAACCTAACCAATTCGGGGACTTCGCGAATATCTTTTTTCAAATAAATGTTGGAGATGCCTTTTTACTAATTGGTTCATCAGGATACCTTTTAAGATATCTCAGCATACCTTTTAAGGTATCCCAGGAGTAGCAAAATACAACAACCTAATGTGCTTGCCAAAACTACGTGAGTCAACTGTCCGTCAAAGCCAAAAAATGTTGTAGTGAGCCGTACGCCCTAAAATTAAAAAAGAGAAAAATTCCACATACTTTCTAGACGTACTATAGCTCAATTTCTACTATAAATTATAAACACTCGTTCAAAGATAAATAATAAGAAGGTTCAGTGGTTTTTAGTTTTAGATTAGGTTTTACATTTTCAAGATAATAATATAAATTAGATACACTTCCGCAAACAGCGATACCGTAGTTTAAGAAGTTCCAACATATTAGTAGGTTTATGATAATAGCTGTGTGGTTAAAGTTAATTGTCAAAAAAATATGTAAAAGAACCAGACAATTGACGCGCAATTAAAAAAATTGTTTGGAAATGTTAAATTTGAATTTTCGTTATACAACTGAACTGAATAACGAACTAAATTTGTTCTATGCATAGAGGTTTAAATATTCATTCGACTTGTTTTCTGTAATTAATTAAACAAACAAATAATTCAACAAATTCATTCTGTTCTTGACGTTGTAACAGCCATGGAGAAAAAAATATACCAATCGTTTCGAAAAATTAGGACGATTTTGGTTTAACCTTGTCCTATAAAGTTATCTCCTTCTCATTTTGCTCATTATTTAGTTAAAATTAAATTTAAATTAAAAAATTTTTATCCAAACTAGAGCCCGGTAACTGGAGAGCAATCGCAGCGGCGGTGTGACTGTGTTTAGGTGGACGGGGGGGGTGTCGATTATGATACGACAGACAAAATATCATCACCGTTCATTTAGAGGATAACGGATAGGGCGTGTTGATTTTATTTATATAGACAAAGTTATTAATTGTAGTTATTATTTAGTGTAGTGCGTTTTGATTTTATTATAAACGTAGTTATTAATTGTAGTGTTTGTGAACATGTCAAAGGGGTAAAAAACCCCCTTTCGGAAGGTAAATGTTTGTTTCTGATTTTCCCCGATTTTTTTTAAACGGAATAAGTGAAAAGGTAAAATACATTTGATGTCAAATAAAAGTGGAACTGTACATGACACGTAAATTCCGCACAGCATAGAAAACGAAAATTGGGCATACCGAGAAGGCATTCTTTTGTTTCATTCTTATGTTGACTGTAATTTGCCATGGGGCACTCGATAAACAACCGTTTAAGGACTTTTGGGACAAACACAACCCCGAGGGTTCCAACGGAAAACGGCACGTAAGCTTTTGGTTTTGTCCCAGGCCCAAAAAAGAAGATGAAATGCATATTGAAAAAACAGTTTCTTTTTATGTGTTCACGAGAAAAAGATTTAAAAAAATTCAATTTAAATATTATGGTACGCATACTAGACCTAGTAAACCTAGATTACCACTGATAGCTAGCCGAAGATGACAAATGTACTGCTGCAGCAATTACGAAGGTTGTACTTAGAGTTGGAAAAATTTCAAATTTCAAAAGATAAAGTGTTATGTTTCATGGGGAGGGCCAGCGATAATGCTTTCGGTAGGCCGTTCCCTTCTTGAACATGGTTGAAGTGTTTAATGTTACGTGTAAAGTGCATGCTTTACATCTTGTGGCAGAAACCATTCGACAATGCTCTTCCAGATGCTTTAAATAGGCATAAAAAAGTTTTTTTTGAAATCTCCCAAACCCCTACGATCATTTCACATAAGTGTCCGGCGTCAACTACCGCAGCCAGTTCTTCCCTTTGGGGGAACATGATTGCAGGCAGCTTTTTTTGTGTTTCAAAATAGTAAAAGCTGTTGTTGCACAATTAATCTCCCAAATGCAGCTTTTAAAAGAGGCCAGTCGAAATTTCAAAATATTTCCCTTGAAACAATTTAAAAAATATTCGTAGCTACTTAAAGGATTAGCTGACGCAATAAAAAAATTAAAAACAGATCTTATCTTTTGGAGTCCGAAATTATGGACGGATGCATACAAGTACTGACTGTACATGACGCAAAATTTAATCGCGTTTTTTAAAAGTTCGAGTGTGCTACGAAAATCCCGATTTTCCCAAAAAAAATTTTTGATGGTATGAATAATCGGCTGACTAAGTACAAAAGTATTTTAATCATGCATGTATAAATCGGTAGATGTTGATCGCTTTTTTAAAAAATAAACTCATTTTCTCACCACGGCGAACATCGCTCACCGAGACAACTGTGGAAAACATCTAATGGTGTCAACTTTTTGCCATTTATCCATATGATGTTAATACTGATAATGGTGTTCTAGTTTTACGTTCCGTAGCCAATGCTGCTTTAAAAAGGGGGAGTGTTTCACTACTTTTCACATATTATAATTATGTATTAATTCTGTTTTTTTTTCTATTTTCTTACTATTGTTTTTGTATACTAGGCAGGTACAGCTAGGGCACGGCTCCCTGTTACCGGACTGTATTAATAGCACATTGACATATTCATTTTGAGACAAATTAGAGGGCATTTTAAAGATTTTATAATAACACTACTTCACTACGTATTTAACTATACGTAAACTATTTTACTCAAATCGAAATAAATATCTGAATCTTTTTTATTCTAGCAACCTATACGTTTGTATGCGTACAACCAAATTTAAACTAACAATTTATCATATGCCTTTATTGGTAGCTACTTGTTAAATGAAATTTTCGTTTGTACCGTTGCATTCCTAATTTCTAGCACCAATCATAAAGTCAAAAAGATGGGGGTGCAATTTAAAAAAATTGGTTTGGGAGAGGTTTCTTAAAATGTATATCTTTTAGGATTGTACAAACCATGCCCGATCTTATAAACCATTAGTATCCCCAGAGAGAGATATTATATTTATTTTTCATCTCGTTTTCTAATCGGTTTCATTACATTTGGATAAATACTTTTGCATTGTATCTTTCTGATACATAAGCAGTTTTCTAAAGCATTTTGAAGAAAGAGAAAGCATGAATAGTGACACGTCAAGATAAAGAAAGCTCAATAATACCCAGAACTAACCATCCAGAATTAGCTTCTGTAGACAAAACTTCAATTGTCTTTTTATCTCAAAGTTATCCTTGTTTCGTTGCTTGTTATTCCTATTTCCTTTGCAGACTTGGATCTTGTCGTTTATATTGCTGTTGCATTAAAATAAATGTTTTAGTAGGGTTTTTTTAGATTCCTCAATATGCAACAACTTTAATAAGACCTTTGATCTTTGTGAAATTAGGAGTATTTCAGCAATTGCAAATTTTTGCAGTATTCAATATTGGTCAGAATCCAGTTGAACACAAACATTAAAAAAACGATTTCAATCCGATGGCTTTATTATTTGGGATATCATTTCCCCCGGAGAAGTATCTTATTAAATTTTTTGGGTTAAAAAAAATTTTTGATTAATTTTTGTTTCCAAAAAAAAGGGGCCCCCCGACACGAAACGGGGTTAAAAATTTTCACAGATCCAAATTTCCGCGACCGACACATGCTAAAAAGAGTTATATACAAGTTTGAATCGTTTTGTTGTTATTCCCATATTCCAACCCTTCGTTTTTCCCCAAATTCATAGTACCTGTTATTTTTATTTTATTGGAAAATCCTTTTATCTTTTGGAAAAATTTTTCAAAGAACAAAATCGGTCCTACAATATCAAACAATTCATATTTGCACGTCGCTGATTTGTAATATAAATGAAAAACCACCCCACGCCGTCTTCCATATCCAAAAATATGTATGAAAGAAGTTTTATTTTAATTTCAAACAAAAATTTTTTATTGACCTTGTAAATTATTTTCTCTATTTAAATTGTACTTAAAATGAAAAATAAATTTTTTGATTTTTTTTTGGGGAACGGTTTATTCTATTTCCTTTTTTTCTTTTAAAAAAATTTGTTTCCCATTAGGAATTTTTTAAGAGGTTAGAAAAACTAAACGTTGAAATAGGGGTTTTAAAGGGAAAATTCCACCCCCTTTTATTCCTTTTTGCAACATAGGGGCGGGGTCACGTCCATTAAGCCCCTATTGTATCAAGTTTAGTGTATTTCGATAGCCTTTTAAAAATGCTAAACGCTTACAAAGTATTGATAATCTTCAAAACCGTTCTTTAGCCGAAACGGAAACTGAATTTTCACATAGTCCCATATGGTCTACAAACCACCCAAGTTTCACTGAATTTTGGAAGGGGGATATATTTCCTGTCGTCTTGGGAAACCTTACCCCCAAGATTGTCCCCCTGGGGGTTGAGTGATTCATATTCCAGATAGATTCCCAATCTCAGTTAAGATCACGAAACCTAACAAATGACGCCATAACTGCACTCAAAACCTACAATCATAGGAGTACTATCGATCTTTTCCTGAGAGTATCTATACAATGAACATCCGCGAGAGCATCCTTCCAAGAGGCTAAGAGAGTTGGGGGTAGCTTGGCAAGAGGGGGGTGAATAAACTGGGTTTTTGGGTTTGTTCGTTAAAAATTTTTTCCCAAAAAATAAACAAAAAAATAAGAAACTTTGCAATATTTGGGAAAACAGGAAACCATTTCGAAAAGAAGAACGGTGCAAAGAAGAATGAAAGAAATTCCAAACAATAGGCCAGGATTTAATTTTAAGAAATATTTGTTAACATTATAATGAAACCAACTACCAACAACCACCATGTACGCACGCGTGTTTCGTCGTTTTACGGCTCATCACTGATGAGCGGTCTACAGAGGTACGCTGATGAGTCATCAGCGTACCTCTGTGGAAGTTGGTAGATGTATTTAAAATTGTCGTATATATACGAAGATAGGGAATACTAGTATAGATGAGAGTATCTTTAATTGGATACATCTATACTAGTATTTGTTAACATTGTTCAAGTAGGTACTTGAATCCGCTAAAAGGAGTACATTCCTGTATCAGCTGTAAATGCTATTTAAAAGTTTTTCTTTTTATTTTATTTTGCTTTTTCCTCAAGAGATATAAGAAACAAAATAGTGTAACATACTCTTACTTGATTCAAATTTTTTGTTTATATTCAATTCTGTTAAGTATTAATTTGAGCATACGAGGTGTGGCAATTAAATAACCGGACTGGTGCTACTATCGGCAAACAGCGAGCACGCCACGGCAGGTTTGAACATGTCTATGCTTGTAGATGCTTCCCCCACCATGAGCGCGATGGGCACGGTTGTACGTCGCTCAGTCTCGCTGTAGCAATTGTCCGCTCAAGTCCTTACGCTAACGTCGCGTCGGAAAAATGCAATGTTCAGATTGAGAAACCTCAAGTTTCTTGTAAAACGCGAGGTTCCAACTACCCTTCGTGAACGAGTGAGAAGACGAAGACCCGATTTGTGGAAGAGCAAATCCTGGATGCCCCACCAAGACAATGCGCCAGCCCATTCCGCCTTGTCGGTGAAGGCGTTCTTTGCGAAATCCGGCATCACCATGTTGGACCACCCACCGTACTCGCTCGACCTGGCCCCCTGTGACTTTTTTTTATTTCCTAAGGTAAAATCGGAGTTTAAAAGGGGACAAGATTTGACAGTGTGGAAGCAGTGAAAGCGAACGCGGTGGAGGTTCTCAACAAGCTGACGGAAACGGACTTCCAGCACTGCTTTCGACAGTGGAAAATTCGTATGGAGCGTTGTAGGGATTGGTAAGGAGAGTACATTGAAGGGGATAAACTTTGTAATGTAATTGGTGATTAATAAAATGTTTTGTAGCACCAGTTCGGTTATTTAATTGCCACACCTCGTATGACTATTTCAACATTTTTGAGTATTCTCTAACTTATCCCACACAATTTGTTTGTAAATACGAGACGAAATATGTATTATTATTATTTAAAATATCTTTACATTAACTTTCTCCCTTTGCTGGTGTACGAACAAGCAAAGCAAAACAAATAGAAAAGGAAATAATTAAACCACTTAACCTCTTTTAGGTTGGCATAGTTTCCGCCTCAGCGCCTTCCATACTAATAGGAGTTTCAGTCCTGCCTCCGGATCTTTCTCACATTCGTCCTAATGAATATGATTTCTTATTACGGGCCCCGGGAAAAAAGTATCATTAAAAAATGGTTAGAGGCAAAAGAAGGGTATATTCAACTAGACTATTATGTGGAGATCGTAAAAGAAATAGGGAACACCTTGGAAAACGCCAACGCGGCAAAGTTATAAATTTTATTCGCATCCCAACGTTCACGTTTACAAACATAATTGTCGGATAAGGGTGTAAATTATATTGTCTTTGTGCCAGTATACTTTAACTGTCTTCACAGTTTTAATACGTGCTTTTTAATTGGGGGTAACTTTTTGGTGTATGTTAAATTAAATTGGTTTATTTTATGACATTGCATAAAGAAAGTAATTTTATTTTAAATAATTATTGTTTTTTTAAAAAGTGGGACATACACAGGGTGAAATACTTCCATTTATGTTTTTGTTGTATTTTCCAGATAACTGAATCACTTTCATAAAGTTAATTTTTTGTAGTGTACCATTGTTTGAAGGTAACTTGTACGAGGGATGATCGTAAAATAAGGTTCCCAATGCCCTACATCAGCAATAAGACGTGTTAGGCGAAATCCGACAACATTGACGTGTGCAGCAGCTCTCTCACTCTATATACGTACCACTTCCGCCTCGCTACGCCGCTCAGTGTTAGCTAAGCAGCCGTTCGAGATGGAACTCCCGATCGCCGCTACCGCCAGATGCGAAATTCGCGCTATGATACGTTTTTTAATCGCGAAAGGGGTTTCACCTATAGACATTCATCGTCAATTAACCGAAGTTTATGGAGAAAAGTGTATAGCTGTTCAACACGTCCGCAAATGGTGTAAGGAATTCACTGGAGGTCGGACGGAAATTCACGATAATGAGCGGAGCGCGAGACCATCAGTTTCATGCCCCACCCCCCTACAGTCCGGACCTAGCTCCAAGCGATTACCACTTATTTCCAAAATTAAAGGAACACTTGGGTGGCGTACGCTTCGGTACCGACGATGAAGTCAAAGAAGAGGTTATTCGATTCTTGAAAGAACTGGCGGCAGAATTTTACGACATGGGGATATAAAAGTTGGAGCACCGCCTGCAAAAATGCTTGGATAGAAATGGCGATAATGTCGAAAAATAGCTTAAGTTTTTACCTTTAAAACGATGTGTAATGTTAAGGAAATAAAGAATGCTGTCTATTTTTAAAAAATATGGGAACCTTATTTTACGACCATCCCTCGTAGTATTGGTGGCAATAATAATTGTATTAATGTCCTATGTAGAAGTCAAATAGGTGTTACATTTGAGAAAGAAGACTAAATAAAGGTCGTCGGCATATAGTAGTAGTATAGAATACAGAATAACAAAGGAGTTAGAATACCATCTTGTCTGACTCCTTTCTCTGTTTTAAACAATTCTGTCGCGTTTTCTCCGATTCTTACTACATTTAATGTTTCGGCGTACATCCTTTTTATCATTTCTATTGCTTTTCCATTTACTTTTCTTTTTCTTATCACTTTCCATATTTCTTCTCTTCGAATCGTAGCAAATGTTTTCTCAAAATCTATTGCACAGTGCCGTTCCAAACAATTTGGCTGCCTGTGTGCGAAAATATTTTGCCGCCGCCCCTCCCTTCCTTGTTTTTTTATACTTGGGGATAGTTATTATATGCGTAGGTATTATGGTTTAAAAAACACTAACTGGTGATTCTCTTTAGAATTTAATTTGAAGAAGAAATTTCACTTTATATTACATGACATGTGCTAAGTATATACAACAAAAAGATGCTTAAAACAACATTACGGAATTTCGGTTAGTTTGTTTATTTTAAAATGAAGGTACAGTTCAAGGACGAAGTTCTTCTATGTGCCAGGTATTATTCACGATATAACTCTACTGTCTAAGCTCGAGTTCGTTTATTTCTAATGATAATGATCAACTGGCGAAGAAATGGAATAATATAAAAGTAGTAAAATTCCTTACAAACATTTTTTTATCGTATGACTAAACAGTCAATAATTTATATCCTTCAGACTGTTTTGATTTCTGCTTACTCAGTTGGTGCCGCCTAACGGCTCGTCTTTCTTGTTGATTACTTGTCACCGATGCCGCCCTTTACATTGGCCGCCTGTGTGCAACGCACACTTCGAGCATTCATACGGCACGGCTTTGCTATTGCACATGTGTAGTTTTCTATTTGTATTCAGTATTTGTTCGAATAATTGTCTAAATACAAAAATCCAATCTTGAGTTGACCTACTTGCCCTGAATCCTGACTATATATCTACAAAAGTAGCTTCTAGCTGTTTTCTTATTCTTTCTTCTAATATTCTTTCTAAGAATGTGTAACGAGTACATAATAGAAATATACGAGGTAGGTGCCATAACCGAATTCTCCATAACCATTTGTGTATAAATAAGATTAATGCAAAATGGTTATCGCATCTTCTTTCTGCTGTCCAACGTGAACGTCGGGTTGAATGTGCGCGCTTGTTTTTAAACATGACGACCCGAAACCGATTTTGGAGTCCGTTGTCACAGAAGATGAAACAACGATTCTGTACTATGATCCTCTATCTAAAAAGGAATCGAGGGATTGCCGATGACCCGATAACCCTCGTTAAACATTAGATTATTTTTACAAGGGTATAGAATCATTATTAATTGATCGTTATAATAAATGTATCGAAGTTAGGGGAGATTATATTGAAAAATAAAAATGGTTATATTTTACCAACTTTATTTTTTCTATATCAGGCCGAGAATTTATGGCGCCTACCTCGTACATCTGTAGTTGTTGTCATTTTATCTACTTTTTTATGAACAGGTGTCATTATTGCTATCTCCTAGTCTTGTGGGATCTCTTGGGTGTTCCGCACTGACTGCATAACTCTGTGTAGAAGTGTCATTCCTTCTTTTTCTAGATATTTTAGCATTTCTAGACTTATACTATCTATCTCTGGTGTTTTTCCTATTTTTAATTTTCTGACAGCATCTTGTATTTCACTGATTCTTATTTTTCCCCTGCAAAGTTCCCTTGTGTCTATTCTGAGTTAGTTACTTTCTCAACTTCTAGCCCTATATTTCTTTCTGTTTTCTGTGTCCAGTAGGTACATATAATGTTCTATCCCTTTGGCTAGTATTTCAGTTTCATTTGAGATAATGTGCCCGTCCTTGTCTTTAATATTGTTCAGTGGATTCTTTCTTTCTTTTCTTTAAGAACTTTAAGGTATTTATGGGTAAAGGTTTCGTTTCTCTTCATCTTCTCACCAAATTCTTGCCACGACCGCTGACCCTTGCTTCTTTTACCATTGTTTTCACTTTTTCTCTTTGTTTTTTGTATGTCTTGTCTTCATCTTTATTTTTCCCCAAATAGATTTTCCATAGTACTTTTTTTCTTTTTCGCTTCCTCCTTTAATTGTGTGGTTCCACCATGTACTTCGTCTCATTCTCTTTGTGTTTCTAATAACTCCACAGACCTCTGCCGCCACTTTCTTAACAAATTCTTTAAAATAGGTCCATAAATTATTTAAGCTCATATTCTCTATTTCCTGTTTTTCTTTATTATTATCCACCGTTGATATTTTTTTTTCGGTCTCTTTCTATAATTTATAACTTTTAAGTTGTTCGTATTCTTCGATTCTAGCTAACGTAAATACAACGACGAAACCTCAACTGATCGGCTTGATCCTCGTATTTTGATTTGTCTTCGTTTACTTTTAGATTGAGTTGGCGATTATTACAGATTTGCGTACTTCTTTTAATTCTCATTCTAATTTTGTGATTATTGTCATCTGCGTATGCTAATATTTGTTGACTTGTTGTTTTTAGCATTATTGTTCTGTTTACACTACAACCTCGTGCTACCCAAAAAACGGTATTATTTATGAATTCCCCTTAAAAAGGAAGCATCTTATTTAAAGAAGAAGCAACACCAGTAAATTTATTTCGTTGTATAGATGCACTTACGAAAGCTTTTTTATTTATACGTAAATGAAAATTTGGCAGCAACAATTATCTTGAAATCCTTTAGCTGTGCTCTTTTCTGCTTTTTTCTCTGAATTAAGGCTATCGCGTTATAAAACCACTATAAATTATAACTATATTAACATATTATCCACGCCTAAGACCAAATTCAATCGCCTTTCACTCCAATATCCACACGATTAATTAATATGTTAACAACAAGGTGCAGCTGCGCGTTCCCCGGTCGCTGTAACAAGCGTGTCTGTCAAGATATATAGGAGAGAAGCGGAACCGAATAAAAACGATAAAAGGAGGTAATAAAAACGAAACATAAAAGAAAGACAGACGAAGAGAGCGGCGAAGGAGAAGGAGTGGAAGAGAGAGATGGGAGCACGGAAAGACAAAATGAATTCGAATTCCGATGTAAATACAGCACGGAATTTATAAGGACACATGTCGGTTTCGACTGTTTCACTGCGTGGACAGAAAAAGCACATGGTTTCACTAAAAACGACAGTTGAATCCGAGCGGCCAACGGATTCGCCAACTCCAATCGGAGAATTTGCGTCAGTAGTCCTTTGCATGATTGTTGCATCTATTTTTTATTAAATATTTCATTAATCATAAAGGCTAGAAAAAGAGAAATTTAGTAGAAACAATGCGATAGTATGCCCATTCATCCTTTATAGCGTTTGTATTACAATCAAAAATTATTTTTAATCTACAACGTTTCCATTTCTACCGGAAATTAAAGCAACCCAATTCGTTTAGATCGTTCCACGATTTGTATACAGAGTATGTCACGATGAGCGTCGTTTAAAAGTATATGGGGAAGAGAATAAAATAGAAATTTACATTCACAAATCCTTTAAAGCTAGCTCAGCCAAAATATTTTCAACTACCGGTATCTCCCTCTTATACCGGAAGTAGCCATCAACTTCCCTATTTTGAACAGAACACTACCATTTTTATGTCAGATTTGGATTCTGAGTTAAGTTTTAATATTATTTTATGCAACATACCCTATACCTAGAATTCAGTCTTACAGAGATATTGCATCTTTTCGAAAAAGTGACGGATGTGGTGCATCACAGGTTTTAAAATAAGTGACAAATTGTAATACGCCAAAAAATTATTCTGCTCCCTGGTAATGTTCATGAAACGATGTTTCCATAGTAACAGATAGATTGGCAAAAGTATACAGGCTATCCCAATAGGGAGGGGACAATATCAGTGATACTGAGAAATCTCGGTTTTTTTAAATAGCTAATTTTTTAAGCGGTATTATATTCTGCGTCAAAAAGTAAAGCGAAAATTAAGGTTGTTGCAAAAGTTAATAGTTTGGGAGTATTTTGTGAAAACCTCCTTAATATCACATTGTTTAATGTCAATTTCAATTTGCCATGGTTAAATAATTGAAGGCAGCTGTTAAATGTACTAACAGTAGTAAACAGAGTAGTGGTCTTCAGTACTAATTAGTAACCTGGGCAAATATGCGGTAACGGGCGTGGCGAGTAAAAAAAGCCATAAAATGGGTTTAAGAAATAAATTATAAAAGGGCTGAAATATTACCGTTTTAAAAGTCTTCCGTGAAATCAAAAACAAATATTGTTAAATTTTTGAATCATTAGAATGTTTAAAGGGTTTTCATGGAGCGACGTACGGAAAAAATTTTTTAATGCCAAAAGACCGTTCGACATCTAATGTTAATTTGAATTTAAAAAACTTTAAACAACTTAATGATCTTCACCCCACTTTTACAAATGTGTCTTAATATAAGAAAATGGGGGTCTTTTTTTAAAACACTTTCAAATTTTCATATTACAAAACCCAATTTGTTTCGCCTTCACAGGTAACGGGGTGGACATCATTTACAATTTGAAAAATTCACCAGCGACATCGAAACATTTTGTAATTTTTCTACCCCCTCCCGTCCGAAGTAAGTGTTGTGAATTGTTTGTAAATCTTTTAACCCTGACTTGAAATATTTCGGCTTTTCTTGATTGTTGCAGCTTCTGTCGGATTGAATTTAAAACTACCTTCTTTACTTGATCAAAATATTTGTTGTGTAAAACGCACCCTGCAACCATTTTCCCCCAACTTTTGGAGTCGGCTTTTGGGGTTCAGGTAAATCAGGATATATTTGTGAAATGTCGGATACGTTTCGGGGCTTTAGAAACACTGCCTTTGTACTAGCAATCAATGCATTTACTAGTGGAAAAAATGTATGAATCGTTTGTGCCGCAAGATTTAGAGTATGGTGTGTTCTTTAAGAGATCGGCTCAAAGAACGCATGTTTGCCGCACCATCACTCATAAAAGTAAGAAGTAGGAAGGCGGTCGATGTGCTTCCATTGTACGTACCATTACATTAACCACAGAATGTTTTTGACGATCTGTTGTTTCGTCCAACACAACAATTTTTTATCTTTCAATTCCGTTTTCATTCTTTTTTCTATATGTTCACGAGAAAATGGCACTACATTTCGTATCGATGTCCGATTAGGTAATTTACAGTCCGCATATTTATTCCAGAAGGAGACAAATGCTTCTGTGTCTAGTAAACGAATCGATAGATTACATAAAATAAGAGTAACACATAAATCAAATGTAAAGTTTTCTTGATCTGTATGCCACTTTTTTTCAGAAGAATGCTGTTTGCTTTCGATGTGACGCAAAGGTTTCTGGACCAAAACATTAAAGGGGTTTTACAAACTAGACATTGAATTTTTGCGCCATGAAAAATTAAGTCCGGCATGTCCACTATAAAGTTTTTAACTGTTCCGCCATTGGTCGTTTTCGCGACGTCCTAACTGCGACATTTTTAAAGCAAACATAAGCGTACAATTACGAAATAAGTTACGACAGCCTACATATAAAAGAACTACTCGCATACAGCATCGATTTAGTACTGACGCTGTTAACGCGTGAAATAAATAATCGCCGACTCCGCACCACATATCTATTACACTGACTGTTACCGCTGTTTGCCCAGACTACCAATTAGTCAACATAATTCACTCTCAATAATTTATACTATAGTACAATTATTCGAAAGATCGATTTTTTTATTAATAAATAGGAAAAAAGCTCGAAACAAACAAAATGTACAAATGACTAAATAAAATTGAATACGTATTTCATTGTTATAATAAATGCTCAAAGACACCACCATTTTGTTCCATGCATGCTGTTACTCTTCATTAGTTCCTGATAAGTATCACGTTGAATAGATCTTGCAGCCAGTTCGCTCAAGGTTCTTCCTATTCATGTTATCTTTTGTACCAACTGAATCTCTGTATATAACGTTTTTAATGTAATCCCACAAGAAAAAAATCTAGTGGGGTTAAATCAGGAGATCGTAGAGGATACTTAAAAGATCGTTTTTAGCGATCCATCGATCGTGAAACATTTCAGTAAAAATAGTCGATATGCCACGTGTGTTATGTGGGGAAACCCTGTCCATTTGATACCATGTATTCCGCGCTTCTTCTTCCGGTCGAAGACGTTAATTGCATTCATAAAAGTAAACAGACAGAATTCTATTGTTTTTCAAAGCGCAGAATATACGTTAAAACTCCAAGAATCTTAAAGATTTCGTTCTCTTACCACATGCGGGTTCTCTAAAGCACAGAAATGAAAGTTTTTACAGTTATGCGTTCTGTTTCTGTAAAATTTCGCTTCATTGCTACAAATAATATTATCCAAAAATACATTATCTTTTTTTATTCGAACCAAAAACCATTCACATAATTCTCTTCGACGTTCAATGTCTGTAAATCTTATATTGTTGTTTTACCTAAATTCTGTGAACTGTTTTGGACGATGTTCTAAGCGCTTGTTCTGCATCATGGATCGAATCAGTCGGATATACAGCGAAATAGCTCAATGCCGCAGTTTCCGAATGCTCGTCATCTGCTAGAGGTTTAGTTCTTTTTGGTGTTTTCGTATGCGAACCAAAGTCTTTACAGTGTTTTAATGATTGGAGTAGGTTTTGGTGTATCAGGGTATCTCTACGTGAAAATGCCATTGCATTCGCGGTAATTTACTTCTTCACTTATTTACCCATGGCAAACTGAAACTGATATTAAACACTGCGATATTTAAGATTAAGGGGGTTTTCACAAAATATCTCCTAAACTTTAGCAATAGCATTTGCTATGCATTCTTGCTTTATTTTTTGACGTACAATCTAATGCCGCATAGAATATTAGGAGCTATTTAAAAAATCTGGATTTCTCAGTTTAGATATCTCTGGTATTGTCCCATCCTTACTGGCACACCCTGTATAATTTAGTAAATTTATCTGTTACTATGGAAACAACGTTTCATGAACATTACCAGCAGTTTTTTGGCGTATTACAATTGTAAGTTGAAATTTTGAGCAGCTGAATGTAAACGTGATCGTACCAGCTTGATTGACAATGAACTTTCGGAACGGCCAAAAACTACAACCACTACCAGTAACATCGGAAAAGTTCACCAAATGGTGCTAGACGACCGTCGAATAAGGTTAGAGAAATAGCAGTGGTCGTGGGCATCTCGAAAGGACGTGTTTGTCATATATTGACTGAAGATTTGGGCATGAAAAACTAAGCGTGCTTGCTCACCCATGGCCAAAAACGCCCTCGAATGTACATTTCCAAAGCTCTGTTAAAGCATTTTAAACGCAATAAGTCGGAGTTTTGGCATCGATTAATAACTGTAGATGAAACCTGGATATACCTAGGGACAAGGCACAGTCGCAACAGTAAATTGCGAAGGATGAATCGTCTCCGAAAAGGGCAAAGGGCGCTCCATCCGCCGTGAAAGTGATGGCGACTCTTTTTTGGAATAGTCGTGGAGTTGTGTTAATAATCGACTATCTTGGAAAGAAAAAAGAACGCATCATTACTTGACAAGCTGTAGGCAGAAATTGCGGGAAAACGGCCGCATTTGAAAAAAAGGAAAATTTTGTGAAATAAAACGCACCGTCTCGCACTTTAGTGGTTGCCATGGCAAAAATTCACGAATTGGGATTCGAGTGGACCACCCACCCTATTCACCAGACCAGGCTCCAGTGTTAAAGCTTCGCTCGGAGGATAGAGCTTTTCATCGAATGAGGAGGCTATCACATTCGTAAACGCCTATTTTGCAGAACAAGATGCCAACTACTATTTAGATGGATTAAAGAGATGGGAGGGAGCATCGCTGGGAAAAGTGTATAGACTTACAAGGAGACTATGTTAACAAAAAGAACTGAATTTGACAAAACAAATACTTGTTGTGTTAGGCTGGACACCTTTCAGACTACCCTTGTATATTCAATCAATTTTTGAGTGGATAAAATTTCTTTATTAATTGATCGTTGTAACAAATATATTGAAGTTAGAGGAGATTATATTGAAAAATAAAAATTGTTATATTTTACCAAGTTTATTTTTTCTATATCAGGCCGAGAATTTATGGCGCCTACCTCGTATAAGAACATATAAATTCTTTTACATTATTTTCGTGGCCACCATACACTCCTAGGATTTGGTCCGTTCCTCCCGACTCATCCTGCATATGTAGTATTATATCAAATATTTACATCGAAAATTGAATACGCTATACATTTTAGACTAATAGCTAATGTATAGGGTATTCAGTATAGCCACCCGATAGGAATGAAATTCCCTCTGGCGGATTAAAGCTACTTTTCGAAAGCCACAATTTGCCCCCAGGCCGACTGACATTGGAGTGTGGGTAGTAAATAATTTATTTAACTCCACCCAATGACGATCTTGGTGGATCGAAGACGAAACTGTTCTTCTTTTTATTTTCCTCATTTCGTAAATCTTCAAAATTAATGTAAAATTCTCCTACAACAAATTCAGAGGTATTTCTAGCAGGGTTTCGTAAATTAAATATCTATCGTAAAGTTATTAAGTAGAACGTCAGTGAATTTTGTCATAATTACGTTGTCAGTTGTATTTTAGAGCATAGATTCGTCTAGTTTGAGTCATCTAGTAGCGTCACTACATTCATTCTCTCATGCTGCTTCTAAAAATGACTTTATTCATCGAAACTCATCATAATATTACATTTAGACAGAACTCATCAAAATTTGCTGTGGAAAGAAACAATCGCCATCGCGATTAAAATAAAGGAGAAAAGGGATGCCAATAAATTCATCAATCCTGGTTAAGCTTTCTTCGAGTGGAGGGTAGAGGTTAGAACAGGCAGATTTCCTGTGAGTGTCATAAGGAACATAGAGTTTAGATGACATCTTCGCAAAAATCAAGGTTAGTTTAGATTTTTCAATTTTAACATTCGCTAATTTCCGTTTATTGATATTAAAATTCATTATAAATTGCCGAGTATGAAAGAATACTCCAGAATCTCACAAAAGAGTTAAAATTTTAATTAAACTACAAAATTCGAATTTTTTTAACAAAATCGAGAGATAAAACATTTCAGTAGATATAATTGATATTGCGGCTAGTTCTATCATAATGAAATTAAATTTATCTCGACTAGAATCGAGAATTTACAGAACGGAAAGGTTACATGTGTAATTATACACTAAAATTGGTTGAACGGCACACAGTTGTGTGTTATATGCAATTGATTCGACATTAATTTCGTCCACTCCATGTCATGTATTTCTAAAAGACTTGTCCATTCAACGTGTATGTACATCTGCGTCCTCTTTTTTTCTTTCTCTATATACGACTCCCTACGTAATATATTAATTGAAAGCATTATATTTAAAACAAGCACCGAACAATAAATTTCCTAATGACGGCGTGGGTACAAAATATATACGCTTTAATCCATAGGAATACATACAACACGCTACATACACCCGTATATACATGCAAGTTGTTACATCATTTGAAATTCAAACAAACCAGTTCCATATTGGACAACAGGAGAACGTTTAGCTGCATCACACACACGGTACATTCGAAATGTGCTTGCATCTACACGTGGCAGAAGAACGAAAATATATCGGTATTTTATGCGCTAGCATTCTAATTTTTTCTCTGACCGAATTGTCTTGAGGACAAAGGGGAAATAAATCTGATCTGAAAAGAATCCTTAAAGAGTAGCGATGTCGAGCTAATTCGATCCATTTTTAATTGTTCCATTGCGTTAATTAAGTTCCAGTCGCTCGGGGAATTGCTAAATCGGAGCCATGGAACTCGTGATTCCATGTAGAAGGGTAAAAAATATATTTGGCAAAATCTAGAGTCCTTAATTGTCATTAGCCAATCCTCTTACTTACATTTTCAATTTTCGACAATTTGGCGATCTAAGATACCTGCAAAGTCTCTGTAACCATTTTTTGTTTACGCAACAAACGGAGGTCACTATTTAATATAAAAAATGGTTGTATATGTGTGTTTATAAATAGAAATGGAATTTTTACTACCAAGGAAACATAGGTAATCCATAGATTCCGACTTAAACGAAACTTGGTGTCCAGGTTCATATTTGCGAGACAGCAAAATGATAATGCTGTTAGGCTTAATAACTAAACTACAACATATGATTTTTTACTTGGTAAAATATAACAATTTTTATTTTTCAGTATAATCTCCCCTAACTTATATTTATTACAACAAGTTTTTCCTTCAAAATGTTGTATTACAGCTGCTTGCAACTCACTATCGTCCTTAAAACGATTCCTTTTTGGATAGAGCATTATAATTAACGCTGGCCACGAGCGGTACCGCGCATCGGCGTAGAACCAGTTCGGACCGAGAGGAACGGCAGTATTACTTCGTCTGCGGTGCAGTACGGACATTTTCGCTGCCGGTCACTTGCGCAATTGTTTATCTGTCCTAGAAAAATTATGATTTCGTCAGCAAAACGACCGCGGTCGGACAAACTTCGAAAATTTATTGCAGAAATTCCAGACTTAATATATGAAGGTGCTAAAATTAAATGTGTAATCTGTAAAATCCCGTTAATGTGTTGGTCCAGACAACATTGTCTACGACACGTAAATAGTGAAAAGCATGTCTCAAAAGAAATTGCGCACGAGACAATGAAAAATTTATATTTAATTATGCGTCACGTTTATCGCATGTAATATACCGTTTAATATACTAGACAAGGAACCATTTATCTGATTTTGGAATAACTATTCGGAGTGCAAATTACCAAGTCGAACATCGTTACGAAGAATTGTGCCATCTGCGCGCGAACATATTGAACAAAAAATGAAATCGGAGTTGAAAGATCAAAAATTGTGGTTATGTGTCGACGAAACAACAGATCGGAAGAAACATTCTGTTCTTAATGTAATGGCACGCAGATTGAACCTCATCAATCGGCACCTTCAATTCTATTAGTCTCCAAACGAATACAACAGTGTACTGCCGAAGTAATTTCAAAGTTAGTGTTAAATACATTGGACAAGTTTGAACTTTCAACAAACCAACTCTTGATGTTAGTGAGTGATGGTGCTGCAAACATGCTTTCTGTAGGCCGGTCTCTTAAAAGCATTCTGCTAATTTGTTACACATTACGTGAAAAATTCATGCTCTCAATCTTGTGGCGGATAGTATCAGAAAATGTTATCCTGAGGTAGACGCTTTAATAGCGCATACCAAAGCAGTATTTGTCAAATTACCGAGACGTATTCGCGAATCTCACAGACTGTGCCCCCGTATACCAGAGCCACCAGAACCTATTCTAACTCGTTGGGGAACATGGTTGCAGGCCGCGTTTTATTATCATAAATATTTTGACAATATTAAGAACGTGGTTTTACAATTCCATACAAAGGAAGCTGCCGCTATCCAGAAAAGCCTGTCGAAATTTTAAGATAGTCAGGTTAAAATGGATTTAAAAATCATTCACGACAATTACTTTGGGCTAGCAGATGCAATAGAAAAATTACAAAATCCTGCGGTACCGTTAGAAGAATCTCTACAGGTAGTGCAACATGTTCACGCACAGCTATGCGCGATTGAAGACGCAAAAAATGTTTCTGTTCTAGAAGAATTTGATAGTGTATTTGAGAAAAATTCTGATTTTGGCACATTAAGACACATTTGTGAAGGTGCGTCAACAGAATCGTTAAGTTATTTGAAAGATTATTTTACTTACGCAAATATTACGTCACTAGATGTAGAACATTCGTTCTCTGCTTATAAACGCATTTTTTCCTCATGCCGTACTAGTTTTGCCGAAACAACAGTTGAAACATATCTAATGTTGCAGATATTTAACAGACAATATTCACTTTGAGATTTCACGGAAGACTCTTAAAATGGTAAGTGTTTGAGCACGTGTTATTTAATTTTTGCGGCAGCAAACATCTCTATTAGCAGAATAACTCTAGTGGAACGCGAGGCCTGGTCGACTCTACGCTACTGCGCGGTACCGCTTGTGGCCAGCTTTAATTATAATCAGAGAACGGCAAAATTGTGTGGGATGACATCAGCCGCAGCAGAGCCGTGTGCAGAGCATGTAATGTACGCGGTGATTATTTCAAGATCGAGGAATCAGTGAATGGTATGCAGTCATAGTATTCGCATCGAGCTTTCTCCTCAAATGATTCTGCAGATATTTACACACTATATCTATTCTCTATTTCGTTATTAGGTTTCTAAGGTAATTATTTTCCATATTAAACACTTAACAGCGACGATACAATACTTGAATGAAAGTCGAAATATAAAATTGAGAGACGCGTTCAATACATTAAACGATACAATCAATAAATTAAAACGTATTCCTGGTGATATTGGAAATAGACTGATTAAGTCGATAAAGTGTTTAGCAGAAACCCTCATTTAAATACACTACACGAATTGTCAGGAGAAATACAAAAATCAAATACAGTGGTATCTCGGTTTACGGAATTGATTCTAAAAACATGTCATCCGAAATTTCGCAATTGGAATCAAATGTTCCTATAAGAAATAAAGGAAATAGAGATAATCCGTTCCCATAATCAAAAAAATAATCACAAATTCATTTTATGTATTTTAAATACAATTGAGCAATTGAATTCGATCCTGGAAAACGTACTAGCTTCAAAAAGAAGCCATTTTACTGCAGAAAATATAGAAAAGCCTCTTGTAGTAATGGCTAATTCATTTTTCTATTTTCTACTGGACACAAATTTATTACATATACACATCTTCTATTTTCAATTTATAATTAATATATGAATTTCGTTTAAATACATTTATAAAAACTTAGCGTCTGAAATATGCAACATACGTTTAGTGCGTCTCTGTATCATGTTTACTATTCGAGGCTCTGAGTCATATCTCTTACGATTTTGCCGTTCACTCATCATAATACAGTACAGGACTGTTGTTGTAGGGTATTTAAGTGACCAGCCAAATTCAAAAAGATGAGAGCTGCAACTTTAAAGAAATGGTTTGTGGGAGGGGTTTCTTAGAGGGTGGTTTGCTAGGAATAGTTTTAAAAAGTATATCTTTTAGGATTCTGCAAACCATTATCGACGATACCTTGCTCGATCTTATGTCTCTACAAATAAGGAAGATATCGCTTGTAACATTGAGTCTGGGACACCCGATAAATGTATGCTGATATAAAATAAATACCTGACGTATACATACGAACCAATTTCCGCTTTGTCGGTATTAATTGCCATAATTTATAAATAATGAAATATTGAAACTTTTAATTTTTGATCGTTTAGTTTCGCTAATTTCTCATCTGCCATAAAATTTTAAATATTCAAACATAGTTAAACACTAGCACATAAATTATTTCTATCTCTGTTTATGCTGGAAGCAGAATTCTTGTAAAAAAAAACTATACGCGAACTATATAAACTATATAACTATATAAGTGGATGTAGAGAAGATAGAGTGGACCGATGGGCATTGAGGCAAGGCGTCTGTAAAGGGCAATTCTTGTTTCGCGCCGTGGTTATTTTTTAATGTAATTGGACGGCGGAAAGCACCGTCGAAGATATTTGACGGAAAATTGCCTTTTCAATTATTCATCTCAATCTAATCGACTTCCTTTTCCGCGCGGATGAAGAAACTCTCACCGGAATTTCGCAGACGTCGAATTATTTCGCATAATTGGATTGTTTTGAATATTTGAGAAATGAATTTGATGTTATTAAGGAGCAAGAAGGGAGATCAGTTTGTGAGTCACTAACGTTGCTAAATTTTATCATATGCGATAAAACAGTTGCTTTTGTAAAAAATAAACATAATGTTCTGGTTTGTAGGTATTTAACCTTCATATTCACTTTGAAAAAGGTAACAAATAATTAAATAAAAATAAATAATTAATTAAATAAAAATAAATAATAAAGCATGTGATGGCATATTGATTAAACGTGTATCATATGTATTTTACACGTTCACGTTTAGTGATATTTGAAAACCTCCTAACAAGGACTCACCGGATTTTGGAGTTGTTTTGTTAGTGGACGAACTCTTAGCTATTTGAGAATCAAAACAATAATCTTTCGAGTGAAAATATCATGCAGTTCTTCGCCCAATAGTTGATATCGTTCCTTGCTAGTGCATTATTTCTAATACTGACATTCATATTGTTGCTGTTTATATGCCTCCTGACATTTTTCAGAATGATTTCGAACTGTTTTGTGAATTTCTTGAAGTTTCTTTATTGGTAAGCCAACTATTTTACTAGGCGACTTCAACCCACCCCATTATATAAGTAATGTTATGGTCTGCCGGAAGTCTAACACCTTTAAATTGTTGTGTAATTCACTTGCTTTGCTGCAACATAGTACCACAACAAATTGTAACAATCGTCTCTTGGATTTAGTTTTGTCTATTGCAGCCTGCGAAGTTTCTATTGAATTTGATGAATTTCCTTTTGTGTCTATTGTCCGCTTCCTTGGCTTTTTTAAATTGTTTTCCTTCAGTTTCAAATTTTCCATCTAACAACAATACAAGATACAATTTCCGAAAAGCTAATTACAATATGTTATATAATGATATCCTACAAACAGACTGGTCATTCTTACAAGATTTTAACAATGCTAATAGTGATATCGAAGGTTTCAATAATGCTCTATACAATATAATTGATTTATCTGCATCAAAATTTTCAATCAAAGACAGATCTGGATATCCTTCTTGGTTTACTGCAAGTGTAATGCCGATGACACATCCTTACTTGTCCACGCGGAGTTCTTCCAGGAACTCAAGGAGAAATCCGCCAACGCGGTAAACGAAGCCTGCAACTGGTTCGAAACGAACAAATTGAAAATGGATAAAGAGAAAACTCAAAATCGTATACTTACAACAAAAAAGCAAGCCTGGGGCTAACATTGGACAAAAAATTAAGTTGGGCGGCCCACGTCGATGCTTTGGTTTCGAGGTTGTCATCGGCTCTATACGCTTTCTGAAGGATAAAGAAGATAGCAATCCAAAAGGTCACCAATACTGCTTATTTTGCAATTTCCACTCACTATTAAGTTGGTTCTGTTTTGGGGATACACAACAGAAGCAACTAGAGTATTTACCCTACAGAAGAAGGCTGTCAGATTACTATGCAGTGTATAACGAATCCTGTAGAGGAAGGGAATACTTACCGTGGCGTCCGTCTTCATCCTTACCCACGTTCATGATAAAAAGGGTGATTTCACTCCAAATGGATGCAGCCATAGTTATACTACACGAAATCGACATTTTTATATGATAATTTTTGTAATTCTTTTATTGCAAATATTTTATTATTATTATTTTTATTATTATTGTTAATATTACTGTTATTATTACTGTTATTATTATTTTTATTATCATTATTGTTATATTTGACGGCTCAGTAGTCTGGTGGTAAGAGGGCCTGCGCTTGACTGGACAGTTAGGCTGTGTGTTCGAATCCCGCTAGGATCAAATTTTCTTAGGGGGTCCGGTACACTCCCGAGTCGCCATTCATAGTTAGGATACAATTAACTGCGCTTTATCCTTTACAGCGAGGGGATGATAGTAACAAAGCCATAGAACACTTTACACACTCAAGACTCCTGAAGTTACGACAAGCTTTAAAAAGCTTATACACCATTGGGCAATCACCATACTAAAAAAAAATTCATACCTTACCTAAAATTAAAAGCTTATTATAGATCCTTCGTCGATGGAAAACTACTAAAAACCTGCTTTTCTGTAACGAATTTAGACGATTAGAAGTTCTTTCTACTCTGTTATAATAATAATAACCGCTTTGACTCCCCACAAGATAAAGTAGATGCTTTTGCGTTTTCATCAATATACCAACCTAGTTCTTCTTTTTCCATCAACGAATCTTCAGCAATTCAAGTTCCATTTATGTTGTCCAATGTTACAGAAGAAGAATTAATTAAAAAGGTGTACACCTTTTCTTCTGTTCTTGCAAATTTTGCAAAAAATTGTTGAAAACGTAATTTACTTCTACATATTATATACAGTAGCTTTTATATCTCGCTACCAACATGGTTTCGTTCGTGGACGTTCAACAATAACGAATCTAATCACACTGACGTAAGGTATTTGTCGTGAACTAATTAATCAGGGCAAAGTGTATGTAATCTACACCGACTTTAGTCGCGCATTTGACATCATCGATTATAGCTTTAAATCGTTGGAGTTTTGCCTTTCAGCTGGAGTACCTCGGGGTTCGAATCTGGGACCATTACTGTTTATGCTGTATCTGAATGATTTGCTTTCTTCTTTGACATGATGATTTGAAAATTTACTCCTGTACAAGAATTTTGAATATTTTGCAAATACATCATAATTTAAATATTATAAGTTATAACTGAATGGTGCTGTAAATTCAATCGAAAGTTTGCAAAACTAAATACATAAAATCTACTTACGCCATAGGACGCGATGTCTTGAGAAAGGTTGAAAATGTTAAGGATCTTGGAGTGCGCTTTCTCGTTCAAACTTTTCCGACCATGTAAACTACGTTTGTAATTCAGCCTCGAAAACAGTAGACCTTGTTATGCGTTGCTACAAGTTCTTTAGTAGCCTTTTACTGCTGAAAAGGTTTTGTCTTTAGCAAATTGGAATATGCTTCGCAAGTCTGGTCTCCACACTATGTTTATTTATAACTAAACGTTGAAAAGATACAGTGAAGATTCTTGAGGAAGTACCTTTCCTTTAAAAAAACTGGAATCTATCCTCAGCGTGGTGTGAACTGCAGAGTACTTTTGAAGATGCATGAATTCAGTCTTTGGGTGCAGAGATACAGGGTGCCAGATTCATAAGAAACCCGTGTAATGGACGGATTGCTTCCGGTTGCCTCCTTTCCTGTTTAAATTTCTACACTTCCAGGATTTTCTGTCGGACTTCTCCCACCTTTCTACTACCGTTCCCAAAAAACAAATCTACAAGCATATCCAATTATAATCATATGCCGAGAAGCAAACTTATATACAATATGACAACATTTTTTTCAACTCCATGAATAATTTGCAATAATCTTGTATTTGTTACATCTTGCTTACGCTTTGTACGTACGCGTGTTATACTTTGTCCTAGAATTGGGTAACGGACAAATAAATCACATTATTATAATGAGAAGGTGATAATCGCCGTATCTTGAGATTATAACGAATATCACTGCTGTCATTTGTTGTAAGTTGCGTTGTGTCTCAGCCTGATAATCTCTAGTGAACCCCATTGACGACATATAAGCCTTAAGTACAAAATCTTTTCGATGAAAATATTCATTTGTATTGTATAAATGGTGTAGATGGAAGTACCGTATACATTTTCTCGACAAAACGTGAACTTCTGGATTTAAGTCATATCTTTTTCTCGCTACGTCAGGTATACCACCGTGTTCCAACCAAGGACCTCTACTGTTCCTATTGCTCATTAACGACTTGCACAATCATATTACCTGTAAAACGTGTGTATTTACTGATTATTCAAAACTGTGCACTTCAATAACATCTTACTATTGTACTTACCTGCAGGACCAGTTGAATGTGGTTGCTAATTGACGCTCTGTAAAATTAAACCCATATACTTCACCTATGGCCTTGATGGAGAATTGTTGTCTCGGGATTCAACTGTAAGATCTCGGCATCTCTTTCGGTTCGTCGCTCACTTTTGGAATTCATAGATAACAGATGGTATCTTTCTCAATGAAAACTTTCGACTTTCTAATTAGAAATTCTTACGCTCTTCCATACAAATACAATTGAGTTATTATATACGAGGGATGATCGCAAAATAAGGTTCCCATATTTTTTAAAAAATAGACAGCATTCTTTATTTCCTTAACATTACACATCGTTTTAAAGGTAAAAACTTAAGCTATTTTTCGACATAATCGCCATTTCTATCCAAGCATTTTTGCAGACGGTGCTCCAACTTCTGTATCCCCATGTCGTAAGCCAGTCAAAATCTTTTCAATTGTGGTGTTGGAAATCTCAGGAATCCGAAGAGCGAGTTGACGAATGGTGACCCTCCGATCTACAAGCAGTATGCTCTCAACCTTTTCAACGATTTCCTCTGAAACTGATGGTCTTCCGCTCCGCTCTTCGTCGTGAATTTCTGTCCGACCTCCAGTGAATTCCCTACACCATTTGCGGACGTGTTGAACAGCTATACACTTTTCTCCATAAACTTCGGTTAATTGACGATGAATGTCTATAGGTGAAACTCCTTTCGCGTTTAAAAAACGGATCACAGCGAGAATTTCGAACCTGGCGGTAGCGGCGATGGGAAGTTCCATCTCAGACGGCTGCTTAGCCAACACTGAGCGGCGTAGCGAGACGGGAGTGGTATGTGTGTAGAGTGGGAGAGCTACTGCACACGCCAATGTTGTCGGATTTCGCCTAACACGTCTTATTGCTGCTGTAGGGCTTTGAGAACCTTATTTTACGATCATCCCTCGTATAATGTTTGTTAAGATCTAAACCTGAATATGGTTTCTCTTATTTGGAATCTCTTTTATTGCACACATAAAACGGTAGTGGAAAGAGTCCAGGGAAAGTTTCTCAAATATTTACATTTTAAGGAAGAAAATACTTATCCACGTAGAGGTTTTGATTATCAGATACTACTACAAAAATTTAATATAAATTCTGTAGAGGTGAGGCAACAATTACACTCAATAAAATTTGCATACGATCTAGTACATAGTAATATTGATTCTCCTGAACTATTGTGACAACTGCCTCTTATTGTACCGATATAACTATTTTATTGCGCTCGCAAGGTTCTAATAAGTGATCGTGGATTTCGGATGCACTATGTTAGTTTATAGAACCGCAGAGAAGGTACAAATCATTACATGGTATCTTACCAGAAATTCCTACCAAAGCACGACCGATCTCGTTGCCGTAGAGTACGTGGATCGTCCCATTCCTTCGCATTCGACGATTGAAATGATTGTCAACGCGTTTAGGAAATTTGGCTGCGTGGTCGGGAATTGCCGTAAATGCCAACAAATAGACGAACAGCCTCAAATCCCTCTAATGCCTCCCGAGCGGGGTGAGAGTTTGTTCGTTGGTTGAAACGGGCGAACCTTACTCTAGCCGGCAAATTGCAGACGAAATCGGTGTTAGTAGAAGTACTGTGAAACGTATTTTGAAACGCAACAAATACAAAAGTTACAAAGTTCAAAATTGCCAGGAGATTTTTCCCCTTCATAAAGTAACATTGTTAGCATTTCAATTTATTTTGTGTAATTGTAAGTTATTTTCTTACTTAGAATTACTTTTTCGTTCTCTTGCATCGCATAGCAGCAACAAAATGAATATAAGAAACTGTACTTTCAAACGTAATCTGAGAATACAGAAAAATTACGCAGTAATTCTGTATTAACACATTTTGTCAGAAGGTGTTGAATTATAATATTACGTGATTGAGCGGACATGCATGTTTATAATATGCGTGCGTACCGCTGCTCGCTTTATGATGTACTGCGACTGGATGGGGTCTCTCTGTGAGACTCGAGTGGGCTGTTGCCATTCACATAGGGCATTGGCGCAATTTCAACTTAGTTTCCTCTCACTGCCATATTCACTTTACCTCAGTTGATGAAATAATAAGAATAGCAGCTCTTCTCCTGTCACAGCAGTACCATTTGTATATTGTCCATTCATTATTGTAAATTAGTTGTTAGTTATCTTTGTATTTAGTGTTTACTTAAATGTACTTATGGGTATGTATTATTTGCAATTAATTTTTATTTGTCCTTTATATGATTGTAAACTGTTGGACAATTAACTAAATAAATAAACTTCCTGCAGTTTTAGCATTGGGACAAGTGTATATGAACATAAAAGAATTGGCTGAAAATTTTCCAGAAAAATTAAACAAAGTTTTAATTTTTGTGGGTTTCTAAGCACTAAAAAGTTATCCTTAAATTATTTCCCATAATATAATTCCACATTACGGAAACACCAATATGTCTAATATTCAAACTAAAGCAATTTATTTCGGACAAATAAAAACAGCTTCTAGCAGGTACCTCAACGCGTACATTGTTCCATAGGAAACTAGCCGCGTTTATCAAGGAAGGTAGACATAATTAAATAAGCGTTAAATAAACTTTCTACGACGCATAATATATTACTACGTCAAAACATTCCCTTGTCTCAAGGAAAATATAACATCGCGGCCTTATTGTGCCTATGTATACTTCGCATCTCACTAACCTCTACTCTCGTCCTGTCCTCATCCATTTGCATCTTGTTCCGTCGTAGATATCTACTTAAATAGGGGCTATGTGTAGGTATCGCCTCGCACACATACGTTCGATATGTAAATAGGAAAGAGGATTCTATTCAAATTGCGCTGGCTCTTCCTGCATCGACCATTGTATTTGAGAAGGCACCATTGCCGCATTTGCATTTCTTCCGTTAAGGTGTTTCGCCCGTTTAAAGTGAAATTACATAGTATAATTCTAAGATGCGGCCGTGACATCAGAGCTAACGCGTAAAAGTACTAGACTGTTTTTATTAGGTTTCATATTGTTCTCGGTGCTATATACCTTTCATACAGCGTGGAAAATGCATAACAACTTGAAAAGTACTTAGTATACACACTACCAACCGTAATTATGTGAGAATATCAAGAAAATATTTGAATATTAGCGTGTAAAATATTATAAAGGTTATACGTATAGATTTTCAGAAACAGAGGTACAGCCCTTGGCAACACTTTTTGCTTTGTTAATTTTATGTTTGAAATAGCAAATGTGTTGACTAAGCTACACAATACTGCAACAATCTTCTTGAAATGTTAAAATTAAAAATTATTAAAGGGCCGAATTTTTAGATTACATTTTTTAATTCGTTATTATTACAGTTGGCACTTTCGGGCAGCGCGCCAGCATGGTAGTAAGTATATACGCACTCACAAACAGCTGTGCGAAGTGAATATTAACATCGACCGCCGATCGGAGATGCATATATACCACGTACACTACCGTTCATGGAAGTTCGAGCAAGCAAAAAAATGTATGAAAGTCAAAGAAAATAGGAGAAAAAAATGGCCATGATTTAATACTTACTTTGATTTTAAATATTTTCAAACACCAATTTATTAAAAAAAAAAAAGTTAACGTAATACAAAAAATTTTAAAAAGATTTTCATCGAAAAATCCACCTTTTCCCTTTAGGACTGCTCCCACTATTCTGGAAACCCGATTCACTAATTTTGCTAATGTTTGGGAATTTCCGTACCTCCTGGAGAATGGTCCACAAATGTTCCTTCGATTTTTGACACTTTTTCCTAACACATCGGTCTAATTTTTCCCGTAACAACTTATCTTCAGATCGGGACTTGGGGCCATTCCATAATTTTAGGGTTTTTCATTTTCTTTTTTGTTAGGTAATCTGTGCACAATTTAGATTTATGTTTGGGGGCATTGTCCCATAAATTCAAATCCACGACCAATTAATCGGACTCCCCGACGGTTGGGATTTTCCCCAAAAATTTTCCGATATTTTTTTTCATTATGCCCTCAATTTTTAAATCCCTGTTTTAAGGAAAAAAAACTCCAAACCAGTACAGATCCGTTCATGTTTACCGTAAGAACTATACACTCCCTAACATTCTTTCCCCCCTTTATCTGTAGGAAAACTCTCCGTCTATTTCCAAAAACCTCAAACTTGGATTCGTCAGTCCATAAAACGTTTTTAAAATCGTCCACTGTCCCAAACTCTATGAGCTTGTGCCCATTTCAGTCATTTCAGCCTATTTCCCTTCGAGTAACGGTTTTCGACAACCACTCGCCCATGCAACTCAGCCTCGTTCGCCGACGTTTCCCGTACTCCAGAAAATTTAATCCATCATTATTGAATTTTGCAGAATTTCTGATGCTGTTGTCTTCTATTGCGCTTATAATTATTTTTATTCAAATCTTCCCAGGGGTCTTTTTCTTGACGGTCCTGGCCGATTACGATCTTGCACGTCACCGGTTGTCTTAAATCGAACATAGTATCATGTACTGTAAATTTTTTTTTTTAATTTATCCGCAACCGTCTTTTTGCGTACCCGTCCTGATGCAAGGTAATAAAAGATCGTTTTTAAACACTGAGGCTTTCCACGGGGCATTAAACAGTCAAACCGAAATTGTTTTATTTTTCACTTGCACAACCACAATACTTTCACAATAAAATCCTTCAGAACTACTGCGACAAATGTTATAATACTTTATAAAGGCTATACGAATATTTCCAGGTAACACGAGTGAATCAGCTAACCCCCCTAGGGATTATTATAAAGCTTTATTGTCACTGTAATTATTGGGGTTTTCCCAAAATAATTATATATTTTTGATAACGGTCTTATAATAAAACCAAAATATACCTGGAAATTAGTAAAAGGCTTCAAAAAAAGGTTATTTTTAAAAATTCCTCACAGAAATGTATATTATATAATTTTAAAATTTTTTCCTAAACAGTTAATATAATTTGTCAGCTTGCCCGAACTTCCATGAACGGTACTGTATATATACACGCCGGTCCCGATACGAACGGGATATTGCCATTGTGAATGGCAACAGAGCATTCGAGTCTCATTGATAGATCGCATCCAATCGCAGTATATCATAAAGCGAGCAGCGGTACGCACGCTTGTCCGCTCAATCACGTAAAAATCATAATTCAACGCCTTTTGACAAAATGTACTAATACAGAATTACTGCGTAATTTTTCTGTATTCTCAGATTATGTTAGAAAGTACAATTTCTTATATTCATTTTGTTGTTGCTATACGATGTAGGAGAACAAAAAAGTAATTCTAAGTAGGAAAATAAGCAACGATTCTTATAAAATTAAATTAAGAAAAATAAATTCGATAATGTTACAAAATAAATTGAAATTCTAACAATATTACTTTATTAAGAGGAAAAATCTCCTGGCAATATTGAACTTTGTAACTTTTGTATTGTTGCGTTTCAAAATACGTTTTACAGTACTTCTACTAATACCGATTTCGTTTGAAATTTGCCGGCTAAAACAAGGTTCGCCCATTTCAACTAACGAATAAACCCTCACTTCTCTCTCCTCCCGCTCGGGACGCATTGGAGGGATTCGAGGCTGTTCGTTTTATTTGTTGGCATTTACGGAATTCGAAAATACCATTTAATGATCTGTACCATCTCTGCGGTTGTATAAACTAACATAATGTATTCAAAATCCACGATCTCTTGTTAGAACCTTACGGGCGCACAGAAAGACAAAGAGTGCGTCAGCAGTTGCGCGCGGCGAGGCTGGTCGGCGGGAATAAATGCAAGTATTCCAGATCGCGCTGCGTACAATATCTCTCGCATCCCGGTGAAATGTGGACCAACGTGTATATCTACACACAATAGCGGATTCGACCCTATCGCGCCGCCCAGAGCGCTAGCTCTGGTAATTATTATGTTATTATAGGTTCCACGTTGGCAACCAAATCTTATTTAATAGTTAACACAAGAAAGAGCACTTCATGTGTATACTGCGTTCACGATAAAAGGAATAAATTTAATAACAGTTCAGCAACTTTTAGTAAGTAAAACATGTAAATTTATAACTTTGGTTTGAAATTTTCTAACCTACATTACAACGTGGTATCACTTCCCGTCTGAGCGGAAACAAGTCTATTATTTTAAATAGAACACACTATATATTTTTACTGATTTGGATAGAAAATAATAACTTTATTGAAACTTGGGTGGTTTGTAGGACTTATACGACTATGTAAATTTTCAGTTTCTGTTTTGGCTGAGAAACGGTTTTGGAGGGTGAAGTCGGATTTTGAAAATCGGAAATATCTGGATTTCTCGTTAATTATTCCCTATTAGATGTTTATAAAAATTATCGATGCATATAAGCAATTTTTAAAGGGCTATCTAAATACCTTCAACTGATGCAATAGGGGCTTAATGGGTATGATCCCTACCCCCACCCTTATGTACAAAAGGGTGTGTATCTGATTTTGTGACGATTGAATTCACTTGGGCATACCATTCGAAACGAATTTATGCTGTTTTGTTTTAGCGCCTTCATTAATACCATAAAATAGACATAAATTTGAAGAAGCAATATACACCTACCTATATTTCCACTACAAATAAGACAACTTGCAAGAATAGTTGGTTTTCCTCTTCCTATCCATCTACCAAGAAAGTTAGTATTAAGATGGTTATGAATGAATTCAATGTGATGTACTGGAGCTCCATCGTGTAAATACCATATTCCTTGAAGAATATTTGAAGGAATATCTTCCAACAATAACGACAACTGATTTTCAAAAAATCTAAATAAATTTAACCATTCACTCGTACTTCAAAAAAATGTGTGTTCCAATAATGTAATTTCCAACAATACCACCCGAAACATTCAAAGACCACCTAGTTTGACTTTTAGTCTCCATGATATAGGGATTTTTTGTAGAATAGTAGAAGATTCCACACTGGGAGGGGGCCCCCTTTTATCGACGTTTGAGACAGAGCGGGGCACGATAGCCCGCTCTGTCTCAAGCGTCGATAATAGAGGCGGTCCAGATCCGCAGTGTGATTATGCCTATTCACTGTTCCATTTCTATGAAATCTAGCTTCGTCTCCAAATTCTATTTAGAAACGAAGCAAAATCAGAAAAATCTTCCCGACCATGGATTTGTTGAGCCTGTTCACAAAAAGCAACTCTGCTGGGAAAGTCACCTTCGAGTAGCTCCTGGTGCAACTGAATTTTGTAGGGATGAAATTTATACCTATGTACGAGGGTAAGGCAAATACTATCTACACTTTCGCCATAACAAGCTTAAAGAAGATGCAACCTCACCTATAGTAACTCGCCGATTTGTTGTAACCATCTTTCGAGCTTGCTGAATATTGTCGGGGTTTCGAGGTTGACGGCCGTCCAGCTCCTCGGTTGTTTGCGGCCACTTTGAAACTTTTCGATCCACAAGAAAAGGGTTTACAAATAAAGCACTGTCCCCGATTGTGACAAAAGTCTCCGGTGAATTTCAACACCACACCCTCTGACCACAACAATCGGGTCACTGCTCGGTCCCCGCGGAGCTGACATGTTATGCTGTTGTAGCTAGCAGACAAAAACGCGATCGTGATTAAATTCCGCACACGACCACAGAAGCGTCAACTTTAAAGCATGGGGAAGCGCTCGCCACTACAATAACCTTCAAAGCTTGTTATGGCGAAAGTGTAGATAATATTTGACTTAGTCTCGTAGTATTCTTTGTACGCACCTTCTACTATTATTCTTCGCGCGAAATTTCACGTTGGCTAATATGTGGGTTTTCTGTAAAGGCTATCAGTACATTAAATTCATTTTTTTCCGTAGTAAATGTTTGTTCTCTCATGTTTATCATACACCACTGAGCTTGCACGATTAAAACACTCCACCAATCTTTCAAACGCTTTTCTGTCAGGTTGTCTTTGTTCAAGATGTCTCTCTTGGTAAATCCTTTTTGCAAGTTAACAATTTTTCATAATTTCACCCAAAACCCAATTAATTCATCAACAGAATGGTTTGTTTTGGAAAATATTGGCCGTTTTCAAAATTAGTATAAATCAAACGATTGACATTTATCAACTGTGTTTAATAGTTCGTTACTTAAAAAGTTAATTGCAAATGTTTCGCGGATAACTTGATATAATGAAATAATTCCTATAAATTTCAATTTCTTCTAATAATTTGAAATATCTCCTCAATTATTGCATTTAGGTGTAGGAAATGCTTAATAGAAATGAGAGTACGTAATGTACCCCTTCTACTTTTGATGTAACATACATGGGTGTCCATTTGAAAAAAATGAGAAAATCGTAAATTTCCACTTCACTTACCCTGTATAAATGCGACACTCGTGGAAACAAACTGCAATTGATATCAAGGTAAGAGTATATTTTTAAACTCTTTGTAGTACTAAAACGATTAAGTATTCATTATTTATCAAGATACGGGTTATTAAGTTTGTCATGTTTTTAGAATAAAATTTACCATAACTTTTTAAATATCCACCATAATGTAATGAATAAATTAATATATAGAGTGACCCATTTAACAAAAACATACACATAAGTTAAGCTCACCCTGGAATTACGGAACAGCCTGTATAAATGTAAATAATTTTAAAATGTGCTTTGGAGTGTTTACAATTTTCATTAGAAAGTTTTTTTGATATCTTTTTTAATAGCATATACATCGAGCTTTGCCACATTATTGCGTGTAATAGTAAAAATCATCAGAAACCTCTAACTATTCCAATATTCACTGACGACACTACACGTTACAATAGGTCTATTAAGGTTGCAGTGACAACAAGCATCTAGTGATCTGGCCCGGGTCAATAATAATATTTATTTCGTAGTATTTAATCAAATAAAATCATTAATTGCACCACATGACCTTTTCAAATATCTAACAAGGATTTATATCAAACAATAAGAAAACTGCTTATTCCGAAGCGTTACAATTATTTTTTCTCAAAAGGAATAATTGCTGGTTATGTTTTTGATATTTATAATTTATTCGTTTTACTTTACCTTACAAATCCTTACATGGCATATATAGATTATCGATCCAATTTTGCCCATTACTTATCCATTAACAACGAAATAGTAAAAAGTTTTCCTATTGTGGGACAGATGTATGTTTGTATATGGTAATAGCGGTCGGATATTTGTAGTGTTGTGGCACAAATGTAGCGCCAAATATGGTGTACGGAGTGGCTACGCAGCGCGGCCAAGTGCCTCCTCATTTAAGGACAGCGAATTTATTAATATTTTATGAAATCAATTAAGCGCATTGTACTGTAGTCGACATCATTGTATCCTGTCGCAATCCGGCCCTGCTCGCGATGCATTTCAAATACGCAACGTGACATACAGGCATTTATAGTGAAAAAACTTGAGTTTATATCAAACAAACTCGTTCACTGTAACAATTCTTTATGAAATTCCTGCTATCTTGGGTTTCTAGGTATCAAATTCATTGAACCTTTCCAACAAGTTTGAAGAAACAGATAATTTAAATGAACTGCTTTGGTCACATGTACAGTGTGTCTCATTTTAGACGGCAACACCCTAGTATATTATCGATTTAAAAAATTTCCTTTTTCTGATTATAGCCCTCTCTAAATTGTACTTTTAGGGTATATTATTTTCCCTTAAGGGTGAGATGCTAGTCCACTACGATTTAAAATAAACAGCAAAATTGAAGAAGCCGTGTTAGGGATTTCTTTATCAAAAAAACTTGCTAATAAAAGTTTTTCAGAATCGTTCGAATAAGCTAAATTCGAAATTTCATTAAAAACAAAAAATTTTGAAAATCTCAAAATATTTCAAGAAAGTCCAGAAAATTCCAATAATAATCCCACAAGGTTGCCATGACTTTTTGCAATTAATCATCATTATGAAGATGTTATTTTAAATTATGAGAATCTTACATCCAGTATAAGAACGACACCTTAGTTTTAAATTATTCAAAAGATAAAATTTGGAGGCATCTTCGTAGACATAAGAAAATTCCTTTCAAGCCGAAATTTCTGTATATTTTGGAAGAAGGAGATCTTGAAGCCAAGGCAATTTTTTAAATGATCAGAGGTTACTAAAGAATATCTTGTTTACTGACGAGACTACATTTAAAAAATCTGCAGATAACTCACTGGGTAGTAATCTGCAAACGTCAGTATTCTTCAAAAATTAACGTTTGGTGTGGAATTCTAAGCAATAGGATTATAGGACCATTCTTTTTTAGACAAAATTTAAATGCTCTGCGCTTTCTAGAATTCTTAAATAACGATTTATGGGATATATTACATGATTTTTCAGTTGCAGTACGGCAGGAAATGTACTATCAATTATACAAACCCCGTGCAGCTTGAGTTGGCCCACACACAAAATTTCTAGTGTTGTTGGCATTTATCGCTCAAAGAGCAAAACCAGCCGCTACAATGTAATATCTAACACAAAATATGCTATGTAGAGGACTTTAGGAGAGATCTGGGTTCAATGGAGCGTGTTGTCTCATAAAAAATTGGAAATATAAAAAAAATGTAGTTTTCTTGCATTTCATTACCCAAGTACTGCTAACGATTAATATTAAGGTGGCTATGGAAACAACGCTTTTTTACGAAGATGACGGTGACAGATGTTTCGATTGTAGAACAGTTAATTGATAGTGCAATTGTTGTCAATAATGGGCAAGGGAAAGGCAATTGATGAAAAAATTCGATCAATTATCATTAATTTACACACATCCGGAAAACGGCGAAATCGGAATATTGTTCAGCATATCCAGATGCAGTGTTCAAAATATTGTAAAATTATACAAATCAAACGGTTTAGTTGCCCAAAAGCCCCGATATGTGAACAAGTCCAAATTAACAGACGCTGATAGACGAGCTTTGGCCAGAATTATCAAGTCTAATAGGCGTGGTAACTACGGAGCGTTGGGTGTACTCTGGAGTGAGGCTGTTGGAAGACGTGTTTGCAGGTCTACATTCAGAAGCAAGAAAACTTGGCTTTGGTACTTACAAGGTAAGTTTCGTGAGTTCAATCCTAAGGGACAAAAGATAATTCATTTTTCCCTTCGCGAAGGCAAAAGAAAAACCGTTATTGACCCTAAAGCAGGTTAAAATAATCTAGAGACCATCGAAATTGGGATATGGAGAGGTGGAATAGTGTACATTGGAGTGACGAGTCATGATTTGAAGTTTGTGACGGTGATAGCCGGAGCAGAATTATTCGCCAGAAACATGAAATTTATCATCCTGACTGTCTTAAGCTCAAAGTTAAATTTCCATCTTCGGTAATGGTCTGGGGTTCAATATCGGCTAGAGGAGTTGGAACATTACACTTTATCAACGGCATTGTTAACTCAGACAAACATTTAGACATCCTAGAGGAGTCTTTGTTGCCTACTTTGGAAGAGAGCAAGGTTTCTGGAAATGACTTCATTTTTCAGCAAGACAGTGCTGCATGTCATACTTCCAAAAGATCCATGAAATGGCTTTCAGGCCATGAAATACCGATTCTAAAATGGGTTTCTAGTAGTCCGAACCTTTCGTCCATCGAGACGTTGTGCATATTATAAAAAAGAGGTTGCGAGCCAATCCTGCCAGGACTGTGCAAGAACTCAAGCAAAGGTTCCAGAACATTTGAGATAATTTCACTGCAGAGGAGTGTCAGGATCTAGTAAATAGTTTGCCGAGAAGAATGGAAGTAGTTATTAAAAATAAAGGTGACGTTACTCAGTGATAGAATGAGCTATATCTTAGCTGAAAATCACAAATTTTAGTTTTTCTTTCTTGAGTCCTAATCAGTTCCAATTGTTGTAATTAGTTCCGTTATTTTTGTACAATATATTTTCAAACTGTTATTTGCAAAATAAAAATTGACAACTATACCGTTATTAGTTTAAATGATCTTCAATACATGCTAATAACTGAAATTTTATCGGGTGGGGCAACTGAAGCTGGACGGGGCTCGTACATAATGTAGTAAAGTACGTTATTGAAGTAATAATTAAGCATCGTCTTTTGGTATTGTATTGAATTAAAAGAGTAAAACAAAAAATCATGGTAAAGTTGTGAGATTATTATTTGAATTTTCTGGACTTAAAAATTTTTTGAAAGAGATTTCCAAAATTTTTTGTTTTTAATGAAATTTCGGATTTTGCTTATTTGAACGATTCAAAGACAACTTTTATTATGTAGGAGTTATGTCAGAATATGTAGTGAGAAAAGAATAACTACAATGCTGAATTTAATATACTTATTATTTACTTAAGATGACAAACACGACGATGTTGCTCTCGCAATAGTCAAACACGATCTCTCTATATTTTCGTAATTTCTCAAGTCAAATGTGGTATTACAATTAATAAAATTATTACCACACTTGACTTGTTTTTAATACGAGGGAAAGTCATTAAATAAGTCACAAACTGTTGTGGGAAAGCTGAAAATAGCAGAGAGCTATTTTCCGTATCTGTCATTAGGGGGCAGCACTATCCAGCTTAATGATAATCAAGTGACAGTTGAGGGGTACGCAAGCAGGAAAATGGCGACCGTGTCGAAGAATGTACTGTGGAAGAGCAGCGTGCTGTTGTGCGTTTTTTCTGGGGAAAAGGAACCCCCGCAAAAGATATCCATAAGGAAATGTCTCCTGTTTACGGTGAAAAGTGTTTGTCGCGTAAAGCCGTGTATAACTGGGTCGAGAAATTCTTACAAGGGCGCTCAAAAGTTGTTGACGGTCAGCGAAGTGGCCGCCCCGTTCAGATTGCGACAGATGCAACACTTCGAAGGGTGAAAGAGATGATTCGAACTGACAGGCGGGTAACAATAGACAGCATAGCAACTGCAATAGGGTGTTCTCATGATTTAGCCTACGAACTGATGCACGATCGTTTGAATTTCCGAAAAGTTTGCTCACGGTGGGTTCCTAGACAACTGACCGAGGAACACAGAAGGATTCGAATGGGCTTGTCCTTGCAACACCTATCTAGGTACGCAGAGGAAGGGGAGGACATGCTTGTACAGTATTGACAGTATTGTTACTGGTGATGAATCATGGGTGCACCACTACCAACCCGAAACAAAGCGTGCTTCAATGCAATAGAAACGTCCTTCTTCATCGTCAACAAAAAAATTCAAGGTTGTGCCCTCAGTTGGTAAGGTTATGCTTACCGTGTTCTGGGATTCTCAAGAAGTGCTCCTAGCCCATTTCCAGAATAGAAATGAGAACGTGACTGCTGAATCATACTGTAGAGTTTTGATGTTGCTTCGGGATGCAATTCGACGAAAACGTCCAGGCCTACTGACGAGAGGAATATTGCTGCATCACGATAACGCCAGGCCGCTTTCGGCCCAGTTGACCCAGGCGAGAATTGAAGAATTAGGGTGGGAACTACTTCAACATCCGGCTTACAGTCCCGACCTAGCCCCAAGCGATTATTATCTGTTTGGTCCACTAAAAAAGCATCTTGGCAGAACACATTTCGAGAGGGATAATGATGTTCAACAAGAGGCTTTTATGCAGCAGGCATTGGGGCATTGATAAAGCGATGGGATAAGTGTATCAATGTAGATGGAGACTATGTTGAAAAATAAACCTTGTTTTTGGCTAACTATTTCTCTTATTACTTTTATAATAGCTTTTTGTGGCCTGCTTACTGACTTTCCCTCGTATGTTGTGTTTGTCCAGTTTACAAGATTTTAAATTTACTGACTCCAATCATTATACAAGCAAGAGGACCAATTACTTTGCTTAGATGTATAACATATTAACTTATTTGTTCGATAGCTCAGTACTTCTCGAAATATAACACAGTACGTATGTACAAAAAAAAATTATTAAAACAGTTTCCCTTATTATTATATAAAAATACAAAAAAATGTGAGGTTTCCCTCTTGTAATATATAAAAAATATGCATATACCTTAGTATTATATACATTTTATAATGCGGTTTCCTTAATTGTTCGTGTACATATTTTGCGAGCATATATCTATGTAAATTTGTATAAATGTGTCTCAGTACATATGAAATCCCAACGTTTATATCTGTGTCTTTCTTAAATTCGCAATGTATATTCGTATGTATAATTTTTAACGCACCTTGTATGAGTGCGAGGCATTTTGTTACCTTAAATGTTTCTTCGGTATCGCAACGCTTATTTGTATATTAGTTCATAACGTTTATATGCATTGTGCATTATTAGAGCCACTACCAAACCCTTGACGGAGCTCGAACATCTGGTCGCGGAGACAGTAGCATAATATAGCCGAAGACGACTACCCAGACGTTCTAGTTATTTAGTGTATTTGCTATATCACCTCTAGTATGCATTGCTCCAGCTACTGTCTCCCTAAAGTAGCGGAGTTTCCAAACGTCCGAGCGCTGCACTGCGCATAATCAAAGGAGCGACAGATGGCAATCGTGACGCTCCGTACACTACGTTCTCCGACGAAGTTCCGGCACATCGACATAAAGACACGTATACGTGCGTTATGCCTGCTCTCTCGGCGGGGATTGTCGGTTTGATGCTCGACCGCAGCGGTCCTCTCTCTAGCGTGCGTCTTATCTCTAGGTTTATAATATAATAGGGCGATTATTTGAATTAATACGGTTTTACATCAATTCTCACTTTGTGTGCCGGTGAAATTACCATAATAACTAATTAATGAATTGAACAAATAACAATTAAAACAGAAGTAATAAATAATAAGAATAATTTACACTTCTAGCAACAAATTTACTAACCTCTAAGTTGTCCACAAAATACCGCTGCATACCAAAATCAGGCTATTATCAAACGCTCATTGAAAATTACATTTAAAAAAAACATAATTGATCACTGTTGAGCATCAAATAAAAAGGGTCATTACAGAACTACTAGTTAACTTTACAGTACACAATAATGTGAGTTGAATTGAATCATATATTTCTACAGGATGAGTCAGAAATAACGAAATTATATATTATTATCAGAGATAATAAAATACAAGTAAAATGTTTTGTCACAATCTTCAATTTCATTTGCTAAAAGCAATAAAGATAACATAAATTGTATCTATAAGATAACAAATATGCGCAGACCAAGAAAATACAACTGCTTACGTAGTAAACCTCCTCGAAAAACGAAGACTATCGCGGATCTTAGGAGTTCAACATTCGCATAATGTAACGCTTTTCTTCCTATTAAGTGTTACTGAAACCGGAGCCGTCCCAAAACAATAATTTATACCTATCACATCAAGGATTATTTCCAACAGTCGGACAAAGCGATGTCATATAAAACGCGCCAACTTGATACCTACATACAAATACATATCCGAGGGAGAGACTTCACAGAAATGCCACGTATTTTTTGCGACGCCGGCAGACCTGACAATTTAGCACATGATCGCAATTTATAATGTCCATCAATGTCCCGTGATCTTGGGCGGACGGGCCAACATACGACCGATATTCGACTCCCAGACCCGATGCTACTCCGACTGCTTGTTCCACATCCTCCGCGATTGTCGCATCGAAAAACCGAACTCCGACGCGCCTATTTGATTCCGTTCTGGTCGTCGTCGTCATCTGTTTTCGACTCTACTGTTGGACATTCCATTTATTTCACTGACGCGTCACATAAAACAGGCGTTTAAGTCAAAAGGGGAAAAGTGTAACGCGAGACAATGAAAAAGGAGGAAAAGGATCAAGTTGACGATAGTCTCTCACACATACTCTGTAGCTTTAGATAGATAGATAGGTTTATTCTCACTAATGTACTGAAATATTTTTCTCAGGGAATTTTTGGAAAAAATTTGAAATTTTCTAAATTAGTCTAAATTTTTTAAATTCTTTGTGGGATCGGAAGTATTCCTGAATACTCTTTGGGCAATTTTCTAGTGAATTTTCAAATTAATAAATCGAAATTAACGAATGTTAGAATTAAAAATATAACTAACCTTGAATTCGAATGAAGCCGATGTCATATAAACGCTCTGTTTATAATAACTTCTACAGGAATCTGCCTACTCTAACCTTCAACCCTTTTTTCTTTGAAAAAATACTTTAATCTCACTACTGAACACTTTAAATTGGTATCGAAGTCAAGTAAACACAAATTGATTCGACGAAAGCTGAATCGAGATTGATGAAATTTTTGGCGTTGCTAATCTTTCTTTTTATATATATATAAAATTTTATGATGCATTTTGATGAAATGAAGTTATTTATGGAAATAGCATACGAGAATGAATGCAGTGACGCAACCAGCTGACAGAAAGGCAAATCTATGACCTAAATTCTGTCTGACAAGGTTTAAACGTGAAATTTTACCAACGATTTATTTAATAACATTCGGACAAAGATTTAATTTATGAAATGATGTTTGAAATACCTTTCAATTTACCCTGTTGTTTGTTTTAGATGACTTTTACATTAATTTTGACGATTTACAAGATTAGGAAAATAAACTGAAGAGTGGATTTGTCCGTGTTACCCTACGATCGTCGTTATCTGGACTTAACTTTATTATTTAACCTCAACGTCCCAGGGCCAGTTGGCTGGGGGGAAATGGTGACTTGGAAAATTACATTTTTACCCGCAAGAGGAGAGTGAGCAAAGCGATGGTGGAGTCGGTTTTATGTTATGGGTCGGAAGTATGCATCCTTAACGCGGATCTGAAGAGAAGACTACTAACTGTTGAGATGGATTAAGTGAGAAGAAGTGCCGAGGACGGAAGGAAGAACTAATGAGGAAATCAGGGCAAGAATGAAAGCGGAAGAGACAGTGATGGATGGGATAGAGAGAGGATCTTTGAAGTAGTTTGGACATTTAACAAGAATGCTTGAAGAACAATGGCCAAAAAGAATATTTCAGTGGAGACCACCGGGAAGAAGAAAGCCGAGCAGACCACGCAGATCATGGAGTGAAAATATGAGAAGATCTATGAATGACCGCAACTTACAAGAGAAAGATGCTTTGGAGAGGGAGGTTTAGCGAAGGATGACGGGAATGAGGCGAGATGTTGTTGACGATTGAATACATGCAGTATTTAATGTATTGTATTGTACCCGAAATGTATATTGAGATGTTTCAAAAAACGGTTAAAAGTATTGAATAGAGTGATAATCTGTTTCGTTTATTATTTAAAATTTTTCACTTACAATAATAAATCTTTCAAGAATTACTTACAGTTAATGTTGTGGGTGTGCTGTATGTGTGTGGTTGTGTTCCTCTTTTGATGGATCCTAGTTTCCTCTTTTCAGTAGTGAATGATGATGGGTTATTACAAGAGGATATTGAACTCTTGTAATAACCCATCTGCTCGCCTTCTTTGATTAAATTTTCTTGATAATTTCTTGAAACTGTTTCTGTTTAACTTTAACAGTTTCTTAATACTTCAAAGTTTATAATTTCAGCAACATTTAAGCTTAAAATACAATTTCTAAATTGATCAATCGAAAAATTCTGATGTTCGATTTCGGTGTTGAAGATGGCGTAAGGGATTCTGTTGATTGATTTCCAAATACAGTGTGTTTCATGTGTTTTTGTGTCATTTTTTACAAATTATGTTTCAAAACGTAAACTATTTAAAATAACCCGGAACTTTGATTATCCCCTGTAAAATAACATTAGTGGGGTCTCTTTTTTTAAATAAGAGATTAATAATATCAAAATGCCAGAATTCGAATATAACCCGAAATAATTCGAATTCCGCAGATGCTCGGTTAAATTCTAATATTTTATGAATTTTAATGTAAAATTGATTGAAATGAATATAGTAACGTATAAACGCATGCTCTTCATGTGGGATGTCCCACTACAATATGTATAACTTGTAGGTATGATTTTTATGCGCTGCTGCATAGTATATGGCGCCATGATGAATTTGCCAAACGTTTCGGCACCAAGTGTAAAAATGCAAACTTCTAATGTTCACAGAACGCAAACGACAGGCAATGCAAATCCTAAAGTTCAACTTGGATCACGCTGTAAACAATAACTATCTGATAGAAGAAGAACCTGGATTGTGTGAAATCTATAGCTAAATCCTTAACTTCCTCGGCTTTAAAATTATGCTATTTTCATTGAGGTCTTTAAGAATCGGAACGACATATTACATTTACATTGATTTCACCTGTGTGTACTAGAACAAATTAGAAATCCTCATGCTAGTTTGTGACATGAGGATTTCTAATTTGTTCTAGTGCATTACAGTACATTACAGTATTAATGCAAATATCAATTGAAAATCAAATTTATCTTCTTATTTGTTTCAGGATGTGGTGGCTGCTACTGAGTTTAATTTGGTGGTGTGGAACTTCCGCTGTTCCGGCGCCAGGAGCCGAAAAATGGAAGTGCCCAGAGATTTCGAAACAGCCGGTAGTCGAATGCAGCTGCGATATGCCGCACACTCTGAGGTGTACAGGAGATAGGAACGCCATGAAAATTATAGGTTAGCATATTGAAACAATATATTCTAAATTAAATGTATCTTCTTCCAAATTCTGCTCGTTAACGATTTAAAGGAGTTCCAAAGAAGTTATACTTAATAACATCGACTAGCGGAAACTTAGGACTATTGTTATGTCACGCAGTGGTTCATCCACGAAAATGAATCTTTAGCTTTGTATGTGGTGGAAATTTTGACTTAATTTTCTTATTATGTGAAGAAGAAATTTTGTGCTTTAAAATGATACATCCAAACAAGAGCTCAGCTATCTGATTGTAGGCAAAAGAGTACAAAATATTGAAATATTCATAGAAGACTGTCGAGAAACTTTTGGATTTACATGTATCTATTCAACTACTCTTTACCGGTGTCACAATTTTTCAAAAACGCGAGAATTTAGGTGTAGGAAGTAAAACATGTCTTACCTTTATTTCTTTATAATAGCACCTATTGAAACAAAAAAAAAATTAGGGTTTGGAACTTTTTTTTGATTTACCTATACCTTATATCATTCAATTGAAAAGGGTTATTCGAGGAATCCACTATACGAGCTTTGGCTAAAAAGTAACTGGATTAATGCTATAAAACCTTTTATTAAGTATTCTTTACAATTCCAACATTATCCCCTTCAATGTACTCCCCTTCCCGATCCCTGCACCGCTCCATGCGAATTTTCCATTGGTCAAAGCAGTGCTTGAAGTCATTTTCAGATAACGTGTTCATGGTCTCCGTCGTTCCGTCGCTGTCTTTTACAGCTTCAACAGTCTCAAATCTCGTCCCTTTTAGTGTTGACTTCACCTTAAGAAATAGAAAAAAGTCACACGGGGCCAGGTCTGGCGAAGAGGGTGGATGTTCCAACACAGGGATTCCATGCTTGGCCAAAAGCCTTTTGACAGACAGTGCACTATTGTCTTGATGCAAAATCCATGACTTGTTTTTCCACAATTCGGATCGTTTTCTACTTACCCGTTCACGGAGGGTTGTTAGGACCTCAGTGTAGTAATGCTGATTCACCGTTCGACCTTCAGATATCCAATTTGTGTACACAATCCCACGAATGTCGAAAAAACAATCATCATTGCCTTGAATTTTGATTTCGTCATTCGAGCTTTTTTCTGTCTTGGTGAACCAGGGCTCTTCCAATGCATTGACTGGCGCTTAGTTTCCGGATCATAAGTAAAAAACCATGATTCATCACACGTTATGACTCTTTCCAAGAAATTAGGGTCCTCTTCAATGGTTTTTAAAGTGTCAGAACAAATGTTCATGCGAGATTCTTTTTGTTCGGATGTCAGATTTTTTGGCACCATTTTTGCCCACACTTTCCTCATGTTAAAAACAGATTCTTTATCAATTCCAATCGTCTCGGCAACTGCATGAATACTTAACCGACGATCCTTTCGGATCAAAACACCAATTTTGTCAATGTTTTCGTCGGTTGTTGACGTGGTCGGCCATCCTGAACGTGGTTCATCATCAATCTCTTCTCGTCCGTTTTTAAAACGTTTAAACCACTCAAACACTTGAGTGCGTGATAAACATTTATCACCGTAAACTTCTTTTAACAAAGAATAAGTTTCTGTGGCAGATTTACCAAGTTTTACAAGAAATTTCACATTTACACGTTGCTCTTTAGAAACACTTTTCCGACGGGCGGCTGATGCACGATCCAATATAAACAACGGTCACGGCCTAACTAAGGCATCCGCAGCCATCTTGATGACAGGAATGGGAAGGGGGGATGTCACTTGATTCGCCTGCGTGCAGATTGACTCAAAAGCGCGTGCTGTTTGACTGTACAACGATCAATCCGGTTACATTTTAGCCGCACTTCGTATACATATTTTAAATAGAAAAGTTCATATCCATTCTCAGTTTAGCCAAGAATGCCATAAAGTTGAAAATATCTTTTGAAAATAGATCCATATCTTCTGGCTAGATTTTAAAGCGACTTTCGGAGATATGTTTAGCAATCTGTTGTCGTAAATGACGTTGGTTTCTGGTTAGATTACAATATTTTGTCAAAAACAAGAAACGCATTTAAAATTACACAACCTCTATTACCATTACAAAGCTAATGAATTACGGAAATTTGGATGTAACTGTATCAGCAAATTTTCTAAACCTGAAACAGTTCATTAAAACGCTTACCACAATACTTAACTCGTACTGGACGCACGTTTCGATAGCCAAGCTATCATCATCAGCAGTAAAACTGAATTCAATTCAGTTTTACAGTTTTAGTGAACTGTTTCAGTGTTCCAGTGCCACAGATTTAGAGTACCCGATTCCTAAACCTGATTTTTATTAAATCATGTAATGCTGAAACAGTTGAATTGAATTGAATTCAGTTTTACTGCTGATGATAATAGCTTGGCTATCGAAACGTGCGTCCAGTACAAGAATGTTCCAGTGCCACAGATTTAGAGTACCTTTTTAGAGGCATGTAATGCTGCTACAGTAGCGACGCGTAATGTTTAAAGAAGATCTCCTTCTTCCCATAGTAGCAGAAAGAACCAGCTAAATTTAAATGTGTAATCAAAAGACGTTATAAACCAAAACATCACTAGTGACATTCTTGAAAAGGAGTATGAGATTTAGGAAAATTATTGCAAAGGGTTTTTTCGATTCTATAAGCTACAGTACAGTAAAGTATTTTCATCAGAAGCGTATGGGTGATGACATAAACGGGAGGACGCGAACAGCTATTCGATTCTCTCGAGTATTTTCCTTGCATATTGTGTATTGTCTATGCAACGGAAATACACGAGGAAATCGAATCATTGTCCGCGCCTTCCCGTTTACGTCATCACCCACCGCTATTGACCTTCATATTATTCGTTAAAGAATGATTTACCACAAGACATAAACATGCAGAGTACCTACATAAATTATATGATTACCACCACTTCAACTTTTGGGTGAAGATATTTCATATTTAATCGGTAACAATATTTAATCGGTAACAAATAGCTGCGAATTATGCTTTACAAGTTGCAGAAATATCGCTAATATCTCTTTCTTTCTTTTTATAGGGCGAGTGCTGCGGTCCTTAGACGCTGCACATGTATCCCTCTTAGATTGTACAGTACAAAATGTAAGTTCACTTCCCGGCCCCCTGCTAGAAGGAGTTGCCCTTCACGGTCTAGTCATATCCTCCGGCGAAATCAAAGAAATACGCAACACGGCCTTCAAGGGATTAGCCGCACCGCTACAGGCCCTCGGTTTGCCCAACAACCAGCTCGTCACCGTTCCCATTGCGGCTCTCAAGTACTTGCCAGAACTGGACAGGCTGGACCTATCCACTAACAAATTAAAAACTTTAAATTCCCAATCATTTGCGGTGAGAAATATGAGAAATAAACCGATAAGATGACAACACTGACTTTTTGATTCGTTTACAGGGATTACGAAATTTATCCTTCGTCGAACTCAGCGACAACCAGGTTTCGAAAATCGAACCTGATACATTCACGAACCTTCCTTTGCTGAAAACGTTACGAATAAGAGGAAATAAGATCACAACTTCGATAGTCTCATCACTGGAACCATTGCTAATGCTAGAAGAACTCGATCTATCCGGAAATAATTTGATAGGGCCCCTTGCTCCAAAGACGTTCCCCAAAATGCCCACGATAAAGGACCTACAATTAGCCCACAACTCTTTGAGCAGTATAAAAATGGGCGCACTAGAGAATTTGAGCACCCTCACAACGTTATCCTTGCATCACAATCAGATAGATGTATTAGAAGATCACGCCTTCATGAACTTATCCAACCTCATCAACTTAGATTTGGCGCACAATCGCATAGTAGCCGTGTCAGGCTCGTCGTTAGCGCATCTTAGCAATTTGGCTGATTTGGATTTACGTCATAATTTTTTAAGGGCGCTTACCGCTGACCTAATCTTGCCACTGAAGAAGCTGCAAAATCTTAAACTGGATGAAAACGATATATCTATAGTTGCTAGTGATTCATTAAAAGGAACTACTGTATTGAAAAAGTTATCCTTGGCAGATAACCCGCTGAATTGCGATTGTAGCCTTACAGAATTCTCGTTATGGCTAGCTAATTCAAGTTTAACTAAAGATGACAAAGAAAGTGCGGTTTGCACGACACCACCATCTCTCGAAAATGCTTTACTAATCGATATCCGAGCTAAAGACCTATTATGCGGTGAAGATGAACAAGACCTGCCTGTTTCGCCATCAGAAGCTCCTATTAGAGCGAAAATCAACCTTGAAAATTACATATTTGATGGTGAAAAGGTTTTCCTTCAATGGTATGTTGAGGAGAAGGCCATACCGTACACCTGTGACAAGATATTCGTCTATGAAGAGGAAGGTAATAACGAAGTACCTTTAGAAACAAATCCATTAAAGTGCAACAGCTCAGCAATGCTCGATCCAAGATTCTTAAATGTGACAGTTCCAAACGTTACAGATTTAATCTTAGGTCACAAATACAGATACTGCGTTGTCTTACTGGGATCCGGACAAGATACTGATGAATTATCCCTGATATTAGGATGTTCAGAAATAATACCATTAATTAAGAATATTAACGTTTTGGAACACAACAAAATCGCGCAGAAAAATCCGAAAGTTATCGCAATTCAAGCAAATTTAACATCCTACGGTCACTTGGCAATAGACATCAACATTTACCCGAAGAACTCATGCGAGCTAAATGTGGCAATTCTAGAACAAGGAGCTCTATTGTCCCAGAAAAAAATCAATTGTACAGAACCCAAATATACTTTCGTAGGTTTACAAGAAGGGCCTTATAGGGTTTGTGCGAATATCCTACAGCCAGGGCCAACCCTGGAAGGTGGTCAAAAACCCCGCTGCGTGACAGTATTCAAGCGCGAACAGAAAGGCTTCTCCAATCTTGACGTTGCCTTCGTATCAATCTTTGTAGTTTTGTGTTTCATGGTTATCGGTTTGATTTGGGGCGTTCGGAAGATTCTACTGAAGCCCAAGGTACAGACTCACCAGTGTTTCATGCCGCCAGACGTTGAGAATCCTCAACAACACAATAGATACGTCAAGTTACAAGCTACGACCAAATTGTGAGGTGTAATCTCGGAAATCGCTTCGAAGACTCCCTTGACGATAAGACTTTAAGTGCCATATTTGAGAGAATCTGTATAAAATGATTGAAATGTTATGTTAAACGAGACAATTAGAGTTTGTTTGTTTTTTGAAAACAAGATGTTGATGATGACGATGAACGTTCGAAAGATGAATTTTTGACTGTAGTGTGTACAAATTTGTAGGCGAAAGAAATTAACCAAATTTTAAAATCGTAAGCGTAGTTTATATCTGAAATGTATATATATTATATATATAATACAATTATGACTTGTTATAACAGTACATATTTAATATTGGTGCTAATAACTGACGAATCATGAATCATGAAAATGTACACAGATAAATTAATACTTTAACTTGTGTCTAATAAAGCCTTTCGATTAATAAAACTGTGTTTTATTTCTACTATCCTTGATTACACAATTAACATCACCTACTGCAACAATTCAATATTAAATAGTAATACTGGGCAACAAATTTTAAAATTTTGTTTGCGCCATGCATAATTTCCATTAACGCTAGAACCGCCGAGAATTCCTCATACATCGAACCGCCGCCCCAGTCAAATTGACCGGTGTTTAAAACTCAATTTTGTTTCGACAGTTTTTATTAATTAATAATAATAATAATAATAATAAGCTTTATTGCCCAACAGAAAAAATTCCAATTACTGGACAAGTAATTAATTAAACAAATTACAAAACGAGTACAAAAAAAAAGGTAAGAGTAACAAGACTATCCTTATTGTATGTAAAGCATCGTGAAAAATATCACATTGCCACGATATGAGATTAAAGTTTGTACAAGTCACATAAATAGGTGATTTTAAAAGAGTATTTGTTCGAGGAAACGGTAGATGTTTCCGGGAAATAGGACACCAGAGCGTGGGATTAAAAATTGTAATCTTTGAAGTAGTCAGAGAGTAAAGAGCTTTACACAATTTCCAGAGAAACACCAAACCGGAGGATAGCCAAAGTTAGAGGGTAAATTAAATCAAACAACAGTAAATAGATCAACCCCTTTTGGGGGTACACTCCGTCTTGCCGGAACCAGGGGTTTTGCAAATCTGCTTGGCCCAAATTTCCCAATTGGCGTTTAGGTTTAATAGAAAGGGGCACCATATGATGGACGCATATTCCAAGGGGATCTAACAGGAGGGTTCCGTTTAAAACTACCTATTGGTAAACTCTCAATTTCCCAATAAACCCAAAGAGATCTTCTACCGCATGGGAGATACTGATAATGTGTTGCGAAAAAGTGAGTTTGCATCAAACAAAATCCCTGATCCTTAATTAGTTCGACACGTTCGATGTTAACTTGATTAAGCTCATAGTTAAAATAATTGGGAATTTTCCACGAGCGACCGCGCATCGGGGAATCAGTTCGGACCGAGAGGAACGGTAGTATTACTTGTCTGCAAAAATACGGACATTTTCCTGCCGGTCATTTGCGCTTTTTTATCTGTCCTAGAAAAAATTTTGATTTCGTCAGCAAAAAAACCGCGGGCGGACAAACTTGAAAAAATTTTTTGCAAAAATTTCCCGACTTAAATATGAAGGTGCTAAAAATTTAAAAGTGAATTTTAAAACCCGTTAATGTGTTGGTCCAACAACATTGTCTACGACATAAATAGAAAAATGTCTCAAAAAAAAATTTCGAGAAATGAAAAATTTTTATTTAAATTTTTGCGTTACGTTTATCGCTGAATATCCCTTTAATTTACTAGACAAGGAAAAATTTATCTTTTGGGAAAAACTATTGGATCAAATTACCAAGTCGAACATCTTACGAAAATTGTCCCCGGGGCCCAACATATTGAACAAAAAATAAAATCGGGGGAAACAAAAAATTTTGGGAAACAACAGTTTGGAAGAAACATTCTGTTCTTAATGTAATGGCCCCAAATTGGAACCTCATCAATCGGCACCTTCAATTCTATTAGTCTCCAAACGTACAACAGTGTACTCCCGGAATTTCAAAGTTGGTGTTAAATACATTAAAAGTTTAACTTTAAACAAACCAACTCTTGATTTTAAAGGGTGTGGTGCTGCAAAAGCTTTTTTGGCTTCCCAAAAGCATTCTGCAAATTTTGTTACACATTTTAAAATTCTCTCTCAATCTTGTGGGGGATAGTAGGAAAAGATTGAGGTAGACGCTTTAAAATACAAAGTTTTTGTCAAATCACCAAAGTATTCGCAACCGACTGTGCCCCCGTATCCCAAAGGACCAGAACCTACTAACTCGTTGGGGCATGTTTTGGGGCCCCGTTTTTTTATCATAAATATTTTGACAATATTAAGAAATGGTTTTACAATTCGATACAAAGGAAGTTTCCCCTATCCCGAAAAAACCAGTCGAAATTTCAAAATAGCGAAAATGGTTTTAAAAAACATTCAGACAATTACTTTTAGCGATGCAATGAAAAATTAAAAATCGGGCCGTTAGAAGAATTTTCAAGTAGTAAAAAGTTTAGGCTAAAGGGATTGAAGACGCAAAAATGTTTTGTTCTGAAAATTTTAAAGTTTTTGAAAAATTTGATTTTTAACATTAAAACATTTTTAAAGGGGGCTCAACAGAACGTTAAGTTATTTGAAAGAAATTACCAAATATTCTCACTAGATTTGAACGTTGTTCCTCTATAAACTTTTTTTCCCCATTTTAGTTTTGGAAACAACAGTTGAAACATATCTAATGTTAGATATTTACAGACATTTTTCACTTTGGATTTCACCTGGACTTTAAAAAGGAAGTGTTTGAGCACGGGTTTTTTAATTTTTTTTTTAAAAGATGAGGAAATTATTTGGGGCAAAAACATCTCAAACAGAATAATCAGGGAACGCGAGGGCCCATCGGCTCACCTTTTGGTTTTCTGCTCGTGGAGCTTTAGTAATTGTAGATGCCCTGGAAGGAAATAACTTTTCATTTGCTGAATTTTAGAGGTAAATTATTTGATGTACACCATTTAGAAATATTTGTAAGATCGCTTTGCGAAGTAACAATTTTTCGGAACAGGACACCTTACGATATAGCTTCAAATCGTCAGCGAAAGTAATGCATTAGACGATACACATGTACTTATCGTTAATGAATAAGTTGAAAATCAAATTTCCCAAGATTAGCCCTTTTGAGGGACTCAAGGAGGCAATGTATTGACGAAAGCAGAAGCCATTATAAAAAACATATTGAAGTCTATAGAACAAATATGATTGAAACAGGTGCACAAGCGAATCACTAAACCCAAAAGACATAAGTTTATATGGAATTAAAAAATGGTCAAGGCGGTCAAATGCTTTGGCAAAATCGGTATATAAGACATCAACTTGCATGCAAGAATCTATAGCATGAGATAAAAACTGAGTGAACTGACTAGATTGACAGTAGATCTTTTCTCAGTAAAGCCATGTTGGAAGAAGAAATGCGTTTTTAACGCAAGGATAATAGCAGTGTATAAACATTGTTCAAACACTTTGGCAAAATTCGATAAAATAGCTATTGGGGATAGTTGTATATGTCAGCCGCGTCTCCGGATTTAAATATGAGTACAAGGCGTGCAACCTTCCATAAATCGAGAAAAAGTGAAGTTTTCAAGACTAAATTAAAGATTTTGAAGAGAGGATGTACCAATAGGTGTTTACAATCTTTGATAAAAAACGAGGGAATTTGATCATGTCCAGAACTGTGACTATTCTTTAGCTTATTTAAGGAAAGCAAAATAGAATTCTCAGAAAATTCAGTAATGTTTATGCAAAATGAACCATTAAACCCAACTTGAGGAATGCTGGCAGATGAAGTATCGGTCAAAACACCACTGAAGTATGTCCTAAACGCGTCGACGATTTCCTGGGGATTATTGAAATGTGTATTGCTAGAACCATACTACCAGGAATGCGACTCCTCTGCTTTTTACCCGAATAAATGACCAAATTGTGGGATTGTTAACAATATCACGTTGAACGTTATTAAGATAGTTGGAATAGGCTTCTCCCTTGTTTTTTTATAACACTGCGAAGTTCTCTAAACTGCCGCAATGAAGCAGGCCCCCAAAACGTCGGTACTGACGGAGGAAATTAGATTTCAATTTGATGTTATTTATTATTTCATTGTATACCATTAGGAACATTTGGGAAGTTCGTTTTCTAGGGAAAAAATGTGGGAACATAGATATCAAGTAAAGAATAAAGGGTTGTGTAAAACATGTCGCATGCAGTATTCCATCGAGCAGCTGTCTAAGATGGACAATTCACATCGCACATTGCTTGATATAAACATGGAAAATTCGCTTTTCTAAAGTTATACGTCCATGAAGTATTCTTAGGGGAAATTCGACGGTAAGGCAAAGCCAGTAGATACATCTATCAAAAGAGTGGGATGGTAAGTGTTCTCGGACATTAGAGGCGAGAAATCTCTTACAACGGCGCAGGGGACATTAGCAATAACAAGATCAATTAACATAATTTGTTTGCATAAAAGTGTATATTTATTCACAAAATATAAAAATAACTTCTAACTTAACTTTGGTATTTTAAATATCGTTACAATTTTTGCAATAAGTTACTTTAAACCCAAATTTTCCACATATGTTCTTGTTACAGTTCTTAAAACCACCTGTCTTTTTTACATTTTTTTTTGACATATACGTCTTTTGGGGAAATTGTTATCTGTCTTTGACCCAGCCTGTAAGTTCTTGTTGCTTTTTTTTAAATTCGTTTTCCCCTCCTGAGGATCTTCTTCGTTATTGGATTTTGCAAAGTTTTTCCCTCCCAAATTGCAGAATGAAGTCGCGACGTTTTTTTTTTCGCCAGTGATTTTTTGTTAAGCAAACTCAAATTGCAGCAAGATCCAATATTTTTTAAAAAACATGGATTGGCCATCTTCTTGATTGCCTTCACGCTGTATTTTCGGGCCATTTGACCTACAACGTCAACGCCATATTTTGCGCTTTTATAGTTTTAAAACTTTTTCCCTTTTTTCTTTGTACCAGATCAACCCAAAAACTGTTGGATTTTCGTCCCAGAAGGAAAACATTTTGTTTATTTTGGCTTGATCCCTGTAAAAAGTTAAAACATTTTCTCTACTTGTGAATAAAATTTCATATAAAAAAACCTTTGTTTTTTTTGATTACTTCGGGAATTTCTTTTTTTAAACCTGTTCCAGTTCCAACAATTGTGGTTTTTAAATTTTTTGAAAATTTCTTTGCAAGTTCCAAACTATTAAAAAATGTCCGTTGTAAATTTCTTCCTTTCTTGGTAAAAGGCTCGAACAATTTTAGAAAAACCGTATTCCAAGTGGTTGTTTTTGGTTTCGAATCATCTTTTCCTAAATATGGGAAGGCATTCAACACAATTTGCTTAAATTAATTTAGCAAGCCAAAATTTAATGCCAAACTTACCCAAGTTTATTGGACATATATAGCGTAAATCGAAAATCTTCCCTTTGTGGGAAAAAAGTTTTTTTGTCTATTGTTATGTTTTCTCCGGGCACATAAAAAATTTTTGCAATTTAAAACAAATTTTTTTCCTATTTCAAAAACAAAAGGGCTCTGAGATATCGCATGATTTCTCTAAATTTTTTTTCTAGACATCTTTTGATAAAAAAGGGTTTTTTCCCCATTTTTTAGACCAAAAGGTATCTAATTCAAAGTAACTGGAACTCTGAGCACTACGTGCTTATAAAATGGAAATTTAAAGGATTCTAGATCTCCTAAAGATAATTGCCAGTCTTGACTGTCTGGTTGCATTCTAGCTTAAAACCTCGGTGTATTGTTTTTGTGTGCCCAGCATCGAGTCATCGTTGTTCTAGAAATTTCCCATTTTTGCAGTTATTTTTGTTTTGCATAGCCTGTTGACCCTGGTGCCCTGAATAACCCTTGGGTTGGGTTTTTCTGCCTGCAGTAGGCTGACAAGCAGAAATTACTTGCCATTAAAATTTTCTTTTTATTTTCAAACTGCAAAATTGAAGGAAAATCCTTTTTCCCTTTTGGTTTTTTTTGCTGGCGACTAGAACAAACAGGCTTTTTCCCTTCCCGCCTTTCCCGGAACTAGCACTAGTCACTGCAACCGTTACATCCAAAAATGTGTCATTGTCAGATTCATTACTATTTTGTTTTTCCCCCTCCAACAACTCGGGAAAGAATTTCGTTTTCACTGCCGTACTAACTGATTTAGAATCATTCTCGAATTTCCTGGTGAAAGATTTTTCCCCCTTCGTCTAAATACCTTAAAGCTTTTCACCAAAAAGGCCTTCACTGGACCCCTTCTTTGTTAACCCCCAAAAAGGAGGGAAAGCCCTTTTAAAAGCCTACCCTCTTTTTTTTCACAATTGCAGGTTGAAAAACGGAAAAAAATTTTTTAAAGCTCCCAAAATTAGTCGCACTAAAAAAAACATGAAAAAAGGTTCTTTTTCGAGGGGAATGTTGAACATGTCGAAACAAGTACCCAACAAATAGGAACAATCTCTGAAATTTTGATTCTTAATACCTTTTTTTATAAAGGAATAAATGTTTGGGAAAAATATTTTGCTGTTGTACTAAATGTTTAGTTCTTTCAAAAAATTTTTCAACCAAGAAAAAAATTGACAAATAAAAAATTCGTCAAAACCCTGTTTTTTAAAATTTCCGGTCAAATTGACCGGGCTTTTTTTGGTGTAAAATTTCCCAGAACACCGCTTAGAGTTCTACAAAATATTCAACATTCTGTGGGAGCATTGCCAAACTAAATTTAGGAAAAGTCACATGATTCCAAGATCATATCAAAATTAATTCCTTTGAAAAAATACTTTAAAATTGAAAGACGATCAAATTGACCGGTGCGGCGGTTCTAGTGTTAATTATACTTAAATTGACGCTAATAAATCAAAATATAATAAAATAAATTCTCAGTTGGATATAGTTTTTGTGTAACAAAGGGTTGACTAGTTAACGTTTCGATAACTACACAAGATTACATAAAAAATGTTTTTTAGTCACTAACTTTCCTTTTTTTTTGTTTTTCGCTTATGTGTGATGTCTGATGACTCCCGAATACTCATCCAACAATAGTCCGCTAACATGGTAAGGTTCCACTTTCCCTGATATCTCTTCTCCATTAAGAAAATATCTTGGTGGAACCTCCCGCCGTATTCATCGCTGGCATGTCTACAATTAGTCGAAATGAATTCAAGGTGGGAATGCAAAAATTGCAATTTTAATGGCACATTATACCCCATATCTTCGTAGGCTAATAAACAACCAACAATCAACAAAGTATCCCAGCTCTCCCTCACTTCCCCTAATTCATATAACTTTGTTCTCTTTACTACTCGTAAAAGCAAACTTTTATCGTAAAAGCATCCGTCATTTTAATACAATTAAAAGTTTATCTAGAGGTTTATTTTTATCCGTAATCGGCTTCCTCTGCACGTTGTGTTCCCTAGTTAGATTTATCTAACTCCACACATAAATATCACTCTACCGGTATTGATATTTCGTTCACACTAACGTCAGAAAGTTTAGACCCACATTTTGCGATGATGATACGGCCTTCGGAATGCTGTTGGTTGGTTGCAAAATGTAATATACAAATAAGAAGATTTATTAAGAAAATTGCAAATTTTGTTGATCGTCATTCTCATAATTAAACATAAAAGACCGAAGAACAAACAAATATTCAACGAGTCGGGAGAAGCGCACCAAACTCCAGGAGTGTATTTTACAAAATAATTTTAAAAAACTCAAATGTTGTTATCCGATTTTTATTTGTTTTGAAGTTATGACGTCATAGCAAAATTCCCTTCACATGTTCTAATAATTGAGTTTTTTAACAAATGTTCAACAATTTGCTTATTTTCTTACGATTTCAGTATTAGGATTTATTTTTTATCGTTTTGTTTCTTTCGACTTGTTTCGGTCATACATTGTCGAATGTTGTTCGAAATCAAGCTGTTTATTATTATTAATTTTTGTTGAATTATTTTTAAGTGTAGAATACACACCATGTACAGAGAAAATTAATGTTAGAGGTACTTGATAAGAAATATACCTTCAAATAAATAAATTTCTTCATCAGCAGAACTAAAACTCTTCAACGGCAATGTATACAGGGAATATTGCGTAATAGATCTCGAGTTAATTACTAGAAGTAACTTCTTTTTTCGCATGGGATTCATTAGTTGTCAACATGTCCAAACGGACTATTCTATTGTGGTGCTTATCTTTCGTGTTCAATGTTCAGTGCATTTATACAGACAATACCACAGGTCAGTAAAAACATTATCCTTAGATATCGCAGAATTGAAATTTTTTCTAAAATGTAATTTTTATGTTCACAAATAGATTTTAGCAGATGTCAAATGCATGTTTCCCGTTCAGAAACAAAATATAACATTTTCTATGAAATCGACAAGTACAATCAGCCTCGAGATAAATGGTATCAATTCGATTTCCATTTTACGGTCCTAGCGGCCAGCAACGCCCATATTCTAATATCGGAAACGAATAAAGTTGCTAGCTCTGACGCGGTTTACGAAATTGTCTTGGGTGCAGGTGCAAATACCTTTAGCGATATCAGAAGGAAGATCAGAAGCCAAACGAAGCACCATGTCAAGACTGTGAACATACTATCCTCAATCGATTATGTGTCGTTTTGGATACGTATTTGGACAGGTTGGTGTCGATAAGTATTGAATATCCTAGTCTTTAAAGTTAATTCAGCATGCCAAATATTAAAGCGTTCTTATATAGGAAAGTGCAACTTTCAATATCGGGAGAACTGAATGATCACTTAAAAGTGAAAGTTTGCAATTAATAACTAAGAATTAACCAAATGGGGGTTTCTGGGGAAATTATATTAACGTATTTTTTAAATAATGGATAACGTAATATACGGGTGTCCCAATCTTCTGGAATTATAAAATTGCCCCTATTGTGTAAATAGTACGAAGCTAAAACCTTCTAATAACATACGAGGTAGACGCCATACATTCTCGACCTGATATATAAAAAATAAATTTGGTAAAATATAACAATTTTCATTTTTCATTATACGAGGGTAGATTGAAAAGTTTCAGGAATGACAATGAAAACAAAATTTAAATTTCGATACAAAGTTATATTTTTTTTTTCCAATATTCCTCTCAAAAGCGCAACCCCCACTTGGTCCAACGTTTTTTTAGCTTCTCGATTCCCTTCCGGAGTGACTTTCTTCGAGGTTCCCAAAATAATCGTTTACAGCCTCTATCAGTTCTTCATTCGACCAAAATCTCTTTCCATCCAGAAATGTTTTGAGTTTCAGGAACAGGTGGAAGCCCGGGCAAAAAACCCAAAATCAGGCGAATACGAGGGGATGCGGAAAATTCCCTTCAATTCTGTCAATTTTTGCTGCGCGATTGCATTTGAATGAGCGGGCGCATTGTCGTGGTGAAACAACACCTTTTTATTGATCATTCCCGGGCGTTTCTCCTGAATTGCTGCTTTCAGTTTATCCAAAAGTGTTGTGTAATATTGGCAGTAACCATTTTTCCTTTTTCAATATAATCAATTAGCGAAATTCCTTTTGCGTCGCAAAAAACCGATGCCATCACCTTTCCAGCCGAGTAAATAGGGGGCCTTCTTCGGAACCGATTCACCGCGTTCAGTCCACTTTTTTGATTGCATTTTTTTTTTGGTTTTAGTGATGAATCCAGATCTCATCCATGGTCACGAATCTTTTTGAAATTCGTTGAATTCCTCGTAAACACTTCCCCAAAAAATCGGCTGGGGGTTCGAGTTTTTGGCGTTTTTGCTCCGAATTGAGCAAATGCGGCACCCATCATGCAAAAAGCTTTTTTAAACCCAATTCATTATGTAAAATATGAACTACTCCTTCAAAAGAGATGCCCACGGCTTCCTCAATTTCTCTCACTTTTATTCGGCGATCTGCCAAAACCATGTCATGGATTTTATCTACAATTTCTGGCGTGGTACCCGTTTTCGGACGTCCTGGATGTGGTTCATCAATTGTATGTGTGCGACCACGCTTGAATTCAGAAACTCAAAAACTCACAGTGGTAAATGAAGGTTATGAATCCAAAAGAAAGGCATCTAACCTTGATTTGATTTTCGTTCCGGTTTTCCCTTCCAAATATAAAAATTTGATAACCGCTCGAACTTCGTTTTTATCCATAATTGAAAAAAAAAAAGGGGGCGACCACTGCTTGCCAAAAACCAAAAACTATTTAACAAATCGATTTGACATTTGCAGCAAATTGATGTGAAAGAGCTGCCAACACAACGACGTAAAGTATTTCGAAAAAGCAACCCCCTAGGAGCGATTCCGGAAACTTGTAAATCTACCCTCGTAATCTCCCCATGACTTCAATGCATTTATTACAACGATCAATTAATAATTCTATACTCTTGTAATAATAATCTAAAGTTTTTCCCTCAAGATGTTGTATTCAGTTTTTGCAACTCACTGTCGTCTTTAAAACGACGTCCCCTAAGGTCTCTTTTAAATGAGAAAATAAATAATAATCACTTGGTGCCATGTCCAGACTATACGGTGGATGTTTCAATTCTTGAAAGCCACATCCGCAGATGGCAGCTTTTGAAATGGCGGCAGTATGGACGGGTGCATTGTCGTGCAATAATCGAATACCTTTTATCAATTTTCCTCGACGTTTTGCACGAATATTGTCCTTCAATTTATGCTGCAAAGACGCATAATATGTGCTGTTGAGAGCTTATCAGTTCAATTAGCCGACCGGGGCGCTCATCATCTTCTTGGGATTCTTGCCCCAAACGGAAACATTTTGCCCACTTTTTTACAGTAGAATATGAAGAAGATGAATCACCATAAATGCCGTCTAAACATTATTTAATGTGATTAGGCATATGCTCTTCTTTTGTTAAAAATTTAATGCACGGTACTCAATTTTCGTTACCTCAGACATTTTCATGCACTAGTCACGTTGTCTGGCTGGCTACTAAAAACTACCACTCTTCGAGCCGTAATATATTGAGATGTTTCAAAAAACGATTAAAAGTATTGAATAGGAAGATGATCTGTTCCGTTTATTATTTTTACTTACAGTTAATGTTGTGGGTGTACTGTGTGTGTATGGTTGTGTTCCTCTTCTGATAGATCTTAGTTTTCTCTTTTTGAGCGGTGAACGTTCAATATTCTCTTGTAATAACCCCCTTGATCGTCTTCTTGGTTAAATTTTCTTGATTGTTTCTTGAAATTGTTTTTGTTTGATTAAATACTCTTGATTATACTTGTAACTGTTTCTGTTTCACTTTAACAGTTTTTCAATACTTTAGAGATGATAATTTCAGCAACATATTAGTTTAAAATGCAATTTCTAAATTCATCAGTTGAAAATCATATTTGTTTACTGTCAGAATTTTCCAATATTTCGGCAATCTTCTGTTGCATTCGTCTAGAATTTACCCTCGTCACTCTCTGTCTGCACCCGCAACTTCATACCACCTGCGCTGGAAGTGATTCTCTTGGGTCCCTCTTGTGTTTCAATTTCTTCTAACGCGTATCTGTCAGGCTTGTTACCTTGTTACCTTTGGAGGAAACTAATTTCGATGATTCGATCATATCATCAATTTCTTTCTTGTTTTAAGTTTATTTATAGGGTATTTATTTTAATTGTGTTACGAGGTGTGGCAATTAAATAACCGGACTGGTGTTACTTTTGGGAAAAGCAGCCCCCCGCAATTTTGAACCCCCGTGCTTGTAGATGCTTCCCCCCCCCGGCTCGATGGGCATGGTTATACGTCGCTCAGTCTCGCTGCAGCAATCATCCGTTCAAGTCCTTACGCTAGCGTCGCGTCGGAAAAATGCAGAGTGTTCAGATCTTGTGAAACACGAGGTTCTAACTACCCTTCGTGAACTAAGGAGAAGACGATTTGTGGAAGAGCAAATCCTGGATGCTCCACCAAGACAATACGCCAGCCCATTCTGTCTTGTCTGTGAAGGCGTTCTTTGCGAAATTCGGCATCACCGTGTTGGACCACCTACCGTACTCGCCCGACTTGGCCCCCTGTGACTTTTTTATTTCCTGGTAAAATCGGAGCAAGGGGAAAAGATTTGACAATGTAGAAGTGTGGAAAGCGACGGAGGTTCTCAACAAGCTGACAGAAACGGGCTTCCAGCACTGCTTTCGACAGTAGAAAATTCCTATGGAGCGTTGTAGGGATCGGCAAGGAGAGCACATGTTTTGTAGCACCAGTCCGGTTATTTAATTGCCACACCTCGTACAAGTTATTGTATTTTTAGATCTTTTGTTTTGATTTAAATCTGTGCTGATATGTTTATGTTTAACATCACTTACAGCTAGCCTGTATGAACTTATGTTAAAATAATGTTTCCCTTGTTCCTTTTCGCCAAAAAGGTGCATTTCAATTCCAGTAGCATCAAATCTTGGCTTTAATTTGACAAATTTTCTCGGTTGTGGTCATTGTCGGCCAGGGTAGCGCAGCTTATATATCCTACTAATTAAAATACACGGACTTCTTCACATTTTTCTTAATACATCAACTGTATTTCTTACTTAACTGTTCTTTACCTGGGCTTCAAAATTTTGAATTAACAACTTCAAAGATCGTTAATGTCGGTACGTTTTGTTTACTGTTGTCATGGTAACTAGACTATTCTAACACCAGAAACCATTTGGATGAAATTTCCAAGTACAAGACTCACCTTTGTTTGTAAGTAACTACGTGGGCCCAACATTTTGAATCAATAGTTTAAAAACGTCAACGTCAGTATATCTTGTTTACTATTGTTATGGTAACCGAACAATACTAATATCAGAAACCACTTAATAAGTGGTTTCTGATATTAGTTTTAGTCAGGGTAAACATAACCAGTCACCATAATTGCTATTACAGCGGCCACAACTACCTCAGTCCGTATGCATCATTTGATTTTGAGGTTGGACAGTTTCTTCTAATAGATAACCGTAAAATATAAGAACGAAACAAAGCGCAATGTAAATTTCTTTGCCTAAAAGCATTCATAGAAAATATATCCACCTCTTTCAAATTTCAATGCGCTCATAATACAGTTGTAATACATTATCTTTTACAATTTTACATTTACATGATAACCAGTTCAATATTAGTTTGACGTACATTTCATTTTCACATTTACAACTTTACAGATGGTTTAGTAGAAGTCGGCTATGAAGGTGACAACTCAACATTCCTCCAATATAAAGATCCTCAGCCCTTAAAAGTGAAATACTTCAGCTTCAGTACATGGGATAAAATTAATGCCAGATGGTTTTTCGACTGCAAAAAAAAGGATAATGAAATTAATTTCGTAATTATATTTCTAATTTTTTGTTATTCAACGATTAATATAACATTTTTAGGAGGACGATGTATCACTAACGATAGCTGGTAGATTAGAACAAGAACTGCTACAAAATTATAGTATATTTGTTAGACCAGTTTTAAACGATTTTGACATGATCGATGTATTATTACATCTAACACCGCAGTATGTGTCTTTGGTAAGTTAATTTTTCTAAAATAGTGAAAGTAATAGGTACACCTGCGGATCTTTCTAATTGTATGATCTAAAGCGTATTCTTAGCTTCAAGTTTACAACACTTTCATATAAAAAACCAACAGGCATATGTATGTGTACTTGTTGGTACCAGCAGGGCCGTCTTAAATCAAATGGGGGCCCATGGCCCAGGATATATGGGGTTCCGAGTTAAGTAAAAAAGGGAATAAAAATACTAATGATGATTGAGTTTGGGGACAAAAGAAGAATGCATTAGGAACTTTCTGATCTTCTTAACAATCACGTTCGCTCATTACAAACACTCTGCAAAGGTACAACACAAATTTATACTTGTTGAACCAGGGAATGCAGCAATGGTTGTTTTACAGCTTGTAAATAGACACTTTGCATAGAACTGTGTCAAATACTTTGTTAAACGGAGGATAATTCCTTCTTTGGAGATTTCGTTTCCTTCTCCACTGTTGAGATTTTATTTATTCTTTTAACAAACAATCGTGCTATCGCCTTGCACGCTAGTATAGTTTCTCCATCAGATTCTGGAAAAAGATACAGGGTGTTCCATTAAAAAAATAAAAACCTGTATCTAGCATGGCAACGATTTCACTGGCCATCTTATAAACTCTAGCTGCCACAAAAATTTTTTCGATGTATTAAAACGCTCAATGAAATAAAATTTGAACCACCACTATGTAGCGTGCAAGGCGTTCAAGATATCCACCCTTAAAAAACGGCGGAATTTAGCAAAAGTCTCAAATTATGTCAATTATCTCAAAAACTAAAATAGACAGATATAGGCAATATTGAAATAAGTTGACATGAACTGAAGCGACGCATCCAAAATCGTAATAATATACAGGCTGTTTCATTAAAAAAAATAAACTTGTATCGTGCGCTGTGGAAACCAAACACTCTGTATACTTGAATATAATTTTATGCTGTGCTATTGCTCCTGTTTACATATGGCGAGAAATAAGCGCCAGACAATAAGAAAATGTCGCAGTTGTACATTACTAAACTTATTTCTAAACTTTAAGGATGAAAGAGCAAGTAAGCTTTTCATTAAAGGAACAGGATACATGGTAAGTTTCGATATTCTATAGTAAACTGGCTACGTTGTTAGGATGCCCATACATCCTTTTCTCATTTTTCTTCATTTTTCATTTGCTTTTATCTTAGAAATGGACAGATGAAAAACTAAATTGGAATCCAGACGATTACAACGGCACAAAATCTATAAAAGTAACGGCCGAAAACATTTGGACTCCCTATTTAAGACTTTACGACCAAAAATTGAATCTACAAGACGTATTTCTATATCATAACGGATCTGTATTTGCTAAGATCTTGCTAGATACAAGCACATGGTGCAATATCGTAGATTTAGGGTCTTGGCCTTCCGATGTTCACAATTGTTCTTTACTCTTCAATTTTGGAATGGACGGCGATAAAATTAGACTTTTATATCTTAGTCAAACAGAAGATTTTGTAAGTACAACTGGAGAAATTTGAATTAAATCTTATTTCACGAGCTTTCACAGTTTAAACAACCAGCGCTAGCTTCAGAATGGATTGTCACAAATACGGATATAAATTATACACTATCGTTTGAAAATCAGTATTTAGATGATGTTCAGGATGATTCAGCTAGTGTAAGTCTATTGCTCACGTTGAAAAGATTATCGAGTATTTACAAATTAATATTTCTATCACCGTTCTTTGGTAAGTCAAAGACAAAGGATATTAATACAGATGTTAAAGTTTACTTATTATAGTCATCAGCGCATGCTGCTTATCTACCTTTTGGGCATCACCATTCGGTTACCAAAAAGTTTCTTTGGGATGTATACAGTTAATTATTGAATCAATTATTTTAGTTTGCATCTCCACCATGTTACCAGGACACTCAATGAAAGTTCCGACATTAAGTATTTTGAAAATATATTTCATTGTTATATACTTAATAAATAAAATTTATTTTTATAGTTACTCTGTACAGTGATTGCTTGATATGTACTGCAGGGTCTATTATTATTTCGATTTTAGTAATAAATTTGTCTAGAAATAAACATGATGGAACTGTTTCAAGATGTTTTGAAGTGATTTTGCTCTCAAAATTCTTGCGGAGGTCATTGCTTCTGCCAAAGATTGATGTAAGTAGGTATTGTAGTTACAATCTTATACCACAAATTGTATTCCTTTCAGGAAGGCGACAACCAAGGTATAAGGACAATAAATCAATCCACAAAAACAGTTTGTGTTCAGGATATGTGGATTCTATTTGGATTGGTTATTGATAGAATAATGTTCATCATATATTTCATATTATTTATCTTTGCTGTTTCTTTCAAATTATTTTAATTAGATTGCAAAAGTTTTGGTTATTGATCCTGTATCTCAAAAAAATAAATGAAGATGAATAATTTCTTTTATTTCCATGTATTTCGTGTTCGCTTTCCTCTTAATCATAACGTCCTCTCGTAGTTCTCACATCCTTCAACAAATTTTATCTTTTGAAGTTCCTCTGTATGCACTGATAATATTTCCAAGGGAAATTACGTTATCTATCGTCTCGCAATGCACAGATTAACAATGTGAAATAATTTAACATGTCGTACTCAGTTCACTAGTTCGGTGATATGTCTGTCAAAGTAATCGTATTTTACTGTTGGTATATTGTGGTATGGGGTGTGCAAGCTACATTTTATAAAGAAAATATCACAGGTAAGTGCTTTAACAACTGAAATATTTAAGACTTGGCGCTATTTGTATTACGCCAAGATCAAATACATCTATTCGGAAATAGTAATAGGATTATTTTAACGTTATAAAGTAAATAATTTATTCCAAATAATTAGACAACAAGTATAACTAATAGGGGCAAGTCTACTACTATCTATTTAACAATATTGATGGTGTTACTATCGATACATGCAATAGCTTGGAAATCCAATGAAAAAAGTTGCAATTTCTTTAACTCGGTCATCTTTATAACACAAACATCGTCATCAAGTTGGCAATAGTAAATAAATCATTTTAGAAACGATGTACTTGTCAAAGTTTGAAATTTCAGTGGATGCTTCACCACAATGAAACCACCTACTCTCGCTAATGCAAACGATATTTTCTTTCCAATATTATGTTCAAAGAAGTTTTCTTGGAACATAAAGTGAAAGCAATACTTTTGGAATTTATATATTTAAACCCTCATGGAAGTAAATACCAACCTCTACTACATCTACAGTATGTTCACGGTTAGAGTGAACAAGAGGAAAAACTTTTTTATTTTACATTTTAGGGAAAAAGAGCATACTTGATAAAAAGTTTTGCTTATATTTAAAATGAGATTGCCCTGGAGAACGTTAACGTTCCACATACTGGATGTCCGGAAACTAAAAAAATACGAAAATGTCATAAGAGTAAACTACCATTATTTTTACTATTTCGAAAAAGTGGCACTAGGAAAAGTTTTTTGGAATTAAAAGTTGCGACAGATTTTCAATTTATGGCCTTTTTCTCCTTTATCGTAAAGAAATATTTTTATCGACAATTTTGCTTGTGATTTAAAATAATTATTATTTAATCCTTGGCGTTATTTCACTTTACTTCAAATAGTAGGTGGTGACGAAAATGACATTTTATGCTTCACTTGTTTCACTTGTGTCACTGTACATCGTTAAAAATACCCAAGAATAATAATTATCAAAAAATGATAACTCTACAGCAAAAAAAATATTTAATACAGTGTTACGGTAAGGGTGATAACAGTTATCGCCAAGTAATTCAAGAACTTAATAAAAAATACCCCGGTGTGTATATGCCACAGTCGTCATTACATAAAATAGTTCATAAATTTTTGAGGATAGTGTCGCTATTGAAAACACCGAGACAAAAGAAAAACTATAACGATGAAGATGCCGCTACTGTACTAGTCTTACAGTCAGCGAATGAATATCTAAGGATGTCTTTGAGGAGACGCTCGGAATACTTAGGAGTGGTGAAAAAGTCCCAAATACAAAAAAATTTATTGTATTTTGCTATACAAATCAGTATTTAATTATAGTTTAGAGACAGGCGACGAAGTATGGAAAGAAATTTTCATCCACAAATTATATTTAAAGGATGAAACCACTTTTTCGACAAATGGCATTGTTGCATCGCAACATTCAGGATATTGGGCAGCCGAGAATCCTCATTTTAGAATACCGTTGAGGCGACAATATTTCAAAAAAGTAAATGTTTGGTGTGCCGTCTCCTTTTACGGAATAATAGGACCATACTTTTTTCAAGATACGTGCAACGGAAATAGCTACTTGAATATGCTCCAAATGTTTTTCACCAACGAATTGGACAATTTACCATTGGCCTACCGAAATTCTTTGTATTTCCAGCAAGACGGTTGTCCGGCGCATACTGCTGTAAATGTTAGGACTTGGTTACAAGATACATTTCCTAATCGCTGGATTGGCCTACATGGTCCACATCCATGGCCTCCGCGGAGTCCAGATTTAACGATCATGGACTTTTACTTGTGGGGTCGACTCAAACAGATTTTCTACAGCAGACCTTTGGACAATTACATGAACCACCTAAAGCAACGAATTAGGGAAGCTGTACAGTCCATATCCTTAGAGGAGGTTAAAAGAAGTTACAAAGAATTTCTTGCTCGCCTTCAAATTTGTGTGGACGTTGGTGGAGGAGTGTTCGAATAATGTTTTGGCGAGGATATTTCGATCAAGTCGGAATATTCAATTTTTAAAATTCAAAATTTGTTCTAAGAGAATTTAGATTCATATTTAGACCACATTATAATCATCTTATTAGTATTTACATTTTAAAGACTGATAACATAAATAATCATAATGCCAAAAGCTCGCAGCGATCCTGGCAGGATCGCCAAATTTGTTATGTGACAAATTTAATTAAAAGATTTGAATTGAGGAGATAATCTGTTTTTGTATTTATTTTAAGTATTTACTTACAATAGAAAAATGAATTTAATCTAATTAAAATTACTTACAGTTATTGAGGCGTGTTTTTTAAATGTGTGTGAGTGTGTGTGTAAAACCCTACTAGTTGCTGGTTCCTTTTCCCCTCTTCTTCGTGAAATCCTCTCATTTTTTATTCCTTCTTCCCTCTGCTTCGTAGAGTCCCCTTGTTTGGAAGCCCTCTGATGGTTTTCGCCGGTTAAGTTTCTTCAAATGGTTTTTTAAAATTTTGTGACTGGTTAAATATCGTTAACAATCGTTGAATATCATTTATAGTTCACTTGAAATGTTTTTTTATATATTTGCACTGGTGACTTTCACGATGTTTTAACTTTTTTTGTCTCAAACTTCTAAAAGTCAATCGGAAAGATGTTATTATCTATCAGAATTGTTTTCCTTTGCTGACTTCTCTTTTTTTCTCGTCGAATTTTGATATAATATTAATTATAGTGAATTTAACATACGCTATTCACATTGAAACATCCCACTACAATATATTATTATTTATGTTTGTTCAACAATAAATGGTTATAGTGCTAATGTACTAATTAATTTTATGATGATTTTTTTATACAATGCGGTCCTAAAGTGTAGCCCTCTCGCCGGAACATGTGACAAGTATACAGGATATAATAACAATAAACAACAGCAACAATTTACGTTTTTGGAATTGAGATTTGACAGTTTGGCAATTGTTATAATTACTTTGCCTAGTAGCGAGCTCTTTAGATCAGCCTGGCATCACAAGAAACAATTTGGCGCTCTTTCCTAGCCAACATTGCATAACAACAAAAACAGATTACCAAAACCTTTATTGTTATATATCATCATATTTCTTAAGTTAAAGGATAATATATGTGGTTGGATTTGCTCTTAGATTGCTTTTCCAAAAACGTAAAAATATATAGGGTGTTCTATTTAAAATAAGAAAGTTGGCATCACTTCCGGTGAAACCAGAAATACAATTGAAATGCCGATAACGGCAGAAGTTAGTTCATAAAAAATAGAAATCGACCCATTTTTTTCGTTTAAAAATTAGCGTGGGGAGGACACTTTAGGACCTCACAGTACTTTACTAAACAGAAACTGTTTTTGTAAAAAAATAATTTAATTTTAGACTTTACAAAATGTGATACACACATTTCCCGTTCGGAACGTCAGTATACCCAATTCTACGAAATCAACAAGGATATCAGGCCGATAAACGATTCGTTAGTGTTCGACTTTCACTTTAGCGTCCTGGCGCGTAGCGACGCTCACATCCTGCTCGCCGAAAGCGATGTCCTGCAGCGGACCGACCCGGTCTACGAAATCGTAATTGGGGCGGGCGGCAATACGTTCACCGATCTGCGAAGATTGCAGAAGTCGGATAGTAAGGTCACCACGCGGATGAAAGGTCTACTGTCGGAGATCGAAGTACGCTCGTTCTGGATACACGTTCGAAACGGTAAGGTTCCCGTCGAGTTTATATTCAAATCGTGCGCCGTTTCGTACGATATACTGGAGTCGTTTTGTCTTTTCATATACGGTTGCGGCAGCAGCTGAGTTGGCAGATTCTTCAAAAATTTTCCCCTTCGACGTGTCATATGGCACTCGAAAGAAGGAAAAGCTAATATCAATGAAATTTTAGAGCAGTAATAATCGTTTATACAGAAGTTAGAAAATTTCATTTCGGGTTTCGCAAAATTATGAATATTTGAAAAGATGTATCGAAGTTACAACTCCATAAAAGCTATACATAGAATGAAGTATTTCTGATAAAATAAAGAATTTCGTTATTTATGAGAAATATGTTTATATTTGAATAGAAAGCCAATACTTTATGAATCAAGTTCACTTACTTCTTCCGCCACTGAAATTCAATCCTGAATTGCTTGAGAAACCAAAAGATTACACTAGTAATGCTTGATCATATCAGGTAATAATTAGAGTAACCAAAACTTGCGGACTCGCATAGGCGTCAGTATTACGGGTTAATATAAGAATACGAAAAATTCATAAATAAACTTACTTGCTAATTATTCAACAAATTAGAGGCATCAGGATGTGAACTACTGTAAACTTGCATCATTGCATATGTTTCCACAGTTACTTCTTTAAACCTTGTGCGTCGACAAAAAAAAATATTCTTATACATAGAAAACGATCTCTCCACATCTAAGGAAGTTACATTTGCATGTAGAAACTGTTTTTCAAAATCACTTAAAACTTCACTATTCTTACACTTATTATAAACGACCTCTAAAGTATTAAAATCGGGATTTTTCCTTAAAACATCTGCCAACTTTTGACTAGCGCATAATCCTGGCGTATCATTTAATGTGTGTAATTTATTTTTTACACTCTCCACTATGTCTAATGATTAAAGCTGACCACGAGCGGTACCGCGCAGTAGCGTAGAGTCGACCAGGCCTCGCGTTCCACTAGAGTTATTCTGCTAATAGAGATGTTTGCTGCCGCAAATAATTTCGCTCATCTTTTAAATAAAAATTAAATAACACGTGCTCAAACACTTACCATTTTAAGAGTCCTCCCTGAAATCTCAAAGTGAATATTGTCTGTTAAATATCTGCAACATTAGATATGTTTCAACTGTTGTTTCGGCAAAACTAGTACGGCATGAGGAAAAAATGCGTTTATAAGCAAAGAACGAACGTTCTACACCTAGTGACGTAATATTTGCGTAAGTAAAATAATCTTTCAAATAACTTAACGATTCTGTTGACGCACCTTCACAAATGTGTCTTAATGTGCCAAAATCAGAATTTTTCTCAAATACACTATCAAATTCTTCTAGAACAGAAACATTTTTTGCGTCTTCAATCGCGCATAGCTGTGCGTGAACATGTTGCACTACTTGTAGAGATTCTTCTAACGGTACCGCAGGATTTTGTAATTTTTCTATTGCATCTGCTAGCCCGAAGTAATTGTCGTGAATGATTTTTAAATCCATTTTAACCTGACTATCTTGGAATTTCGACTGGCTTTTCTGGATAGCGGCAACTTCCTTTGTATCGAATTGTAAAACCACGTTCTTAATATTGTCAAAATATTTATGATAATAAAACGCGGCCTGCAACCATGTTCCCCAACGAGTTAGAATAGGTTCTGGTGGCTCTGGTATACGGGGGCACAGTCTGTGAAATTCGCGAATACGTTTCGGTGATTTGACAAATACTGCTTTGGTATACGCTATTAAAGCGTCTACCTCAGGACAACATTTTCTGATACTATCCGCCACAAGATTGAGAGCATGAATTTTACACGTAATGTGTAATAAATTAGCAGAATGCTTTTAAGAGACCGGCATACAGAAAGCATGTTTGCAGCACCATCACTCACTAACATCAAGAGTTGGTTTGTTGAAAGTTCAAACTTGTCCAATGTATATAACACAACTTTGAAATTACTTCGGCAGTACACTGTTGTATTCGTTTGGAGACTAATAGAATTGAAGGTGCCGATTGATGAGGTTTCAACTCCGATTTTATTTTTTGTTCAATATGTTCGCGCGCAGATGGCACAATTCTTCGTAACGATGTTCGACTTGGTAATTTGCACTCCGAATAGTTATTCCAAAATCAGATAAATGGTTCCTTGTCTAGTATATTAAACGGTATATTACATGCGATAAACGTGACGCATAAATTAAATATAAATTTTTCATTGTCTCGTGCACAATTTCTTTTTGAGACATGCTTTTCACTATTTACGTGTCGTAGACAATGTTTTCTGGAACAACACATTAACGGGATTTTACAGATTACACATTTAATTTTAGCACCTTCATATATTAAGTCTGGAATTTCTGCAATAAATTTTCGAAGTTTGTCCGACCGCGGTCGTTTTGCTGACGAAATCATAATTTTTCTAGGACAGATAAACAATTGCGCAAATGACCGGCAGCGAAAATGTCCGTACTGCTCCGCAGACGAAGTAATACTACCGTTCCTCTCGGTCCGAACTGATTCTACGCCGATGCGCGGTACCGCTCGTGGCCAGCGTTAGTTATAACTCACGGTTCACTTGGCTATTTCTATGCCGTTTGAAATTTAATTGTTATGAATTTTATCAATTATTAAGATAAGTGATTTTAGTAGTGCAGGTTTTGACGTTATCAATTACATTCCTTCTATTAATCTTGGCAATCTTACAATCTAATGGAATTCAAACATAAGATCTTTTTCCATTCCATGCAAAATCGTTAATAACACCTTTTTGGAATTGATCAACCAAGAGTGGCCGGAAGACGCACGCCTCTTCGCCGATAGTTCATAGTTACGAAGAACAGCTCACAATCACCATTTGAAATATTCTGCCCTCCTCTTGGACACAATATGCCTGGAGCCATGCCATATTTCATCTGTATTTTCACCTTCAAACTAACAGTTATTTACATTGCACTCCTATATCCCAGACTTTTGACAAAGTGTGGGATACAAAATTATCGGTCAAATTGAAGAAGACCCTCCATTACCCCCACTCTCAACTAATATCATATCTGTCACATAAACACTTCTTCCAGTACGTTTGGACCAACATTATACCTCCTGTATACCGCAAACCTGCCAACGACCCGATTTGACACTATCTGTAGCAGTATTTGTGCAAACAAGTCTGTGTGCTTCTTTCTCTGCTTGCAATGTTTTTACCGGGAATAATTCCCCCAGTGCCATCAACTATATTAGCATTATTCTTAGTTTTTGTTACTAGACTTTTTTTCATGTGTTTTTTTGGATAATGGTGAGCCTAAGAAATCATTTGTATGTGCAGCTGGCGCAGAACTTAGGCGCAACGCCTCCTTGTGTTCTGTAGCCAAGGAGCTGGTTGTTAGTTGGTCGGTATCTGTACTCCGGTTTGTGTCGCTACGTTCTAGGACGGCGTGACTGTGTCTCTTGGCGCTAAAATGCGCCGGGAGGTATTTTCAGTGCTGTTTTGGAGATTGGTGGCATAAACTGAGAGGTAAAGGCAGCAGAAAGGAGTAACCACGTTGATGACGCCGGCTAAGCAGAAACATGTCCGTGTGTTAGTGCTTTTTTTTTCTGCTCATATTGTTTTTACCGAGAATGATTCCACCGATACCAGGAGCTATATTAGCATTATTATGGGGATTGGTATTTAAAAATTGACATCACATAAACAGTTAAAATGAGACTAAACGAAATTGGAAAAACAAGTTCTAAAAAACAAAATTGACCCGTCGCAAGGTTCCAAAACTTTAGTTGTACCCTATGGATAAAGAACGGATATTTAACAAGTTTAGTGTACAATCTCTAGCTACTTATTTTATTTAGATTACATGCTTTAAATTGCCCCTAATAGGTGTTTCCAACTCTTTCAGAAGGCGTGGTTGAAGTAGGAAAAGAAACAGAAGAGCTGGCGTTCATAGCTTGGGAAGATCCACAGCCGCTTAATTTGAAATACTTCAGTTTTAGTACATGGCCAGGAGTCGAAGCTAAATGGTATTTCAATTGTCAAAGGAGTATTACTAAGGTAAAACTTATCGCGTAATGTCTTTAATAAGTTCAAAAATTAGATACGTATGATTTATTTAAGTCCATTCATTTCTTTAGATGTAATTAGAAGAATCCAAAAATTTTCGAAATATCATATTCATATTTACCCTTTGTAAATTAAAAAAATTGCTTGTAAAAATAATTATCTATTCAAAAAATGTCATCATTGTAACGACTCCTGCTTTAGGGATCTGAGTTAATACTAACAAGTATGGAAAGACTACAACATGATTTACTAAAGGACTACAACGTATTCATTAGACCAGTTCTGGATGAATCACATTTTACAAGTGTTGATTTCAGTCTTGCACCGCAATACATATCATTGGTAAGTAGACAATGGAATATTACCAAATTATGCCTATAAAAAAAAACAATCTTTACTTTTCAATTTGAGGATGTAGCATCAAGTAAATTACGGATAAAAGGAACGGGATATATGGTACGTAAATCCCGTTTTATTGTTTACGTATCTGTCGAAATCTACCGTACATATGTAGGTATGTATAAACATAAATCATTCGTAGAAATGGACGGATGAAAAATTGAAATGGGATCCGCAAGAATATGGGGACATAAAACTGTTGAAATTGCCGTCTCATCAGCTTTGGACGCCGGATTTAAGGCTCGATGACAGCCAAGTGAACCTGCGACAAGCTGTACTTTATCAAAATGGATCGGTTTTCTGTGATATTCACTTGGACCTGACTTGTTGGTGTAATATAGAAGATTTAGCATCGTGGCCCAATGACGTACATAACTGTACGGTAACTTTTCACTTTATGAGGGATGAGGGTATGCTAAACTTAACATTTTCTGGTGAGAAGGAAAGATTCGTAAGTAATTCTAACCGAATATTCTAAACCCTAACTGTCCAAAGTGGTCCTGAAGCCGATGGAATCTGAGGAAAAATCGAAAACAGTGAATTTTGCAGATTCTATCCGCCAAACGTTTTCAGAATAGAATAATCCAATCATTTTATAGATGGTTTGTGATAATTCTGTACTACTGTATTTACCTACACATACAGGGTGTTCCAACCTTCTAATTCGCTACTTATCGATCAGCCTGTGTGGAAAGAAATATTTTTGACAGATATTTCATGAGGTCTATTATGTCATTAGAAAATTTCAGCTACCTACATAATAGATGCAATTTTACAATTCCAGAAGATTGGAACACCCTGATATAAAAATCTGGAGTTAATTCTAACAGTTATTCAACTCCTTTTCGGAAATTCCTCGCGTCCATCCGTTTCTGGAATTACAAGGTATAATTAAAAAAAAACATACGGGGTGTCCCAAATTCAATGTTACTACAAACGATATCTTGTGGAGATATAAGGTCGAGTAAGGTGTCGTCGAAAATGGTTCGCAGAATCCAAAAAGATATACTTTTTAAATCTACTTCTAGTAAAATACCCTCTAAGAAAGCTTCCCCAAACCGCTTTTTTTTTAATAGTACCCTTCATCTTTCTGACTTTATGATTGAAGTACTAGAAGTTAGGAATACAACCGTATACAATCGTATAGGTTGTTCGAACAAAAGATTCAGATATTTATTTCGATTTAAGAAAATACTTTGCGTATAGTCAAATACGTAGTGAAGTAGTGTTGTTATAAAATCTTTAAAATGCCCTCTAATTTGTCTCCAAATGAATGTATCTGTGTTATTAATTTATGGAGAGTGTCACAAAAATTCTCGTGAAGCTGACTTTATGAAGAGCGATTTCCTAACAGAGTGGTATCATCACAAAATCAAAATATCTTATTCAATACCCAAACCTACCCTCAACCACGCGACCAGTTCCTTATGATGCTAGTCCACCTCCTAACCTACCACAAGATTGGAGCATTAACGAAGAACATATAGAGATGCAATGGGACAGTGGGAATATTATAGCAACTAGTACATCACGCAATGATCTGGTGTATCCACCACAATCAATATGATCTTTGTAGGGACTTGAACAGACACAGTCTGTGTTGCTGGGCTTCGCGATTGCAAGGAGGGTATTTGCTAACTCCACGTGTTAAAGTGACTTCATTTAGGAGGCGTCGGAGTGAGTTTGAAATCTTTTTTCTTTTTCTCCGACGAATTTGTTAAGAACACTATGTCACGTACACAATCCAGAGGAGTGTAGGCTCTTTATTCATGCCCCGAAACTCAGCTTAAAAGCAGTCCTCCTTCATAATGCTAATAAATATCCCTCCGTTCCAGTCGGACACTCAGTTCACAGGAAAAAGAGTTATGAAACCATGCGAGATTTGCTTAATTACTTAGACTATGATAAGTATAAGCCGAAATTGTGGCAAATCTAAACATTACATGACATGATTGATTGATATGCAATAAGGTTACACGAAGTATTATTGTTTTCTGTGCGAGTGGAACACTTGCAACAAAAAAGAACATTATGATAGTAAAGAATTACATTCCAAGTAACATGAATGTGTAACATGGGCCGTTAGTAAACCCTGAAGATGTATATCTTCCACCCCTGAATAAAAAAGATACTTGTAAAAGCACTGGATTTTTGCATACTTGCAGACACAGTTTTCCAAACCCCGCGATTAAAGAGGTAATCATTATTGGCTCCCAAATACGACAGCTTACGTAAGATACAGATTTCTCCAACTTGTTAAGTTATACTGGAAAAGACGCATGGAACGCCTTCAAGTCAGTGTCTACAAACTTTCTAGGAAATCACAAAGGTAATGACTATAAAGAGATTATGGATAACATGATAAGATGTTGCCATCGTAAGAATGCCATATGTCACCAAAATTTCATTGCCTGAATTGCCGTCTTGACGTTTTCCCTTAGAACTTGAGGGATACAAGTGATGACCGTTGGAACGTTTTCACTAGGACATTGTAATAATGGAAAAGCGGTTTATAGGACTATATTGTTGGTCCTTGGTTAGAGACACAGCTGAACATGAATACAAAAGGAAACTACCAAAAAGTCATTCTAAACTTTTCCTTGGGTCAAATCTGTATCTTTCATAAATAATAAAACGTCTGCTGAAATTTGTATTTATCAAATGCCGATTCCCATATCCATGAAACACCAAGCGAAACCACATAATTGTATTCAGAGGGCAGACAAAAACTTCACATTTATTGTACAGTGTTATTAATACAGTCCCTGGCCATATTACTTGAAACATGTCATAAATCAACCCTTTTACCTTTATAGGGGGACTAGATTATTGTAATCTGCTCGTCTCAACTTTGCAAGAGAATATCGACATTTCACAGACGAGAAATGGAAAAAGGTGAATAACTTAACATGATTTTTACTGAATTAATGTTTGCATTATTTAATAGGTTTTCTTCAGTGATGAGTGCTCGCTCTGTGTGTTAATGCAGCAAGCACAATTTGTTTGTAGACGACCTGGCAAACGTCTCACAGAGTCCAGGGTTCTTCGAAATGTAAAACACCCTCCGCAGGTAATGATTTGGGGAGTGATTAGTGGAGACGGACCGGGTCCTTTGTATTTTGTAGAAGGTACAATGCGTCAAGAGCAGTACATAAATGTGTTAAAAACACGTTATTACCGTATTTTAAGCCAGGACGTCGCGTACCGACAGGGCGTATATTTATGCAAGATAATGCTCCTTGCCATGTGGCAAAAAAGGTTATAAAATTCTTTGAAGACAATCACATACCTCTTTCACGGTGGCCCGGAAATTCACCGGACCTCAATCCCATCGAGAACGTATGGAATCGACTAAAAAGTAAGGTATATGAAAGAGAAAACCCTACAAAGGAAATATTAATGAAGAATATAAAGGATGTATGGGAGAACGATGAAGATATAAAAGAGACAATCATATCTTGCGTTGAAAGTATGCCCCGAAGAATTAAGGGTGTTATTAAAAATCATGGGTTATGTAACATATTTACATATGTTACACGTTTTTACAATATATTTTGTAAATAAAAAATATAATACATGTGTAGTTTATATTTTATTATGAAGAAACTACAAAATATTGAGTGTTTCAAGTAATTTGGCCAGGGACTGTACTTTACATTTCATTCCTCAGCATCGGAAAACTGGGCGTCATCACCTGCTCTGTATTCATGTTTCATTTAAATGATTTTCTTGCAGTTTAACCTTCCGTCTTCGACAGAATGGGTCGTAATCGATCTAGATGTAAAATACAATGAGTTTGTAGACAATGATTACTATAGCGTAGACCATACTGAAGAGAATCCACCCAACTTAACATTTTTATTAATTTTAAAAAGGACGTCCACTGCATATAGACTAATATTTCTCACGCCATTTCTAGGTGAGGTCTCCTAGTACTATTTTTTATGTAATAAACTTAGTAATTATGTTTTCAGTAATAACCATATGTGCTTTGTGTACCTTTTGGACATCACCTTACGGTTATATAAAAATAACACTATGCTGTGTACAGCTTATCATGGAAAGTATAATTTTAATCTGTATATCTAATATTATACCAGGACATTCAACAACAGTTCCAGTTCTAGGTTTGTAAATTATATTAGCTTTTCTCATTTTCGTTTGATGATATAAATTTGTTTTTAGTAAGATTATACAGCGATGCATTAGTAAGTACTGTGGTACTGGTCATCGTTTCTATAATAGTTATAAATCTCTCACGTAATGAATACAAGAAGTATTCTATGCCAGAATTCATCCACCACTTTTTATCGTCAAACAATCTACAGCGTCTTCTGTTTCTGCCGTCAACTAAGGTAAATAGATTTATACAAAAACTCTTTTAATAACAAAAACAATGTAACCAAATACTGTCAGTTATCCGTTAATGCGCTAAATTTGCAGTAAAACAGAAGATGGTAAATCACATTGGGTTTTTGTTATTAAACGACGACGTCTAGTGGGAATAGTGTGAATATGTTTATATAAAGCCAGATTTAACTGAAAAATTACATGCAAATAAGGCAAATGTTTTACGTTATAGAACGATTCGTTAATAATGGGTAAATAGATAAATTTATTTCAGCCAGGACTTAGGAAATTGTCCCTGTAACAGAGATTTTATTATAAGTGCATTCGTTATAAACATATTTCACTGTATACAACACAAGTGTTCGATTAATAACAAATTCAAGTTGTGGCGATCACACATATCCTAAACCAGAGATTATTCCGCTTTAGGTTTCCCCAGCAATGGTATGATCAATTTTCTAAAATACAAAGTATTAGTACACGCAGAGAAACGTTTACTTGTATCAAGACTGTCCGTTTCAATTCAAGACAATTACTCGTTCAATTATACACAATACAATAACTGTTTTAAATCTAAAGTAATATTTCCGTAACGTTTTTTTTTTCTCCGCTTAAGAGAAGCATATACTTGTAATAAAACAATTGTATTTCTATATATAGCTATATACAGGTGTTCCAGGATTGATGTTATAAGAGGTGGGTGGAACTAAAAATCTTTGAATCTCAATTTGACCTTTTGGAATTAAGTCCTGCTTGGTCTGAATCTTATCTTTAGTTTACTTTCGATTCTTTAAAATCAAATAGGCCTTGACAGTTGAGCAAAAACTATTTTCGCTTGGCATGTCCCCTTTCCCAATATGCTAAAATATTGCTAAAAAAAGTTTTCAGAATGAAAAGTTATGTCTCGTGCAAATTTTCAAATGATGGGCCCTACTTTAATAAAATTCCTTATTTGTCAATTTCGTTGCAGGTAAAGTGGCTTTTCGGTTTACAATACGTCAAAGTTTTACTAAGAAAAGTTGTTTAGAATAACAAATCATGTCTACATACAAAGTTTTGAAAAATTAAAAAAAAATCAAATACATACTTTGATTAAACATTTTTTAGATCAAACAAGATAATGCACATTCGACAGCACGCGTAGCTGAATGGATTAATTTGGTGTTTCGAGAAAAGTGGATAGCTAGAAATTCTGCGATTGCGTGGCCTCCAAAGTCGTCCGATCTCACTCTATTTGATTTTTTTATGGGGTCGCCTCAAAGACCTGGTTTTCTCTCAACCCAAAACCCAACGGGAAAAAATTAAAAGGAATGATCCGAAACGCCGTACACCAAATACAGATCGACAACATTCGGAACAGTTTCAGAGAATTCAGACATTGCATAGTAGGGAGCGCAAAAACTGGTGGCAGCAATGTTGAATAAATAATTGATTGTAGGATAAAGTTGTAAATTTACGTGTTGTAAATTTAATTTTGATAAATACAATTTATTTTTTTAATCTAAAAAATTACGGTTTAAAAAAAGTGGGTTTTCCTAACAACACTTTTTAGTGAAATTTTGGGGTATTTGAAGGAAAAGGCACTTTACCTGAAACGAAATTAACAAATAATGGTTTTTCAAAGTATCTATCATTCAGAAAATTTTCCCAAAACTTTTCTTTCTGAACAACTTTTCTTAGAACTTTTTAGCATGCTGTGGATAAAAAAAGTACCCTGAAACGAAAATAATTTTTAAAATGATGGGCCTACTTGTTAAAAAAAAAATCAAAAATGAACTAAAAATTGTTTCAAACCAAGCGGGGCTTATTTAAAAAAGATCAGATTAAGATTCGAAATTTTTAGCCCCCACCCTTCTTTAACATCAATCCGGGCCCTTATATTGGGGAAATCACTTGATCGGGTACGTACAATATTTACATATATGGACATTCGCTTTGTAGTTAATCCGTCGCACTCTAGAGAACAAAAAGTAACCAGCGTTAAAAAATTTAAACACGTTCCCCGTTTCTGAACAAGCAACTCTATTCATTCGGAATAAATAACTTTGTAAATACAAAAATTAACAATGCCTTTTAGAATTTAAGCGAAACTCTAATTCAATCAATCATTAGTTCGAATAATCTTTTTTGATTACTCACATTTAGATAAGAAAAATGCTTTTGTTGATCTTTCAGTCCCCATTCAACTATGCGTTCGGTCGTTTCCGACCACCCCTTTTTATATCTCATATTAAAACCAAAAGACATAAAATTTGTGTCCACGACATTTGTAAATGTCCGGAAATGTTCCCAAGTGTCCCCCCCGATAGTCGAGGTGGACATTTCCCGGGTTTTAAATTTTTTTTTGTCAAATAAATTTTGAAATTTCAATTTCTTTGTTTTAAATATTTTATTAAATGCAAAACTATCAGTTAGCACTTCCTTTATTTATGCGTATTTCTTTGGGGCTGCAAATAATTATGGCCGGCATGTATATCACTGTGCATGTTTTTTTTATAAATGTTTTCCCTTTATTTTTTTCCTGCAACTGGGGAAACTAACCCAGCATTTAAGAAAATTTTGGGGCTTAATTAAAATCCAAAAGTAAGATAATATGGGCCCCAAAATTTAACAAAAAGGTTTTGGGAACCAACATCCCTTAAAAACGATGTCTTTAGTTTTAAAATTTTTCAAAAGATTTCGAAAATTTTTGCATACTTTGGAAGATGGGGATCTTGAAAGGGATTGGAATATTGTTTTGGGGTCAAGGTAATTTCTTAAATGTTCAGCGTTTCTAAAGAAAATTTTGTTTACTGATGAGGCTAACTTCCCCCAACGGAAAGTTTCATCGCCAAAATTTTGATTTGTCTGAGAACTCACACTGGATAATAAACTTTAAAAGTCAGTATTCTCAAAAAAATTTAAAGTTTAGTGTGGAATTCTAAACAATAGGATTATAGGACCATTATTTTTTTGACAATAAGATAAAAATTTGTGGACAGTAAGGGAAAATTATTATTACATCAAAAGTCT
>JAROYC020000010.1:16644805-16674113 GCA_029619255.2 Dynastes hyllus | reverse complement strand
TATTTCAGCCAGGACTTAGGAAATTGTCCCTGTAACCGAGATTTTATTATAAGTGCATTCGTTATAAACATATTTCACTGTGTACAACACAAATGTTCGATTAGTAACAAATTCAAGTTGTGGCGATCACACATATCCTAAACCAGAGATTATTCCGCTTTAGGTTTCCCCAGCAATAATATGATCAATTTTCTAAAATACAAAGTATTAGTACACGCAGAGAAACGTTTACTTGTATCAAGACTGTCCGCTTCAATTCAAGACAATTACTCGTTCAATTATACACAATACAATAACTGTTTTAAATCTAAAGTGATATTTCCTTAGCGTTTTTTTTTTCTCCGCTTAAGAGAAGCATATACTTGTAATAAAATAATTGTATTTCTATATATAGCTATATATACCTTGGAAATCGACGTTGACTTCAATATTTTATGGGCTTCCCTTTGTAGTTAATCCGTCGCACTCTAAAGAACAAAAAGTTAACATTAATAAACTACACCCCCAGTTTCAATGAAAAAACAACCTACTCATTTTAAAATGACTTTTAAATAAAAAAATTAGATTAAATTTTAAATTTAAGGAAACTCAATTCAATCAATCATTATGATAACCTAAACTTGGGGACCCCCTGGCTCGGTATTGGGTTAATATAAGAATGAAAAATTTATAAATAAACTAAACCGATAGAGAAGCAGGCATGTGTGTCGACCTTGAATATAAATCATGTTAAACCGCGCTGAGAGAGATTTCGTTTTAGTACCGTTGAGTCTTGCAGAATTAGTCGAACGGTCAAGGTTTATGAAAATGACGTGTCGCTTTTGAAAATATAGCTGGCGTTTTTGTGGTAGTATTATCCCAAGTACATAATTAGTGTATCGTTTCATATGAACTAATATTGATACCTGAAACAATGCCTCGTAATAGTTTTTGCTATTTAATGTACATAAGTATGTGTCACTTTTCCCCTTTTAAAAATATGACGGTAGTGCAGTTTTTGCTAATATGCAATGTTCGTTGGCTGCATTGGACGAACTGATTGCCAGAGGCATGTCAATGGTATTAAGCATATGAAATGCAAGAACTGAAATACCTTATACACTATTCCTCATACATTTATTAATTATATTTACTTCTTGTAATCTTCCGTTGTCGTTGGTGAGAAAAGCAGCTTTTAAAACGTTTTGGCGAATACGTTCCAAAGTACCCATTACCCTCACAAACACAATTACAGAATCATTTGCGAATGAAAGAGATGCTAGAAAATATCTGTAAACGTGATTTGTTTTCCCAAAAAAAATATGGATTACCGTGGATGAGACGACCGATATAAAAAAAAACAGTATTGTGAATGTAATAGCTCCGTTTATCTAGCAGAAGCAGCATCTGATATTTGTTAGCTTGCAAACGTGTTCAACAATGTGCGAAAATATTCAAAAAGTGATAATGAACGCTTTGAAAAATTAAAATTTGCCAAGATCAAGTTTGATGATTGTAGCGAAAAGTGCAGCAACGATTCAAGTTTGGGCGATCCTTAAAACATATATTTCCTAACTTAATACATATAACCTGGTGCTGCATGCTTTGCATTTAGTTGGTGAAGTTGTTCGACAACATTGGAAACGTTGATCGGATGATTGGAAGTACTAAACGTGTTTTGTAAATCTCCTAAACGTTTAAAAGAATTTCTAAATTTTGTCCAGGGATTCCAGAAACCTCCGAACAATTTAACGATGTCTTTAACGGGAGATTCTTTATTTGTCCATTTTCAAAAATTCAATCAGTTAAATACGATTTAATCGGAATGAATCCAAAGCAATTAGAGAAAGTCAAAAAGAATTTCAAATTCTCAACTTTTAGAAGATTTAACAACAATATATACCAATTATACAGTATTACTAGATGCCATCAGAAAACAAATGTACTGAATTGTCATTGCAGGAATCATTAGACATAGTGGAGGGTGTAAAAAATAAATTACACATTAAATGATACCGCCAGGATTATGTGCTAGTCAAAAGTTGGCAGATATTTTAGGGAAAAAATCGATTTTAATACTTTAGGAGGGCCATTTATAATAAGTGTAAGAATAGTGAACTTTTAAGTGATTTTGAAAAACAGTTTCTACATACAAATGTAACTTCCTTAGATGTGGAGAGATCGTTTTCTATGTATAAGAATATTTTTTCTTGTCGACGCACAAGGTTTAAAGAAGTAACTGTGGAAACATATGCTATGATGCAAGTTTACAGTAGTTCACATCCTGATGCCTCTAATTTGTTGAATAATTAGCAAGTAAGTTTATTTATGAATTTTTCGTATTCTTATATTAACCCGTAATACCGCCGCCTAGAGTCCGCCAATTTTGGTTACTCTAATCATTAGTTCGAATAATCCTTCTTTTTGATGACTCACATTTAGACAAGAAGAATACTGCATGTTGCAGTCCCGCACTATAGCGTTCGGGTCGTTTCCGACCGGCCGGTATATTATATCTATTGAAATATCTTTCTCGGGGGTTTTTCTCAAATTCTGTTAAATTTGAATAAACGATTCTTGTAGGTTCGGGGGTGTCCCTAGATACCCTTACGGCAATTTTTGAATGAATTTTCAACTCAGTAAAATGAAATTAACGAATTTTAAGATTTGAAAATTAACTAACCTTTAACTCTTGAACGATGCCAATGTATATAAACCCTCTGTTTATATACCCACCACAGGAAACTGCCTGCTCTGGATATTTAACCCTTTTTACTTCTAATAAAGACTTTAAATACACAAACGAACACTTATATTGGGATTGGATTTAAAACACACTTTGATTCAACCAAGGCCGAATAAAGATTGATGAAAATGTATGGCGTCGTTCATCTTTCTTTTATTTTAAATCGCGAAAGAACGGCGATTGTTTTATTTCACAGCCAATTTTGATAATTTAACCCAAATAGAAACTTTTCGATGACTTTCGATCAAATGATATTGGCATACGAGAACGAATGCAGTGACTTAATCAGGAGGCTGTATGTTGATAATTCTGTGGTCGAACTATCCGCCAACAAGCTTTAAATGAGAAAATCCACTGCTAATTTACAGGAAACCTTTCAGATAAAGATTTAATTGATGAAATATTATCTGTTGTACTTTGCAATTTATGCTGTTGCTTATTCCAGACGATTTCTACATTAATTTGGACGAAATAAGTTAATAGAAAAATTAATGAACGAGTAGATTTGTCCATGCTACCCCACACTCGTCATTATCTGGACTTATATATTATATATAATGTCCTCGCTCAAAGACAGGTGGCTGAGGGATGGTAACGAAGAAATTTCCAATTATCCCCGCAAGAGGGATATTCAGTTACCAACGAGTGGCCAGACTGACATTGAGTCAGTACCGAAGTGACAACTGAGAGAAGTTGTTGTTATCGTAGATACAACGTTGAACATAACAATATATATTACACACAAACAACACAAAATTTGTGTCCACGACATTTGTAAATGTCCAGGAAATGTGGACATTTCGACATATTGAAATGTCCACACTATCGAAGTGTCCACCTCTGATAGTCAAGGAAACGAACATTTAATTTTTTTGTGTCAATTGTAATTGAACAAAGACTATGCATTTCTTTGTTTTAAGAGTATTTTATTAAATGCAAATCAGTTAGCACTTCCTTTATTTATGCGTATTTCTTTGGGTGGGCAAATAGTTATAGCCGGCAGTGTATATCACTGTAGCATCGTTCTTTTACTATATAAATGTCTTCACGTTTATTTTTGTCCTGCAACTGGGAATCTAACCACATGTCATTTATCAAATTGTGTGCAATTAATTACAAACGTTTAAAATAAGATAATATGGCTGCAAATTTAACTTTAAGACAACGTTATTTTGAACTATGTATATCACTGAGAATCCAACATCCAGTCTAAGAACGATGTCCTTAGTTTTAAATTATTCAAAAGATAAAATTGAAGGTGCCTTCGTAGACATAAGAAAATTCTTTTCAAGCCGAAATTTCTACATACTTTGGAAGAAGGGGATATTGAAAGGCGTTTGGAATATTGTTTGTGGAGTCAAGGTAATTTCTTAAATGATCAGCATTTCCTAAAGAAAATTTTGTTTACTGTTGAGGCTACACTTACCACCAACGGAATAGTTTCATCGCAAAATTGTAGATATTGGTCTGAGAGAGCTCACACTGGATAACAAACTTTAAACGTCAGTATTCTTAAAAAATTAACGTTTAGTGTGTAATTCTAAACAATAGGATTATAGGACCATTATTTTTTAGACAATAAGATAAAATTCGTGGACAATAAGGAATATTATTATTATTACTTCAAAAGTCTCTAAAACGATGGGAGAGGTGGACAACATTAAATATTCTTTTTTCCAAAGGATCCGTATTACAAAGGACTCTTCCTCTTCGCTTTTGGATTCTGACATTTCAACGGTAGCAAATGACAGTTACTGATCTTTCCACCAACAAACAAAGTTTACAGAGATTGTCTAATGAGAATTAATGTTTTTCAATAGAAAATTGTTTATATAACGAATTAAGTTTTACTGCTGAAGATGACCGCTTAGCTAGTGTGTTGTGGTAGGGGTTTTAGTAGTGCTCCACGATAGTTTTTAAAAAGTATAGTCAGGAAAAATAAGGGTTTCTCATTTGTTTGTCAAGTTACAACATTCTTTAGATGTAAGTGCCTGCAGATATATTGCAATATACCTTCAGGCATCGAAGATCTAAGTATTACAAGGATTCGTTCCTACAGAGACTCTGTGGTGCAGTTGGTAGCGCGCCCGTGCTACAAACGAGACTCGTGGGTTCGAATCCTACCGGTGTCTTGAAATTTTATTTCACTAATTAAATTTAACTACGTCAGTAAAATCAAAGAAAAACCGATCTTTCAATAATCGCTGATGGAAATATATTCATTAATTAGTGTATATTGGCACATAAAGATATGTCTTTCAAGATATTGCAGTATATACTCAGTGACATAGAAATTGTAACAGCTAGAAGGGGTTGGAATTTCCGGATGAAATATTCACCTATGTAAAAGTAATAAATGATCAAAATGTGGGAGGAAAATCTTTATTAGTTAAACAAAATTTTATAATAATTGTTAATAATGTGCGGGGCCGCCCCTCTGATTTACACATTCATTTACACGCCGTTGCATTGATTGAATAAGGTGGTTTATCTCGACTTGGGGCATTGCCAGCCATGCAAGTTGCACCTCATGTCTCAAAGTCTCCAAAGTCAAAGGAGGACGCTGCAAGTTTCGCAATCTTCGACCCATTATGTCCCATACATGTTCGATGGGAGAAAGATCTGGAAATCTTGGAGGCCAGGGCAAAAGATTAATCTGGGCCTGTTCAAAGAAGTTTAAGGAAAACTTTGCTACGAGGACGTGCATTATCTTGCTGGAATAATGGATCTTCGAACCCTTGTAAGTATGGCAGAAGATGTGTTCCAACCACTTCCGCAATGTACCGTTGTGCTGTCATATTGCCTCGAATGAACACCAAGGGAGATTTGCTGCCATAAATAATCGCACCCCAAACCAGAACACCCACAGTGCGGTGTACGTGCCTCTCAACAGTATGTCGAAGATTCCGTCGTTCACCCCGTCTTCTTCTGCCTCTCTGACGACTGTCGTGCATGCCTAAACAAAATATTGATTCGTCACTAAACACAACACGACGCCATTCAAGATTCCAATGAGATCTTTCATTGCACCATTGTAACCGTTGCTGATAATGTTCCGTAGTCAAGAGCACAAATTGCGGACGATATGATGTTAACCCAAAACTTCGGATTCGGCGATAAACTGTTCTAAGGGTTACATGGCGACCTTCTTCACCAAACCATTGGTCACCAATTGCCCGAGTAGAGGAAAATCGGTCTCTAAATGCCAGTTGTCTTAAGCGACGATCTTGACGCTCATTCATTCTTCTTGAAGCCCCGGTTCCTCTTCTACGACGTTCCTGGCCATCTTCAAACCATACACGACACACTCCCATTACAGTAGACCGATTTCGATTTACACGGTTAGCATTTTCCCCAAATGAAAAATCAGCTTCGCGCAAACCAATAATTCTTCTGTCGAATTTGCTTAATTGTCGATACACTGCTCGTCTTCTTACTCTAGGCATAGTTAACACTTAACTGAACCGCAGTTTAATGAGAACAACACAAATCGAGAAATTTATAAAAAGCACCACAAAAAAACATTCAATATCAGTGCTGAGAGAGAGGTAAAAACCTCATAACAACTTTATTGCTTCACTGAGAGGAATCAAATTTTGATTATTTATTACTATTACATTGGTGAATATTCCTACCAAATTTCATCCGGAAATTCCAACCCCTTCTACAGAGACTCTGTGGTGTAATTGGTAGTGCGTTTCCCGGAAACCGGGATTAAAAGGATTCGTTTCCCCGAAATTCATTTTAAAATCTCGGGGAAAACCCTATTTTTTGCCCATAGAAGTCAATATATTCAGCATTCTTTATTGCTTGTTGGGAGGAGCTGTTCTTAATTTTGTACAATACTTTAAATACTTCTCGAATCTATCTGTTTCAGAACGATAGCGTGTATGGAAGATTATCTGAAAACCACACAAGACTAAAAGAAAGCGCAGAGACGTCTCCTTGGGTTCTCTTAGGAATAACCATTGACAGAATATTTTTCATTGTTTACTCTATACTTTATGTTGCTTTAATATCTCGAACATGTTAATCTGTTTTGCACGTGTAATATTAAAAAATAAAAACATGTAAATACAATTGTACCCAAATTTATTTAACAATGTAATATCATTTAACAATTTCCTTACGCATTAACCCCCTGGTATATGTTGTTGCTGGTATGTTAAAGTCCAATAGTAACCTTTTTGCTTCTGAAGTGACTCGTGAGTACCCATCTAGCGAAGAAGAAAACAGTTTGCATTAGATTAAATGAGAAATGTGTACAAAAGAAAAAAAATACCTCCACAATGTGACCTTTATGTAAGACAACAATTAAATCGGCATTTTGTATTGTAGAAAGCCTATGAGCTATCACAATCACTGTTCGCCCTTTTCCTGCTTTGTCTAAAGCCGATTGGACTATCTTTTCCGATTCAGCATCTAAAGCACTAAATTTGATTTAAATAACACGAAAGGAACGACATTATAATAACGAAATTATAATACCTACCTTGTTGCTTCGTCCAACAGCAATATCGTCGGATTCTTTAACAGAGCTCTTGCAATAGCGATCCTTTGTTTCTGACCACCAGATAGAGTCGCCCCTCTTTCACCTACCATTGTATTGTAGCCTCTAGGGAACGAATTTATAAATTCGTCAGCGTTTGCTAGCTTCGCAGCTTCACGAACCTAATATTTTGAACATCCGCTTTAAAAAGAAATTAAACCTGGGTTACGAATTTTTACATACTTCGTGGTCAGGGGCGTTTGGTTTCCCGTACCTAATATTTTCCATAATTGTAGTACCAAATAACACCGGTTCTTGACTAATTAGACCTAGCGCCCTCTGTCGCAACCACGAAGGATCTAACTTGCGTACATCGATACCGTCAACAGTAATAGATCCACTATTAACATCGTAAAATCTAAACAAATAGAATTAGACTTAAGGTTTACAAGCAGAACCTATTAAATTGTAGGGAAAACCTTTCCAAAAGAGCTACAACTGTAGATTTTCCATTTCCAGAAGCTCCGACTATAGCTACAGTTGTTCCTGGTGTAACTTTTAGGTTGAAATTTTTAAGAACTACCTGTAAGAATCAAGTCAATATAAAAAGATATTTATTACAAAACAAATCGGATGCCTTACAAATTCTGGTCGACTTGGATAAGAAAACCTCACATTTTTAAATTCAATTTCACCTTTCAATGAATGATATGGAATTATTGTACCACTTTTGAGAGGTACCATTGGTTTTAGGTTAATATACTATGGAAAAAAAATATTAAATTATAAAACAGCTTCATATTTATTTCAAAATGGAAATCCTTACTTCAAATACTCTAGCTCCTGCAGCTGACCCTCTCAAAACAGCACCAAATAACAAAGATAACTGTGCTAGTGACCTTTGTATAGTTTGCGTTGCCATGAGAAATGCCATCATCTCTCCTGCACTTAGCTGATTCGTTGATAAGAGGTATCCACCCATATACAACGTAGAAAGAACCATTCTGTGGTAGAGATATTGTAGTTAGAGATGTAAAATAAAGTGAACATGTTAAAGAACAATGCAAAGCAAAAAAAAATATGAAAAATAAACTAAAATAGTAAGAACAATAAAGTCTATAAACGCAGAATTTTTTAATAGATATAAGTTTTAATACTGAATGTGCCTGTCAATTGTTTTCAATGAATAGTCCTTTATTTTCCCAGAATTACCGCCCCATTAGCCTTCTGTCTTCCCTATCCCCAGTCGATTAAGGGAGTAATCAAATGTATTGGATATTACCAAATGTGTTATTTGGATTTCGCGCTGGTCTGTTAACGGATTTTCAGTTCCTTCGATTATCGGAATCAATAAGAAATGTCTTGGAACTTAGGGAGACAGTTGGGGCGGTGTTCTTGGACATTTCCCGGGCTTTCGATATGGTCTGGCACCACGTCCTGATTTAAAAAAATGAGAAAAGCGGGATTTGGAGAATGAATGGTCCCGATAATCGAATCGTATCTGGTTTGGCTTCCTCCTCACGAAGATCAATGATACCTGGCGTCCCATAGGAATCTCTGTTGGCGCCGGAACCCTTTATTTCCTATACACGCGATGTCCCTCATACGTCCCAAGTCCAATTCTCCATTTTTGCGGATGACATGGCGATATCTACAGCAAACAAATGCGAAATGATAATAGTGGAAATTGGTAGAGTGGATATCCATGTGATAATTACGAGTTAATGAAGAAAGAGTGTTAGATTTACTAGGAGGAGATTACCATCGGAAGAATTCGAAATTAATGACACAAGGATCCCGTGGAACACATTGACCAATTAATAAGCAAATACTACCGAACAGAGAATCTCCTAATGCCATTCATAGCTAAAGACAGTGCTCTGGATTTTCGGACCAAACTGCACCTTTATAAAACCTGTTTACCCCCTGTACTGACCTACGGTGCCTTGACATGGTCAACGACTCCGATGAACCACTTACGGGACCGGAACCCTGAAAAACCCCAAACTCGGATGGAATTCCCCGTTTTACCGGAGCAATAAATTAGAAAATCCCCAAATAAGGACACTAATAGAACATCTACCCGTTAAACGCTGGTACAGGGGAGAAGCCGCCCCCAAACCCCTTTTGGCGGGTTTGTCGGGGGGAGTTTAAAAGACTCCCCCCCTCTGGTGCGAGTTATTTTTGGGGAAAACATACTAACAAAGGGGAAAAATTGGGGGCCCATCTGCATTGAGACGGGCTGAAATTTCCCTTACCTTTCCCCCTGAAAACAACTGGTGGGGCCCCAAAAATTTCTCGGGCGAAATTTTTAACGGGTTTATTTGAAACTTTGCGCATTTTGCATGTTGGGGCCTCTTTATCCCTTTCGGCCGAAAAGTAATAGTTTTTAATAGCCAACCAAACAACGTGACTAGTGCACGAAAATGTTTTAGGTAACGAAAATTGAGTACCGCGCGGTCACTAAATTTTTAATAAAAGAATAACATACGCCTAATCACATTGAACAACGTTTAGACGGCATTTACGGCGATGATCTTCTTCATATTCCACTGTAAAAAAAGTGGGCAAAATGTTTCCGTTTAGAGCAAGAATCCTTTGATGATGGGCGCCCCCCGGTTGGCCAATTGAACTGATAACGCCTCAAAACATTTCAATTATTAAAGAAATGAAAGCGAAGGAACTAGAAAACAACATTTCTGAAACAAGTATTCGCCGAATTCTCCATAACGTGAACATCGGGTCGAATGTGCGCGCTCGTTTTTAAACATGCGTAGAGACAATCCGAAATCAATGGAATGGCGGCGACCCGATGAACTTCGTCACAGAAGGACATTTTAAGGGAAAAACTTTAGATTATTTTTACAAGGGTATAGAATTATTAATTGATCGCTGAAATAAATGTATTGAAGTTATGGGAGATTATATTGAAAAATGAAAATTGTTATATTTTACCAAGTTTATTTTATCTATATCATTAACAAGTAAAAAGAAATCGCTATTTTACCTCGATTAACCGTGAACACCTAGTTGAACATCTAATGAGCCGCCACTGGATTGTACTTAATACAGTAGTCCCAATTAGAGAAGTACCTGTGACGTCATCATTATCGGCACGAACAAAATTTTACGTTCCCGTAGGTATTTTGAACGGTATGAGGTATTCAAACATCAAAACAACAGGAAATGATAAACTGTGTAAAGTTTTTACCTGTACAAAAATTGAAAGCTCTCAAATGTCTTGAAACAGACAGTGATTCATGAAACGATAATACTGAAAAATGAAACACCAAACAATTGCTCTAAACACCTCTAACCTACTCGGACAAAGTAACGACATTTACTAAGTGAGAAAATAAAGCCATAGGCCATCGGTTTGATCTTTTTTTACTGTGTATAATGAAGAATGATGTCTGGTTTGTAACATGTTTCTTCTCCAGATACCTTGTCATCGCTGTGCTCGCTTGGTAACAAAATAACACCCTTATTCTTTTGTGGGATGTACGATACAAGAGTTCGATTTTTTCTGAAAGCGAACATACTTGAATATTACTTTTTATAGGGTGCTAGTAACAGTTCTTTGGGTATGAATGTTTTGTTTCTTTGAAGAGTTCCACATAAAGTTAGATTTTTCTCCCACAATTTATCGGCCAGATCCAAGCTGGTAAAAAAATTATCTGTTGATACCATAGCCACTCCCTAAATGATTGACCATATCTAATACCACTCTTTGCCCCTGACCCATCTCCGGCTTGCTGTTGTTTTTCTAAAATATTTATGAACTAGGAAAAACGTATACGAATAAAGCTAATAAAGCTTGAACTTGCATATTCACAATGTAAGAAATTTTGCAATCCATAAAAGCCCAGATTTTTATTCCATACTTATTTTATTACTTAGTTTTAATATAAACTCTGAATGGTGCTTTACCTTTGAAAGGTACCACTTGCTCATCTACACAAAGGTCGTTGCTTGGATGAAGAGCTCTTTTGCAGTTGGAGACAAACACTTCTAATACGTCTCTTAGCTGAGCCAACTTGTCCTCTGCTTTGCATTGCTCTCTGGTTACAAAGTTGTCGAATGACAAAAAAGCCCTTATTTGTTTGAAGCGATCTCTTGATATTGCAGCAGGAATTATAGGACGACAGTAGGAAGCATCTTCACACCAAACTGATTCAACAGATTCTTTAGAACAACGAAGGGTCCAAAATGTTATCAAAAAAACCAATATATGCTTCCATTTCTGTCGAATCAACGGGTACAAACTTTCTGTTTTTGTCAGGATGTTCGTCATTCCATTTATCATAAATTGCTTGAGCTTTTCTATTTGTCTCATTTACAATCGTATTCAATATATCTGTAGATATAAAAAGAAAAAAAAAACATGAATACATCTCTTATTGTTGAAATATCATTAAATTGTAAGACCTAAATCCTGGCTTGAATATTAGGGGACTTGGGCGTTTTCATATGTATTTTCTGGAAATTTAAACCACTCTGTTCCATCTTTTTCTATGTACGTTGGAATGTCATTGATTATCCTCTGGCTCAACATCTATATTATTATCTGTGCTTTTCTAAACTCCTGCCATCATTTCCTTATTCTTATTTTTGCACAATATCCTCATCCCTGATATCACTTCCTATCTCCTCTGAAGCTACGTTATCTAATTCTGTATCGCCATTTTCCAAGTAATATAACAGTTCCGCTTCGGTGTGCATTCATTTTTCACAATGACGTATACTGTATACCATACAACACGCGACGCAACTGAGCTTGAAACTGCAAGAAAACAGTTATTTTCGATAACTGGGATTCTCCGACTACAGTAGGAGAACTGTGAAACCCAGATGTGGTCAAATACCGATGATACCCCAACGTCCTTATCAGCAAAGTAAATTGACACAAGGAATGGACTAGGATCCAACTGGATCCCAAACTAGAAAATGATGATGTTTATAAAAGCAAGTAACAAAAATTGGCAATGTATGCGCAGAATATGTAAAAAAAAAAACTGAAGATAGGAGGCAGATAAACGCTAAGAATTAAAGGCATAAAAAGATATAGAAAGAAATCTTAATGTTGGGTCCGAATAAACCCCAGTCAGTCATACAAAGGTTAACTACACTACAAACGAGTACTCGATACCGAATACAACGCAACAGACAAAAACGCCGAATGTAATGATTAGGTACAAGTATCGAAAAATAACGAAATTTTACATCTCTAATTAAAGTACAATCAAAAAAAAATATTAACTATGTATAATTTTACCCATTTAAAAATAAATTTGTTCCAGCTTGAAAGACCCCTACACCAAAACCCAATTTCTGATAATAGTCCATGGAGAGTTCAGCTTCCGTGTCAAATAATTCCATTTCTTGATCTTCCATAGCAAATGCTCTAACGGTACGAATATTAGATATAGCTTCATCTGCAACCGCAGTTGTTTTTTCAATCTACATCAATATTTTGTTAATTATTTGCTTATTAATTAATAAATACATGCTTACTTGAGCCTGAGCTCTGCGAGATGTTTTTCGTAGCACAGCTCCAAATAAAGTTCCAACAACTATAACGGAAGGTACACACAATAAAGTAAATAGTGTCATGTGGGGTGATATTAATACTAATGATATGGAACAGCCAATAATCTGTGTGGCAGCTCTTAATCCACCCGATACCGTTTGTTTAAAGCTGCTTTTAAAATCCTGAATATCAGATGTTAAACTGAAATGGAGTTTAGAATTGCAAAATATAATTATTCATCTATTGATAAATGGAAAATGAATATTTACCGATTAACAATTTCTCCAGTTCTTTGCGTATCAAAAAAAGCAATATCTTGCTGAACAATTGAAGAAAATAGATCCTTTCGCATTTCGCAAGCAATTTTTTCGCCAATATGTGATAGCATATAAATATAGAAGAAGGTAAACGCAGACTAAAAGCAATGGTTTTAATGTCTGAAACAAAGTCATTTATTTACGTGTGTTGTACGAACCTGAGCTAAATACATTCCAACTAACTTTATAGCAGGTACTTTCATTTCTTCCATGAACATATTACCATCTTTAGTTTCGCTAAATTTGGCTATTACATTTATAGCACCTCCCATAATTTGCGGAATTTGTATATTCAGGATTGCAACAGCAAGCGCTCCCTAAAACTACAAAATATAATACTTGATTTTATTCATATATCTCTCACTAACTATAATTGCTGCTATGAAATACCATATTTGCGGCCTCAAGTAACTCCAAAACTTTTTCCAATCGAACCTAAGATCTTTATCGGTTCCCTCTTTGTATCCAGCTAGTCTTGAATGCTTTGTCGCACATGACACTTTATTATTTATATAAATTTGAACTATTGCTCCTCCAGACAGCACAAGACATATATTACGAACTTTTGGCAGTGTAAAAATGGGTTTAACAGGTGATGATTTTGGAAGTGCTTTATTTAGCAAATGGCTATCATATTTAATTGTTTGTTTAAATGTTCTTGAATTATACCTGCAGGATTATGCAACACATTACAATAAACAAAAACATTTGCATAATTACAAGAATAAGATACTGTACCTTAAGAAACTATGAATATTTTTTGAACAGTGAATCATTCGCATCATCTTGATTTATACAACTAATTTGCATTGCATTTTAAATACTACTTAACAAGATGTGTATTTAAATAAATTCATTTTCTTAAATTGTGGTTATGTCTCAAAGTAGTTTTCCTATTTATCGACTTCAAGCGCCGCGTCAACTGCTTAACTCCTTTATAAGCCTATAGATGTCACAATCCAGTAATTACTTCTTTATCGATCAACGTTTGTGAAAAATAATGTTTTATTTTATTCAAATCAAAATTAAAGTATGGAAACGATATTTATTTTTATAACTAAATTCTATATTATGAAATATAAATACATACAAAAAGTGCAGTTATATAGGTGTGAATGCAAAAAAATATCGCTTTCAATTAAAAATTTGGAATTAGAAAGTTAAGTAGAGGCAAAATAAAAAATCAATAAAGACTGATAACGCTGGAGAGCAATGTGAATCGCGGCGGGATGAACTGTGTTTAGGTGGGTGGGGTGGGCTGGGTCGATTATGATACGACACGACAAATCATCATCACTCAGTTCAGTTTAGCATTGGATAGCGGATAGGGCGTGTTGAGTTTATTGATATAGACGTAGTTATTATTTAGTGTAGTGCGTTTTGATTTTATTGATACAGATGTAGTTTTTAGTGAACATGTCGAAGGCTAAAAAACGAACCTTTCAAGACATAGTAAATAAGTTTATTTCTGACTTTCCCGATTTGTTTTACAACGGGAGTAAGATGGTTTTAGCAAAATATGCAAATGCAATTTGATGTCAAATAAGAAGTGGAACTGTACAGGACACGTAAATTCCGCACCGCATAGAAAACGAAAATTAGGCATGCCACCGAGAAGTGCATTTCTTTTTTGATGTAATTCTAATGTTGATCGACTATGCTGTTTGCCACTAAATTCTTACTCGATAAACAACCGTTTAAGGACTTTGGGACAAATACAATCCTGTGTTGGTTACCAACGAAAAAAACGGCACGTAAGCATGTTGCATTGTACGCGATTTCGTGGAAAAGAAAATGAAGCACATATTGAAAAAGTTTCTTTGGTTATGTGTTGACGAGACAACAGACTGTAAAAAAAATTCAATTGTAAATATTATGGTACTCATATTAGTCCCTAGTAAACCTACATTACCACTGTTACTAGCTAGCCGAAGACTACATGAGTGTACTGCTGCAGCAATTACGAAGGTTGTACTTAGTACGTTGGAAAAATTTCAAATTTCAAAAAAGATAAAGATGTTGATATTTACAGGCGATGGCGCAGCGATAATGCGTTCGGTGAGCCGTTCTCGTGAACATGGTTGCAGGTGTTTACATGTTACGTGTAAGTCATGCTTTACATCTTGTGGCAGAAACCATTCGACAATGCTCTCCCGAGGTAGATGCATTAATAGCAAGCATAAAAAAAGTACTTTTGAAATCTCCCAAACGCCTAGGATCATTTCATACAGAGTGTCCTGGTATTCGTCAACCACGGGAGCCAATTCTTACACGTTGGGGAACATGGTTGCAGGCAGCTTTTTATTATGCTGAACATTTCAAATAAGTAAAAACTGTTGTTGCACAATTCAATCCTGCCGAAGCTGCGGCTTTATTAAGAAAGCCAGTCGAAATTTTCAAGATATTTCCGTTGAAACAGATTTAAAAAATATTTCAGCTACTATAAAAGGATTAGCTGACGCAATGAGCCAATTACAAAATAGATCGTTATCATTATTGGAGTCTCTACCAAATTATGGACGGGTTACTTTCTACAGCTATTGACCATACATGACACAAAATATAATCGCGTTTTAGAAAAAGTTCGAGTGTGCTACAGAAAGATCCGATTTTTAGCACACTAAAACATAAATTTAATGGTGGTGTATCGAATAATCCACTAATTACAAAAGTATTTAATCATGCATAACATCGGTAGATGTTGAACGCTCTTTTTCAAAATATAAACTCATTTTCTCTTTCACGACAATTATCGCTCACCAGAGACAACTAGGGCAACACATCTGTTAGTGTCAACTTTTTACCACTCTTATCCATGTCTTCATCAGTTTCTAGTTTTACGGTTCCGTAGCCAAGGCTGCTTAAAAGGGCGAGTATTTCACTACTTTTCACATATTATAATTACGTATTAGTTCTGTTATTTTTGTTCTGTTTTTGTATACTAGGCAGGTACGGCTATGGCGCGGCTCCTTGTTACCGGGCTCTAAAGATAAAGCAAAACCAAAAAATTGCACTAAAATAAAGTATTTTCTACAGACATATAGAATACTCTGTTTTGCAAAAAGGAAACAGTGAATTAAAAGATATTGAAAAATATATTCTAAACAGATAATAATAAGAACAGAAAATATACACAAATATTAAGAAACTTAAGCAGGAAACTATAATTAAAAACCTAATTGAATTGAATTGATGATTAACATGATGAAAATTGTAATAAACACTTTACTGTGTATTTTATCACTATATTTAAATGTAACAATACGTCACTGCAGCTGGTGGTATTAATTCTAATTACAAATATACAAAATAAGTAGCATTTTCTGAAAAAAATAAATACCAAACAGTGAAACGATTTAATAAAATAAAATAAAGAATAGGAAATAGCAAACAAACAACATTCTGTACAATATAGTAAATAAAATAAAACTAATATGAAAACCAATATCCGTTTGTCGATATCACTTGTAATCTTCGAGGCATCGACGCTATGCATTTTGGTGCCCACATTTGGGTAACACGATGGTCCAGGCGTTGATGATTTCGAAGAAGTAGCACTCCTTGTTTGTCCCACATCTCACTTATAATATCCCATAGATTTTCTAAGGGATTAAGGTCGGCAGACCATTGTGGCAGCGGTCTGGCTGTGTGGACTAATGAATTATTCTACACCAAGAGAATTGGGTTAAGGTCAGGATAAATTGCTCCAACGCTAGGAATCAATATGTCCTCCAAAATATTGACATATTATTTAGCATTCTGGTGTTTATCCGGGTAAGTTCCCCTGGTCCTGCAGCTGACATCCATCCGCAATATGCCAGATAAAACCGACTACTTCTTCCAGCGGGCAGGCCATTTTTTGTTGATTATACCTGGTTTCATTGGATCGTCATTCCAATTTCTTTGATTGTTGGGAAGTACAGAATATTTTTTCATCCACAAATATCACAGTGAACTAATCGTGATGAAAGTTTATATTTACGTTAGTCCCTATTATGTGCCGATAGCAGTTCTATTTTTCTTTGTGGTTGAAAGCAATGAGATCCATTCTTATGTAGAAAGTTTCTAACAGTATTTGGGACATAACGTAATTGCATCCGCTCCATTATGTCCACTGATGAAATTCTAGGGGAATCTGCAATATAAATTGAATTTATATTGCGTTCTTGTGATTTCCATCGCTTCAGTACCAGTTCTCAATGCTGGTTTTCAGTCATCCATTGCTTTACCCAATACTGAACTTATATTTTCTAGAAACAGTAAAATAATATATATATATATGCCTATATCCTAAATAAATTTTGTAAATTTTATAATAATAATAGCATATTTAGTGAGATATAAGCGATAACTACAATATCAGTTTAAACAAAGTTTCAACAAAAATTATATCCTAAGCTGCTTATATTCTCAAAAGGTTTAAGATCAGCTGCTACATAAACCAGTTACTCTTTCTCTTAAACCAAAATGAAGATAAATTAAGTTCTTACAATATGCAAATCATAATCAAGAAATCAAAAGAAATATATGAATTTGATATACTAGAAACACTAAATAAAATATGTATGTAGAGAAACTTATAATTTATACTTGTATATAGAGATGTAAGAAACTCGGCACTTTCCAACGAATTACAAAAAAGAAAATAAGCAATCACAAACCACTCAAATATTTCTTTCACAACCTACGGGTAAAAAGCGGTAGAAGAAGAGATCGCAGATCACATAAGGGAATTGTATCTTTTCACATCGTTATAGGAAATGGAACGCTTAAATAACTTATAGACTTTCTATAGTAAATTAAATTGTAATAAAATACAACTGAGTCAAACCGTTACTACCGCCAATACAAGGCTCTACAGCTTTGACGTCAGCAGGCTGTGACGTATTTATATTTAGGCCATACACACGTGTTTACAGACTGAGACCATCTCTGCGTTTTAAAATGATTTATCCGAATTATATTGGTTTTATTTAAAAAAATACTGTGTAGTGATATTTTCGTACTTTGTTGGTGATACCTGCAGTGTTTTTCTAGTGTTATAAAAACGAGATAACCTAACCTAAGATGGTGCCGGTTGCTTTTGTTTGAGAGTTACACTTCGTAAATAAAAGAAGATATTATTTATTCTTCAACAGCTACAGATTCAAGGACCCGTGAAACTACAAGTGTAAGTTTAACATATCCTAGGCTTAAAAAAGATGCTATTCCAACAGAATTCCCTAACTGTCCGTTGTATTTGACAAAAAACGTGAAGATGTTATTGTTCAAATAGTTTTATATTCTTACGTTATGTTTAACAACATTATTTTTTAATACGAAGAGATGTTTTTAAATGTATGTAATAAACGTTCTGTTTTAATACAATATTATATTTTAAATTATATCACCGAACGTAGCCATTTTTGATACTGCTATACATATGTAAATGTCATATTCACAGCAGTGAACGTATTGCAGCAATTATAATAACTTGTTCCACAAATACCCTACTTAAAAATGATTGTGGGAAAAGTAATGATAGATTAGGTAAAACATCGCATAATAGGAAACTTAAGACCATGGTTAAATAGCACGCATGTAAATCTTCTCGTGAAATTGAACAAAATTTCAAATAAAATTGTAATTACTGTATCATTTCAACCTTAGTTTCGTCCAAATACATGTACAGTTACAAATAATAATAATTAGTCGATTAAATATCCTCCACAAACGAAAACGGTGCTCGATTAAGTGTTTGGCTTTTGCTTTGAAAGTTCGTTTTTTCCAAAATTAAATCGAATGGGATGCGAAGAAGGGTTCAGTTGACGACTGGCATCCTCTTTAAACCGGAAGCCCTTCAAAACTTAAAAAAAGCAAAAAAGCGATTCTTTTACCGCTTAGGCTAATATGTGCATGGCGATACATCGCCTAAACAGCGTGACGTCATCGAAGAGCTGTGAGGCTTTATATATCGGTGGTAACGGTCAAACTCCACCCTAGTGAGCATATTCATCCGTTTCGCCCATTTGAGAGCATGTGAAACATGATCATAAGGCTGTATTCCGTATATACCTTAGGCAAGCGTTCTGAACACGCTGTATGCGCATTCATCGCAGTAATCTAGACAAGGATAATGTATCGAGCTACAAAACTTGAAATGGGAGAGTACAAGTGCTCCACAGAGTATCTTTCTAAGAATTATGTCTAAACAGCCCTACTGTCGTACAGAATCCTTAAATTACAAAAGTTCTCCTAGTTAGGTGTGAAACATGTTTTTAAACCACAATTTATAATCCAAGTAGAGACCCAGGTTACGGGAACAATCAGAAATAACTAATGTTTTGTCGACAATTATGATTCTAATTTTGTCAGTAACCACTAATCTTGGCTTAATTCGTCTAAAAAACATAACAGTAAATTTAATGGGGTTAGCCAAAAGAGAATGACGCAAAGATTCTGAAAATATGGACGAAAGATCAGCATTGATATTAGAAACTACCTCAATAATACCGGGTGCGAAAGAATAAATCAACCGGATGACATCAACGTACATATGGAATTTACAAAACCTGACTTTATGCTGAGGGGGATCGACGAGGATCCCTCATAAGCCACTTGCTGGGCGCAGTTACTCAAATAAGAGTGAAGAAAGCTAATAGTAGTTCCTGTAAAGTCTATTGGCAAATATGTCATAAAGTAGATAGAAGAAGTGTATGATTAAAGTGTTAAAAGCGCGTAATCAAATAAAATCAACACAGTAAGTAAGTTATTATCGGTAGGATGAAATACATCATCAGCAACATGTGTTACTTAGCTGTATCCGGAACGAAAACTAGACTGCTCGACTGGTAACATGGGTACTACATCTACATAAGTAACGACAAATTTATTTATCAATATTTTTTTCAATCGATTTAGAAAGAAGAGGTAAAATAAATATGGATCTAAGGTCATTAAAACTAGTAGGTTTGTTTACTTTTGGAAATGATGCAATAATACTATTCTTCTAACTATTAGGAAAAGACCCTCTAATAAGTACGTATTAATAAAATGTGTGATAAGTAGTCTGGGCAAACAGCGGTAACAGTCAGTGTAGTAGATATGTGGTGCGGAGTCGGCGATTATTTATTTCACGCGTTCATAGCGTCAGTACTAAATCGATGCTGTATGCGAGTAGTTCTGTGTATATGTAGGCTGTCGTAACTTATTTCGTAATCGTACGCTTGTGTTTGTTTTAAAAATGTCGCAGTTAGGTACGTCGCGAAAACGACCAATGGCAGACACAGTTAAAAACTTTATAGTGGACATGCCGGACTTAATTTTTGATGGCGCTAAAATTCAATGTCTAGTTTGTAAAATCCGTTTAATGTGTTGGTCCAGAAGCCATTTTCAACGTCACATCGAAAGCAAACAGCATTCTTCTGAAAAAAGTGGCATACGAGACCAAGATAAATTAACATTTGATTTATGTGTTACCCTTATTTTATGTAATCTATCGTTTCGTTTACTAGACAAAGAAGCATTTGTCTCCTTCTGAAATAAATATGCGGACTGTAAATTACCTAGTCGGACATCGATACGAAATGTAGTGCCATTTGCTCGTGAACATAGGAAAAAGAATGAAAACGGAATTGAAAGATAAAAAACTATGGTTGTGTGTGGACGAAACAACAGATCGTCAAAAACATTCTGTGGTTAATGTAATGGTACGTACAATGGAACCACATCGACCGTCATCCTCCTTCTTACTTGCTTCCAAAAGAGTTATAAATTGTATTACCGATGAGATTTTAAAGGTGGTGTTGAACTCATTGAACAAATTTGAAGTTTCAACTAAGCAACCTTTAATGTTTATGAGTGATGGTGCCGCAAACATGCGTTCTTTGGGCCGATCTCTTAAAGAAGACAGTGGCAACTTCTTACATGTAGGGTGTAAAATCCATACTCTAAATTTTACGGCACAAACGATTCCTACATGTTTTCCACTAGTAAATGCATTGATTGCTAGTACAAAGGCAGTGTTTCTAAAGTCCCCGAAACGTACCCGAATATTTCACAAACTGTGTCCTGATTTACCTGAACCACCACAGCCGATTGTTACACGTAGGGGAACATGGTTGCAGGCTGCGTTTTACTACAATAAATATTTTGATCAAGTAAAGAAGGTAGTTTTAAAATTCAATCCGACAGAAGCTGCACCAATCAAGAAAAGCCAGGAAATATTTCAAGACAGTCAGGTTAAAAGAGATTTACAAACTATTCACAACAATTACTTCAGACTAGCGGAGGGAATAGAAAAATTTCAAAATGTTTCCATGTCGCTAGTGGATTCTATTCAAATTGTGAATGATGTTCACGCACAGTTATGCGCTGTAGAAGGCGAAACAAATTGGTGTGTAATACGAAAATTTGAAAGTGTTTTAGAGAATGACCCCGATTTTCTTATATTAAGACAAATTTGTGAAAGTGAGTGTGAAGATGCATTAAGTTGTTTCAAATATTATTTTAAATATGCAAATATAACATCGCTAGATGTCGAACGGTCGTTTTCGGTATTAAAAAACATTTATTCGGCACGTCGTACCCACTTGACTGAAACAGCTGTTGAAACATATCTAGTGATTCGAATATTTAACAGATGTTACCCAGTTTGTGATTTCACGGAAGACTTTTAAAACGGTAAGTGTTTCAGCACGTTTTATAATTTATTTCTTACCTTCTATTTTATGTGTAAACTTTTATGCGCTCGCCACGCCTCTGGATGTTATCGCATATTTGCCCAGGTTAGTGATACTGATAACAGACACCATAAATGGACAATATAAAGTTTGAAAGAGATTTTGTCAGCGCCAAAAGCAGTAGGTTTTTTTGACCGAATTATGGATTTAGCTTCCGTTATAGCTGTTAATTTGAAAGAAAAGTGGTTATCTGTTAATGCGTTATTGTTATGAACATTAATCAGTTCTGTATCCGCATTATGGAAGGAATTAGAACGAATGAAATACTCATTAATGGCATTAAAGATGTCGAAAACAGCGTCCTTTTCTATTTTATTAAATTAGTAAATTATTACAAAATTCTTACCAACATATTAATTTCCTCAGCAATTCTAAATGATCCTTGTTTCGTGAGTGTTACAACTCTTGCTCTCGTTTCTATGCTGGATATAGGCGGCATCTTGATAGTTTAGATAAGTTTCACGTACTAATATTTTCGACGTTCTTAGCATACAAGTACACACATTGCATTCCCAAAAGAAAATATATATAAAAACTTCAAAATTTCCATTTGGTTTTTAACACATTTAATATGCAAGTGTGCTTACTTTTTATAAAAGTAACTGCATTTGTAAACATCTTTCTCAGATGTTAACATGTGCGCATGAGAAATATCTGACAAATTCTAAGATATTCTCATTGTACGTTTTGTCGAACTAAAAAGTCCTCAATGATTATCTTTCTCAGATGTTGGGCAAAAATTCTGTAAATTTGATGATGTTATACAATCACTAAAGATCTATATCACTAACAATAAGTGTATCGCTGGATGAATCTATTAAATTGTGTAGTAAATCTTCATTTTTCTTCTATTAATTCAAAATTTTGTGCAATTATCAAGCATTTATTTAAATAAATAAGTAGACAAACATTTCGGTCGAAAAGAGATTAATGTAATACATTGCGTACACATCTAACGAATTGAAATTGTCTTCATAATTGTCATCAACTGTTATGGTAATTTTAAAATAGCCAAAATTTGAATATTACCCTGTAACTTCAACATCAATCGCAATTTTTTTTTGTAAGGCAAAGTATTCCATATCTCTATAGAAGATACGTCATTTTAAGAGTATAAAATTTTAAATGAAAGTGATATTTCTGGATACTCTCGCTTTATAACCGCATATATATACAGGGTATTAAAAAAAACGTTTAAATATTTAAGGAGCATATATTATGATCAAAAACAAGTAAAAAAGCTCTAATGAACATGGCTCCGCAAATCAACCGTTTTCGTGATAAGTGCATTTGTCTTTTTTGAAAATCAACGAAAGCCACAATTTTCATTATCAGTTTAGTGTTTTTTTTGCTTTAGTCATAGAAACCACGACTTTCTCTAAAGTAAAACAATTGTTTTCATAAATTTTATTAACAGTTCGCAGTGCTATGCATACGCTATTTTCCAAATAAATGCGATTTAATAAAAAAAAACAAGAACTTTAAGTAAAACATTTTGTTTTCATATGACATTTGCGTTATTAATTAGTTCGCTGTCAATTCCTAAGCTGTTTTCTGGTAATGAATTTATTTTTGACGCAAGGGAAATTAGTTTCCGATTTACAATGCCTTATTCAAATGTTGAAATGGCCGACATGGTTTTCATGTATGGTTGTGCCGATGGGAATGCTTTGGAAGCACGTCGCCTTTGTTGCGAGACTTTTCCCAATCGTCAACGGCCTTCGTATGTGATGTTTGGAAACGTTTACCAGCGGTTGAGGGATAGTGGTTCCTTCAATAAACGTGCTTACGAAAGCGGACGTCCAAGATCAGTGTGTATGCCTGAGGTTGAAGAACAAATCTTGGCAATAATAGATGAAAACCCCAAAACTAGTGTGAGAAAAATTTCCGCTGAAGTAGGCGTCAGTAGCCCTCTTGTTTGGAGAACTCTCCACCAACAACTTTTATATACGCATCATATCCAACGGGTACAAGCTCTTATTCGTCCAGACTACCGAGCAAGAAATATTTTGTCAGTGGTTTTTAAGGAAATCTGCTGAACACCAGAATTTTTCTTCTAACATCCTTTTCACTGATGAAGCCGGTTTCATTAAAGATGGGATTTTCAACTGCCAGAATAATAATGTTTGATCGTACGAAAATCCGCATGCTGTTCTTGAATCCAGACCAGGACCGGTTGTTTTGCCACAACGTTTAACATATCCTGCATACCTTGCCTGAATTTTTGGAAGATGTCCCTCTAAATCGGAGATTGAATGTTTGGTTTATGCAAGATAGGGCACCGCCGCATTTTACGCTTGTTGTTAGGGAGCACCTGAACGAAACATTTCATAGAAGATGGATAGGTCGAGGGGGTCCCATTATATGGCCTGCTAGGTCTCCTGACCTAAATCCCTTAGATTTTTGTATTTTGGGTTACTTGAAAAGTTTAGTGTACGAAATACCAGTAAATAACCTTGCCGAGTTGCAACAGCGAATTGAACAATGTTGTCAAACAATTAAAGCAAAACCAGGCCTTTTGGAAAGGGTGCGGAGTTCCTTCTTAAGAAGATGTACATCCTATGTTGAAATGGAAGGAGGACATTTCGTGTTCTGTAACGCTAAACGCTACAAAATGCAAAAAAAAAAATTGCACTTATCTTGAAAACGGTTGTTTTGCGGACCCATGTTCATTAGGGCTTTTTTACTTGTTTTTGATCGTAATATTTAAACGTTTCTTTTTAATACCTTGTATATATACACGAATATATTATATAAACGCGACCTGAAAACATACAAAGTAGAACAATAAGAACCTTTAACGACTATAGCATTCAAGAATTCATGAGTAAAGTCGAAACTTAGCATTGGACGATTGTAGGTATTCCACAACAGGTCGGCTAATGAAATGTGCAGTATCTTCTTTGAAACAATGAAGCAATACTATGAAAAATGTTTCCATGAAAGAAAAGTAACAAATAAAAGATCCCACAACATATGAACAGTATCACACGCTCAAGAATGTTTATAAAATCGCATTACATAATGATATTGAAATAATTACAAAAATCAAATGGGAACTTCGCAAAATAAGCAAAAAACAATATGAAGCATAATTAATCAATTGACAGGGAAAAAAGATAAAAAATAATGAGTACGCAAATAACACCTAATGCAATGAATTTAATGCTTTGTAAGTCAAGATGCACCATTGACTGCACAACTGTCGGCCGATGTTCACAGAATGGTTACAAAATTAAACAAAATGAGTGCTAAATCTTGTTATTTTGCTCCAGTGACCTCCGACGAGTTGAAGGCGATAATTTCAAATATTAAATGTAAGCCTACGTTAGATCATTATGGTTTCTCGAGTAAATTATTAAAAGCAATTGCTCCTAACATTACATTTACAATACATACCGTTTTCAAACAAAAAAAAAAATAATGACAATAAAAACACCTCAGCGTGTCCATGTATTCGCTCTATTTACCAAACATTATTATTGCGTCGGCTTCAGTTTTTTTACTCTGCTGTATTGATTTCAAAATACCACATGTCTGCTGTGAGTCACATATACACTATTTATAATAAGCGGCCTATGCGTCTGACTCCGATTCTGTTGCGGGGACCGACTTGGCCCGCTCTAGTTATTAGTAATAACTAGAGTAACCTAAACTTGCGGACTCGCATAGGCGTCGGTATTACGGGTTAATATAAGAATACGAAAAATTCATAAATAAACTAAACCGGTAGAGAAGCAGGCATGTAGTGTCGACCTTGAATATAAATCTTGTTAAACCGCGCTGAGAGAGATTTCGTTTTAGTACCGGTTGAGCTGTTGCAGAGATTAGTCGAACGGTCAAGGTTATGTACTTACGTGTCGCTTTTGAAAATATAGCTGGTGTTTTTTGTGTGTTGTAGTATTATACCAAGTACATAATTAGTGTATCGTTTCATATAGAACTAATATTTACATACGTAAGAAAACAATGCCTCGTAATAGATTTGCTACTAATGTACATAAGTATGTGTCACTTTTTCCCCATTTAAAATATGACGGTAGTGCAGTTTTTTGCTTAATATGCAATGTTCGTTTGGCTGCATTGGACAGAACTGATTACCAGAGGCATGTCAATGGTATTAAGCATATGAGAAATGCAAGAACTGAAATACCTTATACACTATTCCTCATACATTTATTAATTATGTTTACCTCTTGTAATCTTCCATTGTCGTTGGTGAGAAAAGCAGCTTTTAAAACGTTTTGGCGACAATACGTTCCAAAGTACCCATTACCCTCACAAACACAATTACAGAATCATTTGCCGCGAATGAAAGAGATGCTAGAAAATGTGTGTAAACGTGATTGTGTTCCAGAAAAATATGGATTACCGTGGATGAGACGACCGATATAAAGAAAAACAGTATTGTGAATGTAATAGCTCGCGTTTTATCTAGCGAGAACACAGCATCTCGATATTTGTTAGCTTGCAAACGTGTTCAACAATGTACCACGGCAAATATTCGAAAAGTGATAATGAACGCTTTGAAAAACTTGCCCAAGATCAAGTTGTGATGATTGGCAGATAGTGCGAACGATGTTAAGTGTTGGGCGATCCTTAAAACATATATTTCCAACTTAATACATATAACCTGGTGCTGCATTTTTTCATTTGGGGGAAGGCACAAAAGGGAAACGTTGATGGGATGATTGGAGGTACTAAAGCAGTGTTTCGAAATCTCCTAAACGTTTAAAAAAATTTTGTAAATTTTGTCCAGGTATTAAAACCTCCTAAACCCAAATTTTAACGCGATGGGGTATTGGCAAACAGCAGATTTTTACTATTAGATCCATTTTCAACAAATTCAATCAGTTATAATGCGATTTAATGGGAATGAATCCAAAGCAATTAGAAAAGTCAAAGAGAATTTCAAATTCCTAAACTTTTAGAAGATTTAACAACAATATGTACCAATTATACAGATTACTAGTCCCATCAAAAAACTACAATGTGTGTTGTTATTACAGGAATCATTAGACATAGTGGAGGTGAAAAAAAAAAAATTACAAAATTAAATGATACGCCAGGATTAGGGCCTGTCAAAAGTTGGCAGATTTTTTAAAGGAAAAAACCCCGATTTTAATACTTTAGAGGCCGTTTATAATAAGTGTAAGAATAGTGAGTTTTTTAAGTGTTTTTTAAAAAAACAGTTTCAACAAAAATTTTCCTTAGATGTGGAGAGATCGTTTTTTTATTTTAAGAATATTTTTTTTTTGTTGACGCAAAGGTTTAAAGAAGTAACTGTGGGAAAAATATGCAATGATGCAAACAGTAGTTCACATCCTGATGCCTCTAATTTTTTTTTTAAAAATTTGCAAGTAAGTTTATTTAGAATTTTTCGTATTCTTATATTAACCCGTAATACCGACGCCTATGCGAGTCCGCAAGTTTTGGTTACTCTAGTTATTACGATAAGAAAAATATACTGTCCATGCAAATTCTGTATGTTATTAAATGGAAAGGTATATATCATGACATCATAAATAGTAAATCTATTAATATTTAGCATTTCGCATTGTAATCGTTTCCAAATCAATAAATGCCTATTGCACACCAAACACCTCACACGAGATCCACCGTATTTGAAGTCTGGACATTTCGAATTGAACTTTCGAAAATTGGTACCCAGCAATAATTTTTCACTCATATTTGCTACTAAAGCACGATAACGTCGAACGATTTGATGTGATATCTGCAGACCGACATTCTTTACACGATTGTTAAATGTGCCCCCCTTTGGTATGTGTGTAATAAATGTTTTTGTTCGTACGGGGCATGGTAATATCGGAATATTATCGCCTCTCTACACGGCCGTGCCAGACCACAGGCATTGTGAACCTTAACAGGACGCAGTCAGAAAAATAATTTTAATATCTAAATATTTGGACAAGCCATTATACGGTAGAATATAATAATGGTTTGTTTCATTTAAGATGTAATCAAACATCAAATAACTGGATTACTGTAATATTTTTGTTTCAAAGGCTATCATAACCAAGCCAACATAAACAAATTCTATTCATCAACCTTTATGTACATAGTAATCTTCATTTCCTCATACATATCATTGAAATATAAACGAAAACATATTTTTTTCATGAATAATTAAACAAGGATGTTTAGTTGAGTAAGTTTACCAAAACCACGCGATATGCAAATGCTTATATTTTGAATCTGTTTACCCCACTATCTATGCAAATTCGTAATTTGGCCAAAATTTCCATGGGAAGTATTGATATCCGTTTTAAATATTCGTTCTCATCCCGAAATCAATTGCGAACAAGCCTAACATAACACATAGAATAAAATTAACATTAAAGCTTCTTATATAACATATATAATTTACTAGCAATTACTAATGAAGATATGTGAACTTAGAAGAATTAAACAGGTCAGTCAGGAGGCCTTTCTTAGGTGTAACCTTGGCCTCTAAACTGAACTGGAACTACTTTTACAAAAATGCCCGACAAATGAAAGGGGGGGTTTTAAATCCCCGTAAAAATTGGGAAAAACACGGGGACAAACCACATTGCTACTGTGCCTAGGGGAAAAGAATGATTATTTTGGGCCCGGGTTTTGGTTCTTTGGATATCTGTCTCTCGAAAATTAGAGCTGGCGCTTTTATAACTTTAAAAGATCCAAAGCTCTATTGAGATTTATATCAAGGGGGGAAGCCAAAAAGGGCATACAACTGAAAAATAACAAGGATCCCTGGGTTGGGGCAAATAGAGGAAAACAACAAACCCCATCATGAAAGGTAGGGTACAACAATCTAGACTCCCTATGACCCTTTTAAAGTTTTTTTTGAATTGGGAAGAATAGAGGGATGGGAGGGGGAAAAAACCCAAAACACTTTGTCGGTACAAAAATGGGTCCAAAACGGGACATTCTGGGTTGGTGTATATGAGGGAAAAACCGGGATACAAAAATGGTACCACTTGGGGGATACACCACGGTATTTCAAATAGAAATATATGCATAAACCTGCGCGTGGGGGGTCGCGTCGGCGACCGCAGGGGGGGGCGTTTTCATTCTCTTTACAGTCAGGCGCCTTAAAGGCACTAGCATCTTTCATATAACCTCCAAACTAGAATGGGAGTGCCTGCAAACTCTAATGGTTCTGTCTAAACACGACAAGGTCACACTGCTGTCAGGGAGACCAAGATTTTCCTAGAGGAAAAGGTTTACTATGCAGTGCAAAATGGTACCTGAACGAAATTTATGAATAAACAAGTTACAACAATATTATATTTTATCTTCCAACATTGAGTTGTTTTGAACTAATTGTCGAAATGTGTAACACAACAAAATCGTATTTTGGAAAAGTAATTATTCAATAAAACTATAACATAGATATTCAAAAGTTTTGGATTTCTTATAACAACCATTATTACCCATTATTAATGATAGTAAGGATGGTGGATGGTATACAATATAAAGGTTAAACCCCAAAATTACTTAATATAGGGAAATTCTGAACCCATA
>JAROYC020000010.1:16551718-16637494 GCA_029619255.2 Dynastes hyllus | reverse complement strand
GTTCGAAGTTTTCGTTTAAATTTTTCCCTGCTGTATATTAAGTCTTCCCCAGCGTCCATACACTTTTTTATACGACAAATTTTATTATTTTTTTCCCAGTGGGAGGAGGTATTAGTGGTTTTTTTGCCCTATAAAAAATGTATGCTTTTTTACAAAGATAACTTCATGCAGGCCTTATTTCACATTTATCACTATTTTCGTTGTAGGTGTAAGAAATATTATTTTATACTTAAAATAAAATTCATATGAATATCAGGTTTATGTATATACACATAGGCCAACCCAGGAAGCGATTTGTAGAAAGACAGGCAACATAGTGGCGTTCCCAAAACCCATTCGGCAGTGTAGGGGGGGGGATGAATATGAATGAATATCTTTCATTTAAGATGGAAGTATGCGTTGAATGATCTACAACTCGCACCTTATTTTTTTCTTTTTCCCTGTAATATTTTATTTATTGTAGCAATTGTTTAATGCTACAATTGTTTTTAATGTTTTTTCCACTTTACCCTTTTTTTTCAACCCAAACTTTTCTATTACCTGATTTATTTATTTTAAGGATACTTTTTTAAAAGTTTGAATATTATTGTTTAAATTTTCGTTCAGAAAGGGATAGCCGTAGCGGATCCTTTATTTATCTTTTTCCCCGTTATTATTCAAAGTTGTCGTGCTCTTATTTTTTCCCTTCTCGTTTTAAAAGCGTCCCCCTCTTTGATTCGTTTCATTTTTACATTCAATATTTAGTTTTTGGTCCCTGATTTCTTTAAAAATTTTTTGGTTTTTTTTTTGTCATGGACTTATGTTCAAGTTGGGGGGGAAAAATTTCTGATTTGAAAGACAGAAAATCCCGAGTGGTAGTGAATACCTTTAAATAATCACGTATTAGCGTTCTTAGTCAAGCGGGGAAAAAGGTTTTTTCCAATTATTGTTTGTCCCGAAAATTTTTCGGGGTAAGCTTCTTTTTTTTTAATATTTGATCGCGTCACTTATCTTCTTTTTTTCCTTTTGTTCTTTTCAGATTTTAATTTACCCTTCCCCGCTATTTATTACCAAAAAACATTAATAGTCCAAAATTTAACTTTCTTAGTTCTTTTTCTCTTGTTAAAATATGGGCTATACCGAGGCACCCCCCGCATCCGGGGTATTTTTTTGGTCCTTGGGTGGGGAAATTTCGAAAAACTGTTCGAAGCTTCCGGAAAACGAAAAAAGAAACCGAGCCGGGACTCAAAGATTCCCTATCTGTTTCAATAAAAAACCCAATCGGATCCGCTAGGGGCACATGGTGACCACGAGGTGTCTTGGGGTTCCAACATTCATATATGAATTTATTACATTTCATTTTTCATTTACAAATAAGCATTAAATTTTAAACTAAAAGGAATTTTTTGTTTTTTAAAATAAGAACCCCCTGTAGCGTTTAAGTAAACTTCCCTACTGACTAGGGGGGATAAAACTTGATTACACCGTTTCATTAGTCAGTGGGCCCAATACTAATATTTTTTTTTATTACGATCTTTAATATTTTTAATAATCCACGACCCGCTCTCCCTGGTAAGAAAAACAGAAGTGCCGTTAGCCAAAAAGTCGTGTGAACGTCACATTAATATACTTACAATGTCTGTTTATATAAAAGTGGAACGTATAAGCATTATTAAATGGTACTATTCATTTGAGAGCGCAGAAGAAGTTTTTTGGGCTTTTTGTCTTTTCACCCTAATCGACCATTTCCCCGTTAATAAAACAATTTTAATTCCTTGTTCAAAGTTTAAAAAAAGCAAAATTGTGGATTTTCCCAAAAAATTTAAAATAAAAATTGACGGGGAACACCCTTTTTTGCTGGGGAAAGAATGGAAAAGGAAGTAAAAGTATGTGTTTTTTGGGAAAGCTAACGAGCCATGTTCGAGCTGAAAAAATTTCAGAAATTGTAAATATTCAAAAACTACAGTTAGGAATATTTTAAGGAGAAATAAATATAAATGCTTTAAATTGAAAAAAAGTCAAAAAATTTTCCAAGATGACGTAACACACAATTGTAGCTAATGTGCGCAGAGAATTTTATGACAGGCTATTTTTTTTTGCGAACTGAAAGAATGGGGGGACCTTCGAACCCAAATTTATTAAATAATTTCATTTGTTTTATACGGGGTTTGACCGAGGGAATTTTTTGTTTTTAAAATGAACAGTACACAGTTATTTTTTACGGAAATTTTTATTTTAATACACAAAATTGTTTGCCATTCGAAGTTGAATATCACTTATGAAAGATTGCGTCGGGTAAGTGGTGTCCATCCTTCTGAGTGCAATTCTCCTGCCCCTGCGCATAATCTCTTTCCTCAATTTTCTGAGCAACACGCATCTTGTAAGGGGGGAAATTGTAGGTCTTTCTGTAAAAAATTTTCCCACAGATTCACGGCTCATTCTTAGTTCGAGCGCGTGTTTACGCGCAGAGCGCCCGGGGCTACGAGTCAGCACGGCTCTCATATGCTCGATGTTTTCTGGTGTTCTTGCTGTCTTAGTCGGACCTGGTGGCTTTTTTTTCACAATAGATCCTGTTATCCCTAGATTATTAACCCAATTTAAAAATCGGGCCGGGTGGGGAAAATACCCGACGCCCACGGTTTAAACGGGCCCCGAAAAATCGTTACACGGGAATAACAGAGCTGCCATTTGCACAAAAAGAGTCGTACGCAAACATGGGTGTTCAACCCTCCACCGCCCAAACTACTGAAACGGCATCGAATGGCGAGATTAATGCTTGGTAATTCGGCTCCCTACTCCTCCTACCGGCAGAGTACTAGCCATCCCAAAAACGTTAGGTTCCCGTCGGTCAGCCTGTATTTCCAATCAAAATTTTCCGTTTTTTTTATTTCTAGAAGTTTTTTAGATTATTTTGAGTTTTACATTATACAGAATCGATTCTTATGATTATGATTGAGAATTTCAAGTTTATTTTTTCTTTTAGTTCCCTTTACTTAATGGCTTTGGAATTTCTTTTTACTTATACCTTATTTAATTTATATATCTTATTTGTTTATTAAAATTTTCCCGTTTGGGTTTTTATTCCTTTTTTTTTTTTTATTAGAATTGTTTTATTTTATGAAAAATTAATAGGAAAAAGTTATTTCGGAATATGAAACACGTTCACCAGTATTTTCCAAATAGTTAGGTATGTACATTAACAAAATAATAACATTTACTTCGCACATTATTTGGATTATGAGTATGAGCGTTAAGGACGCCCGCCGCCGCACCGATATAAGTGATTGTACTCGCCCAGAGATCGCGAGAGCATTACTGACAACAATACAAGTGGTCGCGCTACTCCGTCTCCGTCTGTTTACCGTGTACACACGTATGTACGTACATACACTCTTACTCATTGAAATGCTAGCTTCCCGGCCTATTACTCGGCCAATGTGTATAAAGGTCTTGTAAAGCGAATGCGTACAGCAAAAAATAGTGAGTTACCCGCTCCCTCTCAGCGATTGGAGATCAGAAGTCAATCGCGCCGTCGCGCCCTTTCCTTTTCACGCGTAAGTATGTATAGTTTTTTTTCAAATTATAAGAATATAACTTTGAACGGCTTAAACCCTGTTTTGCACCACCTGTGGTAATAACTACCTGGATACGCAAACAAACTGCTGAGGACCGTAATGATAAAATTTAAATGAATTGAATAGAAATGGAATTATGATTTGCGATATGCGTAACTACCTGTTTGTACATTTTAAAATTTTATTTAATATGTAAATTCTTTTTAAATTTTTTGTAAATCAATTGTTTCCCATGTAAATTTATACTGTTTGAAAATATATATACATAAACATATAATTATCTCATAGGGCCGTAATTTTGGGCAATACGGGCCCCAGTTCCCCAAAATGCATTGCCAGGTTATTATCGTCACAGAAGGTGCAATAAAAGTATTAAAGGCCGTGTAAGTCTACAGTTATATTCTTATAATTTGAAATAAACTATACGCTCTTACTTGCTCGGACTAACGCCCACATTTTTTGCTGTACGTATTCGCTTTACAAGACTTGTATACGCTGGCTATATGTACGAGAGAGCGAGGAGGGGATTCCCTCCTCGCTCTCTCGCCGTTCTTCCCGATTAACGGCAATCCGGACGTCACAGCGTTCTCCTCTAGTATTCATCTCTAATTTTTTTTTTTTTTGCATAATACCGTCGATTTTTGATAGATCTCCGGTCCCGCACTACTAAAACAACCCCAAATCATTACTGAACCACCACCGCGCGTTTTACTGTCGTTCGTCTTTCGTTCTGTAGTTATAGCCTTTCCCTTCGGCATTTTAAAAATATTACTTACACAAGCACTGCGACCGAACATCGGTATCTGAGTCACAGCGCAAGAGGGAGACATAATATAGTACGGGCAGTGTACGTGCTATATATAAATATGTATATCCATCATGGTTCTCCGATCGGCGGTCGATATTAATATTCGCTTCGCCCAGTTGGTTCTCTGTTTATGGGTACGTACATACTTACTACGATCCTGACACGCCGCTTGAAAGTGCCAACTCTATTCATAAGGAAAACCTTACGACAAAAAGCGTAAGAATATTACGAATTTTATATTGAGGTGTAACTTATTTCATTTCTTCCTGGCCTTTTTATAAAGGTTGGGGATATTTTAATTTAAATTAAAGAGTAAAAACCTTTTTAGTAGGTATTTTAGATAATTTTTCACTTGCTCTTTATCTATAATTGTATGAAAAAAGCGTATTTAATGTATTTAACTTATGGAGATGGAGGAAATTTTCCCTATACAATCAACTATACGTATCTTATCAATATATGTGTCACTGTTTGCGGAAACCAATATAAAATGTCACTGTTAAAAATGATGTGTTTTCCTACCGGAAGCGACGATTACTTACACTATAAACAACATTCGATAAAAAGTAATCAGTTTTGCGCAAATACTATGCTTTAGACCAGAGTTATTTCCATTGATCGTGATTATTACAGAACGAATAATATTCCACACGTGCTCTGTGCTAAATTATAATGTTCTAATTGAGTTTATTAGTAATTTAAAGTGTGGTGTGTATATAATTAAAAGAGGTCATCTTACTAAGTGCACAGTGAAATAATTTTTCATAAAGGACAATTACTACAAGATGTTTCGGTAAGTTTAATGTTATTTCTGTTCTGGATTATACCCATACTTATAAGTAACTTATAATCGTTAGAACAACATATTTAATCGATAATTAATAACAAATCCAAACACACAAATTTTCTAGTTAGTACATTTTCTCGATATCTTATGGTAAATAAGACTTTACTACACGTATGTATATAGCGTCTCTATCTCGTACGTACGTGGACGGTAGATAATTCCATCCCTGAGCAATTTGGAGAAAAAGTTTTAAAATAAAGATTATTCCAAGACCAGTTTCGTACAACATAAAATTGTATTCAAAAATACAAAATGATCGGTTTCCGCTACGGACGATACAAGTTGGGGTGTTCCATTTACAGAAATGAAGTAGCATAAATCAAACATGGCAACGATTTCCATAGACGATAGTTAATATAAAAAATGTTAAATATATTGCCAAAAACTGCAAGAAATACTCAATCGAATAAAATTCGAATCACCGCTGTAGCGTGTAAAGCGTTTAAGATATTGACCGCTAAAGAAATGGCGGCATTTAGCAAAAATCTCAAATTATGTCAATTAACGCAAAAACTAAAGCAAATAGGTACGGGGAATACTGATGAGTAGAGCAACGCAACTGCGCTGGGCCCGTGGCGGACGCATAAAAGTTTAAAAATTTAAATTTAAAAGTGATACGTGCTCAAACACTACCGTTTTAAATCCCCCTTTAAAAAAAATGAAAAGTCTATTTAATATTTGTAACATTAAATATGTTTCCAAAGTTGTTTCGGCAAAGTGAGTGCGGCGCGAAGAAAAAGTGTTGTTGTATGCCGAAAACGAACGTTCTACATCTAGTGACGTTATATTTGCGTAAGTAAAATAATCTTTCAAATAACTTAACGGTTCTGTTGACGCACCTTCACAAATTTGTCTTAATGTGCCAAAATCAGAGTCTTTATCAAAAAACACTTTCAAACCTTTCTAAAACAAAAAACATTTCTTGCGTCTTCTATCGCGCATACGGGGGGTTCCTTTTTTCCAAAGATTCCAAACGAACCGAAGAATTTTGTGGTTTTTCTATCGCATCCCTAGTCCACAATTTTTTCTGAATTTTCCAAATCTGTTTTAACTTGACTATCCTGAAATTTCAAGCGGTTTCCCTTTTAACAGCCGCAGCCTTCCTTTGGGTCGAATTCTAAAATCACGTTTTTTATATTCTCAAAATATTTAAGATAATAAAATGCAGCCTCTAACCATGTTTAACGAGTAAGAATAGGTTGTGGGGGGTTCAGGAATCCCGGGGCATAGTCTATGAAATTCCCGAATACGTTTTGGGGACTTTAAAAACCCGCTTTTGTATGTGCTATTAGAGCGTGTCCCCTCCGGATGACATTTTCGGGATACTATCTGCTACGAGACTGAGAGTATGAATTTTACATGTAATTGCAACAAGTTAGCACAATTTTTTTTAAAGGGGAATCACCTACAGCAAGAAATGTTTGCGGCACCCATCACTCATAAACATCAACATTTTTGGTTTGTTGAAAGTTAAAAATTTTTTCCAATGTATTTAACACCAACATTGAAATTACTTCGGCGGGCATTGTTGTATTCGCCGGGAAGCTAGTAAAATTGAGGGTGAGGTCGATGTGGTTCCATTGTGCGTACCATTACTTTAAACCCCGAATTTTTTTTACGATCTGTGATTTCGTCCACACATAACCACAGTTTTTTTATCTTGCAACCCGATTTAATTCTTTTCTCGACATGCTCACGAGCAGACGGCACAACTTCGTAATGTTCTCTATTTTGGTAACTTAAAGTCCGAATATTCATTCCAAAACGAGACGTTTTGTTTTCCCTTCCTTAGAAAATAAATGGAAAAATTACATGCAATAAAGGTAACACAAAAATTTAAAATTTTAAAATTTTGGGTCATAATCTCGTGTTTTTTTTTGGGGTTTTTGTCCAGCCATTTTTGGCCTTTCACCAAAAAAAGTTTTGCGTTTTGGTTTTCTAATTTTTTTTGGAATTTGGTGGGAGTAAAAAATTTTGGTGAAAAAAAGTTGACATTAAGTTAAAAAAGAGGGGCCAAAAACCATTTCCGGGTTTTTTGTTTTTTCCAAATTTTTAAAAAAGAAAAATTTTGTATCGTGCGCTATGAATACTAAACACACTGTATGCCTGACCATAATTTATGTTATGTGGCAGTTGTCTCCGAATATTTTTTATTCGAAAACTATTTCTCTTAATTACTCAGAGAAGGAATTGTTTTCCACCCGCACATTAGGTGAACGTGCTGTATGTACAGGCTAATCCAAATCAACAGGCCACTATTGCTACTGCCACTATTCTTGGTCCTACGAAATCGGTTAAATTTACAAACTAATAGCGCTTTTGCCGCTGGTTAATATGCAATTAATTAAAGCACAATATACCTTTAATGTTTCTCAAAATTTTGAAAGATAGTCCAATTTCTGGTATAAAAGCTTTGTAGACTATTGATCAATACTGAAGTCGATATTAAGCAAGTTGCAGATGTTTTTAATTTCTTTTATAGATACACGTTGGTAGTCAACGTAATATTTAGAGTAGGCTGTGATTTTATTCGAAACAAAAAAGGTACACTGCATATATTTCTTCTGCATCCAACTGTTAAGTGTAGCTTCTTCACACTTTGATCAGAACTTATCAGAAATTGAAATTACCTTTCAACATTTTGAAAAAAATACAGAATGTTCCATTTTTCGTAGGTGCAATAATAACGAAGACGGCAATGGTGACCCGGTAATTTGGATCACCTTGTATATGATATAGAAACATATTTTGCGTACCTACTGTTTTTGTAAAATATACTAAAAATGTCAGATAACTTAAACAAGGATAAACACTAATATATACATTTAATGACAGCTCACAATAAATTAGAATTAACCAAAGTACACTCTTATAAGTAGAGTTTCTCACTAGCGCCAACGGGCAGTGGCGGAGGTTCGATACAACCCTTAGTATAACTGCGAGTCTCAACCAGACCTGTTGTACTAGAATAGGAAGCATATGTCTCCTTTTGGAATAAATATTCGGACTGCAAATTACCAAGTCGGGCATCACAAAGAATTGTGCCATCTGCTCGTGCACGTATTGAAAAAAGAATTAAATCGGAGTTGAAAGATAAAAAACTGTGGTTATGTGTGGACAAAAAAACAGGTCGTAAAAACATTCTGTGGTTAATGTAATGGTACGGAAAAGGGAACCCCAAACAACCCTCACCTTTTAATTTATTGCCCTTTCCCGACGAGTACAACAATGTACTTTCCAAAAATTTCAAAGTTATGTTAAATACATTGGAAAAAATTTCAACTTTCAATAAAAACCCGCTGTTGATGTTTATGAGTAAAGCTGGCCACGAGCGGTACCGCGCAGGGGAAACCCAGGCCTCCCGTTCCACTTGAGTTATTTTGGTTTAAAAGAGATGTTTGCTGCCGGAAATAATTTCGCTCATCTTTTAAATAAAAAAATTTAAAAAACACGTGTCAAACATTTTCCATTTTTTAAAAGTCCTCCTTTAAATCACAAAGTGAATAATGTCTGTTAAATATCTGCAACATTAGATATGTTTCAACTGTTGTTTCGGCAAAACTAGTACGGGATGAGGAAAAAATACGTTTATATGCAGAGAACGAACGTTCTACATCTAGTGACGTAATATTTACGTAAGTAAAATAATCTTTCAAATAACTTAACGACTCTGTTGACGCACCTTCAAAATGTGTTTTAAAGGCCAAAATCAAATTTTTTCTAAAAAACACTTTCAAAATTTTTCTAGAACAGAAACTTTTTTCCCGTTTTCCCAATCGCGCAAGCTGTCGTGAACTTTTTTGCACTATTTGTAGAGATTCTTCAACGGCACCGGGTTTTTTGTAATTTTTCTATTACATCTGCTACCCCGGGAAGTAATTGTCGTAAAATTTTTTTTAAACCATTTTTAACCGCTATTTGGAAATTTCGACTGGCTTTTCTGGATAGCGGCAGTTTTCCTTTTGTATCAATTATAAAACCACGTTCTTAATATTGTCAAAATGCAACCATGTTCCCCAACGAGTTAGAATGGGTTCTGGTGGCTCTAAAATACGCGGGCACAGTCTGTAAAATTTCCCAAAAACGTTTCGGTGATTTGACAAATCCCGTTTTGGGAGCGCTATTAAAGCGTCTACCCCCAGGATAACATTTTCTGATACTATCCGCCAAAAAAGATTGGGGCATGAATTTTACACGTAATGTGTAACAAATTAGCAGAATGTTTTTTAAAGAGACCGGCCTCAGAAAGCATGTTTGCAGAAACCATCACTCACTAACATCAAGAGTTGGTTTGTTAAAAGTTCAAAGTTGTCCTATGTATTTAACACTAACTTTGAAATTACTTCGGAGACACGTTGTATTCGTTTGGAGACTAATAGAATTGGGTGCCGATTGATGAGGTTCCTTTTTGGTGCCTTTAAAAAGAACAGAATTTTTTCTCCCGACCCTGTTGTTTCGTCGACAAAACCAACAATTTTTGATCTTTCAACTCCGATTTTTTTTTTTGTTCAATATGTTCGCGCGCAGATGGCACAATTCCCTCGAATTGTTTTTCCCAAAAGCAGATAAAGGGTTTCCCTTTGTCTAGTAAATTAAACGGTATATTACATGCAAAAGGTAACGCATAAATTAAATAAAAACCATTGTCTCGTGCGCAATTTTTTTGAGACATGCTTTTCCTATTTACGTGTCGTAGACAATGTTGTCTGGACCAATACATTAACGGGGTTTTACAGATTACACATTTATTTTTGCACCTTCCCTATTAATTAAGTTTTTAAGTTTGTCCGCCCGGGGCGTTTTGGTTTACGAAATCATAATTTTTTTAGGCAGATAAACAATTGCGCCAAAAGACCGGCAGCGAAAAAGCCCGATTTCCCGCAGACGAAGTAATACTACCGTTCCTCTCGGTCCGAACTGATTCTCGCCGATGCGCGGTACCGCTCTTTGGGGCCACGTTATTTATGAGTGATGGTACCGCAAACATGCTTTCTTGGGAGGCCAGCCTTTAAAAAACATTGTACTAAGTTTTACATATTGGGGTAAAATTCATGCTTTCAGTCGTGGCAGATGGTATTAGGGAAAAAGTTATCCTGAGGTAAACGCTTTAATAGCGTACAAAAGCAGTGTTTGTCAAATCCCCAAAACGTATTCTAAATTTTTCATAAAATGTGCCCCCGTATGCCTGAGCCATCAGAACCTATTCTTACACGTTGGGGACCTGGTTACAAGCCTCGTTTTATTATCATAAATATTTTTTAGAATTAAGAACGTGGTTTTATAATTCGATCCAAAAACTGCGGCTATCAAAAAGGGAAAAAAAGTCCAAAATTTTAAAAAAAATCAGGTTAAAACGGGGTTTAAAAAATATTCAAAAACAATTACCGGACTAGTGGAGGCAATGGGGAAAAAATTTCAAAATCCTTCGGTGTCGTTAGTGGAATCTCAAAACGTAAAAAAAGTTTTTTGTTCTAGAAAGGTTTGGAAATTTTTAGAGAAAGATTCTGGGTTTTGGCACATTAAGACGAATTTGTGATGGTGCGTCAACAGAACCGTTAAGTTGTTCCAAAGATTATTTTAATTACGCAAATATAACGTCACTAGATGTAGAACGTTGGTTTTCTGCATACAAATACACTTTTTCCTCACGCCGCACTCGGTTTGCCGAAACAACTGTGGAAACATATCTAATGTTGCAGATATTTAACAAACATTATTCACTTTGTGATTTTATGGAAATCTCCTAAGACGGTAAGTGTTTGAGCACGTATTATATTTTGTTTCTGACCATTTATTTTGTGTAAACTTTTATGCGCCCGTCACTGGCTGTTGACGCAAATTGAGCAACTCTACTTATAGGCGGTGTTATTATATCTGAAACGATTTTCAAAGAATTGGAATTAATGTTTTAAATTTATAAATTGTTTTATTAAATTGTACAATTAAATAGAAATAAGAAATAAATTAATATGTAGAAAGATATTCTTTCCAAAGGAAATAATGTGAACCATAATGTACTAGTTAACGCAAAGTGAACTGCAACCTATAAATTATTAATGAAATTAAACGAAGTGGTAGGGGGGGTCACCTCCAACGAAATATTTACATACATATTACTTATCTAATTCTTCATTGTTTTTAAGTTATAATAATTTTTCCAACTATCGGCTACGTAAGTCAATCGTTATTGTCCTGATTGCAGGAAAGATCGATGTAAAGTTACAAAATTATATTATATTTCCCCCTTGCGACAACTAAATATCGATACACTTCCGGCCCGCTAGGCCGAATACTTCAGTTGAGCTCAGATTCGGAAGAAAAGTAGAGAAGGGCATTACCATTAATTATTTGTGAGGATTTACATAAAATTATATTTATTTTTTTATCTTTAATATCATTTGTGTAGACTAAGAACGTATATGGAAAATCGAGGTTATTATATTTAATATTAAGGCAATTTATATTATTTTGAATTTGTTTTATGGTATTGATCGTTGTGATTTTTGTTTTGATATATTCTTTTATTTAGTTAGAAATTTATCTTCTTTATTTCTTTATAGGTTGCTCACTTAGAATTTGTTATTTATTTGGAGTTTGTTATTTATTTATGTGGAATCTGTTTATTAATTTAGAACTTGTTTGTTTTTATTAAAATCAATTTTATTGGATATTAAAACACATTTCAATATTGTCTTACTATCTCTTACTTACATATCTCCGTCCTCTTCTACCATCAGTGTAGAGACAATAATTTTTCTCCATTCTCTCCTATTTCTAGCTTCTCTTTTAGCTTGAATCCAACTCATTCCCTTTTCTTTTATTATATCTGCCGTTGCTGCACTCCATTTCTTTTTTGGGTTTTTTTTTTAAATCCCCTTTTTCCCATGTCCTCCGACATTCCCCGAGGGCCAAAATCTTAATTACTGTGTCTCTATTATTTGAATTACGCTTTTCACCTTCCATATATTTTCACTTATTTTGTCCAATCTAGTCACACCCTCAATTTTCCATGTAGTTTGTTAAAGCCCACGATTCACATCCGTAAATAAGTGTCGGCACCAGCAATGACTCGCATCTTTTTGTTTTTTTTTGAATTTCTCGTTTATTGAAGAATGTCTTATATAACGTTCGATATATTGCATTTACTTTGTTTACCCTGTTGAGAATTCCATCTTTCAATCTTGAAAATCTGTCATCGACCCAAATATTTTAATTTTTCCACTTCTTTTATGTTTGTTCCATCTACTTGTATTTCTACCTTGTCCGCTTTTGTCCAATATTTCTGCCCATTTTCTGAACCTTTCTCCCAGCTCTTTTTTATTATTCGCGAATAGTATAAGGTCATCTGCATAAAGTAGCTCTCTGATTTCTACTGGCTTTAGTTTTCTATATCCTAAATGTATTCCTTTCGTATCCTTATTTACTTGTTTTGACATATGGTGCATGACTGTGATGAATAGAAGCGGCCTTATAATGTTTCCCTGCCTTACGCCTTTTTTCGTTATAAAACTCTCCGTCCTTCCTCCTCCTATTTGTACGGTATTATGTGTCTCCTCATACATACTTTTTATTCCATTTATTATTTTCCCACTTATTTTTCTTTACTTTAGAACCTTTCAGATTTCCTCACGGTGTATGCTATCAAATTAGTTGCCGTTATTTACTGCAATATTTGTGACTGGTGAGAATAAGAAAACACTAACTTGCGGAATACTCCTTTAATAATATAACAAATATTTAGTACAACGTTGTTACGGAGAAGTATAAACGTATTTACGTTTATTTTACTTGATGTTCAAAATTAAAAGTTTCTCAATAATTTTAGTACAATTCTCGCAATACCTTATCATTATATATAAAAAAGGATCTACATACGATTCTACTATTTACTATTACAGTAGACATTGTGCTCAATTCGAGAATAACAACTGTTTACAATGTATTTTATTAGATAAAAAAATAATAATAATTTTCGGTTGCATGTTGCAATGAATTTCGTGATGATCTAATGATGTCTTAATAGAAAATGGGTGCATGCCAGATGACTCTGTTGGGAAGTGCATGGTGGAGAATTACGAAGCAATTTATAAATAACGTAATATTTATATAGGCAAACAAAATTAGGAAAAAAAGGAAATATAAAAATAAAAAGAAAACGCTAGCTTTGGTGTACTTTATTTACATTTGTAGATTAAATTGAATAAGTATGTGTTGTGAAGTGCATTTCCACGACACCCTAGCTTATTCCTTTCTTTTATAAGAAATTTTCAGTCATAAGCAGAAGGTAGCACCTATGTCGCGGAGGACATAGGTGCTACCTTTCGCCAGTTGCTCTATTCTATCCGCCAAAAGGCGAGTTCGGGTATTCGTTCGGAGTAACTCTATTTACTCCAAATACCCTACTCGCGCTTTTTCGCGTTCGGGAATGTCGTAGAGTTACTCCATCCATTCGTTTAAGAAGTTTTTTCATCAGAGAAAATTACACACCTCCAGTCTCTATTCATATTTTGATTACAAAATTGTAACCTGGCGGCGGCATGTTCTTCGGTCAGTAAGGATTTCTTGGCCGGTTTCCTACTATGGAATCCACCTTCACGAACCCTGTTTCTTATTGTTTGCGGAAAACAATACACTTGCAATTGATCTCGAACGTTTTATGGCGTTTGTGAACGGGGTTTGGCGAACCATTTCCCTAATTTGGTCATCTTGCTCTCGGGTAGTAACGCGTGGTCGTCCAGATCGCGGTAAACTTCTCAAAGGACCGCCCCCATTTTCTCGAGCACGACGAAACCACCGTCTCTCCTTATTAAAAAGAAATTATTTCACCTTTGAATAAATTATTTTTAATTTTGAAAATATATGTTAATTTAATAACTTCTGAAGAACAGATAGTATTAAAATTACTTACTGACAAATCCACTCTCTGAGTTCACTCGCTAATAAGCCAGATAGCCCAATAATATATCCCCTTTTTTCTAAAGAGGACTCCCGTTGGTCTTGAAGCCTACCCATTTTAAATGTTAATTATACCTACTGTACTACTACGTTCTGTCTACTTACATATTTTAAAGTTAATTATACCTACTGTACTTGTATACTTCTAGCAATTAATTACTACCACTACCTATTAAAGTAGAAAATAAAATACAAATTAAAACTAAAAACCTGTTGTGTTTAAAAAATAAAAAAATCACAAAAAAAACTAAACCAACAACTCAGTTTTTGTATTCGGCGATTGTGGCTAAAGAACTACAACGTGTTATTCGAAATGCTACCTCTTCACAATGAACATCTGCATAGTATTTGTCAGTGCGTCTTATTAGTGCCACCGGTATCCTTGTCATTACGTTATCACAATCCCTCGTCTCGCTACAGGGTACAACCTCGGGAATGTTCTTCATCTCATTCTTATACATTATTCTATCTCTTAATGTAAATACACGTAGGACGAATGCTTTCTTACCACTACTTTCGCGCCCTCTCCTACACGCGCGTAAGTATTTATGCTCTCACTTGCTTGCCGTAACACCCGCATTTTTCGCTGTACGCATTCGTCTTACAACAACATTAGGACAGTTCTCGGCAGTAGCCCTCCCTACAGGGTACAACGTCGGAAATCTTCGGGAGATCTCCCTTTAACGAGGCTACGACATAACTTTATTTGATGCTTGTACATTACATACATGGGTAGATATTCCGGCCTGTTCGGCAATCGTCCTAGCTGACGCAATTGAATTCGATGCTACTCGAATAATTGCCCTTCTATCCCTTTCACTCACTGCCTTACGACCCTGTCCGTTTGATTTAGCATAATTGACAGGATCTCAAGAAATTTCGAATGCAGTGATCACTTCGCGACAATCTACGCACAATTTCCAATTTACTAACCCCGTCTTGATGCTATGCAAGTACTTTACCTCTTTCTTCTAATGACAAAAGTTTTCCTTTACCCATAGTTTTCATTACATTCACATTTAATCTAATAGCTCGACTAAGAATTTGTCGCATACAAATTTACGATATGTACTAAACCGAGGGGTTTTATTGCATCTGGGATAATAAATTACGTTATTATTAGAGTAACCAAAACTTGCGAACTCGCATAGGCGTCGGTATTACGGGTTAATATAAGAATACGAAAAATTCATAAATAAACTTACTTGCTAATTATTCAACAAATTAGAGGCATCAGGATGTGAACTACTGTAAACTTGCATCATTGCATATGTTTCCATAGTTACTTCTTTAAACCTTGTGCGTCGATAAGAAAAAATATTCTTATACATAGAAAACGATCTCTCCACATCTAAGGAAGTTACACTTGCATGTAGAAACTGTTTTTCAAAATCACTTAAAAGTTCACTATTCTTACATTTATTATAAACGGCCTCTAATGTATTAAAATAGGGATTTTTCCTTAAAACATCTGCCAACTTTTGACTAGCGCATAATCCTGGCGTATCATTTAATGTGTGTAATTTATTTTTTACACTCTCCACTATGTCCAATGATTCCTGCAATGACAATTCACTACATTGTAGTTTTCTGATGGCATCTAGTAATACTGTATAATTGGTACATATTGTTGTTAAATCTTCTAAAAGTTGAGGAATTTGAAATTCTCTTTGTCTTTCTCTAATTGCTTTGGATTCATTCCGATTAAATCGCATTATAACTGATTGAATTTATTGAAAATGGATCAAATAGTAAGAATCTGCTGTTATCCAAGTACCCCATCGCGTTAAAATTAGTTCAGGAGGTTCTGGAATACCTGGACAAAATTTACGAAATTCTTTTAAACGTTTAGGAGATTTACGAAACACTGCTTTAGTACTTCCAATCATCCGATCAACGTTTCCGTAATGTGTCGAACAACTTCACCAACTAAATGTAAAGCATGCAGCACGCAGGTTATATGTATTAAGTTAGGAAATATATGTTTTAAGGATCGCCCAACACTTAACATCGTTGCTGCACGATCTGTCACAAACGTCACAACTTGATCTTGAGCAATTTTAAATTTTTTCAAAGCGTTCATTATCACTTTTTGAATATTTTCCGCTGTACATTGTTGAACACGTTTGCAAGCTAACAAAAATCGAGATGCTGTGTTCTCGCTAGATAAAACGCGAGCTATTACATTCACAATACTGTTTTTCTTTATATCGGTCGTCTCATCCATGATAATCCATATTTTTTTGGAACACAAATCACGTTAACACACATTTTCTAGCATCTCTTTCATTCGCGGCAAATGATTCTGTAATTGTGTTTATGAGGGTAATGGGTACTTTGGAACGTATTGTCGCCAAAACGTTTTAAAAGCTACTTTTCTCACCAACGACAACGGAAAATTACAAGAGGTAAACATAATTAATAAATGTATGAGGAATAGTGTATAAGGTATTTCAGTTCTTGCATTTCTCATATCCTTAATACCATTGACATTCCTCTGACAATCAGTTCTGTCCAATGCAGCCAAACGAATATTGCATATTAAGCAAAAAACTGCACTACCGTCACATTTTAAATGGGGAAAAAGTGATACATACTTATGTACATTAGTAGCAAATCTATTAGGAAGCATTGTTTTCTTAGGTATGTAAATATTAGTTGTATATGAAACGATACACTAATTATGTACTTGGTATAATACTACAACACACAAAAAACACCAGCTATATTTTCAAAAGCGACACGTAAATACATAACCTTGACCGTTCGACTAACAACAGCTCAACCGGTACTAAAACGAAATCTCTCTCAGCGCGGTTTAACATGATTTATATTCAAGGTCGACACTACATGCCTGCTTCTCTACCGGTTTAATTTATTTATGAATTTTTCGTATTCTTATATTAACCCGTAATACCGACGCCTATGCGAGTCCGCAAGTTTAGGTTACTTTAGTTATTATTAACGGATTACACTCATAAATGGGGGTGCAATAAAATCATTATACAGATTTAAGTAATAGTTGTTCAGGCACTAAAATCTTAAAAGAAGCCGACGGTCGTCTAAGTTTTTGTAGCGCAGTGTCACTACTAGGTATTTCTCTGGAAAATTAATGTATATCTTTATGTTGAAAGATAGTATTCATCAATTTCATATTATTTACTATACAAAATCTATTATTTTTTGGCCATTATGATTGTTGATAATTTCTGCATATTTTCCAACACTACCACCAGAGCTATCCGGGCAGTTTCCTACCCTTCCATTTGCATCACCAATTATTGTTAAGGTACCACTGTGGTCTTCCGTTTGTTCTTGTAGTTTATCCCAGAATTCTTCAACTTCTTTTTTAGCTACCCCTTCATTTGGTCCATATATTATTAATATCGTAAATACTTCTTTCATTACCTCTATCGTGAATATACGGTCCGATATTTTCTTCCATTCTCGTATTTCTGTATTTTTATTTCCATTGATTATACATCCTACCCGCGAATACACCCGTTCTGACTCTTCTACACCGCTGTATATCATCATGTGTCCCTTTCCCACTCTAACACATTCTAAACATTTAAATAAATTAACTTTTAATCAATTTCTACCTCAATATTTGTTACACCTCCTCCTCCCCTTCCTTTCATGTTACAAAATTGGTACATATTTACATACCAATTTCAATTAACACTACATATACATGTCTAAGCTAAAATTTGTTCATGTATATTTGTGACTACATAGAGAAAGAAGTTAAGATGTTAATTAAAATTAGTTTCAGTGCTTTTATTGCTACATTATTAGAAGAGTTTGTTAAAAAGGTGGTACTGACACTGGCGCACCGCATAAAAGTATTGTATATTACGCACCTACTTAGTGAAAAATAATATTGTTACCTTTTCCTGTCGTCTTAATGTCTACTGTGGCAATTGGCAACCGCCCTGGTAAGCTGCGTAGAATTGCAACATCAGCAACGCTTCCATTGTCGATTCATTCAGCCGTCGACGGTGTTGTAAATACGTTGTCGTATACTTCGAAAATGATCGTTCGACATCCAGTGCAGTAAGATTTGCAAATGTCACATATTCCTTTTCCTCATATGGGCACTCTTGATTTTCAGTTATAGACCGAACCTTTTGTAAATCGGGATTTTTCGTTAAAATTACACCAAATTTTTAAGCAACATCGACTCCTATAGTGTTCGTCAAGTTTTCTAGAGCGGCTTGTAAATTGTTTATGCAATTTAATGCATCTCGTGCAAATAAGTGACTGTTTTCTAATTTGAATCAAGTTTCAAGATGACATTTTTCACTTGTGAAAAATATTTTTGATAGTAAGATACTGCCTGGACCCATGTTCCCCATCGCGTTCTTACAGGCTGAGGTGGTGGTGGTAATTTCGGGCACAATTGTTGGAAATACACGGATGTGTTTGGGAGATTTGTTGAACACTTTTTTGGTAGATGCTATTAACTTATCCACCATCGGATACTTCTTTCGAATGGTTTCTGCTACGACGTGACATGCGAGTATGAGGCATGTTATGTGAAGAAGAGTCGGAAAACATATTTTCAACATCCTACCAACTCTCAGCATTTTTGCGGTTCCGTCAGTAACGAACATTGTGACTTGGGTTCCTGTGATACAAACTTTTCTCAACGAATCTTTTATTATCTTGACAACGGTTTCTGCATTGGTTTTCTGAATCCTTTTACTGGATAACAACAAGAAAGCTGATGGACTATCACGTTTTAAAAGACGCGCCACAACATGAATGAAGCTGTTTCTGAGCATCAGTTGTTTCATCCACACATAGGCAGATTTTCTTATTTCTCAACTCGTCTTTTATACATTCCTTTACTGTACCTTGCACACGTGGCAAATTGTATCGTAATTGCATACATGTTGGCAGCTTCCATGAGGGAACATACTTACAATTAGCCCAAAAAATACGAAAGTGTTCATTAGGTACTAAATGTTGTGGGATGTTGCACATACTTAACATAGAAATAAAATCATATAAAAATTGCCAGTATGGAATACTGTTTCTTAAATTCAATACATGACGTTTACTTTTACAATGTTTTCCACATTGAAACCTATCGCGACTTAGCAGCCCGCTATTGCATATTGTGCAATAAATATGCGGACTTCTATATTCTAATCCAGGGAAATGCCTGAGATATTTATTCACATTCGAAGGGAACGTTACACCCTTTGGGCGTCCCATCTCCGCGCTTATTTGGCTTTTCAGCGTGCAACGTACTGTCGCTTTGAACTCTCTTGCGGTACTGTCGAGATCGACTACGAGTTGAAAATTACCCCTACCCATGCCGCTACCGCTACGCTGCTGCCATCCGGTACCACCTTTTTAACAAACTCTAATTATTAGCAATAGACAGATAAAATATCCGAAACATGTAACTGGACTTACATTTATAAATATTATTTAACAAAAGCACAACACCAATTTTATTGGGAATATCTATCCATGAATTGTAAACTAAAACGGCAATACCTATATGCAATATGTAAATCATACCTGCGCATCCTAAAAGAACCGAAGTACACGGCTTATAGCATGCGGAAGAAAGTATAGATACATCGTCCCAAGGGGGAGACATAATATAATTTTGTCACTGTACAAGCGATGCTTTTTTACATTGGTTGCCCCCAACAGCGAGATGTAATGGAATTTTACGTCCCTAGGGACGTAAGTAATAATACAACAATGTAGTAATAGGTGACAATTCAAAACAAAAATTGACAACAAATATAAACAAATGCCAAATACTTCCATAAAATGCAAATTTTTCCCGAAATTTGGGCCAATATTAGGGAAATATAAATCTCGGATATTTTCTAACTTCCTTCCCCGCAAAACTGCACTTACGTCCCTTGTGATAAGAATAACTATTGGGATTCTATGATAAATGCAACTTTTGCAGAGAAAGAAAAATGTTTTAATTTCAATAAAATATAAATAAAAAAAAAGAAATCAAGAAAAAAAGAATTTATTACACGATCCTTCCCCTCCAATACATAATCTATTCTGCCGAAAAAAATCCTGCTTGTTTGTCACAGGCGATTGTTGTTTATTTCTTTCTCACCAACAGCGGTTCTTTTAGGAAGTAATATATAGTATGGAACAGCCAAATGGAATAAATTCGTTATTTCAATCATTGTGCATATTTATAAAAAATCTCGAAACACGTCAATTTTAAATTTTAAAATTACATCCTACTGCGTAAAAATTTCATCCTTAAATTTAACACCCTTAGGGCCAGTTGTACCAGTCAAGCGTACCGGTTAGTCAACGTGAACTTTGGTTCAACAAGAGAACCCCATTGTACCAACTAAGTTCATCTGAGAGTCCATATCTCAATCAACTGAACGCCCCAGATCGGCCGTTCAAGCCTAGTTCAAGTAGATTTCGACTTAAATTATAACCTATAAACCGTGTTGTGAGTTGTGACATGTCACTTAAAATATAAGCTCTTTTTCTATTAACGCCATTCGCGTGAAAATGAATGTTAGGGGAATTATCCGATGATGAAGATTTTTTAAATCTAATGTTGTAATGCACCCCAGGCAGCCAAAAACTTAAAAACTAGAAATATGCCTAATCAATCCAAAATCTAGGGTGATAAAGAATTTAGGGACAGTATTACATAGGTTATTGAAGCCAGTTGAGGAATGTGATAGATCAAGTTTCAAATGAAATTCGTTTTGAAAGTAATAGGCAAAGTATATAACTAAATACTACTTAGCCAATGCAACATTAAAATAATGAAATATACATATATTTGTAGAAATCATGCATTAACATCTGCTGAGATGATACTTCTTACTTTACGTTTCCTTTCATCTGGATCATTTCTGGAGATATAATTGATGTAGATAAGTCGACAGCAAGTAAAACTATTCAAAAAGTAATCCAAGCGATTGTTGGATTAACTCCAAATTTTATAAAAATTCCCAGAAGAAATAAATTAAACAAAACAGCAGTTTCATAGTACAAGTAGAGGAAAATTATAGAAATCGAAGAGGATTCTTGATATTCCTGCACTTTACGGTTCCTATTCTATTCAATTAATACCCAAGTTATAGTAATAATAATAATGGCATTGTACAACATGTGCTAATTAATGAATATTTTCAACAATTAATAAATATGAATGGATTTTAAGGATTCAACAATGGGCACAATATTATGTTTCGAAGAATTAACATAAAATGTATACAATTTCAAATCATTTTTAAAAATAAAACAAAACAGTATTATTTTAGGCGTTTCCTCCGTAAAATTTTCATTTTTATTTGCTCCTTCTCTTCCATCATCATTTGTAGATTACTTTCTTTTTGGAGAATTTCTAATTTTATTTTGTTTTTTCAAGAGCTGTAATTTTATTTTAAATTTTTAATTGTGCTCTTCTAAAAAATATTTTTTTGTAGCTCTCCCAATTCCTTTTTTATCTGCCAAAAAATCGGCACATCATATGTTCAGATACCATTTCCATGTTACCAACCGCTATTGAGAAGGGGTCAGTTGACCAAGGTTTTATTTCTGCTTGTACAACGCATGCCTCATGGAACTAGCGTCATCTATGATCTGCAGATCACTTGAACCAAGAGTTAACTAGAGTTGGTACAACTTGCCGCTAGAGTGAAAGTTGCAATCCCTACATTTTTAAATGGGGAGTAGAGGCTTGTGATCAGAGTAACCTAAACTTGCGGACTCGCATAGGCGTCGGTATTACGGGTTAATATAAGAATACGAAAAATTCATAAATAAACTAAACCGGTAGAGAAGCAGGCATGTAGTGTCAACCTTGAATATAAATCATGTTAAACCGCGCTGAGAGAGATTTCGTTTTAGTACCGGTTGAGCTGTTGCAGAGATTAGTCGAACGGTCAAGGTTATGTACTTACGTGTCGCTTCTGTAAATATAGCTGGTGTTTTTTGTGTATTGTAGTATTATACCAAGTATAATTAGTGTATCGTTTCATATAGAACTAATATTTACATACCTAAGAAAACAATGCCTCGTAATAGATTTGCTACTAATGTACATAAGTATGTGTCACTTTTTCCCCATTTAAAATATGACGGTAGTGCAGTTTTTTGCTGCATATGAGAAATGCAAGAACTGAAATACCTTATACACTATTCCTCATACATTTATTAATTATGTTTACCTCTTGTAATCTTCCGTTGTCGTTGGTGAGAAAGCAGCTTTTAAAACGTTTTGGCGACAATACGTTCCAAAGTACCCATTACCCTCAAACACAATTACAGAATCATTTGCCGCGAATGAAAGAGATGCTAGAAAATTTTAAACGTGATTTGTGTTCCAAAAAATATGGCTTACCGTGGATGAGACGACCGATATAAAAAAAAACAGTATTTTGAATGTAATAGCTCGCGTTTTATCTAGCGAGAACACAGCATCTCGATATTTGTTAGCTTGCAAACGTGTTCAACAATGTACCGCGGAAAATATTCAAAAGTGATAATGAACGCTTTAAAAAAATTTAAAATTGCCCAAGATCAAGTTGTGATGATTGTGACAGATAGTGCAGCAACGATGTTAAGTGTTGGGCGATCCTTAAAACATATATTTCCTAACTTAATACATATAACCTGCGTGCTGCATGCTTTGCATTTAGTTGGTGAAGTTGTTCGACAACATTACGGAAACGTTGATCGGATGATTGGAAGTACTAAAGCAGTGTTTCGTAAATCTCCTAAACGTTTAAAAGAATTTCGTAAATTTTGTCCAGGTATTCCAGAACCTCCTGAACCAATTTTAACGCGATGGGGTACTTGGCTAACAGCAGCTTTTACTATTTGATCCATTTTCAACAAATTCAATCAGTTATAATGCGATTTAATCGGAATGAATCCAAAGCAATTAGAGAAAGTCAAAGAGAATTTCAAATTCCTCAACTTTTAGAAGACTTAACAACAATATGTAACAATTATACAGTATTACTAGATGCCATCAGAAAACTACAATGTACTGAATTGTCATTGCAGGAATCATTAGACATAGTGGAGAGTGTAAAAATAAATTACACACATTAAATGATACGCCAGGATTATGCGTTAGTCAAAAGTTGGCAGATGTTTTAAGGAAAATCCTGATTTTAATACTTTAGAGGCCGTTTATAATAAGTGTAAGAATAGTGAACTTTTAAGTGATTTTGAAAAACAGTTTCTACATGCAAATGTAACTTCCTTAGATGTGGAGAGATCGTTTTCTATGTATAAGAATATTTTTTCTTGTCGACGCACAAGGTTTAAAGAAGTAACTGTGTAATGATGCAAGTTTACAGTAGTTCACATCCTGATGCCTCTAATTTGTTGAATAATTAGCAAGTAAGTTTATTTATGAATTTTTCGTATTCTTATATTAACCCGTAATACCGACGCCTATGCGAGTCCGCAAGTTTTGGTTACTCTACTTGTGATACATCATTTAAAAGGTCTCTTCAATGTCTATTCAAAAATTGTATTGTTTTCAAATCTAATGCAAAAAATAACATTAAAAAAAATTAAATCATCTGATTGACGAAATGCGTCACAACACATTGGGAACTTAATAGGTAGTACCGTTTAGTTCTAGATAACGTAAAAAAAGAACATAAAACTTAAGCTAACATTGCCATAGTAACTTTTTATTTCTTTTTTTTTAAGAACACTGTGTTGTGACACTGTGTTGTGACGAATTTCGTCAATCAGATGATTTAATTATTTTTTAATGTTAAACTTTGCATTAGATTTGAAAGCAATACAATTTTTGAATAGACAATGAAGAGACCTTTTAAATGATGTATCACGAGCCCCTACTCCCCATTTAAAAATGTAGGGGCAACCCTCACTCTAAGGGTGTTAAAGTTAGGGATGAAATTTTTACGCAGTAGGATGTAATTTTAAAATCTAAAATTGACGTGTTTCGGAGTTTTTTATAAACACGTACAATGATTGAAATAACGAATTTATTCCATTTGGCTGTTTCACACTGTATGATAAAATATTTAGGGACAGCCAGATTTTTTAATAAAATATATTAATATGTACTGCAAATGTATAGGATACTAAAAGACAACATAATTGTAGTAAGGCTTATTAAAATCGTGATAATGCTTATTAGCATCGCGATAAAGCTTACTGAAATCGCTTCTATTGTCTATTTGTATTATCCTTTTTCCTTTAAGTGTACACGGTGCAATTCCCGTCGACGGATTATTTGAAAAATAATTTTACTTCAATTACGGTCAGGCATTTTCAGGTAGCTTATTTGGGCACTTCAATTCCCGTCGGTCCAGGAGGTCACTTAATCCGATGCTGTGATTATCGTTATCGGGCATCCCTACTGAGTAATGAGTAACGCTGGCCACGAGCGGTACCGCGCATCGGCGTAGAATCAGTTCGGACCGAGAGGAACGGTAGTATTACTTCGTCTGCGGAGCAGTACGGACATTTTCGCTGCCGGTCATTTGCGCAATTGTTTATCTGTTCTACAAAAATTATGATTTCGTCAGCAAAATGACCGCGGTCGGACAAACTTCGAAAATTTATTGCAGAAATTCCAGACTTAATATATGAAGGTGCTAAAATTAAATCTGTAAAATCCCGTTAATGTGTTGGTCCAGACAACATTGTCTACGACACGTAAATAGTCAGAAACAAAATATAATACGTGCTCAAACACTTACCGTCTTAAGAGATTTCCATAAAATCACAAAGTGAATAATGTCTGTTAAATATCTGCAACATTAGATATGTTTCCACAGTTGTTTCGGCAAACCGAGTGCGGCGTGAGGAAAAAGTGTATTTATATGCAGAAAACCAACGTTCTACATCTAGTGACGTTATATTTGCGTAATTAAAATAATCTTTGGAACAACTTAACGGTTCTGTTGACGCACCCTTCACAAATTTGTCTTAATGTGCCAAAATCAGAATCTTTCTCTAAAACACTTTCAAACCTTTCTAGAACGCAAACATTTTTTGCGTCTAGAGATTCCACTAACGACACCAAAGGATTTTGTAATTTTTCTATTGCCTCCACTAGTCCGAAGTAATTGTTCTGAATAGTTTTTAAATCCGTTTTAACCTGACTATTTTGAAATTTCGACTGGCTTTCCTTGATAGCCGCAGCGTCCTTTGGATCGAATTATAAAACCACGTTCCTAATTCTCAAAATATTTATGATAATAAAACGAGGCCTGTAACCATGTTCCCCAACGTTTAATTTACTAGACAAGGAACCATTTATCTGCTTTTGGAATAACTATTCGGAGTGCAAATTACCAAGTCGAACATCGTTACGAAGAAGTGTGCCATCTGCGCGCCAACATATTGAACAAAAAATAAAATCGGAGTTGAAAGATCAAAAATTGTGGTTATGTATCGACGAAACAACAGATCGGAAGAAACATTCTGTTCTTAATGTAATGGCACGCAAATTGGAACCTCATCAATCGGTACCTTCAATTCTATTAGTCTCCAAACGAATACAACAGTGTACTGCCGAAGGAATTTCAAAGTTAGTGTTAAATACATTGGACAAGTTTGAACTTTCAACAAACCAACTCTTGATGTTAGTGAGTGATGGCGCTGCAAACATGCTTTCTGTAGGCTGGTCTCTTAATAAGCATTCTGCTAATTTGTTACACATTACGTGTAAAATTCATGCTCTCAATCTTGTGGCGGATAGTATCAGAAAATGTTATCCTGAGGTAGACGCTTTAATAGCGCATGCCAAAGCAGTATTTGTCAAATCACCGAAACGTATTCGCGAATTTCACAGACTGTGCCCCGTATACCAGAGCCACCAGAACCTATTCTAACTCGTTGGGGAACATGGTTGCAGGCCGCGTTTTATTATCATAAATATTTTGACAATATTAAGAACGTGGTTTTACAATTCGATACAAAGGAAGCTGCCGCTATCCAGAAAAGCCAGTCGAAATTTCAAGATAGTCAGGTTAAAATGGATTTAAAAATCATTCACGACAATTACTTCGGGCTAGCAGATGCAATGGAAAAATTACAAAATCCTGCGGTGCCGTTAGAAGAATCTCTATAAATAGTGCAACATGTTCACGCACAGCTATGCGCGATTGAAGACGCAAAAAATGTTTCTGTTCTAGAAAAATTTGAAAGTGTTTTTGAGAAAAATTCTGATTTTGGCACATTAAGACACATTTGTGAAGGTGCGTCAACAAATCGTTAAGTTATTTGAAAGATTATTTTACTTACGCAAATATTACGTGACTAGATGTAGAACGTTCGTTCTCTGCATATAAACGCATTTTTTCGTCATGCCGTACTAGTTTTGCCGAAACAACAGTTGAAACATATCTAATGTTGCAGATATTTAACAGACATTATTCACTTTGTGATTTCACGGAAGACTCTTAAAATGGTAAGTGTTTGAGCATGTGTTATTTAATTTTTATTTAAAAGATGAGCGAAATTATTTGCGGCAGCAAACATCTCTATTAGCAGAATAACTCTAGTGGAATGCGAGGCCTGGTCGACTCTACGCTACTGCGCGGTACCGCTGGTGGCCAGTTTTAGTAATGAGTGTAATGACAGAAACAAGAAAGATATATCCGAAGAGAAGTTCAATCAAGCCTTAATTTTATCGACATGAAAATTACAATTTAAAAATAAATATATTTCGCGCCATGATTTTATCAAATGTGTCTTATATAAATTCTCTGGCGTTGTTTTATAGTTACTTATGTACAGAACGCTCAAGAAATACCCGGACTAGCATAAGGTCACGGCGCATCTACTTTTCTCTGTCTGAATCTATCGCATACCCCGTCCCGGGCTCGTATTTAGTTTAGAGCCGACGATGGTCCCGTGCGCTCGAATAAACACTTCAGACCGGGGATGCATGCAATAACACCCTTTTTTCACCTGCTTGTAAAACAAAATATACCGTTGCTATTTCTTACCGAGCGCTTACTAAATATTGCGGTATCTGCGCACGTTGTATACATACAGATAAGCATAATAAGGCGGCGATTCTCGAATTTTGAAATGGACCGAGTAATGAAATTTTAAAATACGTAATCAGATTGATTCTTCCATATTAATACACATAAAATGTAGAGCCTATGATCCGTATATCGTAAATCAGATTAGAACTAGATTCCAGTAATTACTTTAATTTGAAAGCTAATATAAAAATAAAGCTTTTAACGTATTTTTTGAATTATTGCGAATTAGAAAACATTCGCGGGACATAAAGAAATAAAGTTATGCAAATAAATTTAAACCAAAAAATTATTTCACGTTGTTATAAAAAGTGACAAACTATGAACCAAATCAAAAAAGATTTAAAGGTAATAAATACGATTCTATAGACCATATACTGTAATATGCACTGCCTTAATAACGAACGAAATGTATTATGAGCAAGTCTCTGCAAAACGTACGGGATGAATTACACGCAGCTGGCAAATATGAATGGTATACGTTATTTTTATCACTTCCATAGACGTGTCATGCGATCGGTTTTATTGTTCTGGTGTTAGAATCTGTGGGTACTTATTGACAATATTAATTAGAAACATCTTTAAATAAAGTCATTATCTATGATTACACGGTATTACACTTTACAAACATGGACGAACTACGTAAAACAGTATTAGTATTTTTTATTTTTAGAGATGAGGTTTGAATTAACCTTTACTAGATGTTTTCAAATGTAAAGCTGGTTCTTTTTGATATTAGTACTTCTTAAAATGCAGGAAATGTTCTTTCAACATCGCAACCAATTAGTGGAGCAAATTTAAAATATGGTATATAATACGGTATCTTGTGAGTACATCGGCATTTAGATTTGCATTAATAGAGAATTCATTTAGTATATACGTAAATCTGTGTTTCTGTTGAACACGGACATAATATTCTGATTTAGCTTGTGTCTAAATTCTCTGGGAACAACTTTTAATTGATTTATTGTATCATCTAAGATATTTGGAGCTTCCACTAATGTTATGCTATCATACTGTCCAATGTCTCATCCAAATATATACGTATTTCTTGATGCTATAAGAGGAATGCAGGTAGACACATATGCAAGAATAAATAGTTAAAAAAAAAACAAGAAAGATATATCCGAAGAGAAGTTCAATTAAGCCTTAATTTTATCGACACGAAAATTACAATTTAAAAATAAATATATTTCGCGCCATGATTTTATCAAATGTGTCTTATATAAATTCTCTGGCGTTGTTTTATAGTTACTTATGTACATACATAGTTTGTAAATTATATTAATTAAATACATATTTGTATAATTTTATGTTTAGAACTTTATTCTGTTACATAAAAAAAAATCATCTTTCCTGAAAGTGTGTAAACTTACAAACAAACAACGTAATTATAAATGTAATCTACCTAATCGTCACAGGGACGGGAATTGAAGTGCGTTTTAGCGGCCAGTTTGTACCCTTGACAGGTAAAAAGATTATTTTGACGGGAATTGAAATGCGTCCAGTGTAGATACCACCTACGACTAATTGTAAGTGGAAGTGCTGTATAATATATGTAGTGTTGTCTTGTCTGATATCAACTCTAATTATCAGTAAACATTTATGAAACTGTCGCATCCTATTAGCGGATATAATCTGCAAAATAAGCATTTATTTCAGGTCTTCTCTGTGGATAATTGTATGTTTCCTGGAACTTACCAATTTAAATGTATCAGCCCAACCTACATTAAATCTACTGAAAATCAATAGCAATTATTATTGCGCACTTACTAATGACACTGAGGATTCCGGAATATACTGGGGAAATCAAGATAGAGGTACGTATCAATTCAAGCATTTGCTGAAACCTACAACTTTATTTTATGCTTAGCTTATGCTTCTGCAAATGCCTATCCAAAATTTCGATAAACCATGTTTGTTCAATCAAGGCTCATCATCGGGTTGGAACCGCGTCGTAGTCGTAGCTTTTGCCGACGTTTCGTCCACACTCTTCTATCAGTGTGCAGTAACTGTCCTGAAGATGTCCCATAAGAGTGCGGACGAAACGTTGGCAAAAGCTACAACAACGACGCGGTTCCAACCCGGAAACCAAGAGTATATATATTAACGACCATGGTAGTCACCAGATGAAGGTGTTATGTTTACTGAACGCTTAAGGAGTGCTTTGTAGAGGTACCAAATTAATTTGTTAAGTGTGTTATCTTTATAATCTAATTTACTGGCGGTAGAACTAAGGACACTGTTTATAATGTCAAATTGTAATTTACCAAGGCCTAGATTTATTAAATACCTATAATATTATTGCAGATTATACTAGGTAGGTAATTATTCGCGGATAAGTGCTTTCCCTTTTATTTCAACAATTTTCGTTTAGTTGGATTTGAGTAGATTTCATTTTAAAATACCAAGGATATTTTATTTTTTCTACTTCTTTTATATTTGTCCCATCTATTTGTATTTGTACCTTATCCGTTTCGATTGCTATTGTAATAATTTCTGTTTTTTGTGCGTTTACCTTCAAACCAAATTTTTCCAATATTTCTACCCATTTTCTGAACCTTTCTTCCAGCCCTTTTTTATTATTCACGAATAGTTTGAGGTCATCTGCATAAAATAGCTCTCTGATTTCTTCTGGCTTTAGTTTTCTATATCCCAAATGTATTCCTTTCGCATCCTTATTTACTTGTTTTGACATACAGTCCATGACTGTGATGAATAGAAACGGCTTATAATGCTTCCCTGCCTTACGCCTTTTTTTGTTATAAAACTCTCCGTCCTTCCTCCTTCTATTTGTACGATACTATGTGTCTCCTCATACATACATTTTATTGTATTTATTATTTTCCCACTTATTTTTCTTTACTTTAGAATCTTCCAGATTTCCTCATACTGTTACGCCTGCATTAAATATACATACTAGGGTAGGTAAGGATTCATTTATAGGCGCGAGTCCCATACATATAGCGAATAATGTTGTCGCTTGTGCTAGGAGCGTCTCCGATTCGCTTCGCGCGGCTCCCCGCCTTATACTTTCACAGCGGGCAAACGTAACACTGTCCATATATTTTAGCGGTTTACGTTACTACGGAACTTGCTAACGCGGTATGTATACATACGTATGCTGTCCATACGCTTCAACACTCAATTTCCTCGCGGAACCACACATCTTATTTGATCATTTTTATTGACAGACTCAAATAATCGTTGGTTATTTTCAAGCAAATACTTAAATGTAATACTGTTGTACATACATGAAAAATTATTCTCACCCTCTTTTTAAAAGAAATACAGATGACTATGTATATTACTAGAAAAAGCAGATAAACAGAAAAATTTAAAAAATAAATAGAACCTGCGATTATAAAATTATTAAAATTACATTTTTTTTTATTTCCAAATATCCCAATAATTAAATGTTCACATAATAGTAAGTACGTGGTAAATTAAGAAATTTCAAAACAAAAACATATATTTTCTAAAGCCAATTTTTGCAACTTTGTCAAAATGAGTAGTATTTATATTATATAAGTGTTCAAACAAACATTTGCAGTATTGCCGCTAACGTGGTACCATTTAAATAATCGTGTTCCCTTCTCCATTGTTTATAACAACATAATTGAAAACGAAACTGTTTGATAGCACAATTACGAGTTACAAACAAAAGAGATGAAAAATGGCAAACATCGGGAGAGGCAAGAAAGATCAATGAGATAAATGAACTAGAGATATAACGCATGATTTGAGTATAGTGCACTCTTCTCACGGCAACAGTTGACTTATTACTAAAGCAGGCACTTTTTAAATTTCCAGGATGATTTAAGTTGGTAGTTTCAGCAATAAATTGGGCGAAAATTGGGCATGCTACCGAGAAGTGCATTTTTTTTATCTAATTCTTATGTTGATAAAATGTAATTTGCCACTAGGCTTACTCGATAAACAACCATTTAAGGACTTTTGGGACAAATACAATCCCGAGTTGCGGTTGCCAACGGAGAAAACGGCACGTAAGCATGTTGCATTTGTACGCGATGACGTGGAAAAGAATATGAAACGCATATTGAAAAACTTTTCTTTGGTTATGTGTTGACGAGACAACAGACTGTAAAAAATTCAATTGTAAATATTATGGTACGCATACTAGACCCTAGTAAACCTACATTACCACTGTTACTAGCTAGCCGAAGACTACAAGAGTGTACTGCTGCAGCAATTACGAAGGTTATACTTAGTACGTTGGAAAAATTTCAAATTTCAAAAGATAAAGTGTTGATGTTTATGAGCGATGGCGCAACGATAATGCGTTCGGTAGGCCGTTCCCTTCTTGAACATGGTTGCAAGTGTTTACATGTTACGTGTAAAGTGCATGCTTTACATCTTGTGGCAGAAACCATTCGACAATGCTCTCCCGAGGTAGATGCATTAATAGCAAGTACAAAAAAAGTATTTTTGAAATCTCCCAAACGCCTACGATCATTTCACACAGAGTGTCCTGGTATTCGTCAACCGCCGGAGCCAATTCTTACACGTTGGGGAACATGTAGAAGCTGTTGTTGCACAATTCAATCCTGCCGAAGCTGCAGCTATTAAGGTGAGCCAGTCGAAATTTCAAGATATTTCCGTTGAACAGATTTAAAAAATATTCGTAGCTACTATAAAGGATTAGCTGACGCAATAGACCAATTACAAAATAGATCGTTATCATTATTGGAGTATCTGCAAATTATGGACGGAGTGCATACACAGCTACTATACATGACGCAAAATATAATTGTGTTTTAGAAAAGTTCGAGAGTGTGCTACAGAAAGATTCCGATTTTAGCACACTAAAACAAATTTGTGATGGTGTATCGAATAATCCACTGACTAAGTACAAAAGTATTTTAATCATGCATGTATAACATCGGTAGATGTTGAACGCTCTTTTTCAAAATATAAACTCATTTTCTCACCACGGCGAACATCGCTCACCGGGACAACTGTGGAAACATATCTAATGGTGTCAACTTTTTGCCACTCTTATCCATATGATCTTGATATTGATAATGGTGCTTCTAGTTTTACTGTTCCGTAGCCAAGGCTGCTTAAAAGGGTGAGTGTTTCACTACTTTTCACATATTATAATTATATATTGGTGTGGATAGAATCATTTTTGAAGAATAGAAAACAATGTGTTAGCATTTCCAACTGCTAGCGTAACAGTTACAAACCAGTGCCTCTAGGGAAACTACCACAATATCGTGTTCCCAAGGCTTAATATTAGGTCCTGTTCTTTTCTACTTTTTATCAATGATCTTCCTTAACATAACAGATAACTTTATCACCCTTTTCCCGATGATATTGCCTTGGGCATCTGATAAGAACGACCATAACCCATCAATTAAATGCAACTCTATGTTGGATAGGATTTTATGGTTATAGATAAACCAACCGTTGTCAACAACCCAAGACGCGTATATTAGATTCAAACCCTTTTCAGTTACATCAATCACGAATTTTACTTAGACTTAAAGCTAAAGATGAACAATTAGCAGCAGGTCAATAAAGTTCTAGCTTGGTTTCGAGCTACTTAACTGGAAAGTTCACTGCGAAAACCTGTGAAAGATTAATTCTCTTTGCTATTTTCGAAGCCTGAAGAATATTCTAACAACTCAACAGCTGCTAAGCATTTTTAGCTATGTACAAGTAGACTGACCTGGATTACTTTTGGGGAAACTGAACACTTTGGGAAATAATATTTTTATAAGCCAAAAAGATTATCCGCTTATTGCTGGGATTAAACCTACAGATTCTTGTAGGAATTCTTTTGTTAGCTATGATATCCGACATTACCTTGTATATTCATTCAAAATTAGCGATGTAGTTCATATAAATAGGCAGAATTATAGATCACATCGAGATTTTCACGACTATCAAACTAGATTCGAGGAGGATCTCCTCACTCCAAAATCTAGGTTGACTATGCATCAGCAGTCGCCGGAAATTCTAGCTATTAAGATCTACAACAAGCTTCCTTCACACTGGAAGAAGTTCAATTTATCTAAATTTAAACAGCAAGTCTAACATATGCTGCGAAGCAACGGCTTTTATTCGATACAAGAGTTTTTAACAAGTAATGTTACTTGATTTTAATTGTATCTAATTCTGTTAATGCTTTAACGTGTAAGCGCTCCCCCAATTATCTTTTATTATTGCATTTGTAATTGTAGGCTTACTTAATGTCTTTTTTAGTGTTATTACTGTTGTATTTGTGTTTGTATTGTGTGTGTCTTTGGACCATTGGACCATACTTTTGTAAGCCGTTGGAAAAAAATTATTATTATTATTATTATTATTATTATTGTTATTATTATTATTATTATTATTATTATTATTATTATTATTATTATTATTATTATTATTATTATTTGTATAGGAAATTCATATCTCCAACGTTCTTGTATAATGATTTATTTATCTAATATTAAAAGTAAAAGAGATATTTACAGTTAAGCGCGAGTCCTGCATTTGGTATTGCATCCAAGTGGTTTCTGGTGTTAGTACTGTCTAGTTACTATGACAACAGTAAACAAATGGTACTAACTTTGACGTTGTTAAGCTAATGATTAAACATTTTGAGTCCAGGTAGCTACTTGTAGTCGAAGGTAAGTCTTGTACTGGAAATTGCATCCAAATGGTTTCTGGTGTTAATATGGTTTGGTTACATGGCAACAGTAAACAAAACATACTGACACTAACGATCTTAGACTATTGATTAAACATTTCGGTCCTAAGTAAAGAAGAGCTAGGTAACAGGTATAGTTTGTGTTAGGAAAAAAGTAGAAGGGATGGTGTATTTTAGCTAGCAGATTGTAAAAGCTGCGCTCTCCTGGTTGATGATGTCCACAACCGAAAACATATGTCAAATTAAAGCTAAGGAAACATTCATTAAATTGATGTCAAAATTAAAAAATATATATATAATGCTAATGCATCTTCTTGGCGAAAAAGAGCGAGGTGATGTAATATTTTAGTAAAAATTCATACCAATAATACGTAAATGTACATATATGAGCACCAATTTAAATCAAAACGAAAAATTATAACATATAACACAATTGAAATACACTACGAACAAACTTAAAATTCTACATTGTAATTTTTATTGCAATAATTGATAGTCATCTGCTTGTTTATTTACATACCTCCAGTGAACGCGCGAAATTCCTTCCTTTCACCTCGATATAGTTGGCCAATCGTTATGACAGCTGTGAAATTATCTTTAACTTCGTACATAAATCATCTATATTCAACTCTTTTAAGTAGTAGAGTATTCTCGTAGAAACGTTGTATTTATTTGAAGAGGCTACGTTGTATTTTTTGTGTTATTCCATTCACATAATTATTTCTATTACAGGTATGTGTTCTTAATATTTTTCAAATATGCATTTATTTCTGCACTACTTACATTTTCTTTGATTCTAAGAAAAAGCTATTTTGAAAAGTAATCGAAGGTGTCAAAAGCTGCAGCAATTTATCAAAGGTTCTTATACTCATTTTACAGTATCCAAAACCTTCTTAGGATAATTCTTCAATTTCTCGTGTAAGGTGTAAAATTTATTGGATATTAATCAATCACTTCAAACTAGATGAAACCAGTAATATATTTTCTTACGTTTTTTTTTCGATATTTAATTTAAAAAGCGCACACAACTGCAGTTTCGTTGAAGTCCATTTTAAAATTAAATTGAATTTTGGAGGATAGCAGGTATAGAAACTGTTGCGTGACAAGTCACCAGTGGGCGCATACCCTTAGGAAGAGCAATGTCAGTGTTTTATTATTGATAACCAAACAATACTAACATCAGAAAATACTTGGTTGCAGTATCTAAAAATAGGACTCGCGTTTAACTGTAAATATCTCTTCTATTTTCAGCGCTAGACATATGCATCATTATACAAAAACGTTAGAGATATAAATTTCCTATATGGTGGATACAGAAAAAAAATATGGTTCTATTTAAAAAAATTACATTTCTGGTGTTTGAATTTAGTAAAGTTTGGTGTTCTATACTGAACATCCTATATAGATAGAGTGAAGTATATAAGTTAATCTTGTATTTGCACTCCGAATATCTCGAAATCTGTTAGAAATATGCAGGTGAAATCCAAACCATATTTGTTTGCTTCTGGATGGAGAAACCAAATACGTAATAATATACAGGATGTTCCATTTAAAATAACAAAGTACTACATATTAATAAACACCTACTGCCTTTACTGGTTTCAAACCTTAAGCATAATTCTGCGATTTATACATACAGGATATCCATGGATGGGGTTACAAAAAGGAAAAACTTTAATATGAGTTTTATTAAAAAAATATTCTTTATAAAAAATTCTACTTTCCTCAAAATGCCCAAAAATATATTTAGATTTGACTACAGACATACACTTACTTATAAATTGCAGCTGATACTTTTATTTTTCAATTAAACAACAATCGCAGTTTGAAATAAACAAGTAAATAAGTATAACCAAAAAATTAATGCTAATATAGCTCATGGTATTGGTGGAATCATTACCGGCAAAAACAATGTAGCAGAGAAAATAGCGCTAACACATGAACATGTTTCTGCCTACCCGGCGTCATCAGCATGGTTCTGAGCACAATCTTCTGCTGCTAATAATTGCGTTTGCCTCTCAGTTTATGTTGCTAATCTCCAAAACAGCACTGAATATGTCTTTCGGCGACACCTATCGCCAAGAGACACAGTCACGTCGTCCCAGAGGGTAGCAAGACGAAACCGGAGTGTAGGCGTCCACCACCTATCGGGCAGCTCCTGGGCTGCCAAACGCAAGGGGGCGTTGTGCCTAGGCACAGCGACATCTATACGTGCAAATGATTCCTCGAGCTTACCATGATGTATAGAAATACACGTGGAAAGAATGCCTAATGACAATAACCAAAAAATTAATGCTAATATAGCTCATGGTATTGGTGAAATCATTACCGGCAAAAACAATGTAGCAGAGAAAATAGCGCTAACACATGAACATGTTTCTGCCTACCCGGCGTCATCAGCATGGTTCTGAGCACAATCTTCTGCTGCTAATAATTCCGTTTGCTTCTCATGATTCCACCAATACCATGAGCTATATTAGCATTAATTTTTTGGTTATTGTTATTAGGCATTCTTTCCACGTCTAAGTAAATAAGTATTAATTCTTAACTTAAAACAGATCTAATAATCACAGCTCTCTCTAACTTGTACACATTTTTCAACTCTTATAATAACATCATTGTCAACTTCGTGTATCGTAGGAGGCACATTCATCTCATCTACCCCATCCCTTTTTGTTTGTTTTAATTGATCTGAATTACGTTCTACGCCACGAGCTTACACTTTTTCTTTTAACGTTTCCCACAAAAATAAATCCATTAGTGTAATATCAGCTGACCTAGCAGGCCATTCAATTGGCCATTTCTGCCAATCCATTTCCCATGAAATTAACGATTTAAAAAAATCTTTATTGATCCATGGTGACTGTGTGAGTTGTTCATAATAAGGGTCGAAATAAAGGATGGTCTTGGCTTATAAAAATTCTATATAAAACTAATCAATACAACTGGTTTCGTACGATGCGAATATCCTCAGGCCAGAATTAAATAGAATAGTAAAGCAGTAAACGTTGTCAATGAATGAAATTAAATATCGATTGAAAATTTCTCCACTAGTCACGATCCAAACTAAGTATATCAATCATTTGAAATGTTTTTATCAATAATATCACCATATAAAATACCACGTTTGGTTTTTAAGTGTATGTCTGTAATCAAATTTAAATTATGTATGTTTTTGGACATTTTGGGGGAAGCAGAATTTTTTACAAAGAATAACTTATTTCTGTAATACGTATATTAAAAAATATTTTCCTCTTTCTAACCCCATCCATGGACAGCCTATATATCACGAAATTGATTATTTTATTTTTTATTTTGTTTTTTATATTGTTGTGCAAGCCCTGCTGAGAATACTGCCGCATTTGCATTGATCGCTTTATTACTATGTTTATATCCACAACTAAAATATTAATGCTGTTTTAGAAAGCCGCTCTACTACAATCTTTTGCGACATTCAGTATAATTCCAGCTGTTATTTAGATACAAAGAGCGGATGGAGCTGGCAGGAGGACACGGACTTTCCACTCATATTGGACCACCGCTGGGAAGGTGAGGAGCTTTGCTATTATGATTTAACTCATTCAACGTTATCGATACAAATCAAGATGTGAATGTTGCAGGTATGATGAGCACAAAAATTTCATTTGCAAAACCAGTGGCAGTATTTCAGCCACAAAAAGACGACTTTCGTATATCATTTTCCTTTAAAGGGAAGGAAGTCCATATTTTCTTGTGTGATAAGGGGTATGAAGAAAAATCTCCGCGTTATAGTAAATGTTACTGGATAGGTATTGACGCGAATAATGGTACGAGAAGTTATCTCCGAAAGTGCGAAGAGGGTCATATACCAACTGAAATGGGAAACTACAACTCAGAATGTAGCGACAGTGGAATATCTAGCGAGGTAAGTGTGGTACTATTCATTCATGCTGATCAAACTATTACCAAAAAATATTTCATACCTGACAGTTCATTATCTTATTCAACTGAAATATTGTTCTGTTGTTTCTTAAATTTCTTTTTAATGTAATAATTAATGCAATTTCCGCGAAAAATATAAAAAACGAAGCAACAAGAACTGCAACTATCGATCTGAAAAGGTATAGATTGGAGCAATTCGTAACTTTGATGGTTTACTGGCATAAAAAAATTACTAAACTTCATCTTTTGAAAATTTTTTATTAAAAGTATAACTCCGACAATATAGTACAACGTATTTTAACAGGGTTATGCATCCTGAATCCTGATGTAGGCGAATGTTATTAAATAGTCTAGGTACACAATGTTCCTTTCTTTCAGAGCTATTTCATTGTTTGATGACAACCCTAAAATTGTAGAGAGGTTTAACGAAACTGAGTAGTGTTGTACTTTATTTCGTCGTTTGATTTCTAGCAAAGTATCAATTTACGTAGATATTGTTATGTAATTAATTTTTCTTCTTTGTCTTAGTCCAGTAGTAAACAACTTTTAGTGTGAGAAACAAAATTCATTAACGGTAAGCTCAATCATATTCCTTCGTGTTATTACATCGTATATGAACAAGCATATTGCTATTTACATGCAGTTATAAAACTAGCATCGTTTTCATGGTAACCATTCTAATTTACTGTACCTGACATTAGCGTACCTGGAAATTTAGACATCACTCTGGAAGCGAAAGATATTTTCGATGGATTTAAAAATCATGAAGACTGTTATTTTATATAATTCGAATAGTAAACTGGGGTTCTGAATAAAAAAAAAAAAAACAGGAGATGGAATAAACAAATTTCGACAACAAGACTTATTTTTAAAATATTAAAGTTTCAAGTCAATATCAAACTGTTTCAACGAAAAACTCAAGAACTTAACTAAATAAATCTATTTTGATCTTTTAACACCAAAGTTATTATCCACAAAATATCAAGAACGGACACCGAAATACTTCAATTCTCTGAAGAACATCAGTGTGCAGGTACCAAAATTTACTATTTGGCCAAATAAAACGAGAAAATTCAATTTAATTAATTATTTTTAAAATTCGAAAATTCAAATAAATACATGAAAATTTTATCTATCCATTAGCGATTGGGTTAGGTTTTCTGTCTAAGAGTTCAAATCTTTGTCAAAAGAAATATAATTTATTTAAATTTCAAAATAAAATGCTGTATCTCTTATACATTAAAAATTTAACTTTCTTTTCGTTTCGATTAGCAAAAGAAAATAAGTAGATCCCAGGTAACAAATAATTTATAAAACTGTTAACCCTGAGTTATTATTTTTTTGTTTAGTGTCTCATTACTAAAACTGGCCACGAGCGGTACCGCGCAGTAGCGTAGAGTCGACCAGGCCTCGCGTTCCACTAGAGTTATTCTGCTAATAGAGATGTTTGCTGCCGCAAATAATTTCGCTCATCTTTTACATAAAATTAAATATCACGTGCTCAACACTTACCATTTTAAGAGTCCTCCGTGAAATCACAAAGTGAATAATGTCTGTTAAATATCTGCAACATTAGATATGTTTCAACTGTTGTTTCGGCAAAACTAGTACGGCATGAGGAAAAAATGCGTTTATATGCAGAGAACGAACGTTCTACATCTAGTGACGTAATATTTGCGTAAATAAAATAATCTTTCAAACAACTTAACGATTCTGTTGACGCACCTTCACAAATGTGTCTTAATGTGCCAAAATCAGAATTTTTCTCAAAAACACTTTCAAATTTTTCTAGAACAGACACCGCAGGATTTTGTAATTTTTCTATTGCATCTGCCAGCCCGAAGCTAATTGTCGTGAATGATTTTTAAATCCATTTTAACCTGACTATCTTGAAATTTCGACTGGCTTTTCTGGATAGCGGCAGCTTCCTTTGTATCGAATTGTAAAACCACGTTCTTAATATTGTCAAAATATTTATGATAATAAAACGCGGCCTGTAACCATGTTTCCCAACGAGTTAGAATAGGTTCTGGTGGCTCTGGTATACGGGGGCACAGTCTGAAATTCGCGAATACGTTTCGGTGATTTGACAAATACTGCTTTGGTATGCGCTATTAAAGCGTCTACCTCAGGATAACATTTTCTGATACTATCCGCCACAAGATTGAGAGCATGAATTTTACACGTAATATGTAACAAATTAGCAGAATGCTTATTAAGAGACCGGCCTACAGAAAGCATGTTTGCAGCACCATCACTCACTAACATCAAGAGTTGGTTTGTTGAAAGTTCAAACTTGTCCAATGTATTTAACACTAACTTTGAAATTACTTCGGCAGTGCAGTGTTGTATTCGTTTGGAGACTAATAGAATTGAAGGTGCCGATTGATGAAGTTCCAATTTGCGTGCCATTACATTAAGAACAGAATGTTTCTTCCGATCTGTTGTTTCGTCGACACATAACCACAATTTTTGATCTTTCAACTCCGATTTTATTTTTTGTTCAATATGTTCGCGCGCAGGTGGCACAATTCTTCGTAACGATGTTCGACTTGGTAATTTGCACTCCGAATAGTTATTCCAAAAGCAGATAAATGGTTCCTTGTCTAGTAAATTAAACGGTATATTACATGCAATAAACGTAACGCATAAATTAAATATAAATTTTTCATTGTCTCGGGCGCAATTTCTTTTTGAGACATGCTTTTCACTATTTACGTGTCGTAGACAATGTTGTCTGGCCCAACACATTAACGGGATTTTACAGATTACACATTCAATTTTAGCACCTTCATATATTAAGTCTGGAATTTCTGCAATAAATTTTCGAAGTTTGTCCGACTGCGCTCGTTTTGCTGACGAAATCATAATTTTTCTAGGACAGATAAACAATTGCGCAAATGAGCGGCAGCGAAAATGTCCGAGCAGTACGGACGAAGCAATACTACCGTTCCTCTCGGTCCGAACTGATTCTACGCCGATGCGCGGTACCGCTCGTGGCCAGCGTTACTCATTACCATATATAATATACAGTGCATTTCAGATAACACTGGCCATATTTATTTACATAGTAAAACCGTTACGTGGTGTTAATGGTTTTCCTACGGGGAGTGATTGATTAATTTTTTTTTTGTCCACATGTTGTTAAGACTTTAGTTTAATATCCTACATGTTTGTACATAATACAATTTAAGGATAGGTTTAAAAATAGTGTTTTAAACTTTTAAACCAAATGTTAAATTATTCTGAGAAACATTCTTGATATTATTTATTATGGTAAAAACCACAATATAGGAAATTCCCAATGTCATTGCAAGCACCCCAATTTCATACCTGCCCTTCAATTTTAATTAGTTTTAAGACCTTAGGCGAGCGGTACGTAGAAGAATTAAGACAGGGCTTTTCTCAATCATCGGACAATAAGTTCACGGATACCTTATTCAGGTTTTATTTGACTACCATAAAACTTTCGTTTTCCTACTATATAAACTACCTGTTTTTAGTTAGTAGACATTACTTGTACGAATGAGCGCACGTGTAGAGTAAGTTTGTCTTGATTCGACCAGAGTTGCAATCGTGCCGTGAGCCGATAAACTCTTTAAAATAAATGGTTGCCATCGTGCCGCGAGCCGGTGAACCTCAGTTTGTACATAGTTGTTTTGTTTAAGTATTAGGCAATATACTGTACAAGATTTCAAGTGTTTTCTTTTTCATTAATTGTGTACCAGAAGCAACTTCAACATTTGAGAAAGGGATTGGTCCTTCGAAAATCATACACATGTAGTTGGAACAATTTTTATGTGGTTTTGAGACATTTTATGCATTGGAATTTCAGGAATTTCTAGCAGAGATAGATACAATCTTGTAGCTAGAAATATCAGCCCGTGTTGTATCAATCAAAGCTACAGCTAGTGTTATTCAAGCAATTCACTACAAACAGACATATAATTCAGAGTGGCTGTTATTTATTTAAACAAAAAATACACTCTTAATGCTTAAAGGAAACAAACAACTATGAACAAAATTTTATCACAAATACACTCATAGTACAAAAAGGTAACAAATAATAAATCATGGAAAAAATTGTATCATGAAGTAAGTTAGCTAAGCAAGTGTTCTAATATTTCTTGAAAGTTACGTTTCACATTCTGAAGATTTCTTACTGTTACTTTTCTGAATGCTTCTACTATTCTCTGCCTTAATTCGTTGATGTTAGAGGGTCTATGTCGAATATTGTCAAAAACTCTCATTCCAATGTAACCCCAAACAAAAAAGTCCATCGGGCTTTAATCAAGGCTTTTGCCGGCCACTTTAGCGGCGCATGGCGACCTATCCATCTGTGTCTCTCAGCAATTCCAAATACTTTTGGGCATTCAGTGAACCGTCGACAATGAACTGACCAACAATATGATTACCTGGGATGCCGACCCATACGTTGACCTTCTGAGGTGTTTGAGTATGGGTTTCTAGAGGAAAATATGAGTTTTCTCGTGCCCATATCCTCATGTTTTGCTTATTCACCTTTTCATGTAAAAAAAAAGCTTTTTCGTTGGAAAAAAAAATTAAATTTAGTAAATTCGGATTTTCATTGAGCCTGTCTGTCCAATATTCGCTGAATTCCATCCTTGGTAAATAATCTCTTTCAAGTAATTCTTTGTGGTTCTGAATTTTATAACTCTTAAGTTTTTCTTGTTTTATAGCTCTGTAACAACTAGATCTGGATGCTCGACACTCAGCTGACAATTCAGTTAATGTAATTTCTCTGCTGGACATACCTTTAATGTAAGCGTTGACGAATTTCGCCCTTTCTTCTACTGTATAGACAAACATTTCAAACAACACAATACCTACAAATTAAGCCACTAGACAGTTCAATTATAGTAATAAAGACCGAAGCTTGGTGCTGTCATGCACATGTTTACGTTATTAGAGGTAACCTATTGTAGCCAGTAGCGATTACTTTTTTTTTCTTTATTTTCAACGTTATTTTTCTATTCCAAGGCATAAAATATCTCAAAACTTCATAAAAATCGTTCCAACTACGTGTGAACAAAAGATATATCAAACACTCCCCCAAGAAAAACCATTGACATCACATAAAGGTTCCACTACGTAAATACCTATGGCCAGTGTTATCTGAAATTCACTGTATAGTTAACTTTGAATGAAGTAGAAATATATCATAGCTTTAACGTAATTTAAATACTTTTCAACACCTTCAGTGCTCGACTCTTCCTCAAACTTACTACAAAATCAGAAGGGTTGCAGCGAACGACCGTAGGTGTTAAAAAGGTGATAATCTCAACTCCGTTTTTCTTTCTATGTAGCACTAGTTTGCTTTCTCTAAATGGAATATCCTATATATTGCATTTTTGAATTTTACGTATACAGAGTGATTCACTTTTGACCTTCACAATAGGGACCACGCTTATTATTATCGGAGGTACAGAGTAGGTTTAAATTTGGCAAAGTTGCTAAATTTTGTGTTTGTTATGAACCCGAAGAGAAAATGGGTCTGTGACAAACGACGTTCGAGATTTAAAAAGAAACGGAAAATGCTAATTGTCTTCTTTTTTTGAAAACCATATTCTCAAGGCCACTCTCCAATTCGATTCTCTTTGGGCATTATCAGCTTTCTTATTTTTTATCGGCGTCATTTTGAATTTTGACGTCAGAAAAAGTTTTTTTCAGATTTCAACCATGTACAACATGTTGACAAAGGAAACTGACCTTCATTGAAATTCCTCTTAACGAAAAAACATTAGGGCCCCAGATAAATGATCCATTCTCGACCAAGTTTCTATTAAGATCTAAAAAAGTGATAGCTGTGACTGTCGTCTTCCTAGATACAATGCAAACATCTTGTACTGCTATTATTGTATATCGATTCGATGAAAAAAAAAGTTCTTAACATATCGCGCTTCTCTTCGTTAATGAAACATTTTTCTATTACTAATGAACGACAATTAAACGTTTCACAGTTTGAAATTTTATGGCAACCTTATTTAATCTTAAAATGTCTTTTCGTCAATTAAAGCATTATATCGAAAATTTTGTCAACATGTTTATACATGGTTAAAATTTTAAAAAAGAAATTTTCCGACGGTGTCAAAAATCCAATATGGCGCCAATGAGAAATAAGAAAGTTGATGATTTGCAGAAAGAACCGAAACATCGTTTTGTCGAGTCCAATTTATTGGGATAGATGAAAGTGGCTTTGAGAAGGGGGTTTTAGTTTTTTCCAGTTTAGCCGTTACTTCATTTCTTATTTGAGCCCATAATTCAATAGGTTTAAGCTAAAAAATTGTGCCGCGGCAATCTCAAGATCTTTTTCCATTATTTTTTTTTTTCATCAGTTACATGGTGATTGTATCATATTTACTGACACCAATCGGGCGGGGGTATATCTGTACCATAGGCTTACACTTTTTGTTTTGAAGAAGACTACATGTTTTGCTTTTTTAAATGTTGTTGTGGGTATTCTTTTTCTGTATTGCGACTATGGTATGAAGCGTTATTCATAATAATATCCTATTAAACCATTCTTTAAAAACAAGAGCATTCATCTTCTAGTAATCTGGTTTTTTTTACCTAAAAAAAAAAGCAATAAACCCCCTGTTACATAGACACTATTAAGTCCTATATGTAAAATAAGTCATCTGCCTTTCCCTTAAAGATTCCGCAATCGCGTCGATTCTGAATACCCTACACAAACTTTTTCGTTTGTATGACACTCATTCAACAAGTTCTCGTCAAGATAGTATATTGAGCGATTTTCTCTTCTATACTCTTTTTTTAGAATTGCCCCCCCCTAATTTTTTATATTAACGTTCTATAAGAACTGTTTTCAGCTTTTCCCGTGTACTAATTAGGTTTGATAATGTATGACACTATATTAGGTGTAATGGTAACAAATACAAATAAACTACCATTCAATCGGGCTTTTTTTCCTTCCCCTTTCCCTTTTACTGCAGAGTTTTTCTTTATCGATCCTTCCTACTTCATAGATCTTGTGGAAATAGACGATGCGTGGGTTAACAGATGGCGCCACCTTGACTCTGGGGACTAGTAAAATATACATGGGTGGCAGGAAAGAATGAGACAAAACTTAAAAAAAATAAATAAATAAAAAATAAATAGAAAGAATATAAAAAAAAAAACAAATGGTTTTGCGACGAGGTTTTTCCCCTCCCATTTTTGTAGCAACAACGATAATTACAAAAAATACAATAAATAGCATGTGCAGCGATGACATTTTCTGAGAACAACACATCCAATAAAAGAATGAAAACAAGTGGTATGTTGAGGAAGAGGCTATTCGTGCACATTCTCTAGCAACAACACATCCATCAAAAAATAAAACAAGTGATATGTATGACCATTAGGTTATTCTTGTACACCCCGTGGCAACAACACATCCAACATAAAGAAAAGAAACAATAAAGGGTAAAGAATAATCTTCCCAAAACGCTGCATTTCCATTTTACGCCTGATGTCCGAAACTTTCCCGATATTTATGCATCCCCAACTGCATTTAAATAATAAATTTAAACTTTCACTGCTTCAAAAAATTTTTCTATATGTAAAGAATTTTTCTTTGTTGTAAATTACACGTTTTATATCCCAAAAATGTTGAACAATTCATTCAGTGTCTTATCGGGTTTTAAGGCGAACAGCAAAAGGGAAACAAAAATTTGTGGAAGCATTTACGCATACAAAAACCCCCCGGGGTTTTTTTCCGCTCTTTTTAAAAGGACCAAATTTTACAAGGATTATGTAAAAAAAGGTCGAGGATGCTTGTAGATGGGTTTAACATTCCCGGTTTTCCCCTGCAAGACTTTTTTTATGATTTAAAAACATATTTTTTCACAAATCTATTCATTTTTTGGGGAATCGAAATTTTGAGGGAACCTTTTCAAGCGGTTTTTCGTAGGAGAAGTGGCTAATATCATCATCGCTAAAAAAGTTTGTTTTTAGTGGCAATATTTGGCTTCCACTTGTACTAGATAGTGGCTCCATAATCGCAAGTCGTTCACATACAGTGTGTCCCCGGGTTAAGATGGATAGGTAAAAGAAATTTTTTAATTTAAATGAATTTTCATCTTTTTGGGGTTTAGCCATGCTTACACACTAAGTACTAGCATAATTTATTACTCTGAACATTGTTTTTTAATAACCTTGTTATAGTATCTCCTATAGACAATACATTTTACTAATTGAAAAAATTCCTTTCTTGTAAAGTTAAGATATACTTGATTTTTCGATAATAAAATTATGGAAAATTACTTATTATTCAAGCATGGTTGAACCCCAAAAGATGAAATTTCAACTCATTAATTTTCGGGGACACGCTGTATATGCCAAAAGCAGATATAACACTAAGTAAATAGCACTTAGAAGTACTGTTCTACAATATTTTTTTAAAAGGTTTCAAAAGAGGTCTTTAAAAGATAAAATCAAAGGGAAATTGAATTTTGAAAATTTAGGGGCCAACTTTTTTATTTTGTGATTGTCTACGAAAAGTACCCAATCACGAGCCAAATGTTTAGCGCCCGCTTTTAAAAACGCCTCTCCTATAAAGAAAAACAGTGTCTCAAATAAATTACCAAAGCAAACAAAATTTGATCGATATTAACATGTTTATTTTAAATATACGTATATTGGTATATTTATACAAAGTTGCATTAGTTGACCTAATACCTAAAATGTTTATCCTATACCAATTTGCAGCAAGTTAACAGATATTTCAGTCCATTGAGCATCTCACAGTGTGCACCCTCACCATCTTCCATGGAGCGAGGAAAAATACAAGCACCTCACTTTGAGAGTTTTCAGCCCCAGAGCTCGAACCCTGGATCCAGAAAAACTTTGGCCCCTTTCCAATTTTGGGAAAAATTTTTAAATTTACAACAAATCCTACTTCTAAAAGTAATTAGAAAAATGCTTACGGTTAGCAAGACGTCAAAAAAACAAATTCTTCCATTTAAAATTTCCCACTTTTAAATAACGTCTTTGCATACCTTGTACGTAACAAAAAATACGATAGCTCTGCGTAATGTTATATCGAACCTAACAGAATAAAATTTGAAAAGTGCATTAGAAAACACGAAAGCGTTTGTAAAAAACAGACGTTTCTCATTTTGGCTGCACGCGTCAAACATAAAATCAGTTTCATATACATACGTAGTTACAGCGAGCCTGAATTAAACTTAATTTAACATTTTACATAGAATTCAAAATCTAAATATGTTATTTTAAATAAGCAAGTTGGTACTGACTTTTGGCATATAATTGGAAGCCAAAGAAAGTCCAAATATTTTAAGATTTATCCAATTAATGCTTTTCAAGATATCAATAGTTGCAGTTTCTGGTAACCTTTTTTATAAATATACTGCATTTTGAAATTAGTCCGCCGTTAGGAATACTGTATAACATGGAACGGGTATTAAAGTTAATTACAACTCAATACCTCATAGTCACTTTAAGAATCTAATTATAATACATATTTACAAGCTATAATCACAAAAAAAAAACATCAGACATGTCTACGAATTATGTCACTTGCATTGTATAAAAATTACACATTCAAACTTTTTAATTCATTTAGAGAAGGTAGACATTCCGGATCTATCTAACGATATGAATGCTTTCAGTAACGACATATTTATCTGAAAAAAAAAGTAGTTTTTAAAAAGATAGAACTTTTCTTTTTCAGATACTTAATCCTAAACCTCTTAGATTAACCAAACCCAATTTATTTATTAGATTACAAAACAATGGTTCTATAGATCATTACATTTTCATACGATTTTCTTAAAACCATTGTTGCTATCGTAAGTAAGGTATGTACAATTACCTGTTTTTCAAATCATATTAATTTCTTTCTTTGTCGTTAAAAGTCTTTGGTAAGCAATTATTATTAAGTAAATACGATAGCCAAGTTTTTATATTCCAAATAGTATCCCAGACAATCCCACTAACAAAAGTTGTTGGTTTTCAACATAATTGTTCCTTAATAAACTGGTTCGCGCCTATCTACGTACATAGTGAAACCATTTATATGCTAAAAATCACACATGAATAAAATTACCGAAGATAATTTCGCTAGATTGAATCCGTCTGCATGAAACGACTCAGATAGAACTACTCACTTACTAATCTACACCGAGTTATGTATGTAGTAAGTGTTAAGGAGAACAATATATTGACAGCTTCATAAAAAAAAGAAAAACTAACAAGGGAAGGTCCCCAACCCGAAAATTCGAAAAAAATTGAAACTTCGTGGATAGGTAGTCCACTGTGGCAGGTGTACAGCGACACTTTCGTTTCCTGCAAAGGCGCCCATTTTAGGGGTGAAACACCCCTCCAAAGTTTCGTCGATTTTTAGTTTTCTTGCAATAACTCAGCAATGCGACGAGTAAAAAATTAAAGTTACATATCGAAATATTCCTCGTTTCATTGCCTATCAAAATATCGGTAATTTGACCCCCTTCATTAATAAAAAAAATATAGGTACCCCTCCCCCTTAGGGAACACACTGATTTCAGATGAAATCAGATCCAGGTTAAATAGCTTCCTAAACCGTATAAAACCCACCCAATTTTTTTTTCAAATAATTTATCTTAGGAGAGACTATGCCCACAGTCTCTCCTCTATAAAACAAAAATTGATTTAATTATAGGCGAATATATTTAAATTGACCGAAAGTGAATACATGTTTAGTTGTTGTTTACGAATTACTATATCGACTTTAAAAATGTAGTACATATAGTAACATTAATGCACTATTACAAATAATTCAAGAGTACATATACAAAGGTTAGTATAATGCAGAATTACCTAAATGTAATGAAATTATTATATACTTATGCGTGTAATACAGTTATGAATAGAGCGGGCCAAATTGCGCCATCCAACAGAATCGGAATCAGGCGCAACGGCCGCTTATTGTAAATAGCGTATATGTGAGTCACAGCAGATATGTGATATTTCGAAATTAATACACAAGAGTAAAAAAATAAAGCTGACGCAATAATAATGTTTAGTAATTAGAGCGGATATATATATATATATATATATATATATATATATATATATATATTTATTTTCATTATGATTTTTTATTTGATTGAAAACGGTATGCGTTGTAAATGGGATGTAATAAGGAAATAACTGAGAAACTGAACGATTTTTTTATTCTGTTGTACTTAATAATGTAACTGTAAATAAAGATATAATAAATAAATTCTATCCTTCTTAATAATGCGGATAGGCTTGTTTAAAAAATTGCACCATCAGATAAGTTTCCCAATTTCCTTTCGGGGGAAGGATGTTCGCCGAGACAAAAAAATGTTCATTTTTTGGACTTTTCCCCATCTTTTCAGGAAGGGAAGGAAAAAATAACTTTAGATTTGGTAAAGGAACGGGATGCCCCCATCGAATTTTCTTAATCTTGTGGGCCCGGGATTTTTTTAAAACACTTCGAATTTAAAGGAAAAACTCGGTTCCACTTGTTGCATCTTTATACTGTGTAACAATGTACAAACCTTGTCCACGACTTGCAAATTGATTCCCAAACGAAATTTCCAGAATTTTGAAAATTTTTTCTATCGGTTTAAAAACCCTTTGAATTGTTGCTAATATTCTTTAGATGTGTTTCAACAGAAATAAAAAACCCCTTCTGGCTCATCCTAATAGCTCTAGCTTCGGAGGGACGAATTGCAAAATAACGGATTTGACTTTTTTAAAAATGTTCATTATAATAAAAAGCGGCTTTTAACCACTTTCCCCAACCCAAAGAAGGGGCCCGGGTGGTTTTTTCAATATTTGGGCTTTAACCTGTGGAATGCCCTGTCCTTTTTGGGAATTTTGAGAAAACTTTTTGGTTTTTTCTTTTAATCCCCCACCCCCTTTTTCCCCGAATAGTTTGCCAAAGATGTGGCCAGGGACTTTACAGAAATGTAAAATGTTTACAATTTTTCAAGGGAAGGGTCAAAACACTTTGGGCCAAAGGAAACCATCGCCTGCGAACAACAAAAATTTGCCCTGAAATTTTTGAAAATTTTTTTGAGAACTACGGCCGTAATTTTTTTACTAGTACACTGTTTTAATCTTCTGCTGGTAATAGAATTGCAAAAATTTGGTTTAATAGGATTAATACGCGCACTTTTATATTCAAAATAGAATTTTTTTAAAATCTGTCGTCTCATCAAGACATAGACAGCTGTTTTCCCCTTTTAAATTTCCCTTTTTTAATTGTTTTTTTAAAAGGGGTTCCCAGGGGTTTTTCGTAAATATTTTGTAACGCTGCCCCAGATGGAGAACCACTGGTATTGTATGAATTTTGAATTTTCGAAATGTTTTTTATCAAGTATACGAAGTGGTAGACCACATACCATAAACGTTAAAAAAATTTTTAATTGAAATTGACGTTTTGTGACACACCATTTCTTTTATTTCTGTGGGTTGGCTATTTATATGTCTTTCAAATCACTTTTGCTCCAGCACAGTAGTTTCTTTTAAATTTTAAAAGAAAATTGTCCTTCCCATTGTAGTGTAAATCCACAAATTCACAAGAAATTTATTAACTTTCGTAGGTAGGCCGTTTATTTTTAATGGGTTACGTTGGGACATAATTTTAAAGGGGCCACCGACGCTTTTTTTTCCAGTATGCCCGAAGGGTGAAAACGTAACATCTGCAGACTGGGTCATTTGTTGATAATTTAAGGGTCACCCGGGAAATTGAAAAAAAGCGCGCTGTTATTCGTAGCCGCCGATGAATGAATTTTTTTTTGTAGTGGCCCACTGTGAACAACCCCCTTATTTATCAACGAACAAAAAAACCCGCGGGTTTATATTTGGGTTTTTCACGACTTTTTTTGGAAGGGGGTTTTGTCCCGTCCTAATAATTACATTTTTAAAATTTAAATTATGTTTACATACATATAGGGCCCGGAAAAGCCTGATTAAAACTTGGGGTGGCGTTTTCCCCCGTCAATTATAAATTTGGATAAGGGGTATTCATCAAAAATGTTTAAAGCAAAAGGCTTCATTACACCATGAACAGCGTATTGGGGTCCCTTTTCTCTCCAAAAACCCAACTTTTCGGACACTGTACTGATCCGGGAAAGGGGAAAACGAAAAAGTTTTAGGGTGCTCAAAATGTTCGGGGTTTCGTATCTACATATCCACTTTTATACCATGAATATGCAAATAAACTCGTATATTTTGGAGAGGACAGTTGGTTATGAACTAATGACTGTAATTTAATATGTTGTTTCGTGCATGTAGGTCAACGTTATAGTTATCCAACAAAATTTTGGGTTAAAATTTTCGACGTATCCTTTCTAGGCACGAAAGCCGTACACATAAAGGGTGGTTTTTTCCCCGGGTTTTTTTTTTTAGGTATTGTAAGTACTTGGACGTCTTTCTGTTGGTTACTGGATATATATTTTTTCAACGAGGAAGGGCAGTGACCCGTCCAGGGAATCTAATAGTAACACACTTTTGGGGCCGTTTTTGGCAGATATATATCCAAACAAATTTGTGAATAATTCAGACGTAAGCTTCCGGGATGCCGATCCCGCTACACGAACGTTTTTGGCTTGAAAAAGTTTGTTGAACTCTGGGACAAACCTGCCTCCGGGTTTCCCTTTGAAGACAATATACAATAGGGGTAGAAGTTCCCCTGCTGCCGAAATTATAGGAAAATTGTATAATTAAAAATTTTTAGCGATAAGTTTGGGGAAACCGATTTTACATTTTTAAAACCCTTTGGGGACCCAGAGAAACGAGGGGTACTCTTAACTGAAATCCGCTTTCATCTGCATTGAACACTTTTTCCCTTTTGCCATTTTTTCCCTTTAATGGTTTTACCTTTCAATGAAATCTGACGCAATTCCCCAAGTTCTGCTTTGTCTGTACCTTTGGTTGAAAAAATTTGTTTATTTTTCTTTATACTATTTATTTTTCCCAAAAATTTTTACCCAATTTTGGATCCCTTGAAATTTTCCGGGCCCAAAAATTTCTTTGGCTTCAATTGCCCAGTTTCGTAAGTCCTTTTTCATGAACTATAGCGCTGGGAGTCCAGAAGATCGCAAATTTTGTTAAAAAAATTTTTGGATTTTTGTATTAGTTTTTCTTCAAAAATTCCCCCTTTTTTGGGAAACAAAGATTCCCATCTAAAAAATTTGGGGAAAAAGAGAACCTTTTTTAATTTATTTTACTGATTAAAATTTTTAAAAATTTGTTTTCCCATTTTTTCCAGAAGTTAACAGCGCCCTTTGTTTTACTGCAAATCGATAATTCCCCCCTCGTCAGCAGTACATTCTGGGATCTTCTTCGACGTATTTTTCTTTGCTCCTAAGTTATTTTCTTCATCTACATATTCAGTCGCGTATGGAGGGTTTATATGTTTAAAAACCCGGTATAGCTTGTTTCCATTGAAAATGTTGTTTTCCATGCTCTAGTAATGAAATTATTATTTGGAGCAGTTTTTAAATGCAGCCTATTTCCGTCTATTTGGGGTGGGTACCGTTGACTATCGTAATTGTAAGTTAAAATTAATTTAAAGTACCATTCAGGGGTTTACAGATTCCATTTTGCTGAAGGGTGTACCAACCAAACAAAACTGAAGGAAATACCATCCGTGGTCAATATAAATATGTTTCCTTATCTCTAAAATTAATATTGTTTGAAATAAGGTTTTATTTAATTAAAACAAAAAACACTTTAATCTGTAGCATTCAAGGTTTTTCTTTTTTTATACGTACTTTAGGCGATTAGTAGGATAATACACATCATCAAAACCATTCTTAAGTAAATTCTAGAATTACAAAATTTATCTAATTTCAAATATTTCTTGAAATTCCCTATAATAAAAAAAAATAAAAATGTTTTTAAATGCATAAATCTCGTTGGGGTCCAATTTAAACCATTAATAAGGGGTTGATTAGCAATATATCGATATGCAATGAAAAAGGAATATTTTATATATATTTTGATGTCTCACGCTTCATTTTTCAGAGTTACATCGAAAAAACTTTAAAAACGATGCAATTTCTGGGGCGGATGCTTCAAATTTTAAAAAGGATTCCATTGCCGAAAAGAATATCATTCTACATCGGCTACAGTAGATTGCTTAACTACAGTTTTTGGGGAAATTTTTTTTAAAAATTTTTTAAAAATAAAAATTTAATATCCCACAGTCTCCCCCAAGATAAATTATTTGAAAAAAAAATTTGGGGGGGTTTTATACCCGGGTTTTGGAAGCTATTTAACCTGGATTTATTTCATCTGAAATCAGTGTGGGGTTTTCCCCAAGGGGGGGGGGGGTACCCATTTTTCTTATTAATGAAGGGGATCAAATTACCGATATTTTGGGTAGGCAATGAAACCAGGGAAAATTTGATATGTAACTTTTAATTTTTATCGTCGTTTTTTGAGTTATTGGAAGAAAAAATAAAAATCGACGAAAATTTTAGGGGGGTTTCACCCCCCAAAAAGGGCGCCTTTGCAGGAAAAAAAATTGTTTTACACCTGCCATAGTGGGCTACCTTTTAAAATTTAAATTTTTTCGAATTTTTTGGGTTTGGGGGCCCCCCCCTTGTAAGATCCAATTGTTCTATAGAATATGTTTTGCGGAGAATATTTCGATATCTATCAAGCAGCAGCTTAATGCGTGTAAGTTAAGGTACGTTTAAATAACCCTTTTTTTCCGGGGCCCGGGAACCCGTCGTTGTTTGGCATTTTTATAGGATATCTTCAGGGATTCTGTTCTTGCTGCTGGCATTACTGTTGCGGCCACTGCACACTGTCTGGCGACTAATCTTTCCGGGAGAGTTTATACAGGGCTCGGTTTTGGACCAATGGAGCCTGAATGTTACGGATTAATGAAGCGTAGTTAGCATTTCCGCGTATGATGTAAGAGACAGTCCTCTTCACGATTTAAATTGCTGGGGTATCTAAAAATTTTGGTTTTTTACGGATTTTCCAACATAATAGGGAGTGTAACAAAAGATGGGATGAATTTAATTGGGTTTAGGCTAATTTCCAGTGTTGCCAGGCGGGCTGACCGATCTCTTTGTTTCGCCGGTGCACACGAAAATAGAATCTGGTAGGTACTAGGGCCTTCTAGATGGTTGCAGTCTTTGATGTATGTTGTTTAAAAGCTTGGGATGGGGCTTGAACATGGTTTTTATGTTAAATCTTACCACCAGCGGCCCTGAAGATGTCCCACGGGAATGTGGACGAAACGGATGTAGAATAAACCACAACGATGCGGTTTCGGGGCCCGGGAAACCCAAAATCAATGCAAATTTATGACCTCAGAAGCCTAGTACCAGAGTTAAAAATTTGTTTACCATAAATTCAAAGAAGGGTTTTACTACCCAAATCTAAAAAAAATAAATAACACAAATGTATATGTATTTGGATTCAAAAAGAAGCAATTAATAAATATCTTTACCCTTTTCCCTCAACATAATATAAATAATAAAAATAATATGAGATATACGATGTAGTTAATTTTTAACGGTGTAATACTTTAATACTTTTTTAAAAGAGCTTTTTTTAAAAAAAAAAAGCCACAAATTTTTTTAGTTACAATTTAGATTTACTATTTTTTAATAATGTTTTTCTTACAGTTCTTACAGCTTAATGCGAGTAAGCTGAGGTAAATTCAAATAACTGCAATATTTCACCACCTTCTTATTTTCCGGGCTAAAACCGCGTCGTTGTGGTTACTTCTATGGGATATCTTCAGAGATTCTGTTCTTGCTGCTGCTGCCACTACACACTGTCTGGCGACTATATCTTTCTGAGAGGGTTTATATAGGACTCGGTTTTGGGTCAATGGAGCCTGAATGTTACGGATCAATGAAGCGTAGTTGGTATTTCCGCGTATGATGTAAGAGGTAGACATCTTCGCGATTTAAATTGTTGGAGTGTTTGAAAATTTCTGTAGATTTACGGATTTTTCTACTGTAATAGTGAGAATTGCGAGACAATAACTGGATTTGGCGGCGAGTTTCCAGTCTATACTCAGCCAGCGCGGATACCGATACACGCAACCACCACGGTTAAACGTTCATGCTCAGGGACGAAGGGGTCCCTTGATCGTTTGGGTTTCCCCCGGTCAAAGAACATGGAACCTGGAAAAGGGACCTTTCCGATGGGCTGCAGTCTTTTATGTAGTTTTGGTTTTATGGGGCTTGACGATGGTTTTTTATTAAACCGCCAAAAAAGGGCAACGGGAGCCCTGGGATGTCCCCCGGGGGGGGACGAAAAAGGATGTAGAATAAACCACAACGATGTGGTTTCAGCCCGGAAACCAAGAAGATCAAGTATAATTGACGACCGCGGAAGCCTACGTATCAGAGTTGCAATATTTGTTTGCCACAAATTCAAATGTTGATCTTTACTATCTGTAAATCAAATAAAATATAAATACATATCACAAACGTATTTGTATTTGTGATTTAAATGAGACAGTTAATAAATATCTTACAATTACCATTCAACATAATATAAAGTATAAAACAATACGATGTAGTTAATGTATGATGTAAAACTAATACTTTAAATGAGCTTTTTGAATTAAACATTTTTATATAGTTACATTTTAGATTTACTGTTTTTTCAATGATGATTTTCTTACAGTATAGGAATCTACTTCACATGAATAAATGGAACCATTTCATTGTTTCAAAAAAGAATAATTACATAACGGTATGGCATCATGGACGATCTAAAAACATCTTAGAATTTCAAGACCAAGATGTTCCTTATAAAGTAAACTACGTTATTGTAAGAACTGAAGGAATAGATGACGGTCACATGAAGGTTCACAAAGGTATATCTGCGTTATTCTTAAAATTCATATATTTTATTTTGGGCTCAAATATGTGCACATACTAGGGTAAGTAAGGATTCATTTATAGTCGCGAGTCCCATATATATATCGAATAATGTTATCGCTTATGCTAGGACCGTCCTTGATTCGCTTCGCGCGCTCCCCACCTTATACTTTCATAGCGGGGAAACGTTGTAACACTGTCCATATATTTTAGCGGTTCACTTTACTACGGAACATACTAACACCATATAATGTTTCCGTATACTTCAATAACAATCATTGTTAATATTAATCTTGTGTTAATGCGACAAAGCCTAAATTAGGGAAGTATTAGCATTTTTCCTACATAAACCTCTCGGTACTTGACTATGAAAGGTATAGCGAAATATGGCATAGAATATTATTATAGAGGCTATGAGAACCATAAAATTAGTGTATTAGCGAGTTTTGTTTTCTTTTGATTAAACTGCTAAAAAGAGATCATCACAATTTACGTTATTTTTCACAAAAATAAATATGAAGTGGTAAACACTAATGCAAAAGTAATTTTGAAATGACTAAATATACGATCACTTAAAGGAAGGAGTGGAATCGCTAAACATTCCAGAGTATATGATATCAATGACATACTGCAGAAATAAAAAGCAGGGAAGTACAATGGTACTATTAAAAACTAACATACGAACAATATTATCAATCAGTAAAAAGTTTCCATTCGCAAATGAAATGAAAATTGCAAGGGCATATTCGAGAAACCTGAAAACTATTTTTGTATCAGTTTATCGTCCTCCAAATAGAAGCACAGAAATTTTCCAGGAAGCAATGAACGAAATTTTATCTTCAATGTAGATCTTTTTGCTAGCAAAGTTACATTTGCATGTTAACATTTGGCTTACAACAAGTGCTTCCTGAACCCTTCTGTATACAAGGTAGTACAAAGATTCCTGAAGAAGGCTACATCAGAAAAAAGCGATGTAGACACAGTTACCTTTGCTAGAATGTTGAAGATCCGATTAAGCAATTTTCGATTTTCCATAAAAATATGATCGCCTGTTCCAGTGTCAAGTGGTGACGGACGGGGACTGCAAGTGCAGTGGTTATCAGAAAAGTTAAGACAAACGAGGAAAGCACTATACGCATTAAATACAATTATGTTATGGTTATGAATAACTAGAGGAAAAGATGGCTCTCAGTGTATTTAGGTCACAGTAAACTCAGTAGTAGTACTGAAGAGCCCCTTAGGTGGTCATCCAGTCCACTACCTTGGCATACGCAAGGATGTTGCCCTAGGCAATCGCCCTAATGGCGGAAAACATAGACGCTCTTCATCTGGCATGGTCCTTCTAGTTGACGCCAGCGCAGGACACTTGCAGAGGAAGCGTTTTACTATCTCGTCTTCAGCTTGGCAGCCCATACATGACAGGTATCCGGTTAATCCCATCTTGAAGAGTTGCTTCTCTAGCTATCTAGTCTGAACCCAAATACAATTATTAATCCTAAGCCATAAACATCGCAGTTGCAGTAACCATCCAATTGCTATAGAGAACAATATAGAGAAAAAATACAAAAGAAGGGAAAGGGGGCAGCGATCAAATATGTGGATGAAGCTGTTCAAAAGAATAAAAATAAGGCTGTACGGAATATCTGAATGTGGAACAAAAAGGTACAAACCAACTCTTCAAGGTTGTGTAAAGACGATTTTAATATGTGTACCGGAGAAAGTCACAACTATCAAATCATTCGGGGACAAACCCTAGGTAACATATAATTATACTCAAGTACACAGGATGTCCAGTCTCCACTGTACAGGATATAGATTATGTTCTTTTGTATAGAACATCCTGTATATTACTGCGTTATTAATACTAAAACTAGATTATTCGTGTCACGTACACAGTTATCTGAAGCATAAATAAGGTGGCCGTTTCAAATAATATGTCAGAAGTATTCTTTCGTGCAGTGTAAATTTGTAGTTTGGCATTATGGCAGCGATTAATGTTGTTAATGTGTTGAACATGTGTTAGTTGCAATGTTTCAAGTAGCCAACATCGCAATAATTCCTTTGACGTCTGAAGAACTTGAGTTGCATGATGCGTTGAAGGAGATGACTGTAAGTGCCCAACAGGAAAACATGTTCTCTTTTGAATATGCCACAGGATTGGAGTTTGAACGATTAGAAGAACCACATGAAGCGCAATTTGTGGAAGATGAAGAAGACAACTATGAAAATATTGCATGTGTTCCTGAATAAGGAGGCAGTGTTGTTGACCTAGATTACAAAATTAAAGCTGTTGAATACTGGAGAAGTGGTAAAAGCAAGCCGCGTTCTGTCGAAGGCGTGAAACAAAAATTCAAAAAGGTCAAATCGCTACGCCAATTATATAGATGGGAAGAAAGTGTTAACAGAGGCAGGCGCGCATACGGATAAACTACGGTTTATTACAGAATACGTTCGTACAAAATTTGAAAATAGCATAGACGATGGAAAAATAATTCACGACATGGACCTTCGAAGCTGGGCTTTAGAAGTTAAAGAAGAAATTCGACACGACACGTTTAAAGCAGGACATTGGTGGATATGGCATTTCAAGAAAGTACATAATATTGTGTCACGCAAAATAACAAAATTTATTACTAGGTCGACTCGTGCTGGTATGGAAGACCTACGATTGTTAAGCAATAATTTTATTAAGGAAGTCAAACCCCATATCGCTAGTATCGGCAGAAGCAACGTATACAACGCCGATGAAAGTGGATTTAATCTAGAAATGCACTCCGGTCGTACTTTGGCAGTAAAGGGTGAGAAAACCGTTGAAGCTGTTGTGTAATCTTTGCACTCAACAACACATAGTTATACAATTTTACCGGCCATTTCTGCAGATGGACGGTTACTTTCGCCATTATTTTTGGTATTAAAGGAATGTACGAATACGTTTGGACCTCGAGTTGCGCAATCATTGTTTAGACCAGTAAATGTGTATATTTCTTCTTCGACGTCTAGAAAGCTCACTTCAAATCATTTCAAAACCTAGCTAACAGATGTTTTCTTACCAAATATCGGACCAAAAGGTGTTCTCTTGGTTGATTCTTGGAGTAGACATTGTATTGCCGAACTTCAGAAATTGGTGCCAAAAGATAAAACTGTTAATATTTTAAATATCCCTAAGAAAACAACAGCAATGGTACAACCTCTAGATGTGTTTGGTTTTAGATTATGGAAAAATTTTATTAGAACTGTTTCGGATACAGTGATTCTTAAAAAACTACGACAAAGATTTGCATCAGAGAAATAATATTATTAAGCTGCAATCGTTGACCCACAATCAGTTTTCTTCACCGAGATTTCTCGATGTCTTCAAATACTCGTGGTATAAAAGTGGATACGTGGATGAAAGACCGGGATCCTTTAAAAATCCAGTACAGTTTTGTTGTGCTAAAGACGCGGAGTCTACGCTCTTGTGTGGTGTTTGTGAAAAACCTGCTATTGTGGGTTGTTCGTGGTGCAAGCAATACCTGTGTTTTGAACACTTTTATACTGACTACCATTACTGTAATCATTACACAGCATAATTACTATATGTATAATACTACTAGTCACAATTATAATTTCAATAATCACATTACAGTGTGTAATGTATTGAATGTTTCATAAGCATTACACTTCTTTTTTTATTCTACTCCACTGTTTTCCGAAAATGTGATAGTTACAATATATGAATATTGCTCTATAGAATATGCCGAGCTGTAAATTTACACTGCACGAAAGAACGCTTCTCATACATTATTTTAAACGGCCACCTGTGGTCATTTCAATCACATTATATTATAGTATTTCTTAAAGCATGTATCGAAATAATAAATAATTTCTAAATAAATATATATTTATAACGACAATCAATGACAAGTTTTATTATCGTCTTTTAATATCTTTATTATTAACTGCCTCAATTTGACCACATACATATTCTACATAAAACCGATTCTATTTATGAAAAAATAAAATATAAACATTTTAATGGGTATGGGGTACCCGGTCCCTCGTTATTAATTTTTCCCGAAAATAATTCACGCCATCCTTTAAACTATGTAATATACTTTATTTCTGGAAAATAAAGAAAAAAAAAATAAAAAAAAGGGGGTACGGGGTACCCGGTCCCCCGTTATTAATTTTTCCCGAAAATAATTCGCGCCATCCTTTAGACCATGTAATATACATTATTTGTGAAAACTAAAGACAAAAAAAAATAAAAAGGGGGCGGGGGGGTCCCCGGTCCCGCGTTATAAGTTTTTTCCGAACATAATTCGCGTCATCCTTGGGAATATGTAATTTACTTCAAATTATATTCTAAAAAGAAAAAGATATCTGTTATAATTTCCGAAATATTTACACAAATAAAAAAAACATAAAAATCTTTGGAGGGGGCTATACCCACAAATCGGCGAGATACTCTAGGTAAGAAAAAAATGGTGTTCTTATACCAAGGTACTCTTTCAGTCTGTGCAGTTTCATTGAAATCGAGAAGTGCGAGTTGCTGGTGTTCCCTTGTTGGTTGAATTTTTTCACATCGAAAAAGTTTTCAGACCCAATTACATTCTACAGGATGACTATTGAAATCGCTGCTAAATTTATTTTTATTTTTTTGAATGGAATGTGATAGAGGAATTTTTCTAAAAATCTTTTATAAACATTTCTCTAAACCTAAAATGCATCCTACTTTAGTAAATTACACAAGTTTTTCCTTTAAATACGAATGCTGCAACAAAGCACTATAATTTTTTGTTTTTCTGAAGATATTCATTAAAAATAATATGCAAAAGTTATTTTTTGGTGAAATTACAACTTGGCTCGAAGTGACCATCATTTTTCTACACCCATTGTTCAGCAAGTTAACAAGCACCTCTAAATAATAAGTAGCGACAATAAACAGACAAATGTTGATTAAAGCTTACAATCAGCAGAAAAGGAATAAATGTATGTATTTAAACTATCGTACATTAAGTTCATGTTCAAAAAACATACAATTGGTTGTTTGACAAATAGCGTCATTTAGCTAAGTAGAAATGTTCATGAAAAATCTTTCTGAATCAATTTCTTAACGCAATGCATAACTTCGACGTTATTCAAAATACCACTCCTGATATATTAGTAAATGTTCAACAAAATACAGAGAATGGCATTACAGTTTGTATGCAGAAAAATAGCAAGTACTTCGAAGTGATATCCAAATTGTACGCATGAAGTCAATTTTACATATTATTTTAATGAATACTTTTAAAAAAACAAAATTTTGTAATATTTCGTTGCAGCACTCTACTTTGAAACAAAAAAATTTTTCTGTCATACCTTTATATATAATTTACCAACGAATGACGTAATTTAGGTATAGGGAAATGTTTATAAAATGATTTCTAGGTGAGATTCTCCGTTAGATTCTGATAAAATATACAATTTATTTAACAGAATTTAAATAATACGTATCAGATTTGGCAGCGTTGCTGCAAATAATCGCTGAAAATTGCAAGAAATACTCACTAGAATAAAAATTCAATCACCACTCTAGCTTGTAAGGCATTTAAGATATCGAGCATTAAAGAAACGTCAGCATTCCCCAAAAATCTCAAATGATCTCAAAAACCAATAGGAATAGAGAATGTTGAAGAAAGTCGAGATGAATTGCAGAGGTATCCGAAGGCGGGGTAATATATACGATGTTCTAAATAAAACATTCTTGAGTATAGTAGCCGTCTCTTTATCAAAAATCGTAGAACAGTTTAACTTGACGCTTCGGTTGTCATAGCCACCTTTTTCAAATCCCTGGATAAAAATATTTTTATAATGAAATTGGCCTGGATAAATCGCGAGATTTAAGGATAAAATGTCCCGCATCAATTGTAATGTAGGATGTTTTATTAAAAAGGACAATTGTGTGCAGCGAAAACTAAACAGCCTATGTACTTGAATACAATTTTATGTTATGCAGGACTTGTCTCCGAGCTTTTCTTTGAACTATAGTCTGTTTTAACTCCAGATTTTGCTATCTCAAAGGAAACAAATTCTTTTTAACGAATGTTGTTGCTTACCAAAGGTGACTGCAGCAGCATCTTGCACGTAGTTGTGTATGTAACAAATATTTGTGTAAACATCATGTAGCGTTGAGCATATTACAAAAGTGTTCTCCCCTGAGAAAACACTTATGTCTACGAATAAATTAAATCAATTCTTTCGATACAACACTATATCCATTTTTGATCTTAAAAGTTATCGTCGTATCTGTTCCTATCACATATGCACTTACACACATACCAACAGTAGTGCTCACGTCCCTACGTAAATGATAAAAAAAAAATACAAACGCGGTGTGCGTCACTCATGCTTCCACCCGTATTCTCCATTTCATATATTTCCGTAACAGCTTGAGCAGTAAGGTACACACAGCAGACCGCAATCCCTACCAATGGCCCCATCCGTATTTCCCATGTATCTATGCGTACATTCGGAGCAGCAAATTTTCATATTTTGTATCTCAGCGGTGGTCAGAAATCGCATCCCTGTTCATAATCAAACTAGGCTAATGCAGCAATTTCTCCATGAAGGTACCAAACATGTTTACAATGTTCGCTGTGTTGCTTTTGACAGACTCAGAATTACCTATACCCAAACAGGTTTGCCGTCTCTCTGAATTAAAAAAATTTGATCTTCAGATCCTTTAAGAAATGCAAATTTTAAAATTGCACTTAAATATATATTCCGTGAGGACATAAAATATGGAAAAAATTCATTGTCAAAAAGCAATTCATTTTATGGAAAATCGTTGGGACACTTTATTTATATATTCTACATATTTTTAAAATATTTTTCATTATACAGAGAGGTAAAATGTAAAATTTATTTTTTTTTAATGGAACGCCCTGTATATTTTTACTTTTTCGCATTCTACATAAAATTCTAAACAATTTTCGTGTAGCTTATGATATATCTATGTCTAATAGTTTTTGATTTACACAGGGTTGAATTTTAAATGTTTCGGGAATGTTAATTAATAATACAATAAAACAATAAAGGAAATAAATCTAGTCATCCTGTAACATTATGCAAACTGCACAATTTGATTTTAAACTAGGCTTTAGGAATCCTACAAAGGGAAAAGAAACAAAAGAGTAAATCTAATGTTAGCAAATACTTCATTTAATTTTATTGTCGACAACGGTGTGACTATGTTTAGGTGGGCGGGGAGGGCTGGTCGATTGATACGACATGACAAATCATCATCACTCAGTTCAGTTTAGCATTGGATAGCGCATAGGGCGTGTTGATTTTATTGATGGGCCCGTAGTTATTAGTTGTAGTTTTGAATGAACATGTCGAAGGCTAAAAAACGACCCTTTCAAGATGTAGTAAATAAGTTTATTTCTGACTTGCCCGATTTGTTTTACAACGGAAGTAAGTTTGTAAAGTGTGCAAAATACATTTGGTGTCAAATAAGAAGTGGAACTGTACAAGACACGTAAATTCCGTACAGCATAGAAAACGAAAATTGGCCGTGTACCGAGAAGTGCATTTTTATGTAATTCTTATGTTGATAAATGTAATTTGCCACTAGGCTTACTCGATATACAACCGTTTAAGGACTTTTGGGACAAATACAATCCCGACTTGCGGTTGCCAACGGAGAAAACGGCTCGTAAGCATGTTGCATTTGTACGCGATGACGTGGAAAGGAAAATGAAACGCATATTGAAAAAACAGTTTCTTTGGTTATGTGCTGACGAGGCAACAGACTGCAAAAAAAATTCAATTGTAAATATTATGGTACGCATACTAGACCCTAGTAAACCTATATTACCACTGTTACTAGCTAGCCGAAGACGACAAGAGTGTACTGTGGACGGTACGAAGGTTGTACTTAGTACGTTGGAAAAATTTCAAATTTCAAAAGATAAAGTGTTGATGTTTATGAGCGATGGCGCAGCGATAATGCGTTCAGTAGGCCGTTCTCTTCTTGAACATGGTTGCAAGTTACATGTTTAGATGATTTACATATTACGTGTAAAGTGCATGCTTTACATCTTGTGGCAGAAACCATTCGACAATGCTCTTCCGAGGTAAAAAGTATTTTTGAAATTTCCCAAACGCCTACGATCATTTCACACAGAGTGTCCTGGTACTCGTCAACCACCGGAGCCAATTCTTACACGTTGGGAACATGGTTGCAGGCAGCTTTTTATTATGCTGAACATTTCAAAATAGCAAAAGGTGTTGTTGCACAATTCAATCCTGCCGAAGCTGCAGCTATTAAGGAGAGTCAGTCGAAATTTCAAGATATTTTCGTTGAAACAGATTTAAAAAATATTCGTACTATAAATGATTAGCTGATGCAATGGACCAATTACAAAATAGATCGTTATCATTATTGGAGTCTCTGCAAATTATGGACGGAGGGCATACACAGCTACTGACTATACATGACGCAAAATATAATCGCGTTTTAGAAAAGTTCGAGAGTGTGCTACAGAAAGATTCCGATTTTAGCACATTAAAACAAATTTGTGATGGTGTATCGAATAATCCACTGACTAAATACAAAGAGTACTTTAATCATGCATGTATAAAATCGGTAGATGTTGAACGCTCTTTTTCAAAATATAAACTCATTTTCTCACCACGACGAACATCGCTCGCAAGGAGCAGCTGTGGAAACACATCTAATGGTGTCAACTTTTTGCTACTCTTATCCATATGGTGTTAATACTGATAATGGTGCTTCTAGTTTTACTGTTCCGTAGCCAAGGCTGCTTAAAAGGATGAGTGTTCCACTACTTTTCACATATTATAATTATGTATTAGTTCTGTTATTTTTTTTTCTATTTTCTTACTATTGTTTTTGTATACTAGGCAGATACGGCTATGACACGGCTCCCTGTTACCGGGCTCTAAATATGACTCTTATAAAATGCTAATTGTACAAGAACTTTCAGATGGTGACTTTGACAGAAGGTTGGAGTTCTGTGAACGCTTCCAAAATGTGTGCAACAATGACCCATATTTAGTTAAAAATGTTGTGTTTTCTGATGCATCTACATTTTGCCTCAACGTCGTTAACATGTAATAGATATTTGCGATTCCTGGAAGAAGACCTTGTTGCAGCTTTAGCGACAATAAATCCTAATACAGAAAATCCAGACCTACCGAATGACAGGCTTTGGTTTCAACAAGATAGAGCTCCGCCTCATTGTGTTGCTGAAGTGCGACCCTATTTGGATGAAGTTTTTTTCCAAAACAGTGGATGGGAAGGTGGGGTTTATTGGGTAGCCAGCGAGATCGCCAAATCTGACACCTCTATACTTTTTCCCTGTAAGGAGGTTATTTAAAACAAAGTTTTCAAAAACAAAGTCAATAGATCTTGAGGACATAAAAATTCGCATTCGAAATGAAATTCGACTAGCACCTCCTAATGTAGTGTATACCAATCAAATGGAGTTTGTAAATAGACTTGGTTATTGCCAAATAGCAAATGGTGAACATTTTCAACGACTAATTAAATATCATTAAATTACGTTTAAAGCATCCAATATGCACTACCAACTATTAGTGTTAATACTGTTAATTATTAGTTTAATTCGTTAAAAATAAAATGTTTTGTTTTTTGACAGCTCAATTTAAATTCTAATAAATCAGTGGAAGCTCAGGTCAGATTTAGTTTAATTTAAAAAAACAATTTTTAAAAAGCACCCTTTCTTCCATGTCCATTAATTTCAAACTGTGATTGGTAATTGTTGGAAAAAGTTCCCAAATGCCTATTTTTGAACGACCTTGTATATTAAAAATATCAAATCTTACAATACATCTGGATAACTTAGACATTCGTCATTTCATATTGGGAAAGATTTTGCGATAATTAATTTACATTTTCTTTTGCTGCTACACTGCCGAAAATAAAACTACAAATTAACTTTTAACCTGTATAAATCCAAGGCTATTCGCGCCGTTACCCACTGCAAGCTACACGAAGATTGTTTACAATTTTACGTAGAACCCAAAAATGTGGAAATATTCAGGGTGTTCCATTAAAAAAAAGTTAACTTCCGGCCTACTTTTTGGGCCACATACATACAGTAGAAAAATATTTTTTAAATTATGTATAAAATAAAAATAGAGTTAAAGTGTCCAAGTGATTTTCCATAAATTGTTTTTTGAATGGCAAGATTTATTCCATACTTTATGTCCTAACACTACATATATAGGTATAATGTACACACGGACGATACTTCACAACCCCTATATTATAGAACAATACCGATAACACTTTTCTCATTGATAACACCAGGTATGCACCAGGCACTAGGGCATTCATAAAGATAACTAAAAGAATAACAAGTTTTTACGATTGTTTCTTCAATCTCAAGTAAAGCACTAACGAGAATTTCATAAACTTTTTTATCGATGTGAATGTTCTTCAATATGTTTCTTTTGCGTTGAAAGAAAATAAATGGTATATAACAGCTTGTATATCTAAGGAAAGTTCAGTAAACTTTGAAAAGGTTTTGTATAGCTTGGCAGGCATCGCACATATCTTACCATCTGTAAATTACTTCTTATAAAGCGTATCAATCAATGCGTGGCTGATCATTCCGGTAAAAAGATGCTTTTGCGGCAAGGGTTAATAATAAACAAAACAGGTGTGGTAAACACTCTCAGATGTATCTACACAAAAGGGAAAATTATGGGGTATGCAATCTAAATTAAATCTTCATATATAAGGGACACCTATAGAGGGTGTAATATTACCCCCAGTCAGTAAACTTTGGAGCACCTAGCCTAACTTACAATCATAACTGTCTTTAAATTCCAGTTACAGATTGATTGCTGTATTACCGGTTGTATTTAAGAAAATTATTACGAACAGGAGTTTGAAGTATTTCCAGTGTGCGAGTATCTTTAGTACAGCCCAATATGGTTGTAGAGAAAAATAGATCCATTATTACTGCAATGTTACAATTAGTAGACTCCGCGGCGAAAACATTTACTAAAAGAAACAATTGCGATTTGTCAAAAGCGATTAACTATGTGGATCACAATATACTACATATTATATAAGTCAGACTATTATAGAGTACGTGGCATAGCAAATCAGTTGACTAGGGCCTAACTCAGCGATTACGAACAGTAAAAAGGTGTGTTCATACTGACAATGCTATAAGGTGGGATACACATGTGGGAAACATCTTACCGAATTCCGTCTACTCTTTTCGAAGAAGTGGAATAATTTCTGGAGAGGAATCAGCCCATGTAGCACGCTTCAGTAGTTTCTGCAATAGAGCAAATCAGTTGTACTCCTACACCGTCGGGTTGATCGTGCACAAACAAGCACAAAGTATGAAGCAATAACTCAAGCTTAAGCACTCAAGCTGCAAAGCACGCCCTGCCTCACGGAAATATTTCGTAAGTAACTACGACTATTTACAGCATTGAAGAATATTTTAGTGCAAGTTTCCCGCAACTGCAATAATACATAAACGGGAACTTCTATTTTTATCTCAACATTGTCTTTACGTTGGCGGAAGATAATTCCTTCCCAAATAAAATATTCGAAGGTTTTACATAACATAAAATTATGCTTAAGTGCACATAATGTTCAGTTTTCGCAATGCACGACGCAAGTTTCATTTTTTAAATGGAACCTGTACATTTTTGGGTTTTTGGATGCCCCTCTTCACTGACTTCCGTCATAATTACCTGTGGCTATTTAGCATAATTTTTGAGATAATTAAGATTATTTGAGATTTTTGCGAAGCCTATTGTTTCTTTAACGCTCGATGTCTTAAACGTCTTAGATACTAAAATGGTGATTCAAATTTTATTTAATTGAGTATTTCTTGGAGCACATTGAAACCAATGTGTAGACGTTATCTTTTTTGACATCATCATACATTGTCTAATAAGTTATGATTAACGCTGGCCACGAGCGGTACCGCGCATCGGCGTAGAATCAGTTCGGACCGAGAGGAACGGTAGTATTACTTCGTCTGCGGAGCAGTACGGACATTTTCGCTGCCGGTCATTTGCGCAATTGTTTATCTGTCCTAGAAAAATTATGATTTCGTCAGCAAAACGACCGCGGTCGGACAAACTTCGAAAATTTATTGCACAAATTCCAGACTTAATATATGAAGGTGCTAAAATTAAATGTGTAATCTGTAAAATCCCGTTAATGTGTTGGTCCAGACAACATTGTCTACGACACGTAAATAGTGAAAAGCATGTCTCAAAAGAAGTTGCGCACGAGACAATGAAAAATGTATATTTAATTTATGCGTTATGTTTATCGCATGTAATATACCGTTTAATTTACTAGACAAGGAACCATTTATCTGCTTTTGGAATAACTATTCGGAGTGCAAATTACCAAGTCGAACAAAAAATAAAATCGGAGTTGAATGATCAAAAATTGTGGTTATGTGTCGACGAAACAGATCGGAAGAAACATTCTGTTCTTAATGTAATGGCACGCAAATTGGAACCTCATCAATCGGCACCTTCAATTCTATTAGTCTCCAAACGAATACAACAGTGTACTGCCGAAGTAATTTCAAAGTTAGTGTTAAATACATTGGACAAGTTTGAACTTTCAACAAACCAACTCTTGATGTTAGTGAGTGATGGTGCTGCAAACATGCTTTCTGTAGGCCGGTCTCTCTCATTCTGCTAATTTGTTACACATTACGTGTAAAATTCATGCTCTCAATCTTGTGGCGGATAGTATCAGAAAATGTTATCCTGAGGTAGATGCTTTAATAGCGCATACCAAAGCAGTATTTGTCAAATCACCGAAACGTATTCGCGAATTTCGCAGACTGTGCCCCCGTATACCAGAGCCACCAGAACCTATTCTAACTCGTTGGGGAACATGGTTACAGGCCGCGTTTTATTATCATAAATATTTTGACAATATTAAGAACGTGGTTTTACAATTCGATACAAAGGAAGCTGCCGCTATCCAGAAAAGCCAGTCGAAATTTCAAGATAGTCAGGTTAAAATGGATTGAAAAATCATTCACGACAATTACTTCGGGCTAACAGATGCAATAGAAAAATTACAAAATCCTGCGGTGCCGTTAGAAGAATCTCTATAAATAGTGCAACATGTTCACGCACAGCTATGCACGATTGAAGACGCAAAAAATGTTTCTGTTCTAGAAAAATTTGAAAGTGTTTTTGAGAAAAATTCTGATTTTGGCACATTAAGACACATTTGTGAAGGTGCGTCAACAGAATCGTTAAGTTATTTGAAAGATTATTTTACTTACGCAAATATTACGTCACTAGATGTAGAACGTTCGTTCTCTGCATATAAACGCATTTTTTCCTCATGCCGTACTAGTTTTGCCGAAACAACAGTTGAAACATATCTAATGTTGCAGATATTTAACAGACATTATTCACTTTGTGATTTCACGGAGGACTCTTAAAATGGTAAGTGTTTGAGCACGTGTTATTTAATTTTTTTTTAAAAGATGAGCGAAATTATTTGCGGCAGCAAACATCTCTATTAGCAGAATAACTCTAGTGGAACGCGAGGCCTGGTCGACTCTACGCTACTGCGCGGTACCGCTCGTGGCCAGCTTTAGTTATGATACAAATGTTAGAGTTCAGTATAAAAGGAAAAGATTTATGTAAAGCATCCCACACACGAAGTTTTTCAATAGTAAAAATATAATAGTGAGTTGTTTAAAAAATTTCGCAATTTGACTAAATTTAAAAGAACTGAAATAGCATGAATCAAATATGACAACGATTTCGATGGTTTTTTTGTAGACCCTAGTTGATATAAAATAATTTTCGTTGTATTTCCGAAAACTCTAAGAAATACTCTATCGAATAAAGCTTGAATCACTGCTTTTGCGTCTCAGGCGTTTATGATATCGGTCGTTAAAGGAACAGCGACAATTCGCAAAAATCTCAAGTTATCTCAGTTACTCAAAAACTATTCAGATCTACAACAAATTGCCACCACACTGGAAAGAGTTCAATTTAGCTAAATTTAAACAGCAAGTACAACATATGTTGCTTAGAAACGGCTTTCTTCACTACAAAAATTTTTAACCAATAATGTTATTTGATTTTAATTGTAACTAAATCTGTAATTGCTTTAAAGTTTGTGTGCTCCGCTCAACCACATTTTACTATTATAGTCTTTTTAATTATAGGCTTACTCAATGTCTTTATTATTGTTATCATTAAAAATACACAGGAAAAAATGCCTAGTAACAATAACTAAAAATTCAATGCTAATATAGCTCATGGTATTGGTAGAATTATTCTCGGCAGAAAGCAAAGCGAGAAAATGGAATGCGTTAGTCCACAGACATATTTCAGCCTACCCGGCGTCATCAGCGTGGCTCCGAACACAGTCCTTCCTCGCCGTTGTTTTCCACTTCTCGGGTTTATGTCACTACTCTCCACAAGCAGCACCAAAATATATCCCCTGACGTTACCTTGCGCCAAGTGATATAGTCATGCCCCTAGAGAACAGGGACAAAAACACGGAATGCCGATGCTCACCACCTATCGAGCAGCTCGTGAGCTGCTTAACGTAATGTAGCGCCTAAGCGCTGCGGTGTTTGCGCATGTAAATGAATCATCAGGCCTACCATCTTGCATTAAGTAAGTTTGGTGTTTAGTATAGAACACCCTTATACGAGAATATCAAATATCGAAGGTGTCCTATTACCACGTCTAGATAGCGTATGAAATTTAATCTCGTAAAAATTTGCGCTAAAATTGCATTTCGGTTATTTTGAAGAAAGGTGTATCCAAATTTAGATGATTGAGGACAGAAATACAAATATCTCGAAATTTGTTAGAAATAGATATGTGAAATTCATATTATATTGGTTTATTACTGGACGAAAAAAGCAAATGTATGTCGGCGTTCTATTTAAAGTGTAGGCGTTTGGTTTGCTTACGTATCAATCACCTTATAGAGCAATATTTTTGAAAGACACCTTATGGTGTCTTTTATATTATCTGAAAGTTTTGACCCCCTACCATTTACACACTATAATACATTTCCAGAAGATTGGTAGACCTGCATATGTTTAGTAGGTAGAAGACAATATAAACTTGTAAATGCCTAGTACAATATCCTTGTGATAGCTAAGGATTAAATGGTATGAAGTGTATATAATCTTGAAATTGTAAATGCAGTAAGAAAGAAAAATATTAACATAATATTACGGTATTGCCACTTTTCCGACAGTATAGTTTTGTAACCAAATAATAAAGATAAATTTTCCAATGGCATTCCTTAAATTGTCACGATAGCCATCCATCTCATTATTTGGAAATACTTTGGAGATACTGAGTTATCTTTTTAAAGGGCTAATACTTTGAACTTGAGTAATTGGTTTTAATAACAAAATAACCAATAGCAAAAGTCTCTTACGCTCTAATTCTGAATCAAAGTTGCACGAGAATGTTAACTTCTTTGAACAAGCTGTTCAGTTTCAGACACTTCAAGTGAGAAGCATGTTAATCGTTCAACAAAATGTGGTTTACAATAAAAACACTCATTTAATATAATAATCAAACTGCTAGTGCCTCATTCAACACGATCGAAAATTTCTCACTAATTTTATATTATTGAAATATATTACTATTCGTTTAAAGAAAAAATTTAATAAAACGCCTTTCCCTGATACTATTGGTCTTAAGAAAGTATTTCAATCTTTCAGTATGCAATGTGAAATCTTAACTGTGGTCAAAAATTTCTAAACTTCTTTAGACTGCATCATGGTTTTCTGCTTCTTTTTGATCGATTTCCCTTCCTTAACTTCACCAAAGAAACCTCACCTGCAATTCACATTTGGATTTACAAACACTATGTGCAGATTTTTAAATGTGTTCTCTAATTATTATTTCATAGAGGTATGGCTAGGAGAACAATCTAGCAACATCACTGCCGAGCGTAATCTACGTTCTTCATTCGCATAATATTTATATTACAGTCACTACCATATCAAGAATGTATACAAAAGCGTGTACAGATAAACGTAAAATAAGTGTTATATACATAATTATCCATACTGAACTATATCTACAACATCTAATGTTCAAATTGTGTCAATTATAGTGAACTCGTTATATTCAAAAGAAAGAGGAACTGCACACATAACAGTAAGCAGTGATATAGTACCTACTTGCGTAAGTTTGCATGTCAGAATTTGTAGCCATTGTTCTCTTCGTGCTTGGATAACACGTGGGAACAACGAGGGGATTCAGGAACAAACGGTGACAAATACTGTACTAAAACTTCACACTTTCTAAAACCAATTAAACACAAGGACTGTTTTTAGACGGAGGACTGGCAAAGGATAATTTTGAAGACCGAATCAAACCAGAAAATTGCTCGTATCTCAGTAAGGGCCGAATTGAATAATACTGAAGATAACAACTCGTTTTGGTACATTAGTAGTACTATACAAAACTGCGACGAATACGGTAAGAGTAAAATACTTATTATTAGCGAAACATACTGCTCCTAATTCTAATAATCTGGAATAACAATACCGTTTATTTCATACTGTAGGTAAGTATATACATGAAAAAGCTGCAATTACAACCTGTTCACAGCAAGAATGTATAAAACAAGTTCATTTTATTAATAATAATCTTACTAACAAAATTAACTTTAACCTTGCCAAAAATACTTATCCCAACGGGCGCGCGTGATAATTTTTATCATGCACAATATATTTTTACATGTACGCATGAGGAAATCTAATTAGATATCCTCATTTGTACATTTTTGTCGAGTAAATTAGTGCAAACGCCTCTACAGAACTGAACAAATCGTATTGCTACAAATTCTGACGCGACAGTAGCCCCAACTACTGGCTTAAACCGCCATAGGTTAATTAATTAATGAAACGTAATGCCATCACCTATCCACCATCTATGGACGCGCGTTTCGATGTTATACATCTCGCCAGCATAGCTTTGTGGAAGGTAATGGCATTTCAATATTTTAAATCGTATATATACGAAGTAGATGTTTATACATACGATTATATATACGATTATATGTACGATTTAAAATATTGAAATGCCATTACCTTCCACAAAGCTATGCTGACGAGATGTATAACATTGAAACGCGCGTCCATAGATGGTGGATAGGTGATGGCATTACGTTTCAATTAATTAATATATTTTTGATTGATTATACATGCAATAAATTAAATTTGGGCAAATTTGACATTAATATTAATTACGAACATCAATTTTACGATTGTCATATATATTTACTTTAAACAAATCAAATAGGCAATCAATTTCAGAAACACCACCGACACACATACAATACATATTGTAGTGGGATATTGGGGTGAAATGCGTGCACTTGCACCCGAAATTATTAATTGACATAACTACGATTTGAATTTTCAATTAATATCAAAATTTAACTTTATATTTTCAGAATTTGAATAATCTTTTAATGTTATTCGAATTCTAGTATTTTGATAATTTATATTCTTAATTTTTTTGTTCTTAAAAAAAAGTACAGGAAATAATCACAACTTATTTTCAAGAATTTACCTTTCAAATACATGTTTTGCCAAAAACACAAAATGCGAAACACTGTATACACTGGAATCTAATCATCAAAACCCATAATATCGTTTGCATCATCACATACGATCATCAATAGGCCAACTATTAAAATATGGAAGTCCTTGGATTGGTATTCCTGTGGAGACAGGTGAACAAACAGACAAAATATATTTTTTTCTGACAGAAGATAAAGGTATTTAGGAATTGATTTTAAAACAGATACAGGGTGTCTCACGATCGTTATATGAAAGAGTACACATTGGAAAATTATGAATACTTGTTAATACACTAAGCTAACATGCACTATTGAACTAAAATATTTTTAATTGTCTTAGACATCCGGTTATACTGGAAATGTCTGTCAACTTTGTTATTTTAAATAGAACATCCTATATAGTATTAAACTTTTGAGTTTAATAGTCCAATTTTGAGGTTTGTTTGATAAACCAACTATGTTGCTATTTCTAACCATATTTGAAATATTTGCATTTATGACATTTTTTGACAGATGGACGAGTGCATGTGAACTTTTATGAATATGAAAGCGTTCAACTTGGAAAACTGAAAATTTGCAGAACTGTTGGCCGTTTAGTGTAGGATTAGAAACCGAATAAATTTTTCGAACACGTTTTCCTAAATATCTTGAAAAGTATCCATTTTAGAAGCGTAACGAATATAATTTTTCTTGTTTTCTTATAAAAGCAATTTGATAAGAAAGAGAAAAACAGGTAGTTGTGTAAATTATGTTTTAACACTTATTCCACTTGAAAGTTTAATCGTAATTGTTGGACACGCTGTTTAATGTTTTCGAAAAATTCATTCGGTTTTTAAACCTACCTTATACCGTCAACAGTTCCGCAAAATTTATGTTTTCCAAGTTAATTACTTTCACAGTTATAAAAGTTCACTTGCACTCCACCTCTCAAAAGTTTTTAAGAAACACGAATATTTCAAATATGGTTAGAAATAGCAACGTAGTTCTTTTATCAATATATACTCTTTTATATATCAACTGATGCAGTTCCTCGTATTAAAAGTATTTCAATCAGTAAACAACATCAAAAGAAGTTTAAAATCACTTGCAAACATAGAAAAAGAAAAAGTTGAATCCAAGAAGAAGAGAAAAAAAGTTGATTTAGAGCATTTATAGAGGAAAGGAAGGCGATTTAAACAAGAATTTCATATGCACACACACTACACACACGGGGACTTATAAATAAATTTTACTAATTTTTGGTAGATTGTTGAAAATAAAGAGTTGTGACTATTTTTATTTCTACATTTTATTCAAACTTGTACAACTCGATATATTTATATTTTACTTCCTTTTAGAAGTTTAGTACTTTCGACAAAAATACGTATGCGTCACGTATACGTCCTTGGGTAGAAAAAAGTTGCAACGGAGGATAGAAAATGGCCCTATTATAAAAAACTCTTTTGTAGGCTTTATTCACAAAAAACAAAATTGTACTAAATTTTATCACAGCACATCCGCCGAAGGGATAATGTATATTTTATTCAAAAAATAATACAGTATCTTCTCTTATTATTAAACTATTGTAGTGATTCCGATGAAGAAAGGGAAGCCGGAAGGATGCTGCTTCGTATTAAAATACCCTAAACTCAATATATGTTCGACAAATTTCCACAAGTATAACATGGACGATACAGGTAACAGAAATTACATATACCAGCCCGGAAAGGGATTCATAGAGAATCTCTTCCCATACACATGCAAGTTTACGACGCTCTGCGCACGGAAAAATTACTTTACACGCAAAGCAATTTCCAGGTGTGCAAAGCATCATAAACTTGCGTGTATTACAGCCTTAGGAACGCGCATCCCTCTCCTCATTCTCAACAAAAATTTATAAATTACCATCAGTCGACTACTATACGTACGCGACACCAGTGCAGATTTTAGGAAACACACATCTTATTTGATAAATTTATCCTATTGATGGACTCAAACGATCGTTGATTATTTCTAAATAGATACTTAAATGTAATATTTAAAAATAAAAATGACGAATTCCGAAACTAAATAGATCCTTTCAGTATAAGATAACTTGATTACATTTTTCATTTCCAAATATTCAACATATTAGATGTTCAAATAATAGTAAATGCATAACAAATACACACAAATTTTCAAAAATAAATTTAATTCCAAAACAAAAGAAAACATATTCCCCAAATCTAATTTGTGGAACTTTAATTCAAATACTATTATAGTAGGTTGGAAGGAGTAATCATTTATTACCACTAACGTAGTACCATTTAATGACCTACTTTATAAGAACATAATGAAAAAGAAAACTATTTCACAATATAACTACGAGATACAAACAAATATCAAAACAGCAAACAATTAAATAAATAAATTGGGTGTATAACGCATGACTAGAGTCTAATGCGATCCTTTCACGGCAGCGGTTAGATTATTACTGATTGATTCCCATCGTCGTACTACAGCCAATTTTGGTGATCCAAAAACGCCTTTTGCTACCGCCACGCTCATCCTTAACCAATGGAGGACCGTTTTCAGTCGTCACGGGCATCTTACTACGTTTTGAAAAACTGGCTGACTGAAAACGGCCGAGTGTCATTATTGTATTCTCCCTATACTATAACCGTACACCGGACGACTTCTCGCGCTTATGCCTACTTTCGTTGGGGGCAAATTTTATAACAGTGCCCATGTAGTTTACCGGTCACGGCTTTACGCTTAACGCGATATATAGAACTGTACATTCTTGACAGAATTGGAGTCGCTTACAGTTGAGCCCTTCTGATCTTACGACTACTTCTACTAGGCTGATAGGTCACTCATGCCCAAGGTACTATACTTCTTTGCTTTGCCTACTATCTTCTGCTATTCCTTTTTGCTCATTATTTTCTTTTTCCATTCGGTAATTCCTAAGCTTTTAATATCTCCAATAATGTAGTCTTCCCTTTGGTCTATCTCCAGGTGGTTTTCATGTTGTTATCCTCTCTATGGCTGTGCCATCCTATTCACTTCAATTTCCCTACCGCCATTTCTGTTGACAACCAAATTTGATGTAATAGCTACATACGAATCTAATATCGAAGAGTATATTTCATACATATAGATCACGTGGTAGGCAGTGCTATCCAATCCCGCCACCACAATATTTTTTTTTCTGCTAGATGCGTAGCTGTTAAATCGGCTTGTATGCATGTATACTTAACTTCTCCTACTTAGCCTCTTCGTTATTATGTGCGGTACGTGGTGTAATTATTCTTCTACTCTCCTCACATTATATTAGGTCTCCTTTTTTGCAATTGGCACCATTATTCCACTTCTTCGAGCATTCATTCATCTTTTCGTATGTATCTTATTATATTCTTTGTTTTAGTTCGTCTCCTCTGTTCCCTACCATCAGATTCCCCGTTTTAGGTATTTTTACAATTTCATAGTATTTTTCTTTCATTTGCCCATCTGCTGCCTGCAACCATGTTCCCTAACGTGTAACAATCGGCGGTGGTGGTTCAGGTAAATCAGGACACAATTTGTGAAATAGTCGGGTACGTTTTGGAGACTTTAGAAACACTGCCTTTGTACTAGCAATCAATGCATTTACTAGTGGAAAACATGTAGGAATCGTTTATGCCGCAAGATTTAGAGTATGGATTTTACACGTTACATGTAAGAAGTTACCACTGTGTTTTTTAAGAAATCGATCCAAATAATGCATGTTTGCGGCACCATCACTCATAAACATTAAAAGTTGCTTAGTTGAAACTTCAAATTTGTTCAATGAGTTCAACACCACCTTTAAAATCTCATCGGCAGTACAATTTATAATATATTCCTCTTTTGGAAGGAAGTAAGAAGGAGGGTGACGGTCGATGTGGCTTCATTGTATGTACCATTACATTAACCACAGAATGTTTTTGACGATCTATTGTTTCGTCCACACACAACCACAGTTTTTTGTCTTTCAATTCCATTTTCATTCTTTTTTCTATATGTTCACGAGCAAATGGCACTACATTTCGTATCGATGTCCGACTACGTAATTTACAGTCCGCATATTTATTCCAGAAGAAGGTTTACTAGGCAAATGCTTCCTTGTCTAGTAAACGAAACGATAGATTACATAAAATAAGAGTAACACATAAATCAAATGTAAATTTTTCTTGGTCTCGTATGCCACTTTTTGCAGAAGAATGCTGTTTGCTTTCGATGTGACGTTGACAATGGCTTCTGGACCAACACATTAAAGGGATTTTACAAACTAGACATTGAATTTTAGCGCCATCAAAAATTAACCCCGGCATGTCCACCATAAAGTTTTTAACTGTGTCTGCCATTGGTCGTTTTCGCGACGTACCTAACTAATATATATATAATAATCGTACAATTACGAAATAAGTTACGACAGCCTACATATATACAGAACTATTCGCACACAACATCGATTTAATACTGACGCTGTGAACGCGTGAAATAAATAATCGCCAACTCCGCGCCACATATCTACTACACTGACTGTTTCTACTAATAACACTTGAGATTAGCTATGGTCACAAAAGTTTATATTATATTATAGATTCTAAACCCCCATTGTTTAGGGAGAGGGTTGTGCAAGCAGTTTATTACTTTTCAGTTCACATGCCGGTCTTTTATTTGTGAGAAATTCGTCTGTGTTTGTGCAACAGGCCTATTGTCACCGCTAATGTATCCGGATAGGTCTTCTTCATAATCTTTCTCTTAACAGAAACATTAATTTAATGATATTAACATCTAATAAACATATACAACGAGTCCATCTACTGCATGGGCAGAAAATAATTTCTCTCTGAGCAATTTCGTAAATACCTGTTCAAATAAAAATTATTCGGATACAAGCCTAGCGTATCCTGCATACTGCTAAGTTTTTGGAAGCCTCTCTAAATTACGTCAACTTTCTTCAACTTTACGAAATGTCGATGTTTCTTCAACTCTTGATACTTTAAACGCCTTACACTTCTTGAAGTTTTTAGCGGTACATTGAAAACTCTTTATATGTACTAAATTCTACAAGGTGACCATCGAAATTTGTCATGTTATTTCAACTTTCTTGAATACAGGATCCTGTGAATTTTTCCAATATCTGATACAAAAACTCTTTTTCTTCAGAATTTTTCTGAAAACATTTCCGTACAGCTAAGATGCATCTTTCTCTAGTAAGTTATGAATCTATGTAGAATAGTTTTCCTTTTAAATACATATATTGCTGGGACGAAATACTATAAACTTTTGTTTCGATAAGAACATTAATCAAGAATAATGTAAAAGTTTCTTTTTCGTAAAACTTCAACATTCATTCCAAGTAACCACCAGCGTCAAGCATACATACGTATGTACATTGCCCAGCAGGTCAACGAATAAGTATAAATAATAAATTGTAAAAATATGCAGTCTTAAAGTTCAACATAAAACGAATAGCCTTATTTAAAGCCTTGTCCGTTTTTCAATAGTAAAAAATAAGACTATACTAAAAGCTGTCTAAAGATTCACGCACTTTAACTAATCAGAAACGTTTATAAAAAGCTTTCTGAAAGAATTTCTTAATGCAACTTGGACTTTGTACAGGATATTATTCTCGAAATATAAATAAAGTAAAATGAATCGCATCACAACTTGCATACCAGAAAATGGTGAGCACTTGGGGAAGATGGGGAGCACTTGGGGAAGATTGGGAAATTAAAAAAGAAACTTTTACACATTATTCTGCATGAATTTCTTTAGAGAAGCAAATATTTATGTTATTTTGTCGTAGCAGTCTATGATTTAAAAGAAAAACTTGTCTGTCTAGCTTCAAATTTAATTTAAGAAAGGCGCGTGTTAGGTATGGAAAAACGTTTTTAAAAAGACTTCTAAAAAAGATTCTCTATCAGATTCGGAAAAAGATATATTTTTATTATTTAAGAGTATTGAAATGCCACAAATGAAACTCAGCAACGATTTCCACGGTCATTTTATAAAATAACTTTCATTCGAAAAATTCTCTCTATATTATTCGAGGGCGGAATTACGTTCCACCAAGGCACTAGGTAAACGCGCTGTGGACAACAAAAAGTCGAACAAAGAATTGTAGATAACACTTAGTACTGATATGAGTGAACAACAAAATTTCAGAAATGGAAATCAATCTACCACTTATGTTTTTAAATTGACTTCGGATAGACATACACACATACCTTAAGGAAAATTATTTTATTCCGTACAAGTTACTGCTTACTGTTAATTACTAACAATATTGTTCTGCAGATTTCGAATGTCGATCAGATACGATTGGCAGAAATTGTTTGCCATACACGCCATTTGGTATAACTCAGTACACAAATTCGAAATTGTGTTACACCTTACCAGGAAACCAAATATCTTGTTCTTGTGGTGCTGGCTATTCACAATCATCGAATTGCTTACGGAGTAAGTATATTTGTTTACACTAATCTAGCTACAATAACACTTTTCTTTACGATCCAGCATGTTTGCCTGATACATACGGACACAATTGCAAAAGACAATGCGGACAATGCAGTAATACCTGCAATCGCACTGATGGACGCTGCGAATGTAAGGACAATTTCGATGGAGAAACCTGTCATAAGCGTAAGTTAACCCGCATAAATATTCTGCAGAGCACTATGTTAGATGCAGGTTCTCAACCCGAGCACCTGAAATTCAAAAATTTAACTAATGCATAATTGCGTGTTTCTTTTTTGCGCTGCCAATATCAAATTCTGCATCGACGCTAGAATGAGTAACTGGCGATTCATTGTGGTCAGGCTAGAGACATGCCAGCCGCACCACATCTGAAGTTTGTAAGTTTCTTCATGTAATCATTGTGTGCTGTTTTATGCCGTAAATTCAAAATTCTGTGTTGTTCTATTTACCCAGTTTCGCATTCTTTCTGGTAGAACTTGAGACATACTTATTGGAAATCACTGTTAGGTGAATGTTTAGAAATTCTGGTTATTCACTTTCTTTCCTGTTCTGTGCAGTCAATTTTTTATTATTTCACTAGCATACCATTTTGCGACTGTTTGTAATAGCAGTTAAGCATGTATTCCAACGGCATAGACCGTAACTGAAAATCAAAATTTAACTTGGCTCAACGTTTTGTGTTACGTGAATACTACTTTGTACCGCTTACATTTAGTGCCGCCATTAAAAAATGTTCTACCTTAATTACAAAGTCGTAGGACTTCTTTTGTATTCCAACTGAAGATATGTCTATTAGAAAATGTTGAGTGCGTATCTAAAACAGCATTATAATGATAGTTATATAATTTTGTAAGTTTTTGTGCAGAATTTTTTATGATAATGAAATATTGATTAAATTTACAAGGTGATTGAAAAACAGGCATTTGTGTATAGAGGGAAGTACCAGTTATTTAAGAGTAATTTACTAATTGTATCAGATGTTTCAGATATGAAATTCGTGTGTTGTTGATGCCTTTACCTTAGCTGGACTTCGTTTTAAATTAACAAACTGTTGGCTAAAGCACTTAAAACTATTCACTTAGTATTTTGTCTCTATATATAGACATTATGCAAACAAATGTATGGCATTTTATGTTTATTATAATCGATTATTTGATAGAAGAAATTCACACAACGGCACTTAGAATGATAGAAAAGTGGTATATTCAGAAATGACTTTTTTATACGTGAAATGTAAGCGGAAGGACACTTTGATAATTACTTTGATTGTAGGGCCTAGTATGTCTGTTTTCATTCATCAAGTAAACCAACGTAAGTAAAAGTTGTTTCAAATGTCGTCAGAAATATAGATATTTTCATTATTTATTATTTTTCATTGTTTATATTTTTACGTTAGTTGGACGAGGCTTTATACTGATTTTACATATTGGCTTAATGTACAGTTGAGATTAAACTTACTAGTTATCAAAGTTTCCTCTGTTTTCTCGTATAACAAATCGTATATTTGCTATTACTTTCATATACTATACAAGTTGTTCAAAGCGGGCCACTACTGCCAACTTTGTTATCACTAAACCAAAATTTTAAACAGCCAAGAGGGCAAAGCCATGTTTTAAAACATAAAATAAAGGTAAGAAATAAATTAAAAAAACGTGCGGGTTTACTTGCCTTTTTAAAAGGTCTTCCGTGAAATCATAAACTGGGTAACATCTTTATAACGGAAGATTTAACAAAAAAGGGAAAATTACAGTTGTACAGAGCCGTTCAAAAGAAATGTGGCAAAAAAACGTGTGGTTTTTGGGACGGTGAAATTTAAAAGTAAACAAAAGGAAAAAATTTCTGAAAAAAACAAAAAGTCTATTATCTATTTAATTGAATACTGTTCTCGCTCAAATTATAAATTATATATGTATATATACTAGGTTATTATTTTGGAGCTGATGCAGAAGTTTTCACAATGCTTGATTATTTACTCTTTTTGAATTGAATTCATTAAATTAATTTTCTTTGTTCGCTTTTTTTTTTATTTCATTTTTCTTTGTAGTAATATTATTGTTACTTTATACCTTAGCACATAGATAATTTAAATTTTTTTCTTTTTTTTTTTTGTTATCCTTGTACCTATTTAGAATTAGCTGCTGGAATATTGTACTAATTTGCTGTTTATTTTTTATTTTCCTTTTATTGAAATAAGCTGAATAACTTGCATTTCCTTTCTGCACTAAATATTTGATCAAAAAAATAATTGTTTTTTTGTTATCAAATTTGATTATAAATGAGTTAATTTTATTTATAAAAGGGTTAGGTGTTTAAATTTTTTTGTTCCTAAATTAAAAAAATAATTTTAATATTCTGAAAGACTTTCGCGTGTCAAAGAGTATGATGAAAATTATACCCTTTGAAACGTGGTTTTTTCGAGCAACGTTTCAAGCGAAAATTGTTTCTATAGACGGCTATAACTTTGTGAGATTGGATAGGCAGAGTGGTGGATGGGGTATGTTTTTTCCTAAAGAATAACTTACCCTACAAAAATTAAAAATTCCCCCTATGACCCTTTCCCGGGAGCATTTTTTGGGTAAATATAACGCATCGAAAAAGCATTCTTTAGCATTTGGGAATTAGTATATAGACCTCCTTATACAGACGTTTCTTTATTTCTTTCATTTCTTGAGGACCCCTTTTTCCCAATTTTTTTTTAAAGCATAACGACATTACACCGGTGATCTGAATAAAAACTTACTAGATACCCCGAGAATTACAGGGAAATAGATTTGAAAACATTTTGAATTCTTTTGGGCCCTAACTCAGGTTATCGTTTTACCCACTAAAATTTGGGGAAAAAATTTCTCTTTCAGATGTTATCATAACCAGCACTGGTGTTACACGATGGGATGTGGTGACCCTGGGTTGTGTATCTGATCACTTTCTAGTTCATGCAGATTGTGATTTTGGGATTTTGCGGCAGTCCCCTTTGCCCGTCACATTAACTTCCCGCTGTTTTAGTTCTGTTAATGTGGATAATCTTTATGTTGATCTACTGTACATGAATTGGGACCCTATTTATATCTTAGTACAATAGATAAATTGTCGGTTTTTTTTTTTGGGTATTATTTTTTATCTTTTTTTTAAAAATTTAAAAAAATATCTTGCCGGTTAACACCAACTTACGCCGGGATGATGGACCTAAGGGATAGTGCTTTGCTCGCGCCAAACGTACTGGTTCTAAAACCGCACTTGATTATTATAGGCAACCAACCTTACTAATAATGCAGTCAAGCGCGAAAAAAGAGCTTATTTAGATTTAAAATTTCCCAAAATAATAACCTGGTGTAGTCTGGAATGTTTTAAAAAAAACTTAATATTTTTAAGAAAGTTACCCCTACTACCCCCATTTCCCCCTACGAACCCTGATGCTTTTTGGGTTTTATGTTAACTCTATTAAAGGTACATCTGCAGACCCTGACCTGCTTGATTTCTACACAAACAACAAATTTTATGTCTGTTGATCCGTTTTTTTTGACCCTTTTCCCAGGGGAAAAAAGTTATGTTGTTGCTCTCGTCGATAAAATCAAACAGTTTTTGGTGGGGAGGATTAATATCTCCATGTTACGTCTTTGTTGTCCTTTTCTGTTGCCATATATTCATACATTGTAAATTTGTTTAGTTGAAGGAGTATTTCCGTATATCTGGAAGGAAGCTATCGTAGTTTCCCAAATTTCCAAAAACTGCCAATTCAGTAGAATATAAAGATCTTGGAAACCCCTCAGCATCCTTCCGGCTTTATCCAAAAATTGTTGGGGAAGGTAGTAGATCTCCAAATAAAGGGGGTTCTTAGAATTACATTCTGTTTTGGGCCCCCGCAATCTGGATTCCGACCTGGTTTCAGCTGTGCGACTGCTTTGGTGTCTATTGTAGATGATATTCTTTCCAAATTTACGTGGGTAGGGGCACTGTATTGGTAACCTCGACCCAAGGCTTTGACACAGTAGACCATGAATTGCTTCTGCATACTGAAATACATTTTCTTCGGTAATGAAGCTGTTGCCTTCTTTGAAACTATTTGACTGGCAGAACACAAAAAATTAAAATTTCCCCGGGGCTACGGGCTCTAATAACATTCCTTTGGCTAGAGGTGTTTCACAAGGGCAGGGGGGCCCTGTTTAACCTTACACCCCTTTTCTCAGTAATTTAAGGTACTGCAAACCCTTTTGTATGCCGACGACGTGCAAATTTTTTATTCCTTTGCAGTATCTGATGTTGATTTCGGGGCAAAGAATTAATGAGGATCTGAAACTTGTTTCTGAAACCTCCCAAAAAAAAAGGATTAAATTTAAATCCTAAAAAAACAGCAGTACTGGTACTAGGGCGTCCAACAGCTCGGTTAGGCGTATCAAACAGGCTGAAATTTAAATTTAACAACTGCCGGCTTCCGTTAATGCAGTCAGTGAAAAAATTTTTGGGGGTTGAACTGGATGGGATTTAGATTTAAAAAACATGTTACTTCGTTGCTCGGGGGGCCCCTTTTGCAAAAATTAAAGGGACTCTACGGTGGGAAATTTTCTGAGCCCTGGGCTGAAAAGTCTGTGCGACGCATTGGTACTTTCTCATTTTTAAATTTTTGTGACACTGTGTATGGCCCATGTTTAGACTCTATTGATACAAGACGAATACAGAAAGGGAAAAATGCCCTTGGGGTTTATACACGGAATAAGAAGACCTCATCCCATTTCATATACTCTAAAATATAATCAGTGGCTGAACATGGCGCATCGCAGACCCGGGATTATGCAGTCCTTTCACATAAGATTATTCCCCTCTCGATCACCGCAGTATTTGTTTCCAAAATATCTTATAGAACTGATTTCTTAACCTGAGGTTTAGAAATTTACCCCCCCCCCATACATCGGACGGCTTTGTTTACTAGGTCCTTTTTATATAATATTGTTAAGATTTATAACGCTTTACCCAACCATTCAAGCGGCTGCCTTTCGAATGTTCAAAATCAGGGTAAAAACTTACTACTTTTGGGGGGGGCCCAAAAAGCATCTCTTTTGACTTGATTCTCTGCATTGCAACAGTTAGTTTATTTCATTTTTTTTTTTACTTATATTCTTTTTTCTTTATTGGCCCCCTTCCTTGGTCTTTTTAAGGGGGGATCGGGTTTAAAATTTGGTGACCTGATCCCTTTTAATATTGCATTTGTCCTTATCTTACCAAAAATTAACACTTTTTATTAAATAGGGGTCCAATGTTTTTTTACAATTTTCTACTTTATTTCTAATACTGGCACAATAAACGAAAATTTTTATTATTATTATTATTTTTAAATATTTGAATCATTAGATATGTTTTAAATGTTTTTAATCAAATAAGAAAATGCGGAATAAATGTCTTTTAATGCCGAAAACGACCGTTCGACATCTAGCGATGTTATTTTGCATATTTAAAAAAAATCTTTTTAAACAACTTAATGCATCTTCCCCCCTTCACAAATTTGTCTTAATACAAGAAAATCGGGTCTTTCCTTTAAAAAACTTTCAAATTTTCGTATTTTACCCAATTTGTTTCTTTTTCTTTGCCTTTTTTTTTGAAAAATTCACAATTTAAAAAATCCCTGGCAAAAAACATTTGAAATTTTTTTATTCCCCCCGCTAGTCCAAGTAATTGTTGTGAATGGTTTTTAAAACCCTTTTTCCTGACTATCTTTAAAAATTTCCTGGCTTTTCTTGGGTTGCTGCAGCTTCTATCCGGAATTTTTAAAAATACCTTCTTTACGTGATCGAAATATTTGTTGTAGTAAACCCTGTTCCCCCAAAGTAAAATCGGGTGTGGTGATTCGGTTAAAACAGGACACAGTTTGGAAATAGTCGGGTACGTTTCGGGGACTTTTAAACACCCCTTTTTCTAGCAAAAATGCATTTACTAGTGGAAAACATGTAAAAGGGAAACATTTTTGCCTAAGATTTAATTGGTTTTACACGTTTAAAAATTCCACTGTATTTTTTAAAGTCAACCCCAAAAAACGCATGTTTCGGCACCCATCACTCATAAACATTAAAAAATTGCTTAGTTGAAACCCCCCCAAAATT